>CM031238.1:727738121-728463928 GCA_018340775.1 Taxus wallichiana var. yunnanensis
TGTGTAAGGGGATCCATGCACGGTTATGTGCTAAGTCCAATGTGTCTTGTTGGGCATGTGATGGGAAAAATGTTCTTATGAAAGTGGTAAGGAAGATGCTCGTAAGACCCTATGTATTTGAGGAGGGCCTCATTATAAAGAAATTCATCTAAAACTAGTAATTCAAGAGAGGTGACATTGGCAATAAGGCGTGGGTTGACCAAACTCACTTGTGTGTAGAAAAAAATACATACCTCTTAGAGGCATTTAGCGAGAAAGGAAACATGTGTTTAGGGATGGATTGAGAATGATGGGGAACATAGCCAATTCTAACCTTATCGAGATATTTGGGAATTGAGAAGTGTTCGGGGATGCCTTGATCATCTCAAATGCCAAGGACATTTCCATAAAAATGTGTTGTGGAAAATATTTATAATCTCTACCATATATATTGTAATCAATGAGACACTTTTTAGGCATGATAATGGGGGTATGTGAGTTTTCATGCTCAACAATATTACAAAAGCGAAGGTTGATGGATCAACTGGAACATTGTATACTACTCCATGATACAAATACATAACTTGTAGATGTAGAGTAGAGGTTATAACTTGCATGGCAAGCAACCAATGTAGATCTAGAAGAATATTATAATTGATATTATTAGACATGACTTGACATGGAATATTAAGAGTATAAGGATATACTATAATTAACAAAGTTATCTTCCCTAATATTTTCTTAAGTGTTTTGTAAAACCCACAAACACATAGGGAAGAGGGAGTTAGGTCATTAGCAAAAAGTCCTATTTGATGTAAAAAATAAATTTTACATATGTCAATGCTAAATCCATTATAAAAAAGAACATGTTTTACAAATACATTATGAATTTTGACCTGGATATACAATGGAGGAGCATTATCAATGATAGTTTGAGAGGGAATATTAGTTAGGATGAAGGTGATGTTTTTTCATTGATCATTATTGACCAACCATGATACGAGATGATATATAATCAATAAAAGTATTTGAATGGATGTAGTTATCCTTGAGTGTGGTTTTGAGAATTTGCATGCATGCGGGGTGAGTCTTAATATATGTTAACAAGGAGGTAACTATTATTATTCTAGAAACACGAAATAAGTAGATCATATACATATGAATGTGTACAATTAAAGAAGACAAATGGATGAATATTATAAACAACTTGGGGATCCTATGACAACTAGGGTTTGACCAATAACAAGTTCACCAAATGATTTAACCTAAATGGTTAAATTTATAGGAAAAACAATTGATTGAATATTATCCTAATCAAATAGTTTCTAAAGCTAGTTGTAACAATATCAAGATAATATAAATAATGATAGATAAGTGAAACAAAGTACTAACAATGAGAGAAATAAGGAAAGAAGATGATATTCTAGACTATGTGCTAATTTGGGTTGACATGATGACCGAAAGGATAGAAATGGTCGACCGGGCTTCATCACTTTGAAACTATGTCCTACAAAGCTTCTTGGACTAAAGTGTATGGAACAGTCCAAAGCATATGGCCACCATGTCCCTTTCTGTATGCTCTTATCCCTCTATACTTTCATCTCCTGAAACTTTCTAGGTTTGTGTGATGTTTCCTGATAGGCTCCTATTTGTAATTTGGACGTTCAACACCACGTGATGCTTGTTGTGCAGCTGATTAATATTTGAAACCCTAGATGGTGAGGGAGTCCTGTAAAAAAACATTAGTTAGGTTGTGGAACCCCTATGCATCATCAATATATCCACTAGTTTAAAGAGGGCTCAAACCGCACGTTGTTCTCACCTAGCATGTGATTTCTATAATGTATGCAACCAAATTGATAATAATGAACTTGTAACAATGTGATTGTACTTGGAAATGATCTTTGGTGTAGAATATATCTTTGCAAAATGGCCTAGGATAGTTGTATAGGATGTATGCAAACTTGGTGTTAATCAATGTTCTTAAGAGAGTGATTTAACAATTGGGTACTTTGATGTGATCTCCTAGGTAGTCCTAAAGATGTGATATAAGAGGCCTTGTAGATCTATGGAGTGACTATGATTTTATAGGAAACTATTGTGAAAAGTTTCCTTCTCAATTGAAACTAAATCAACCAAGATAAAATTTTCATTTGAAAAAGTGATCGTTGAAGTGAGTGGTGGAAAAAACCATCATCCTTAGGACAAAACCATCATCCATTTTTTTCCATCCTTGGTGACTTCATCATGCTAAGATGCAAATTGAATTCTTCGAATTAGAGAAGGTGACCATATGTCTAAAGATGTGATTTACATTCAAAAAGTGGGGTTTTGACAATACTAAGATGAGTAAAAAGTGTGACCTAGTGGAAAAATCATGTTAAATTGAGTGAGATGCAAGTAAGAACTTGTCATTTTAGTACACAATTATCAATGGGATGAGATAAATTCTTAGGATAATTTCCAAATTTCATTGATCCATATTTAGGGTACTACATTGTGCCATATTTCAATCTAGTAATTAAAATTTCTTGATTAGAATAAAATAACTCAAAAATCAAACCTCACATAAGGACAAGGCATGCACAATACTGGAATGTGTGTATTACCTTATCCTTTGGTTTTGTCTATACCTTGAACTTTTGTGCCATCTAAATTTTTTGTATTAAATTCCAATCACCATGTTTATACAAACTTAGTAAATATTATAAACTGAAAGTAAAAATCATGCTACATGTGAAGAGAATTTTATCCATAAAAATACGAGAGAATCAATGTTTCACATAATCTTTAAGATATATAGAAAATATAAAAAATTACATACACAAGATAACATAATACACAAGATTTATCTTGGGAAAATCCTTTCGATAAAAAACTCAACATAACAACTTATCTTCTTTATTGCATTGACTCAACATTTTACAATACAATAATATACTTATAAGTTTGGCTTTATCCTACCTTATGTCCAACTATATGTAAACACATTAGTAGGTAACCGTCATAGGGTTAATACAATACCATGGGTACCAAAATAATGAGCCAAAATTATAACCCTTAATGGTTCCCCATAAAAACGAGCTATCTAACCCATATAATAATATATGTTAAACCACCGATACATGGCCGAAATCATATAAGGTACCCTAGTAAAATTTCTTAGGGCTTAGCCCCTAAAACCCCTAGTCGGAAATTCCTCGAATCTAACTAGTTGTGTCAAACCGTAGGATCTTCCCGACTATCAAATCTAGAAGGGAGTAACTCATGGAAAATATATACAAAAATTACAATATTATCCCACTTGTTGAATGATTTACATAGGGGTAATAAGGCCATATAATCAAGGTTTAATAAGCTATTCATGCCCATTACTTTCTGTGCCAAGAAAAATTCTCATTATTTATAGATTTTATCAATGACTCAACATCATCTTCGATGTCCACCTTAACTATCAATATCTTATACTTCACCATTTATCTTACAAAATGGTATTAAACATCAATTTGTCTCATTCTATAATGATACTCGTGGATATTTTCTAGTCAAATTACACTTATAATATTATAATCAATCCTTACATCATTTTGAGTGAACTCAACAATGGAAATTAATCTTTGAAGCCAAACCTCTTCCTTGTTTGCAAGAGTATTTTTCATGTACTCAACCTCTATGGTGGATATCACAATGCTTTAAATTTACTCATCTAAATTATTGCTCCACTAAACAAGTGAAGAACATAGCCACTGGTAGATATGTGCATATCTAGATCTCTACCTCATTCTCAATCCATAAAGCTATGTAGATTCAATGTCTTGTCCTCACAGGATTAACCCGATAGAACATTTCCTTATTAAATTCTTAATAGAGATAAATAAATATCCTATTTACCACAATTCAATGTTCCTTTCTCATAATTTATAGGAATCTTATAACTAATTTTATTTCATGAGCAATAGCAGGTTTGGTATAGACCATTGTATACATCAAACTACCAACTTCACTAGCATATAATACCTAAGACATGTCCTCAATTTATTCTTCAATTTTAGGAAATCGTTTAGTAGATAATTTTTGACCAAAAATAAAAGGAATACTTATAGGTTTACTTTCCTACATGTTGAACCTTTACAACGTCATACCAACATAATTCCTTTGATTTAATCATAGTTTCATGTTTACACGATCTATTTTAATTTCCACGCCCAAAATAATTTTTTTTGCAGCTAGATCTTTCATATCAAATTGAGCTGAGAGATGAAACTTAACGTAATTGATCATTTAATTTTTATTACTAACTAACAGGTTGTATACATAAAATACTATGATAAAAAAATTTCACCTTGTTTAAAATAAACACATGGATCAACTTTGTTTCTTCCGAACCCAAGTCTAGGAAACACATACCTATCAAATTCATGGTTCCACATTCATTGTAATTGCTTCAACCCATAAATATACATTTTAATAACACACACCAAATATTCCTTTCCTTTAACCTTAAATATTTTTGGATGCTTCATGTAGATCTTATCCTCAAGCTCACAATGTAAAAAAGCCATCTTAACATCCATATGTTCTTTTCTAGATTTAAAGAAACAACACCATATATAATCATCTAATATAATGTACCTTAGCAACATGAGAAAAAAATAGCACCAAAATCAAGTCCCTCCATCTATAGGAATCCATTTTCTATCAGCTTGATATTATTTCTCCATTTTACCTTCTACACGCTACTTCTTTTTGAATACCCATTTACAACCAACACATTTTTTTGCTAGAGGTAGCTTTAGTAAGTCTTGTGTATGATTCTTATTCAAGGACTCCATTTCTTCCTCTATATCCTTCTTCCAAGAATTAGTTACTTTTTAACCAAAATCTTCCTTTACATTCTTGGGGTCATCATTAATTATAAACAAAACTGGTAGAAAAAAATGGATAATAGAAATCGGAAGGTTACACCGATTAGTACTCTTCTCATTTGATATGATATTCTCAATATTAGTGTTTTTGGTTCTACATATTTTAGTTCCTTATCCTTTACTTCATCTAAAAATTCCTCTTACAACTCTCTCTAGTTCATACTTTGCAATTCTATTGAATTTAGATGTAAATTCATAATCTTCTAAATCAACATGAACTTGTTCATGACCATCCTTTAGTTTTAATTCCTTCTTTGGAATATCCTTAACTTCCTTGAATATTATATTATGATTGAAAACAACCTTTTGTGTTTCTATATCCACAAAGTGTATCATTTTACAACATTAGAGTATCTAATAAATATGCACTTAGCATATTTATTATCTAACTTTATTCGACCCTCTTTAGGAATATATATATATATATATATATATATATATATATATATATATATATATATATATATATATATAAAGCAATACAACCAAATACCCTTAAGTGTCAAACATAGGGTTTCTAACTAATCCATGTTTGTTGTGGAGTTTTATCTTTAAACGATGATGTGGGTGATCTATTGATCAATTAAAAATTAGTTGTCACTACTATGACACCTAATTCTCTTCACCCTATTCATCATTTAATTTTGCACATCATCAAATACACATAAAAATTCATGGATGATTAATCAATGTAAAATCCTCCATACCACCTTTCCACATCACCTCCACATCATCTTCCACATCACATCCACATCACTTACCATATCAATCTTCCTTTATCCCTACCATTAGAATTAAATATTCTAATTTATCCTCATGTCCCCACCATCAGAATAAAATATTCAAATTTATCCTCATGATCACCACCATCAAAATAAACTATTATGCTTTATCCTCCATTATCCTCCACCATCAGAATATAATATTCTGATTTATCCTCATCATAATAAAATATTCCCATTATCCCCTATGATCAAATAAAATAATGGGTCAATTTTTCCATTATCCCCCACTTTCAAAGTGCATGTACTATTCATGCACTATTCAACATTATTCAATACTATTCACCCATTCTCTCAAAATCATGATGAATTAACCTCTCTAATTAATCCCATTCCGAAACCTATAAATACAACCTCCACCCCAAACAACACATGAACTAAGTGAGATCTTTCATTATACCCTTTTAGATTTCTAAGTCCTTTATATTGGAATACCTATTTTGAGCCCTCATTATGTATTTATGATCCTTAAGTTCCATCATGCTTAAATTCCTCCCTCCATTTGGTAAGATCAAAGTAATTTTTTTGGATTGATTGACACAAAGGCATACATGTTGGGGCACCTACATACTCTCCATCCTCAAGAACATCCACATTGAAAACCCAATATGAGGTGTGTAACATAAGTTGGTAAGTAGTTTTATTTTGTATATGCAAGTAATTCTATTATTATGTTGTTAGATTTTTTATTCACAAGTATGACACGCTCGATAGGAAAGACCCCTCTATCCATTAATGTTTCTTGGTTTTGCAGGTTATCTTGTTGACTACATGTATTTGCAGGATTTTTGTAGGATTGATGGAGTCTCGTGAGGATCCTCAAAGATAACTTTTTTGTGTGTGTGTTTAGGTTCCCAAACCTATTTCATTGATTTTATAACATCCAAAAAGCATAGAACACATGTAAATATACCCACTCTCCATTATTGTCATTCTAGCTCCTCGTTATGCCTTATTTGGTTTTATGTTTAATTTGTTAACATGTCTTTGAAAAGTTTATGGACTAACATATTGTTTGATTGATTTTGTTTGTCTAACCCTCTATAAGGCATGGTCACTCATTTTTTAGGTTACAGATGTTGTAACGTGAACGTTTATACACCAAAATCCTCCTATTAATCCATCAAACTCGGTTAACTCTGCTACCCAACACCCCCGAGCTCCTCCCGAGTGCCACTTGCACTTCTCTTGAGCTGCACCGAGCTCCTTTTTATTTTCCCTACTCTACTTCATAGCTCCTTTTTCCTCCACCTTGGGTTTGGCCCTAAACTACAAAGTTTGGTTCTAGGTAACTCAAAGAGCTCTACTTGTTTTATCTCATGAATTAAATCTACCCAAACTCACCCATCCATCAAGCTTCACTCCTTAGACATTGAAATATACCCATGGTCCATTCATCAACCCTCAATATCCTTGTTGAGCTTTACATTATCTCATCACTTGAAACTAACCCTACACGCATGATAGACGAGCTAACCAGGCCCTTCAAATTTGGATTTCTAAACACACCGGGTTTGATTTTGCCAACTTATCTTGGGTGCCTCAGTTTGTTGTTTCAATTTCTTATCCCCATGTCCTACCTTAAGTATTTTATGATATTTTTTTATCCCAACTTGGCCTCGTGACTCGATGAGCTACATCAAACTCTTCTCGCTTCAACCTAACTTGTTGCATCTTTGGAAAATGCTCTACTTGCAAGATCCTTGCTCTATTTTTGTTAGCCTACCCTATAACAAAGGGTAAATAAAACATAAACTTGGATAAAATTAACAAATGCCCAATTTAACTTCATCCACAAGAGTCCCTAGATCTTATCAATGAATCTATTTGGAATTATTTTTCTTAGGATCGAGCTTGGATTACATTTCGATGTAGTTTGAATCTAAATAAAACCCCAAGCTCACACCCACCGCCAAGAATAACCCAACCACCGCCTCACCCAAATCGAACCACCACCGAGATCAGCCTTTCACCATGAAGCATGACCCCTTCTAATGCTAATCTCGACCCTCTTATCGTCAAGATCAACTAGACCATTTTTTTGGGTTTGACCAAACCATCGCTGAGCCAAATAAACAACCCCATGCTCAACTTATCACGACCAAAATTGAACCCTTCTACCGCCAAGCTAGACCCCCACACCACTAAGCTCCTACCCACCACTATGCTCACTCACATTTCCAAGTTCCTCTCCTACCAACTTGCTAGCAATGAGCTAAGCCTCACCTCTCCCACAAAATTTCTAGCTAATTTCATCCTCTCCTCTCCTTCCTACTCACCCATTCAACTTGCTCATTCCTCACCTCATGTAGAGCTCATCACTTAGCTCCTTCACTATTCATCTCATCAACTCAACCCACGTAGCCATCTCCCCTCAAATAAATTATTCTCAGCCATCTCCCCCAACTTTCCTTCCAAGTAATCTCTCCTCAAATCACCCATCAAGATCATCCCACTAATTCGATCCATTAATTTCCTAATTTTTTTATTTTAACTTGGTGTTTGTTTTAGTTTAGAATAATTTTCTCTACTTTTGGAAATGTAATTAGTTTTATTATAGAATTAATTAATTTTATCTCACAACTATAGATTAATTCTACTTCGGTATTAGAATTATAGATTAACATTCACCCCTTCAATTCATTGTTTTAAAATTCTAGATTCAATTAATGATAGTCGAAAACTTTAGATTAACTATAAGTCAATTTTGTTCAACATGAGCGTGATCATTTAATTTGGATTTCAAAATTTTAATGATATTCAAGTTTATTATTTGGGAATTTATAGTTGTTAAGGAATAACAATTCCCCTTTATGTGTTGCTTCTTAATCGACAATTACGATCACCCTCTATAATGGTAAAAATTTACGTTCTCACTTGAAGTTGCACCCTTTTTGAAGCTAGTCTCAACACCTCAGTGAATCACGTAAAGAACTTTAAATTGTAGCACAATGGATCCTCCAAGGTCAATCTCCAGGTGAAAAGGTTGGTTCCTTTCACTCCAGTTCACAACTAATCTAACCAACTCTATGATCTACTACTAACTAGTTCTAATCTAAGATTTCCAAGGAACTAGGGTTCAAAAAGATGAAATACTGAATAAAATAAGGTGATGCACCAAAATAGAAGTGGATTATCTCCCTGAGATGAAGAATGAGAGGGAAAATACAAATCCAAGAGGGAAAAAAGAAGACACATTCAACCTTGCAATTTTACCAAACTCTGATTCTTTGCATAAATGACACAAAGGATGGAAATCATGCAAGTATAACTCACACACAACATGCCATAAAATAATAGAAAAGAAAGAATACAATAACACATATTAAAGGGAAGAAAGAGAGCCATAATAAAAAATATTATTGATTATAATGTGCACAATCTATTACAATAATGGAGAAGGCACTGAGTGCATTGCATAACACCAACATAGAAGTTTGCAACTCAAAATACTTGGCTACACAAAAGGGCAACATAACCTTGCATTCAAGAGAGGATGTGTTATAATAAAAATGAGTTGCATATATAGAAGAAGAAGAGGGAGAGAGGAAATTTGAAATTAAGAAGACCACCCACTTCTTCAACCACCAAGGACCAATCAACATTAAAGTGTACATACTCATCAACATGGGCATCATTGAATTTATAGAGCCCATACTTGAAAAAGGACAAAAGTTCATTTTTTGTAATTTTGTCCCAAAAATACACTTTATTGCAACTCAAAAATTAATTTAACATGTATTACTCTCTCAAATGAGCATTTGAAGATCGTATGTTGATCTGCACAAGTGATTGTGAAATTGTGAAACAACCGTAAAATCCCGAAACTACAAAACCTTAAAATGTAAAACTGCAAAACTAAAAATTACAAAATTGAAAAAAGACTCCCAAAACCCCAAAAACTATGAAATTGCAAAAAATCCCACAACCCAAAAATATGCAAAAGTGCAAAACTACAAAAACAGTCTAGAACCCCAAAAATTGTAAAACTGTAAAAATGCCCCAAAACCATGAAATATGAAAATAATACAAATTTTGAAATATTTTTTCAGTTTTTTGGGATAAAGGGAATTTTTTCTATCAATTGAAGTTTTTTTTTGGAGAAAAGTGAACCTAGAGCTGATTAAAACACATGATTTTAATGAATTTGAAGATTCCCAAATGCTTAAATCATGTGAAAAATCAAACTATGAAGCATTCAAGTGGAAATCAAAACTAGTTCCCAAAATGAAGTGTGAACTCATTTTGGTCAACAATTTCCAAAACAATGTAATTGATCATCGCTTTAACCTCAAACTTCCCAAATATATTAGTAACAAAACTCCTCGTGAGCTCTTTTTATAATTCCTCTTCCCCACAATTTTACAAACTCTATGGCAAGTTCCCATTACAATTTTTGAATGGAATTCCTTCTCACTCATGAATGGTTAATTTACTTTCCCACATGACCCTTCTCGTGAGGATTTCCCACAAAGATGAACTTTCAAACTAGTCATCCCTCAACCTAACATTGTCCCTTATCACCATGATGTCTATTTTGGATTACATCTCTAGTTTACCAGCTTTACTCTGTTGCGCCAAGTATCATAACCCAATTAAAAACACTAAGTGAACAATCTGACATTTCTAATCACTATTTACGAGATCAAATACCTATTCCATGACAAAATAATCCATAAATATCATTTACATTTGTTGTGAATAACATTATTTGATTGTTGACGACAACTCACCACCGTGTAAGACTAAGGACACATTCTTGTACAATAAGCATACAACCGTATACAAATAAAATGTGAAATAATGAAAATAAAAAATAATAAGAAAAATTGATCCTTTTTTCATACCTCCTTGCAACCTCAAATGAGATCAACTAAAGTTTGGAATGAAGCAGCTTGTTTAATCTCTAGAACATTTGGATGTGGATGCTCCAAGAAATTTTCTACGAATAGAAGTCGATTTTAGCTATGAGCAATGTTGTAGTCACAAAATAATGCAATTAAGATATTATTTATCCCAGTCTCATACTACTATTTAGAAGGTTCTTGAGTGAAGAAATTACTAATCAACCCCCATCTTTTGGCCATCTTGTTTTATTTTATTTCGTCATTACCCCCTTTTCATCCACATGCCCAATCTGTTTTGTCATTTCCCATCATTTTAGCCTCGATTGGGGTGCCCAAGCTAGTCTTTGGGTGTCGTAGCACCTTGGTCCCACCAGGGGCACCTCGGTCCTTTTTGTACTTTCCCACCACTTTTTGGGCTCTTTCTAGCCATTTGGAATCTTTATATTTCTTGTGGTCGGCCTTTTCGGGGTTAATTATGAAATTAGATCAAGAGAACCCTATAAATATAAAGTTATGAGACCATAATGAGGGACCTAACATCACTTACTACTATCACTCCATCTAGATTTGCATCCATCTATTGCATTGAGATCACTTGCATCCACATAGCTCCATCATCAAGGCACAAGGCTAGGACATTTGCATCACACTTCATGGGGGAGGGATTCTATTATATTCCATGCACACATTCTACTACATTTTATACACATAGTTATTGCTTGCTACTTCACAAAGTGTGACTGACACAAGAACAACCTAGGGCATGTTCACACACACTTACACATAGAACTACATTGGGTATGATATGTAGTACACCGCTCGATTAGAAGTCCACCATTGTGACAATCGAGGTCATCCCAAACCCTTCATATGCATTATTATTTTTTAGGTTTTGATGCTTGTTTTGGGGTCTTGTAGGTCTTTATTTCATCTTGGAGTATTGGTGACATCTAGCGCAAGACATCAAAATTGATGCGACACACAATGAAGGTTATTGGTCATCTTCCACCTCTATGAAGATCAATTTCAGAGCTTTTACATGAGACCAGGCAGGGTGGCTGATTGCAGACTCGAGCACCCACATGCACCCTAGTCCTCCTCTAGGTACCCTAGTCTAACTAGATCTTCCAGATCCATCCTTTTAGGGACTTTTGTACAATCGTTCCTGCTCCTGATTTTTCTAGTCACCTCTGCGACACTCTCCGAAATCATCTATTATCAGCTAAGTTCTTTCTTCACTCTCTTTACATATTAGGGTTAGAATTCTATTTTGCATAATTGTTTAGCTAATTTACATTCTTGTTTACTGCATTTATCAACTTTATTACAATTTTTCATAACTTAGATAAAATATCTCTATACTACATAGTTAGTCCATTTTTAGTTAATCATTTTGGTGAACCCGACATCTTATCATGGCTAAAGATACTTATTCTTTATCTACCATCATTCTATAGTTTGATTATTTTTGTCATGCCTTTGTTGACACTCTAGCTAATGCTTCGGTCATAGGCCTTTCCTTCACTTATTCATTTTCCATCTTTTGACATAGATGATGAAGCTCTAGTGTGATGCTATTATTTCTTATATGTGTACCATCGATCCTAATACTTTAGCACGAGTCCTCAAGGAGGTATAAGCTCCTTAACCTAATCACATAGCTACATCTCCTATCATTTACGACCCACAAGACACTTCTCATATGCATTCACCCATTAATCCTCCCGTATTATCTATAGATGATTCTCTTGATACAATCCTTTCTCCTACATCTCCATCTTATGCTATTAGGCCACAACCTATTGAAGCTCCACATAACTTTGAAGCTACTATTTATATGGTTGATGTTCTTCCATTCACTTTATCACCACCTCCCACCTCTTATTATTATGAATACTATGATAATTTATACGAGGTCCACTCCAAAACACTCTTGCTTTCTTCACCTACTCCTCAATCGCACATGCTTCTCTTCACCTACACACTTTTTATAAATGATTATTATTGGGAGCACATACCACTTGACACTTCCTGAGAATCCAATGTCTCTTCAGCACAACGGTATTCTTCACTTGGTTTTGCCTTTGAGGACCTCCATTCTCCCTTATATGATGCACATTTGTATCACGGATATGTTATTCTTACCGCTACATATGGGCTTTGTGTTTTCCATCTTGTTGTTCACCTTGCGTGTTATCATACTTCTTTTCCACTTACTCTCAGCCACTCTTGGCTAGATTACATTGGAGGCACACTTGACCCTGGTCATACTGATATAACTTTTCCTATGCCATTTAGTACTTCGCATATTTACAATAGCCCATTTCTTTGTTACTCACCCAATTTTCTTAGGGTTGTCCATCATTTATCCCTTTACTGATGAACAATATACCATAGAAATGTATAACTTGTGTGTTCATGGTTATTTAAATGACCAACTAGAAAATATTGATTATCAGGTTTCCCGCGCTATTCCATACAATTTCAATAATGATCATGATGATATTTTAGATAATATTACTTAACCACTACTTCTATGTGCATCATGGGGGGCATAATACTTACTATAACCCCCCCATTCTAACATCCTTACATATTTCTAGATCATCCTCTTGACATTTATACATACATTCATCCATATTTATCATCTATCCCATCCACTTGCTAGCATATTCCTACGCGTTGTCATTACCCGATGACACACTCTTGTGTTTTGGTTCACACTTGACTGTTGAGGGATTAATACTACACTAAACCCCACACACTGCACTATAGGCATTATACATTGTGTTTCATCACACATCGCATGTCATACACCATACACCATACATTCTCCACATTCATCTACAACATTGTGCCATTTCCATATTCATACATCATACATTATACTCATTCTCACCTTATGCATTTTACATCATACACTATTAGGATATTTATGCATATTTCTCACATCCTATACATAGTCATATACCATACATCATACACTGCGCATCTTCATGTCATACATTTTCTATATACTACACTAGTCTTCATCGCATATGAGTCTAGCATTACATTCATACCTACATACTACCTTACTCATCTATTTATATGTGTTACAATACATGTTATACATTCTACACATCTTGAATTTTCATTCTACACATAGTGTATTTACACATTCTAGTCATCACATAGTCATCACCTATACTAAATTGTCTTCCATGTGCTACACTCACCACCCTATGACACTTTAGTTCCTCGGTCCATAATTGCCAAGGATTTACCAATAAAATGAACCTTACACCCATCACACATGTGAAAATCCTAAGTTAGTGACATACGGTTTAGGCTACATTGTCACCTATTATGTCACTTCGTAGTGGTATACACCTTAGGTTACATCACCACTCCCTCCTTTCATCTTGTAGTGACATACGCTTTAGGCTAAATCATCACCTATTATATCATTTTGTAGTGGTATACACCTTAGGTTACATCACCACTCCCTCCTTTCATCTTGTAGTGATATACACTTAGGGCTAAATCATCACTCTTCCTTTCATCTTATAGTGATATACGCTTAGGGATAAATCATCACTCATCCATTCATATTATAGTGATATACACTTAGGATAAATCATCACTTATACATTCATCTAGTCATGATATATGATTTGGCTATAGGGTTCACGTACACATCATTTCTAGGTCACATCTCATCACTACACTTACACATTCATCACAATGTGTTAGACACAACATATAATTTGACCATTTCCCGATGACACACTCTTGTTTATGGTTCATTCTTGACTGCTGAGGGGGAAAAAATGAACCTCATTGCATACACTTCCATCCACTTAGGGGGTACGTGGCTCATATCATTCCATATTGCATTCCATTCCATCCATCCACAACATATTGCATTGTCTTGGGGGCATTTACTCTTGTTTACTAGTGTTTTACATGATCACTTTACTACACATGTTAGATTGATTTCTTATATGTCATTATCTATACCATCCACACATGCGTGTTCACACCTTTGTCTAGTTGTGATTGCAGATACAGATCTTTTACACGCAACATGGATGCTCACCTTCTACCCTTCCTACACTGGTCGTTGGGGGCATCCACATTTGATTCTCATAGGTGTTATTGTTTCATTTTATACTTATCACTTTACATTACTTGGTTATTCACACTTTGACATATTGGTTATTTCTCTAACATGCTAATGGGTGTTCCATGTGTAACACTTGTTTTGTAGGATTACATGTTTCCATGACTACTTCTCTTGTTTGTACTTGTCTACCATTGTTTGTTTCTTGCTATATGCGGGCCTTGCCCTATGTTTGGTGTGCACACTTGTTTTTTTGCAGCCATGATGGAATTGCATGTCTTGCAACATCATGAGTGATGTCCCATGTTTGCAACCCGATTTTTGTGGCTTACTTGTCTTCTTACATGTTTACACTATTGTGCTTGGTAGTTTTTACATTGTCTATGTACTTTACACTTTTTTTTCTACATGCATGCATTTTCATACTAACACTTGTCTTTGGCTAGCCATCCTTGTTTGTGCGTGCCTTAGTTTCTACCAAGAACATTCCCTTCCCCTATAGGGTAGAGTTATAGGGTACATGCGGTTGGTCCTCTTTTAGGGCCGCATTATCCTATCCACAATGTCATCGCATGTGCCCCCAAGGAGGGGGCATCATTTCAGGTTTTTCTACATACTAACACATAGATTATACACTTCTGGTTCAGGTTCGATTATAGACAACAAGTGGGTTCGAGACCAGCCTACGAATGCCATACACAGTAGATTTTACAGACATGGTGTCCTTAGCATTATGGGAAGCAGTTATAGGCTTGGAGGTTATAGTGGGTGTGCCTCCCTACACTACTTTAGCCAATGGTGTCGGATCACCCAAAAAACCAAGACGATACATAGATCTCTTCACACACATTCGGGAAGCAATTAGAGCTTGGAGGACATAGAGCATTTCCTCCCTACACTTCTTCGGTCAAGGTGGCGTGAGATCGCCCAAAAAATCGCAGTACAAGATATCCTTCTACACTTTTTTTGGACATGGATCAGGTGCACATGTTCCATTTATGTTTTCCATTTCCATTTACGTATTTTACACTTACATGATTTCATATACATGTGTCTTTTACATTGCATTTTTACACATACATACACACATATTTGACTACTTGATCGTTTTCTCCTTGTAGTACCGGTATGTATGGGAAACAAGTAGTCAAATTGGGGGAAATAACAACAACAACGTCAACAAAAACACTTCGTGATAGCACATGCTTTACTAACCATGTAGGTACATTACACACTACAACAACTACACATGCGTTCCACCCTAGGTTCACTCTCATCACTTTTTCTTTGCACATTTTTCATCTTTAGTTTCCACGCTCCTCCATATTTTTTTATCATTCCATGCTTTTGTCTAGTCCTTCGGTGTATTTCTACTACACTCTTCATGGACATCAGGTACACATATCTATCTACTTTATGTTACTGAGCTTTCCGCTCACCAACATAAAGTGGGGGAAAAATGTAGTCACAAAATCATGCACTTTAGACATTATTTATCTTGGTCTCATACTACTATTTAGAAGATTCTTGAGTGAAGAAAGTACTAATAAACCCCGTATTTTGGCCATCTTGTTTTATTTTATTTCATCATTACGACCCTTTTCATCCACATGCCCAATATGTTTCAGTCATTTCCCATCATTTTAGCATCGACTGGGTCACCAAGGCTATTACTAGGGCGCCTGTGGGCACCCTGGTCCCACTAGGGGTGCACCGTCCTTTTTGCACTTTCTCGCCACTTTTTGGGCTATTTCTAGTCGTTTGGCATCTTTATATTTCTTGTGGTTGGCCTTTTTGGGGTTAATTACAAAATTAGATCAAGAGAACACTATAAATATAAAGTTATGAGACCATAATGAGGGACCTAACATCACTTACTACTATCACTCCATCTAGAGTTGCATCCATCTATTGCATTGGAGATCACTTGCATCCACATAGCTCCATCATCAAGGCACAAGGCTAGGACATTTGCATCACACTTCATAGGGGGAGGGATTCTATTATATTCCATGCACACATTCTACTAAATTTTCTACACATAGTTATTGCTTGCTACTTCACAAAATGCGATTGACACAAGAGAAACCTAGGACATGTTCACACACACTTGCACATAGAATTACATCGGGTCTAAGATGTAGTGCAACACTCAGTTAGTAAGTCCACCATTGAGTCTCGACCCCTTCATATACATTATTCTTTTTAGGGTTTGATGCTTGTTTTGGGGTCTTGTAAGTCTTTCTTTCATCTTGGAGTATTTGTGACATCTAACATAGGAAAACGAAGTTGATGCAACACACAACGAAGGTTCTAGGTCATCTTCCAACTCTGTGAAGACCAGTTTCAGAGCTTTTGCATAGACTAGGGTGCCTAGATTGTAGACCAAAGCACCCGTAGGCACCCCAATCCTCCTCTAGGTGCCCTAATCTAGCTAGATCCTCCAGATCCATCCTTTTCGGTACTTCTACACAGTTGTTCCTACTCCTAATTTTTCTAGTCACCTCTACGAACACTCTCCAATAGGCATCTATTATCAACTGAGTTCTTTCCTTACTCTCTTTTACATATTAGGGTTAACATTTCCTTTTGCATAGTTGTTTAGCTCATTTACATTCTTGTTTACTACATTTATCTACTTTATTATAGCTATTCATAGCTTAGATTAACTATCTCTATAATACATAGTTAGTCCATTTTTAGTTAATCAAATGTAAATGATTGATGATTGAATTGATTGTTGGATTCATGATCAAATGGATAACGTAATGACATGTAGAATTGAATGGAAATATAACACAATAATAACATATATTCTCAAGCTTCCAAAGATGATAAATGAAGAGGAATGTGTGTCTATTTATAGATGAGGGAAGAGAATCCCATATCCTATATTTATGTGATTGATTTTTCTGATATGAAGCTAACTCAAGCATGATTGGAGATATTTGTTTGATTTTTCAACTTGTTTAACAAAATAAACTATTGTTTTGAGCTTGATTGAGTGAGTTATCATTAATTTGGAAAGGTGGCATGTCTTTTGAATATTTTTAGCTTTTTAATTGAAATATTAAATTCATGTCTTTTGTTTTATTCACCCAAAAAAATGATGTGAGTTTTAGCTTTGGGGATATTTTCTTTAATTTTGGAATGTCATGCTTTATGGGATATGTTTAGTTAACTCAAATGCATGATTTGATTTAATCTAAACTTGTCCTCTTATATATATTTAATGATTTTATCTTTAATTGATTTGTTTTTCTCTAGTTAACTTGAGATGTTAATTAGTGAAGTGAAAGTGGATAAGAGGTGAGGTGGAAATGGATATGTGTAGGATTTATTTAATTATTTTAATATGAAATTAGCTAATGGGATAGGGATGAATAATAAGAGTGATGTGATTAATTAATTAATCCTAGGAATGGGATATAAATGTAACAGGTTTACAAGATCACGAATATTTAATAATTCAAGAACATGTATAAGGGATAGGGATGATAGAAGTTTATTCAGACAATGCCATAAAATGTCATCAAAGGTCGTAAAATAACAGAATATATCCAAAAGTGATCATAATATGTCATGAAGTAATTACGAGATGATTTTGGAGGTTTAGAATGCATAATGTAATATTTTAGGGTGTCTACATTTTCCCTCTTTAAAGTGTTATTACGAACTAATAACACTTTAAATATAGTAAACATGTGAAGATTAGTGAACGAATGATAAAGAAGTGTGGTGAATGGCCCGATTTTCCCCATGAAACATTCGGATGCCCCAACGGGTTGATATTGTGCTAAGGAGTGCCCCTCGAACAAATGGGTAATTGATGTAGAGATCATTTAAATATCAATGCACTTGTGAAGATAAAAAAATGCTTCATTTACTATAGGTACTCTATTTTGCAGTCTTGTCAAAATGGATCAAACTAGAAAATTTTTCCCTTTTCACCTTAGATGTCTTTATCAAATGCTATACCCTATTCTCATACCTCATGCAATGCTTATTCCACCTATAATGTGAACAAATATCATGAAAACTTCAATTACCTTTACCTTCTTCAACTTATCCTTCACTATTTTTCTTTGGTCTTAGCCCCAAATGAAGCAAAATTTAGACTTTTGTCCTCTCTAACACCTTCCAATCCTTTTACCCTATCCCATAACTCAAAACAATGTTAAGGAAATGATAAAACTCCTTGAAACAATAAATACCATCAATTTCTTCTCTTCCTGAATCAAAACTTCCCTTTAGAGCTCTTACAAGCAATGCTCTTGGTGGATTCATGATAAGGACATTTTAGAAATACCTGCAACAAAGTAAAAACTTCCCCAAGAACCCTTTACCCTCAATATGGTGTTCTAAAACTTGTAAGACTCTAGACCTTCTACGTCTCTCACAACTCACCTTTCTCTTTTCTAGTTCAACTTGACTCTATGAGCCTGCTTAAAGAGAATTTCATGCATAAGTTTTGTTCATATAAGATTCAAATAAAACCACGAGGATTATAAGATACCCATTTTCAAGATTGTTTGAATTCCAAGGTTTCAAGGTCTCATGGAAAACATATACCACTTTTTCTAGCAATTTCCTCTTTCCTATTATGCCTCTATGGTTGTAGCTTTCATCCTCTATGTTGATCGTCAAAGAACTATCCAAAAATTAGGCACCTAATCACTTAAAAACTTCAAAATATTGATGCATCCCTTGTCTAGGATATAAGTAAAAAGTTTCAAGTTTCAAATGTGAGTGAAAGGTCATCAATAAGCAAATTCTTGTTAAACCCTAGCTAACCCTTACTATGGTCCGAGAAGGTTCAAAATAGTATAAAACAAGGGATCTTACTTTAAATAATTAAAAATTATTCATAAATTTTATATTCATCTCCTTCTTAGTTTTGAGTTAGTAGTAAGCCTTGTCCCACACCAATTTAAGCTTCCATGTGTTTTCTTACTTGTCAAGACTAAGAAAATTATGGTTTATCTACTACTTTGCAAGGTACAACACAAAGAAACAAAGTCACCATCGAAGATTCATTATTTTACTCTCTTCATAGAGTTGATATCACCTTAGAAATATATTCATACATATTTTTATCTATTCTAATGACTCACATAATTTACAAAAAAAGGAGCAAACCCTTATCTTAACTATTAACAGCTTGTCATTGTCACGATTCCTTAAGATGTCCAACAATGCAATTGAGATAACTACACATGCAACATTAAAATATCACGTCAAACACCTTTGAAACTTGAATCTATTGAAAGAACATGATTTAACACAATAATCTCATGCCCATACACTCAAAACCCGTGTAAATATACACAACACACGCTTCTGATCAAGCTCATTTAGAGTAACAACTCACAAAAATAGAGAAATATATTAGGATTTGAAATAACACTTAAAATTTCTTCACACAACAAGATTACTAATGTAAATACTTCCTCATTAGGATTAAATATCAAATACATCAAGTAAATATTTCAAACATAGTCTTATCATTAATGCAAAACAAAGTTTCATTATTCTAAATTGTATTTTTCATACAAGCTCCTTCTTTTCCTTCCTATTCTTCTCTCGAATCCTCCAAATCCTTGAAGGAATACCCTATAACTTATCCTTCGTTTGAGTTTTATCTCAAATCTTTGGAATACCCTCAACCCTAACTAACTCTCCTCACTTAAGATGTCCATCCACAATGTAATGAAGCATCTTTTACAACTTTTGAACATTTATTGGTTCTAATTATGACCTAGGACTTATTATAACATGCCTAGAATCTTACACCACCCTTCCAAACCACTAATAATCTTTCACTCATGATAGAAATTCCAAACTTCTCATTATAAGCTTCTAAATTTTGAATTTGTAAAAAGGAGGGAAAGTAAATTTTGAGTTTGGGTTTTAGAACTCTCCCGATTATTTTTGTGTCATTTTCCTTCGGACTTCCGAAGTCTGAAAGTCAAAAATTTCATACTTTCAGGATTTTAGGTTTCGGAACACTTCCGAGCCTATTCATGATTTTCATCCCTTAATCTCTGAAGCCCAAAACCCCAAAATTCAAAATTTCAGAATTTTAGGCTTTCGGGTTTTAGACTTTCGAGCTCTCTGCGCATTTAATTCCCACCTACCTCCATATGGATTGGAATTTCACCATTAATATCAGGTTTTTTCTATTTAAATCACATTTTTGCACTGTCATTTTCACCTGACACTTTGCTCTGACAACCGATTTTTACTTGTATTTCATACTTTTCGATGTCATTCTCAAGGTATTTTTATTTTGGTCTTTTCTTTTTGGTTTAAGATCTTTTGTTTTGTTTCCTCCTTGTTTATTTTCTTTGTTCCTCTCTGCATACCTTGGGAAATGAAAAATTTATAGCTTGCCATGTTTCACGATTGGAGTTTCTACAGGCACTCACAGTTGCAAGGATCCTCTCGAGTTCTCCAATTTTCCCCCTCGACACCTTTTGTTTTTTTAGATTTTAGAGATCCACATTTTTGGAGAACTCTCTTTTTAGTATTCGGAGCTTTAGATTGTTCAACGCTTCTCGATTTTTGGGGATTGTGCCATTCAAAATTTGGAGGTCTCTAATTTTTGGGTTTTGGACTTCTCCTATTCGGAGGTTTCCATTTTGGAATTTCGGACTTCTCCTCTTCGGTTTCTAATTTTCAGGTTTTGGAGGTTGGAGATTTTGGGTTTTCGGACTACCTTCTTTGGCATTTCAGAATGCAAAATTTGATGTCTACTTCCACTTCCAAGGGAAAGGAAAAAATGAAATAATCATTCCTTGGGGTTACCCCTCACTCTTTCTTATCTTCTGACCTGGGAAACATAGGGGACACCGACCTTGGAAAAATTGATTTTCCAGATTTCTAGGCAAGGGTGAAGGCCCCAAATAAGAAACCCTAGATGCAAGCTATATATGACAATGGGCTTTCTCTTGTTGCCGGTTTTCCCACATCCATGCATTGCCCAGAATTTTTTTTGGCTGCAGCAGCCCACTATGATGAAGAATCTATTTCAATTAAAGATGTCGATGGAAAATTCGTGATCCGCCTGGACCCAGATTTATTTGAAGATTTTCTCAAACTCCCTAACATTGAATATTACGCCACAATTTCACCGAATCAAGTGGTGGAACATTGGGACAAAGAAGTAGAGTTGTGCACGAGGGTCATGTTAAAAACCTATTTGGCCAAGAGCTTTGCCAAATTACCAAAGACCATGCATTGGTCAGATTTTATTCAGGAGGTCAATGACCTTATTGTGCTACTAAGTAGAGTCTCAGGTCTTCCCTCCGTGAAGGAATTTTAGGAGTGGATGTTCTTATATATCATAACCATAAAAAGAATAAGGAATTTATCAGATGGGGGGAGCATATCAGTAGCTCCATTTGCTATCAGTTGAGTAGAGTGCATTCTTCAAAATGTTTCTATATGAAATCCTTCTTGGTTTATGTCGCAGCTACCATGGGAGATTTCACCGATTGAATACCAAGGGTATTCGAAGCACCTCTCAAATCTACGATTTCTATCCTCAACTCACACTAGATGAGGGAAGCAAACACTTCCACAGGATCAATGATGCCTTCTTTGTTGTTATCCTCTACCATTTTGATAAGGAGCTATATAATCGGAGGATTTCAGATGAATCCTTCAAGGAAGTGCATGAGTGGGGAGATATCTATCTTCAATTCCCCACATTTACTTACATTCAAATTCCTGGTTTCATGGGTGCTCCTAGTAACCTGCCTAGATGTCCCATCGATAAGTAGGTCTTGTTAGAGTTGGTTTGGCAATTGCTGGATTACCACAAGATCCAAAATAAAAGGCACAAAGTGGGAATTCAATTCCCTATCTAAATTGACATATAAACTTGCCCAAATATTTACAAGGCCAAGAATGTAGATGTGGAAATGGCAGAGGTAACCTTGAGAACTTTCCATCCATGGAAAAAAATTGACTATTAGGGAAAATTCAGCGAGACAGGTCGGTCCAGTTCCCATGTCCCCAGTTAGAAGATATTTGGATCCATTGTTGGGATGAATTTATCATCCGATAGAGAGATTATGAACGGATAGCTCTAGATGAATTTCAGCAATTTGGAATAGCCGATGTACCAAAAGACATGCAGGATAATGATGAAGTTTTAGATGAATCGTATAAAAGTAATAATATTGTCAATCAACCATTGTCATGGATTGATTGGTATGTGGAAGAATGTTGTGACACAAAGGAAAGGGTGGGACCCATTTTGCAAAGAACTCACAGTTGGTTGGTTACCTTGGGAATCTCACCCAAGGGGTTAGAGAAACCTACAAATACAGGCCCCATCAACCATGAGCCAATCAACACCCATAAAGGGGAAAAGTTTGACCCAAAAGACCCATATGGTTCCAAAAAGATTTCATTTGTTATTGGGAGATCATCTCTTTCCAAGGCTCATGTTCCCAAAGTCATGCCTCCAATAACACTGTGATAGAAATAGTTGAAGTCAGTGATTCTCCTAGTGTCCCACAAGACCCATCATTTCCCTCTTCTCTTCCATTGTCCCTTCCTATATCAATTCCTTCCACTTCTACCATCATTTCTTCTTTCCCATCACCTTCCATGGCCCAAGTATTCTCATCCCTTCCAGTTCTCTTAGCTGGAGAAACTATTGGGTCACCCATTTCTACCTCACTTCCCCTAACACTTCCATTTTCCTCCATCTCATCCCCTAACATTATTGTATCAACTCCTATGGAAGTCCTCACATCCACCCCATCCATCACTACCACTACCATTCAAATGCCAACTAATGTTGTTGGTACTCTTGTGGTGGCTAATGTTTCAGGTATTGAGTCAACTATTTTATCTTCATCAACATCAACCATTCCAAAATGGTTGTTCCAAAAAACTCCAAAGAAAAGAAGAAAGTGCCTCTGGGAGATGTAATAGATCTGAGCATATTGGAACATACCCCAAAGAGACAGGCCAAGAGGCCAAAGATTGTTTCAAGCCTGACAATGAATGCATCTGGGGAACAAGTTGTGGAGGTTGCCACTCCCATTAAGGGAAAAACTAAGGAGACAATTACAGCTGCAGATTATCAAATTTCTAGATTCTCATTGGGAAAAGCCACTCATGAAGGAGCAAAACAAGATGTACATGCCGCTCTTGGAAATATGCTAGAAAAATATGATAAGGATAAGGCTTCTAAGAATGAGCTTAAGACCAAGGTCAAGCATCTCACTGTATTGCTATGGATAATAACAAAGCCAAATCCATCTATTGAAGTCTCAACTACTACGGCCATGACAGTTTCATATACTATTGATGATATTTCTTATCATGAGATCAAAAAAATAGGCTAGAAAGGGAGATCAGTAGATGGATGGATGGAACGTATACTGTAGGAGGCTGACCCTTTAATTAAAGAAGTTGTTGAGATATACAATGATTTATAGGTTGGGAAAACTACTATTTGTAAAATGGATGAAGCTTTTTCAGAAGATAATAATAATTTGAATTTGAATTTGGCAACATGGAGTGAGATTAGAGAGGAATATTCAGATCTACTCCTCCAGGAGGATGTAATCGATGATGCTGCAAAGTTGTTCAAATATCAAAAGGCCATGGAATTCCAGTGTCAGGTGCTACAAGATCTAATTAAGAAGTTAGATGATAAATGAGTGGAGATTATAGATGCTTTGAATGACATATCAGAAGAATTTGATATTGTTAATTGTAAATTCTTCAATGAAAATATCGACGCTCTTCCAGAGGAGCAAATCAAGCAAAATTTTAAGGATTTGGTGAAACGTGATGATGAAGTTACTAAAAATTTCGGCAATGGTGAATCTATTGACAAGTTGGTTTTATGCCAAAATTTCACAAGAAGATTGAAGAAAGTTTTGAGTAAACTTAGAAGAGTCCTAGCTAAAATCACGAGGGAAATTGAGACAACAGATGTGGTAAATCACTACGCATGTGGGCCCGGGGATGAGGAAATTCAAGGAATCATTAAACGATTCATTAAGTATAAACATCGAATGGATACATGGGAGGAAACACAAAAAATCTTGTAGAGCCGAGGAAGGTGTTGTAAAATCGGAACAAAGCTATGAAAGGACATATCCACACTCTAGATCGGTCGAGTTGCAGGTTGGTGAGTCTAACCCTTGCAACAAATTTGTTATTTTTATGGGAGCATGTTCCCTTGAATTAATGACATTTCTATTATTAGTAAATTTTATTCAAGGTCCCGGCTATAATGGCTCAACCTAAAAGAACTTATAAATAGTTAGGTTTATGGAATCATTTCGAGAGAGATCATATTTTGGTGAAGTTGCTCTTCAAGCTTGGAAGAGTGCTTCAGAGATTTAAAGAACCTTTTAACTATATTCAGAGAGATATCTTGCCTTGAAGAAACTGATTTATTGTGCTAAATGGTTTATTTATATATGCTTTGTGAATGTATGATTCCTTAGTATATATGGTTATCTTTCCTTTATTTCAGATTGTTTTGTTTCACGTTATGGAAAAGTGATATAACATATTTTATGTCAGTTGTGGAAAGACTGTTTTCCTTTTGTATCTAAAGTTATATTATCATTGGCCATCATCACTAAATGAATGTTTAACATGTGCATGTGTTTTATCCTTGTGGTTAGTTAATTATGTGTCCAATTCATTTTGGTCTCTCTATTTTGTATGATTCAAGTTTTAACAAAGGAACACATGCTTCTAGTTTGTGGTATTTTGTGCCCTTTCTAAGTTGCAATAGGTGAAGGTGACTAATGATGTCTGCATCCTACTCACATTAACCCTTCCTGCAATTCAACATATCCTTTTATTTGGTGCATCACCATTCCTATTTTAGTTTACTTTTACAGATCTCTTTCCCTAAAACTCAGGAAAATGTTAGCCTAAGATTAGATAGCCATTTTATTGCACTAGGAGTAGTACAACACTTAGTTTAGGAAAAGGAATTCAAACTTCTCTAGAGGTTCACCTCGAACCCAATTCCCACAGATTGAGAGGTGATCCCTTGTACCGAATCACACCGAACAACCTCCCTATATCCTGCCATTCGGGGTGCAAAGTGATTTGGCGAAAACACTTCCTTTGCCGTATCATTTTTGTTTCCTTATTCATTGCTTATTTTTTCAAAAATCTTGAATTCCCTTTCTTTATTTATTCTTAAACAATTGAATTTTCAATTACTTACTTTGGCTTGAAATCTTCTTCCTCTAATTCTAATTTTTGAAGCCAATTAGGCATCACATATATATGATTCTTGAATAGGTTTTAGAGCTTCACATGGATCTTCTTTTCATCCACCTGTTTGATGACCTCTTTCTCTTGATTTTCTACTTGTCTCAAATTTTTTTCCTTTCTTGTAATTTCTTCTCTTAGTTGCAATCTCCGATTCCTCATTACAAGTAGCTCTATAGGCCACTTAACCTTTCTTCTCATCACAAATCCCACTTCTTCTTTCATCATGCTCTCATCTCTCATCAATTCTCCAAGCTTCTCTATATCCTTTCTCAACTCTCTCAATTCTTGCTCCATCCACTCTTCTTATATTTTTCCTCTTTTATATTATTGGCTTCTTTATCCTTTCTTTCTCTCTCTTTTTGCCTATTTTTTGGCTTATGAACACCACCAACTCTTTCACTAACTCTTCTCTATCCATTTTCCTCTTTTCTTATTTCACAACCACCTGTCACACATACTTCACAAACAAATTTCACACTTTTTGTTAGAATAATAAAAATTCTTCTAATGACCTATCTCTACATTGATACCAAAATGATGTAGATCTCATTTCAAAATCAATGCACTTGTCAAGATAAAAATAACAAAATGCCTCATTTACTCTAGGTACTTTGTTTTGTAGATCTTGTCAAAATGGCTCAAACTAGATTTTTTTCACTTTTTCACCTTAGATGTCTTTATCAAACACTATAACATGTTCTCATACATCATGCAATGCGTATTCCACCTGAAATATGAAAAATACCATGAAAAATTCAATTACCTTTACCTTCTTCAACTTATCCTTCACTGCTTTCTCTTTGATCTTAGCCCCAAATGAAGCAAAATTTAGACTTTTTCCTCTATAAAGCACCTTCCAATCCTTGTACCCTATTCCATAACTCAAACCAATGTTAATTAAATGATAAAACTCATTGAAATAGGAAATACCATCAATTTCTTCGCTTCCTCACTCAAAACTACCATTTAGAGCTCTTAAGTGCAATGCTCTTTGTGGATTCATGGTTGGACCATTATAGAAATATCCAGAACAAAGTAAAAACTTCCTCAAGTACCATTTACCCTCAATATGGTGTGCTCCAAGTTTTAATACTCTGACCTTATACTTCTCTCCCAACTCACCTTTCTCTTTTCTAGTTCAACTTGACTCTACTAGCCCTACTCAAAGAAATTTTCATGCATAAGTTTTGGTCCTCTAAACTTCAAACTAAACATTGAGCATTATAAGATACCCATTTTCAAGTTTCAATGAATTCCAAGGTTTCAAGGTCCCATGACAGACATAAACTACTTTTTCTAGCAATTCCTCTTTCCTATTATGCCTCCATGGCTATAGCTTTCAAACTCTATGTTGATTGTCAAATAACTATCCAAAAATTAGGTGCCTCATCACTTAAAACCTTCAAAATATTGATGCATCCCCTGTCTAAGATATAAGTAGAAATTTTCAAGTTTCAAATTTGAGTGAAAGATGATCAATAAGAAAATTCTTGTTAAACCCTAGCTAACCCTTACTCTGCACCCGAAGGTTCAAGATAGTATAAAACAAAGGAATATTACTTTAAATAATTAAAAATTCTTCATCAATTTTGTCTTCACCTCCTTCATGGTTATGAGTTGGAAGTAAGCCTTATCCCACACCAATTTGAGCTTCTATGTGTTTTCTTTCTTATCAAGACGTAAAATCGGGGTTTATCTACTAATGCATGGTATAACATAGAGAAAGAAAGTCACCATAAAATATTCATTATTTTCCTTTCATCATAGAGTTGATATCACTTGATAAATATCTTCATACATCTTTTGATTTATTCTAATGACTCACATAGTTTGTAAAAAAGAGCAAACCCTTATCTCAACTATTAACAATTGCCACTATCCCGATTCCTTACGATTTCCAACCATGAAATTGAGATAAATACACATACAACCTTAAAATATCACATCAAAAACCTTAGAAAAATGAAGCTATTGAAAGAACATAATTCAACACAATAATCTCATGCCCACACACTCAAAACCCTTGCAAATATATAGTCACACACTCATCACAAATGTTCATTCGTAGTAGTAGTAGTTCACAAAAATAGAGCATTATATCGGGGTTTGAAATAACACATAAAATTTATTCTCACAACAAGATTACTAATGAAAATCCTTCCTCATTAGGATCATAATTCAAATACATCAAGGAACTATTGCAAACATAGTCTTATCATTCATATAAAATGGAGTTCCATTATTCTAAACTATATTTTTCATACAAAGCTCCTTCTTTTCCTTTTTATTCTTCCCTAAATCCTCCAAATCCTCGAAGGAATACCCTATAAATGATCCTTAATTTGAGTTTCATCTCAATTCTTTGGCATTCCCTAAACCCTAATTAGCTCTCCTCACTTAAGATGTCCATTCACAACGTAATGAAACAATTTTTACAAATTTTGAACATTTATTGGTTCTAACTATGACCTAGGACTTATTATAACATTCCTAGACTCTTACACCACCCTTAAAAACTACTAATACTCTTTCAATCATATTATAAAGTCCAAAATTCTTATTACAAGCTTCCAAATTTTTAATTTGTAAGAAGGAGGAAAGTACAATTCTTGAAATTTTATAATGCTTGACCACCCAAACTCCTTATGACTTCAACACATCCTAACATACCTATCTTAAAATCCTCAACCATGAAAGAATGATAATTTTCATTTGATGATTCGCCAACATTAGTAATGTGATAAAGTGGATTCTTCACCAAGACTTTCATCTCACCTCTTTGCCCAAAATCGGATCTGATCACAATCTGATAGTTTTAAATTGTGTTAACTGGGTTAAGCCCACCAGAAGCTCCTTCAAATTCGAAAAGATGTGGATGGAGCATGATGAAATATTTGATAGGATCAAGGAATGGTGGAATTGCGGAGGAGGAACTACTCAATTTAGGCTTGTTCAAAATCTTAAAAATGTCAAAAAATAGGTTAAAATCTGGAATAAAGAAGTCTTTGGGAATGTTTTTGTGTGAAAAAAGGAATTAAAACAGAGACTCCAAGATCTAGAAAAAGAAAAAAACTTACAGGGGAGGTCTTTGGAGGATCATTTTATGGAAAATTATATCCTTTCGTAGTTGCACATGGTCTCTAGCAGGGAAGAATCCCTATGGAGACTTAAATCTAGGGCTATATGGTTGAAAGAGGGTGACAAAAATACAAAATTCTTCAACATGACCACATTGAGGCATAGAGCTTGTAATAAGATTACGGAAGTCTCTAAAGGTAATGACATCATCATAAAAGATCCACGGATAATCAAGGAAGAAGCTCTCAGATTTTATGAAAAATTGCTCAATGAGAAGAGTGCTACTAATGATATGGCTGACTCTTTTATGTTAGAAGCTATCCCACATGATAAAATTGAGGAGCAAAGATTTAAAGATATTACCAAAGTTGTTACTTTGGAGGAGCTTTAGAAAGTTGGTTTTTCTCTTGAAGGAGATAAGGCTCCGGACCAGATGGCTTCTCTGTCAATTTTTTTCAAATTTTTTGGGAAATCGGCTCAGATGATCTCCTTAGGGCTACAAATGAATTTTTTAGAACTAGAGATTTACTGAAAGAGCTTAATAATACCCACATCGTGCTGGCTCCAAAAAAATGGATGCTAAAGATTTCAAATATTTCAGACCCATTAGCTTGGTTAATGCTATCTACAGAGTTTTTACTAAGATTATTACCACTAGACTACAGTTCATTTTGAATGATTTAATCTCAAAACAACAAAGTGGTTTCATTAGAGGAAGGATAATTCAAGATGGTGTGATCATGGTGCATGAAATTATTCACTCTATGGATAATAATAAAAATGCAAGCATGGTCCTTAAACTTGACATGAATAAAGCCTTTGATAAAGTCTCCTAGTCTTTTCTTGAAAAGTTATGGCCAAATTTGGATTTCTCAAAAAATTCAGAAGAATTATCAAGGCTTGCATTTCAACTGCTAGATTCTCTATGGTGGTTAATGGTGAACCAGTGGGGTACTTTACCAATAGTAGGGGATTAAGACAGGGGGATCCTATATCCCCTCTTCTCTTCATTATTATGGTAGATAGCCTCAGCAGAACAATTACCAAAGTTATTAAAGATGGTCTTCTAAAAGGCACTAAACCTACCTCTACGAATCAAACAACTTCTCATCAACAATTTGTGGATGACACTATCCTAGCTATTAGTGGCATCTATCCTAGAAGCTAAGGCGATCAAGTCCATTCTAAAATTTTATGAGGCTACTTCTGACAAGAGATCAACTTTGACAAAAGTTCTATTTTCTTTTTCAATACTCCTTTGGAAAGACAAAATAGAATTTCTAAAGTATTGGGTTGTAAAATCAATTTACTTCCCACTACTTATTTGGGGCTCCCCTTGGTACTAAAAAAGTCTCAAACAAAGTCTGGAATGATTTATTGGAAAGATTCCAAAAGAAAATGGTCGGATGGAAAGGATCCATTCTTTCCAGTGCTGGTAAATGTCTACTTATCAAAAGCACTCTTCAAAATCTGCCTATCTACATTATGTCTCTATACAACATTCCTTCTACCTTCAGAGAAAAAATTGAAAGGATCTAGAAACACTTTTTATGGAAGGGAATGGAGGAAAAATTCAAGCATCACGTGGTTGCCTAGGATCAAGTGTACACTCCTAAAAGAATTGGGGGATTGGGCATAAAAGATATAAGAAAAATGAATATGGCATTAATTGCAAAAATGGGTTGGAGAATGCTATCGGAGGAACAACCATGGATTGATCTCATCAAGGCTAAATATCTTGAACAACAAACAACTTTCTCTTTCCTTCATGATGAACAACTTCCCCATGGTTCCATTTTCTGGAACAACTTGATTCTAGTGAATTTTATCAAGCAAGGGTGTAGATGGAAAGTGGGAAATGGCAAAGACATCAATTTTGGGGTGATAATTGGTCTAATCTTAGCCTTAATGATATATTTGGTGCAGAAAAGGATAGTCTTGAACATAAATATGGTACTAAGGTCATTGATTACATGGAAATTGATGGAAATAAGAAGAGATGGAAATAACTCTCAGTGGATGGATTTGATTTGAACTCCATGTTGTCCTCTCTTCAGGAGCAACTGGACCTCATCCCCTTGAATCAAATGGAAGTCAAAGATGAAATTATCTAGCACAAATCTAAAGATGGGGACTATACAGTTAAATTTGGATATAATTCTTACTTTGAGAATATCCAAAGTGAATTTAATTGGAGGAAGATTTGGATGACTGAGCTAACCCCTAAAATCAACTTTTTCTTTTGGATTGTGCTCAGAGGTAGAATTCTTACTAATAATAACCTAATGAAGAAAGGTTTCATAATGCCTAATTGGTGCCACCTTTGCAAAAAATATTATAAAGATATTAAGCACCTTTTTGTCCACTTTGTGAGTATGCTACCATGATTTGGAGTTATGCCTATTCCAAGTTCAATGTTTTCTGGATGGTGCCCAAGGAATTCATTCAATTTTGCATCCAATGGAATCCTCCTTTTAAGCATTGTGTTGTGAGAAGACTTTGGAAATAGGTCATGCCCCATATTATCTGGAGAATTTGGAAAGATAGGAATGATATCATCTTCTAAACAACAAACAACATTATAAGCTCACTTTAGTAAGATTGGTTATGCTATTAAAGATAATATTGGGAGATTAAAACATCCCCAAAATAAGAAATATCCTGAAGATGAAGAATATATTCTTTCCAATTGGAAGATAGGAGTTGCTAGTTTGCAGATTAGGAATATCTCAAACATTGATAGCTCTTTGATTCATTGGATTCGTCCCCGAGAGATACTGGCATAAACTAAACATTGATGGGGCATCCAAGGGTAATCCTTGTTTTGCTTCTTTGGGGAGGTGCAATTAGGGATCATAAAGACTGTTTAGTTGCTACTTATGTTGGTAAAATGGGGATTCAGACAAATCATTATGCTACAGCCCTAACAGCTCTATGGGGTCTAAGGATTACCAAAGATTATGATATACAAAACTTAATTTTGGAAGGGGATTCTCTTAACATCATCAACCACCTAAATAAAATTTCTCCTCCTAGTTGGACTATCAAGGACTTTATTATGGAAGCTAAAAATATTTGTCAAAATTTCAAGAATATCATCATTAGACATACATATAGGGAGGGGAATAAGGTTGAAACCTTGGCCAATGTTGGCATTAATAATAATCTTACCATATGGGATAATGAAAATTACATCCCTAAGGAGGTACAAAATAGCATTAATGTGGATAAATATGGGAATCCATACGTGGAGTAAAAATAATAATGACATGGAGCGGGCCTTAGCGGAGGTGAAAGATCACACATGTGTGAATTATCTCCTTTTTACAGCCACATTAAAGCTATTGAATTTCATATAGGTGGAAGGAATTTTAAAAAATAGGACAGACATAAGGAAGAAACAGCTTTGAAATGAGAGCTTTGAGCAGAAAATTTGTAGGATTAACAAAGAGTAGAAAAAATGGGAGGTGAACCATGTCAATTGGAGCCATGTTGTGATCCGGCCTAGAAGATCAACGAGGAGCTTTGGAACCTCTTGCATAAGGGAAGCATATCCAATTTTATTGAATGCATTCAGGGTCATGATCAGAATATCTCGGTTCATTTTGCAATGGACTAGAAGGATAGAAGGGTCAAATATGGTGGCCACCGTGTTACTATCAATGAAGATCTGATTACAGAGGCTACAGGCCTTGAATTGGAGGGTTATCAATTTTTCAATAAAATGATTGACAGGGTCGCCGAGACTAAGAAATTCTCCGACGAGGGTGAGGAGCTTGACTTTGTTTCTGTGGGAATTAGGGTAAGTTCTATTCCCAAGTCGTATGATGAAGTGACAAACATGATGGTTAGATATATTTCTTTGGAAGGGCATTACAAAATGGTCCTTGTTAAACACCTTATATTTTTAAATCATTTTAGAAGGCATTTTATGCACTGCTTCCCGAACTACCTACTTAACTCCCTTCAGTGACTTGTTTTAGACTTTCAGAAGCACTCCCATACTATCCCTCTCCATTAGGGCCTCATCTTCATAATGCACAAGCTTTGTGTCTCCAAATTCCTTGGCTTCCCGACTGCTCCCAGTGATCCACACATTACCACATCCTCTGCTCCTACTACCATTCTAGACACCCCTTCCAAATCCAAAACCAAGAACCCCAAGCTTTCAAAAACTGACACCCCTCACTCTGCCTGGATTCTTAGAAGCACCAAAGAGCTGGAGGTTACACAAAATTTGCTGCATATTAGCAATGCTGGTATGGATATGGCCCTGCATCAGGAGGGGAATCACATGCCTCATAGATTGGAGTCTCTGGAGAAAGAGATGAAGTAGCTGAAGAAGGACCTACAACGTATGGAAAAAGCAGAAAGGAAAAATAAAAATTGATGATGATAATGACATTGGGAAGGATCAGATTGCTAATATTTATAAGAAGTTGAACTCACTAGACAATAGACTAGGGAGAGCTAAAGATAGACATGATCACAACATGGCTATCTTCAAATCCATAAGTGACTTTTTAGAGTAGCAAGTTCAAAGCATTACCATGCTTAGTGGGATCCCTGACACTATTTGGGGGAATGATAAAGAGAGGAGCCAGACCATCTCGCAGTTGAATGCTTCGGACCCAATGCACATTACCACATTGGCGTTGTTCACCTCGCTGCAAACGATCCATTCTAGAATTTAAAGAGCGTCCAAGAAGTAAACTCACTTGGGCTAGTGGGAGTCATTTTAGATGTTGATCTTTTGTGGTCTTTTTGTTGTGACTTTGCTACTTTTTTGCTTTGTTCTATTGCAGTTTATGTTCTATTTTGTTTCTTGCTTGTAACTATCTCTTGGTTACTGATGGACATAGTGTTCTATATGGATTTTGATCCTTTTTGTCACATCTTTATAGTTATATCTGGTTGTTGAGCCCTTTTTGTAACAGGGTATATTCCCTTTAAAACTATTTACCAATAATAAAAAAAGCTGTGATAAAGTGGTGGACCCTACTTGATAAGAGGAATAAGAAAACGTTGGAGTGAAATAAAAAAATGGGTTCATAAAAAGAGAGATGAAGGGTAAAAGGTCAAATGAGGAGTTGTGGACCTTATTTAGGGTTTGAAGAAGGTTTAAATAGGATGAAAATTAGAAATATCAAAATTCATTAGTCATTTTTATATTAGAGTCTTCTTATGATACATTGAGTGTTTACTCGATTTGTTAGAGAGATGGCACAATATCCATCACTTGTTCATCGCGAGAACCAAGTGCGAGAGTTTGGGTGGGGCACCGATGATGACAAATCAGATGAGTACATAAGAAATTAATGATGATTGTGTATTTATTACATTTTATGACTAGAAGAAAGTTGGAATGAAATTCTAGCACAAGGAAGTACCTACGCTAGTATAACCTGCAAAATGTGCTAGCGTAGGCTTGCCATGGTAGCATGAAAGTAAACATTTTTCCATAGAAAAATGCACGATAACATGATGGTTATGCTAGTGTAATAGTTTTCTACTAAATGTGTTAGCATTGTGTGCGTTATCATTAAAATGAATGCGCTACATCATAAAAGAAGTACATTAGTGTGACACTAGGTGTGTTAGTGTGAGTTAGGGGAATATTTAAGTCGTAGAAAGGGGTTAAGAGTGAAAAATGGTTTAGAAAGGACTAATAAATTGGTACAATGTGTGTAGGAGAGACTATGTTCCTTTGATGTGTGAGAGAGACATTTATGATTGCGATCATTTGAGAGATGGATGATGCGGTCAAAGTGGAGAGCACTGAGTGTGGTATTGTAGACGACATGGTTGGCATACATAACACGAGATAATAGAATCAAACCGTATCACGTATTATTGATCGCTTTTAGTGGAGCGATGTCATAGTGAGTCACAACATTTCGATTTATGACCAAAGAGATGTTTGTTATATTAGAGGACATGTACCATATACTGAAGGTGTCGATGCATGGTTGGTTGATTTAGTGGGAGAGGAGAGAATCACATATCTGGATGTAGAAATAACTACTGTTTGGAGTTGAGGAGGTTCACGATGAGGGTATGGAGGTGAAACTTTTAGAGTGCATGGAGGAAAATGAGATAATGTGAATACCTATCTACTTGATGGCTCTCATCAGTGGCTACTTGCTTCTTGATAATTTTGGGAGGAATTTTCAGCTCGGGTTGATTGGCGTGGTTGTAGAGTTGATAGATTTAGCAACATTTTTACACGGGACCATGTATATTAGCACATCTATACGAGAGATATGCATATGGTGCTTTACAATACTTAGAGGAGTTTGGGCCTAGTGACACTACTATAAATTTGGGTATCGAGAGACAGACAGCTAAAGGAGCCATCAATGTGTGGATGGGAGATAATAGTAGCGATCGAAAGAGGTAACCAAGGAGATTTGGCATTCTATAGATGAGCTATAGATGATATTTAGGTGTACCTTATTATATGAAGTCCATACAAGTCTTATAGGTGGGTGACATACGCGAGAAGATATGGGGATGGTGGAGATAGCGCATTATATCATTGAGAGATGGTCATAAATTATTGAGTATTATAGACTGGATAGGGTCATTCGAAAACTCGAGTTATACAAAATATATCAAAGGGATAATAGTGGTATGCGCAGTAGCTTGAGAGACTATAGATTTTGGTCCACTCATTAGGCCTAACATAGAGAGGGCCAATTTTGGAGGAGTGTTAGCATAGATATGGGGTATATGAGCAGTTATGTGGATCTAGGTGTATTACTAGGTTATGCAACACCATATCAAAATATAGTACATATTTGTTTGACAATCCATTAGACAGCTTATGGTAGTAGGGATAACACATATAGTGAGGGTAGAGTTATAGAAGAGAGGGAGGAGAGGGAGAGGCCAACAGGGCTAGGGAGGAGGAGGAAGATATGCCCATACAAAGGTTGTTAGGAAATAAGGGTTAAAATATGCGGAATAATCCCTCACAAAATCGAAACAATAGAAACTAATATGCATAAAATATTACAAATCTTAAATAAAAGTGTAGAATAAAATAACACAACACAAAGATATAGTATTTAACGTGGTTCACCCAATTTGGGCTATATCCACCAAGAATCACTTGCTCAAATTTTATTACAAGCCATTACTCTCTCAATGCAATACCCAGATCTGTTTGGAGCTATGCTCAACAAAACTCTATAGAATTCACACCCGAATTCAAAAACATCTGCAATGTTACATTATACCTACCATATGCATAAAACCATATAAGTAGACAAATCAAGTGCGGTTTTACAAAACCATGGGCCAATACTTGTCCCATAAACCTATGAGTCAAAAATCCCGCCCATATGAGAAAATCACGTTTCCCGGTATATCATGCACATTTTAAGGCCAATTTTTTTTTTTCTCGAGGATGCACCTCTCGAATCCATGCTACCGGGATGCCACCCCTGCACCCCACTCGAAGCTTGGCCCACCCAAACCCCAGTGAGAAAACCATGAAAGTGTACAGACTCTTAATGTACAATCTCCAACACTTTCTTACATGAAAACATGCTCCACAACCTAACAATCTCCTAGTTGGAGACTAGTTTTCCTCTGAGCAAGCTTCTCAACCCTTCACTAGTTTCTGTGAAGACCAACCAAAGCTGAGCACAACTTCAGCTTTTCCCTTGTGACCACCTTAGTCATCATGTCTGCAGAATTCTGACTAGTATGAATCTTCTCTAGGTTCAAATTTTCTTCCTCCAAAGTTGTCCTAATGAAATGGTACCTTAACTATATATGCTTCATCCTAGAGTGGAAAGTAGAGTTCTTAGCTAGGTGTATAACACTCTAACTATCACTATGCAACTTTCCTTCCTCCTACTTATGCCCCAAATCCTCAAGTAATTACTATAACCAAATCATTTCTTTGCTTTCCTCTGTGGCAACAACATACTTAGCCTCTGTGGTTGACAAAGCCACCACTTATGTAGTCGTGAAATATAGCTTACTGATATCCCACCTATAGTGTAAACATAACTTGTCATGCTCCGCCTGTTGTCTACATCTCCAGTCATATCTAAATCTACATAGCCACACAAAGTGGTGTCTCGATCCACTCGTAGCACAAAATTGTCTCCATGGTCCCTCTCAAATATTGAAGGATCCAATTTATTACCCGTCGCTGATCTCTACCGGATCAATCATAATCTACTCACCGCTCCCACTACATGGGAAATATCGTGCCTGGTGCACACCATGGCATACATCAAACTTCCACTACGATGAGTAAGGTATGTTGGACATCTGGTTTCTCTCCTACTCTGTCTTGGGACACTTGCTCCTTTGATAACTTGAAATGGCCTACCAAATGAGTCCAACCAATTTAGCAAGACATGTATATTAAACCTCTCCAAGACCTTCTTAATGTACTCTTCCGAGATAAAGTCAAGTTCCATTCCTTCCTATCCCGGGATATCCTCATACCAAGGATTTTTTGGCTGCCTCCAAATCCTTCATGACAAAGGATTCACTTAGCTGATTCTTGAGTACTTTTATTTCTTGCATGTTTTTACTTGCAACCAACATATCATCCACATATAAACACAAGATAATATAACTACCATCCTCAAATTTCTTTGTATACACGCAATGGTTAGAATGAAATCTAATATAACCTTGCTCCATCATGAACCTATCAAATTTCTTATACCATTGATGTGGAGCTTGTTTCAAGCCATACAAGCTCTTCTTAAGTTTGCACACCATCTCCTATATACCTTTGACCTCATAGCCCTCTCGTTGCTTTGCATATATAGTTCCTCCTCCAAATCACCATGGATAAATGCAGTATTTACATCAAGTTGTTCTAAGTGTAAGTCTTCTACTGCAACTATTCCTAGAACAGCTTCTAATAGAAGTCATTTTTACTATAGGAGAAGAAATCTTATCAAAATCTATACCTTTTTTCTGTGCGAACTCCTTGACCACCAACCGGGCCTTGTATCTTTTCTTTCCTCCTTCTTCCTCTTTGACTCTAAACACCCACTTGTTCTCTAAAGCTCTTCTTCCTTCGTGTAGCTTCACCAAATCCCATGTCTGGTTCTCCATGAGAGCCTAATGCTCCTCATCCATGGCTTGCTCCCACTTCTTCCTGACATCTACCTGTATTGCTTCATCAAAGATCTTTGGCTCTCCACTATCAGTGAGTAATAAATAATAAAGAGAAGGAGAAAAATATTCAGGTTCTCTTCTTATCCTAGAATACCTCCTTAATATAGGAGTTTGGGGTTCCTGTTGAGGAGGTTCCTAAATTGATTCATGTGTCACTTTCCCATCCGGAAGATCCTCTACCGCTACATATTCTTTCTTAGATTCTTCCCTGTTTTCTTATGCAAATCGCTGCTTATACATGACTTTCTCATTAAAGACCACATCCCTAGATTGAATGATTTTCTTTTCCTTAATAATCCAACATTTATATCCAAATTCATTACCACCATAACCAATGAAAGTACATTTTTCTGATTTATCCTCTAGCTTGGTCCTATCATCCTTATCTATATGAAAAAACACCTCACATCCAAAGACTCTAAGAAATGAATAATCAAATTTCTTACCATACCAAGCCTCCTTAGGTATGCCTCCATCCAAGGAACTTGAGGGTCCTCTGTTGATCAAGTACACAACTGTGCTCACCGCTTCGCCAAAAAGAAAGAGGTAGTCCCGCATGTAACCTCATGCTCCTAACACATTTCATTATTATTTTTTTCATCCTTTCTCGACACGCCATTCTGCTGTGGACTTCTTGAACCATCTTTTTGCCTCGATTCCATTATTCAAACAATAATCATCAAATTCATTGCTGTAATACTCCCCTCCATTATCTCGACCTAAGGCAATTTAGCTTAAGACTTGTTTCATTCTCTACCAAGGCTTTCCATTTAACAAAATTGTCAAATGCATTAGATTTGTTTCTAATAAAATAAACCCAAACTTTCTTTGTTGCATCATTAATAAAAGTAACATAATAACTTGAACCCCCAAGAAATGATACCTAATCCGGCCCCCATACATCGAATTCACCACTCTAACTTACTCTCTTCTTTGTAGGTCCAACCTTGAGAAACCTTACTCACTTGTTTCCCATATATGTAGTCCTCACGTAACTCCAAACATGTTTCGTATATCTAGGAAAATACTTCTTTATGATCTCCATGCCCTTATGGCTCATATGATTGAGCCTATAGTGCCACAATGTTGTATCTACTACAAGCCACAAGATTACAAACATTAGTGCTAAAAGTGGTTAACTAAAAGGTTCCAACCTTCTTACCTCTTGCCACCACAAGAGCACCCTTGGTAACCTTCCAAGAGTGCACTGTAAATATCACAATACAACCATCACTTCCCAACTTCCATGCCAATATCAAATTTCATCTTAATGTAGGCACATGTCTGACATCCTTTAATAGCCAAGTATTCCCATTCTATATCTTAACCCGAATGAACCTTTTCCAAATATGTTGCAAGTCTCATCATCACCAAGAAAAACATGCCCAAAATCTCCTTGAACATAATCAACAAAATAATTCCTATGTGGAGTAGCATGGAAAGAAGCCCCCAAATTTAAAACCCAAGATTCAATAATATTGTGCAAAGAAAGAATCAAAGCATCCTGACATACATTACCCGTTGCCACATTTGCCTCGTTATTTTCTTCTTGTTGTTTCTTCTTGTCCCAAATTTCCCAACAAATTCTTTGCATGCCCGGACTTTCCACAAAAGTATACTATCTTACTTTTGGATTTTAACCTTGCCCGATCCTTTGATTTTCCATGGCTTCCTCTATTCTTTTGTCTCTCCCTCTAGTTTCCACTCACAAAGCATTCCCAAGTAGAAGATTCCCAGGATATTTTCTTCACATTTCCTCACTTTTAATCACCCCTACAACATCCTTAAACTTCAACTTTGAGTTAGATAGAACCAAGTTTCTTACCACCATTACCAGGATATATTCCAACTCTCGTAAAGAGCACATAACTAATAAAGCCCTAACTTCTTTATCAAATTCTATTATAACCGAAGCTAGCATATTTACAACCATATTAAAATCATTTAAATGATCTCGTTATTGAATAATTCTCAAGAATCTTCATATTAAATAAATTTTTCATTAAAAATATCTTATTAGAGGTAGAGGGTTTTTCATATAACTTCCTAATGCATCCATCGGTTATTTTGTAGTCTTTTCCTTTGAAACATTAAATAAGACCGAAGATGTAAGATAGCTGAATTTTCCCAAGTGATTTCCTATCCAAAAATCCCTTTCCACATCCATCATTCTATAGGGTTTGTTCACCTTCTCGGACAAATCGAAAAATAAAGATCCTTCGATAAAGGTAATCTTCCATTTGCATCTTCCAAAGAATGAAATTATGCCCATTAAATTTATCAACCCTTGATCTTCCATCATCTGCCATAGCTCCCACTCAAGATAAAACTTTCCTGTGATTCAAGACTTCAAAGAAACCAAACTAGGATCTCGATACCAATTGTTAGGAAATAAGGGATAAAATATGTGGAATAATCTCTCACGAGAATAACAACAAGAAAAAATAGTATGCGTAAAATATTACGATGTTAAATAAAAGTGAAAAATAAAATAACACAACACAAAGAGATGATATTTAACGCGGTTCACCCAATTTGGGCTATGTCCACCAAGAATCACTTGCTCAGATTTTATTACAAGCCACCGCTCTCTCAATACAATACCCAGATCTGTTTAGAGCTATGCTCAACAAAACTCTACAAAATTCACACCCGAATTCAAAACACATCTGCAATGTTACATTTTACCTACCATATGCATAAAACCATATAAGTAGACAACTTCTTAAGCAGTTTTACAAAATCATGGGTATCAAATCCATGGGCCAAAACCGTCCCATAAACCTATGGGTCAAAAATCCCGCCCATATGAGAAAAGAATGTTTCCCGGTATATTAGGCATGAACCCCGGTGAGACAACTATGGAAAGTGTAAAATACTCTTAATGTACAGTCTTCAACACTTTCTTACAAGAAAACAAGATCCATGACCTAACCGAGCTGTAGGTATAGGTAATGATATAGAGATAGGCACAAAAATAAATACTTGAGATAGATATAGGGTGCACAAGTACATGTGGGACATGTTATATAGGTATAGGGTACATTGGTACCAGTCTCTCTACAAAGGGCACCTTGTCAGGAGGAGGAACTGATGGGGATGACGAGTTGGGAGGTGGGGATAGAGATGAGGATGATGGATGGGGAGATAGGGGAGAGGCTAATGTGTGGATTCAAACACCATAAGCACAACCTTTAGGTCTATTAGTAATAGAGCTACATGTGTCATAAGCATAGAGGGCAAGAGAAATATAGTAGAGAGATGCCTATCTTCTTGTATTTCAGATCTTCCAAACACAACTAGACTCTACGAGGGTCCAGCTTACAACAAAGGACAATGGAGCTACAATATATGACAATGAGAGGATGTGGCCCGTTGTGTTATTAAGACTAGTGGGATGTGGGATATATTACGAAGTTATCGATGTGGTGACCCATGATGTAGGTTATTACATAGGATTATATGAGGCAACTATCTCGAGAGCCAAAGAGCTCCAAGTCACAACTAGAGGACAAGGACAAGGTTAGGGAGATCAATGAGATCACATGGGCCATTTAGATCAACTAGATCATTCCATATTCCGCCACCATTGTGAGATAATAGAACATGAAGTCCAGGTGTTGGTGAGAGCTATGGTTGATTTTGTATGGTAGACACCTATTTGTTTTGTATATGCCTCATGATGAAGGCACATTCATTTTATAGATGCCCATTGTGGCATGATGATGTATATATGTATATGAATTTTTGATACATTAGACATTGTATATATGATATTTTGAGACATTGGACATTGTATATGATGATGTATATAGATGATGATTTGGATGGTTTTATTCATTTACACATTGTTATAGATGTATGTTAATGAATTATGTTGATATGATGTTTTTATTTATTTTTGTAGTTTTGAATGATATGTATGAATGAATGTAATGACGATATGACTAACATTGCTCATAGCTTGAGCTTCCATTCAAATTTTGTATTTTGGAGCAACCTACTTTTTTTACACAATAGAGTTAACACCATGATTATTAAAGAACCATGATGATCAACCCATTATGTGCATAAACAAACAAACACACACACACACACACACACACACACACACACACACACACACACACACACACACACACACACACACACACACACACACACACACACACACACACACACACACACGCACACACGCACGCACCCACACACACTACACACGCACACACCTACACACGCACCCACACATGCACCCATGCACGCACGCACGCACGCACACACACACACGCACACACCACACACACGCGCGCGCACGTGCACACTCACGCGCACACACACACACACGTAAACACACACATGCACACACGCACACACGCACGCACACGCACACGCGCACGCACACACACACACACACACACACACACACACACACACGTGCACGTGCGCGCGCGCACGCACGCACACACACACACACACAACATAGAGAAAACACAAACCCAATATAATGCATTGTTCTTAATTGATAGGTAACACATAATCCCAATGTAGGTTGACTCATTACCCACTAAAACTAGTTCATATACCACTCCGTATATTATAAACATATAAGTAACTAGGGGTATGTGTACCACATGTTAGCATATCCATTAACCCATATACATTATAATATCATATCCTTGGGTACATAACATGCCTTCCTCATTATCATGTTTTAACCCCAAACATGAGAAGAAACCATATAGTGAGTGTGCTTAAAATCATTACACATTTGTCACCATGCTCAATCATCCAACCACCCATATGAGATATTAGTGGGTGATACATATCTAAACCTAGTTCCATAATCTGGTGTGCTACTTTGATTCCATCCATGTCTAAAGTTGGTCCTCCTTTTCTTTTATCATAACCATACCAATGAATCTTTGGATTTTGTGCTCTATAATCGTTCTACATTGATATCGAGGATAACAATACTGATTATTCCTCCAATGACTTGTATATCCGTATTGGTTTATGGTTTGATGTTATTTTGCATGCCTCCATGATTTTTTTCTTCTTATGATGGTGTATGTGTTTATACGCTGCAACCTTAGGATCCTTAACTAATTGTTCTACTTGTTTGTTCTTCTCCTATCTTTTCAACTAATAGTGCTTGTGTATCTAGAGTAAGTTGATTGTCATTTTCTTTAGTTTCTTCATATTATTATTTCACTTCTTCTACACCATCCTTTTCCCTACTTCACCATCTTCAAAAGCATCCTCATGCTCTATATTTCGTCTTCATTAAGCGTGATATCCCGTAAAGTGACCTTCTTTTTCTTGTACCAAGTATTCATAAATTTATTTTGAACATTAATAATAAGTAATCCCAAGGTCTCTAACCAATAATATATAAGAAAAACATCCATATAATCCATATCCAAAGCATAAAAACTGATTTTAAAGCATATTTTTCCATAGTATGTTTCAAATCCTCCCAAAATTGAATCTTCTTACCATCCAGTTTATCTTTCTTGATCTTATTTTCCGAACATATAGATGTTGTTCCAAATCCATGTTGATGAAGTTATGTTTTCTACTAGATAATATGAAAATAATGACCGTATTCCTTTGAATGCATCCATAAAATTTAAATAGTGATTCTTCAATCCTCAATGTTATACATTCTAAACCCTTAACCATTACTTCTTCTTCCTCTTGATCCTTTGTGTCTCTTTTTGCATAATTTTTAGCCTCTTCATCATCATCATTGTATTCTTATACTTATTATTTTTCTGGTTTTTCCTCTTCCTTAATATCATCCTTATATTCCTCCTCCTCCTCTTCTTTGGTGTCCCATCTATCCAAGAAAAATTGTTCTTTCATCCCAAAACCAATTAGACCTTTAGTTTTCTAACTCATAAACCAAAATGCATGAAGGACCACTAAGTCAAAGGTGTAACATCCACATATCTAATGATGGAAAAATTATTCTTAAATTGCTTCCACCATTCTCTAACATCCAACTCATCCCTTCCATATAAAGTTTTCATCCCCATGATCCATAAAAACTAAGGTTTCAAGAACAAACCACTTTTTATCAAAATTTGTCCCGCGATTACGATAATATGTCACCATCAAATTAGAAACTATAAAAAATAGACCCTAATTAGATTTTGAAAATGTTAAAACATAAGAAAATTTCCGAAATTGCGCTTTGTGGAGAAAATTTGTTGAAAAAACTAAAAGTGGCATAAATTCATCCACATGACTTCAAACATTATGAAATTTGGAATGTAGCTTTATTGAAATATTTATGAAATTTATTAATTTTTTTGTAGAAAAACATCATATCCATTTCTAAGACATCGATGAATATTTGAAGTTAGAACCCTAAAACTAAAAATATCTTTTGCAAAACAAGTCCAAAACAACTAAAATTTTGAGAGTAGATTCCTTGAATGATTTCACCATTTAATTTAAAAGTTGCATAAAAATTCACCACCATTTTGGAGATATAGATGAATATTTTAAATTAAGGTTTTGACCTAATTATGGCATAGTTCAAGCTCTACTACCACTTGATAAGAGTTTTTCATATAATAATTTAGGAATATGAACAATATAATTAATATCAATACAATGCAAGATATATTTATGGGCCAAGATGTACTAATATTGAATATAAAATAAATAAAATAAGAATACCCTTAAGGTAGGGAAACACCATACAATACTCCATAAGGAAAGAGTAACTCCACAACCTCCTAATATGATAATTCCAATTCAAAATATATCTTAATTATACTCAATTCCTCTATATATGCATACAATGATCTTAATGTATGGGCAACACCTAATCCCAATGTAGGCCGATTCATTACCCAATATAACTAATTCCTATGTGATCCCATATATTATAAACATATAACTAACTAAGGGGTATGTGTGCCACATGTTGACATCTCCATCAACCCATATACATTATAATATCATATCCCTAGGTACAACATGCCCTCCATCCTTAACATGTTTCATCCTCGAAACATGAGAAGAAATCATGTAGTGATTGTGCTTCAAACAATTTTATACATGTAAATGAAAAATAATTTTGATATATGCAAATTTTATATATTCCTATACCCAATTTCTCAACAATGAGACATACTTGCAACTTACCCATATGACATGGTGAGGGCACTTGTATAATACCTAGAGGTTATAGGGCGGTGGTTCATTTTAAGAGAAATCTTGGAAATTAGAGGTGGAAAATACTCGAATATCCTCGAAACCGGTTTCATGAAGGTGATTTTTTTTTGGGGTTTGCCAACAAAATTTTTGCTTGATTTTAAAGTAGTGTGACGACAAGTTGTAGACGCGCAACATGAGATTTGTTGTCGCACGTCAACAAGGTTGTTGCCGCGCATCGTGCGAACCATGGAGGCGGAAAATACCTGGCGAATATCCTCGGAACCGGTTTTGCGGGAAGGCGAATTTTTTGGGGGTCTGATAACAAAATTTTTGCTTGATTCTTAAGTAGTGTGACGTAAGGCTGCAAATGCGCAACATGAGATTTGTTGTCACACGTCAACAAGGTTATTGCCGCGCATTAGCGAACCTCGCCGACGCACGACAACAACCTTTTTGACGCGCGACAACAAATCATTGTTGTGTGTCCGTAGCCTCTCGCCTCGGGTTGCATGCGACAACAAATTTTCTATGTCGCTCGTCAACAAACTCTTTGTCGCGCGTCGTAGCCTCCACCCTCCTCGTGCGCTCTGTGGCATCCACCCTCCTGTCACCCGTTTCTTCGTACTTGAATTAACATATGCCCCGGGTGGTATGAGTGAGCTAGTAGTGTTCTACCTAGCAAATAATCTAGCATTATATAGGGATAGTTTCAAGGGTAGGCGAAATTGACCTCTCAAAAAAATTAAACTCAGTAATTTTTAGGCGAACAAGTCACCGACCCGCATCGTAAAATTCGCCTTTTCAAATTTTTTTCAAAAATAGAATATTCGCCATATTACGAATATTCGCCACTAAAATTATACCTGTTATAGGGTTTGACATGTTTTGGAGCTTTGTAGATCTAGGAAGTTGGACTAACCTAAATTCCTCTAGTTACCAAAATAAACAATGAGACATGCCCAAATTTTTATTTAGGAGAAGGAGATAATTTATTGAGACCCTTAACTTCAAGGGTATGTATAATAATTTCAAATATAATGATAATATTTTAAAATGTCATGTTAACATAGTATAACTCTTAAACATTATAAAAAATTAACAATATGATTATTTAATACAAAAAAAAAAAAGTATTTATTATTATTCTAATGACTGTCTATTTAACCCATTTTTTCACATTAATTGAAAATAGATAAACAAAATATTCGTTATTGAAAATAAAATTACAAGTAGTGCATAATGTTTGAAACTTGAATATGTGCATAAAAATACACATTGAAAGTGGTAGAGATATTAACTTCCACCATTTCTCCTTCATTACCTTAATTACCGTCAAATAGATGTTAGTGACTAAAGTAAATGAGTACCATTTCTCCTTCATTTTCTGGTATTGTTGAACACCTATTAATTGTTGTGAGCTTGGACTTTACCAAATTATTGACTCTAAAAATGCATGAAGTACAAATAATATCATTCACTTGTTTTCTTAGAAAGATTCATATATTTCTAGATGCCAAGGGGACACATTCATTTTAGCTCCAATATATTGCATGATATTTTTTTCTCGTGACATGGGAAATATATGGACATATCTGACGTAAATGAATCTAGAAGCAATAATATTGTTTAAATCTTAATAATTTACTAGCACAAACTTTTCTTTATAGCCTATTCATTTATGTAAAACTTGGATTTCGCTCGTAACTCGAACTATATATCCTATTAATTTGTGCACGTATTTGAATTGGGTTCTTATAATTTTAGGCTTGTACAAGTGTTGGAAGGTAGTAATTGATTGGAGGCATGGATATGAAAATGCTTTCTTTTGTTTGAATACTTACTTATAGATGTAATGGTGTCTTTCACTTCCTTATTATGCATTTGATCACCCTATTTCACCATAGTTAGGTGCAATATCTCAAAGTGTTATTTTATACATTAAATCTAAAGATATTTGATATCCCAACCTTTTTATATTTTTTTTGGAATATTATCTCACATTTTGTTTTTTATTTTGGTTATTTTCCTCATTTTTATTTCATTTTTTCAATCCATTTTTTCAATGTTCAACTTTAAAAGGTAGAGAAGATGGTGAAAAACATATAAGGTGAAGATTTTCAAATCTTTATTGAGCTTGCGATCCTATTTTTCCTGCATATTCTTAGTCATTTTCATAAGTTGATCATCATTCATATACCGTGTTTTAATTTTGAAGAAAGTAAATTTTTTTCTATTTGTAATAGGTTTGAAAAATTTCTTAATTTGTTGAGAAAAAAATACTATAATGAAAATTAAAACTGTGTTGTTTATTAATATTGTTCCTTTTATTGACAAAACTATTGAGCACAATGTAATATATATTTGGTTGGTTTGTTCCACGAACTACACAAGATCTAACTTGAGCACACTACATTGCTTTTTTATGATGTTTGATCAACTACAAAACACTAACTTTAGAATCCTAAAATCTTACATGTGTGAAACCATATCTACATTAGAATATACACACATGTAAATAAACACCTACAACATCCAAGGTGGAAATAATGAACAATGAACTTGATTCACTACATTTGAATAATTTGGATTTGCATCAGTAATGCAAGGGCTTTCTCCTTACAAAGTGATTGTTCATTGGTGGGATTTATTGCCATGTTTGCATAAGAGGAAATCCTATGAGGATAATTGCATGTAGATGAAGTATGTGAGATAAGAGTGTTTACCATGTCTTTTAACATGTGATGTTGTTTAAGCACAAGGTTCATTTGGCTACTTAAATATGTTTATCTCTCTAATTCCTTTGGGAACTTCTCAAATTCCCCTCCCCCTTGCCCCCTTCTATCTTATTCCTTATTTTCTCCCTTTAGATCCTTTTTATAATATTTTCTTAATCCGTATTCTAGATTTTAATTTCCTTTTGAATTTTCATTTGTTCCTTCTTTCCCTCTTAGTTAACTTGATGAATTTCCTCTCTTCAACTTGTTCTTTCTTTCTTCCCTTAATTTATTTAATATTCTTCTTGTGGGAATATTATTCTTAAAATGTTTTCTTATAATAATATAATGTGAGTATTTGAGATTATATTTTTTTAGTGAGAAAATTTGTCGATATGACAAATTAGGTGTATCCACCAACGTTCACGGGGTTACACCCCTCTGCATTAAATGGTACGACTCCCATTATTGAATGTAACTAATATAATCCTAATCTAAATATTGTGGGTGGAAAAATAGGCTAAGGATCACACAAGGACACTCCACTTTGCTGTGGGCAAAATTCTTGTATGGGGGTACAAGCGAGGAAATTACAGTGATTTAGGGAGAAAAAGGGGAATTAGGGAAGGAAAGTTACTACCATGAGTAGACCAATTGCAGAGTTCATGATACATGAGCATCTCTCCAAAGTGTAATTTTTGTGTGTCTTTAATTAATGTTGGTTTTGGATGATGGTCTTAAGTGTTATAGAAGGTCATTAGAGTCATGATATGATGTTTGAATGAATTCAAGTATTCAAAAATTCAAATAATGTACTTTCCCTCCAATTTTATAATTTGAATTTGTAAAGGGATTAAAGGACATTCCTGGTGTGTGTTAGTGGTCTTAAGTGCTAGGAGGAGTTAGTTGGTCAAGTCATGAAGAGGTCAAGTCATGTGTGTGAAAAGGACCAAAAACATGTATCTAAGGGTTAAAAATGTTATTAACTATGGTTTGATTCATGACAAGTGAGTAAGAATCAATTAGGGTTGATAAATCCTATGTATTTGTTAGAAAAATCTCACTAGGGAAGCTTGTTGCTGAGAAGAGGAAGGTGTGGCTCGTGGAAAGATCTTGGAGAAGGAGGTTTTGGTAATAAATTACACAAATTTTGCTTTGAAAGCCTTTGTTTTGTATGAGAAATATCATAATCTTGTTTGATTGATTCATATTTTGGCAAGTAGTAGTATTGGTTGTGGATTCATTATGTGTGTGAACCAAAGAAAGGTCTTAATAATAATTCATAAGGTATTTTCAAGAATATTTGAAGGATTTATTGAATATAGAATGATATAAAACTGTGAGACTTCTTGTAATAACACAATGTTGTGGATTTAGAAGACTCTATATGCTTTGAATGTGATGAATGAGGAATGATGTGGAGTAAGAATGGATTAGATTGATAATGTATTTTCTTGAAATGAAGGTATAAAACCACGATTGTGATTGACAACTATGTGCATTAACAATGTTTGGATTGACTTGTTTTGGTCATTTGTAGGAAGCTGTGGAATCATGCGATCACGAATCCTTTTTGATACTTTGTTGAGAGAGGTGTTACAGAGGTTGGATGTTGTAATATTGATGGTGTGTGACTCCTTGCACGGGGTCTTAGACATTCATAGACCCCTCTTACATATGAAGGACTTAATATATTTTAAGAAGAATACCTGCTGAGTTTAGAAGTCACTATTTTGGGATAGTGAAAGGAGGTTCAAAGGTATGTTTGTGGTTGTAAGGGTTGAGAAGCATTGATTCTATCATGATAATTTTAGGGAAGTAGGCACGAGATATTTGAGAAATATCTCAGTACCTAGAAGTAAATCCTAACCTTTTTATTACAAATTTTGCTTACCCGGACTCATATCAAAACCTTACTTAGGGTTTGTGGAGTCAAACAAATTTGAGACCATTATACTCACTTTTAGAGCTTAGAATATTAAAGATACAATAAAAATTATGTCTTAAATTATTTACAAAAAGGAATTATGCTCTAAAAGGTTATCAATGCATGGGAAAATGTGACAGTTGTATCACGGGCGTGTAGGAGAGGGGATTGAGGACTAAATGTTGAAATTACAAGATTGGTTCAGGGGATTATTTAAGGTTTTAAGAGCTAAAAATTGGTAATGGTAACCCAAACAAAACCATAATAAATATTCAATAATTTTAAAGTAAGAGAAGTTGACAATTGATGGAAAACAATGACAGTTAAGGAGAAAAAGCTGTAGATGGTGGTTTTGTAGGTTAATTGTAAGGTATACCTACTATAGATTGTCTTAAGGAGTAAATTCAAAATTGTAATTTTTAAGAATACTTATAGAATACCCACGGAGACCCAAGAACCTGATTTTTAAGGTGGGGAGTTAACCAATTTATCTCAATTCATGACCGTGTAGTTTCGGGCTGTAAAAGCTAGAGAAGAGGATTTGACTTCAATAGGAAAAATTAAGACTTGTACTTAGAACTAAGCCTTGAAAATTAGTACATAGCATCTATGATGGGTGAAGAAGATAATTTTAAAATTTTTAAGGATTATATACCTTTCATGAAGCCACATATTTTACCAAAGCAGTGTACATCCCTTATAAATGACAAGATACCTAATTTGGGGTCCTGGAAGTTTGAAATATGAGAGATTTTTGGAAAGAAACCTATCTTAAAAGTTTATAACCAAGATCAAAAGATAAATGGATATCTGAGAGTTATTTTAATTTTTAAAATGAGTTCAAGAATCCAAAGTTAAGTTTGAAGAACAAGAAATGCGGGGCTAGTAGTGCGAGAATAGAGGTTGTGAAGGAAGTGGTACTTGTAATAAGGGTTGATCCAAACAATTCAAAGACACACCGGAAGTTGGAAAAGGGTGCTAAAAAGTGGTTAGCTTTTGTCTTGGGGGTTAGTATATTTTTCCCAATTATTTTTACTCATGACTTGCCCTTAAGAAGCCAAAAATGACAATTTTGAGAGATAGAAGTGAAGTGGATGATTTTGAATGATTTGAGAAAGTTTGATAGTTGAAATAGAATGGTGTGGACCTAATATACTTGGTGAATTGATTTCATGATATATTTTTTCTTTCTAATCCAAAAATTGCAAGTTTAAGTAAGGTTTCTTGACTTGAGAAAGTGAACTAAATTGTATGTTTGACAAGATTATGATATTTTCTTAATTCTAACTAAGTGGATGGTTATGTTTGAATGATGTTATGCATAAATTCACACCTAGTAACCAAAGTAGTTCAAAATTCAATATAGAAGAATAACAACCTTGTTATAGACATCAAGACAAGATGAGATCGTGAACACAAAGTTTCAGAAATCTCCTTATCAAGAAAAGAAACAAAATCTTTTCTCATTTATTGACATTCAAAAAGTTTTATGATAAGAGAGAAATAGAGGAAATACAAGGAAAGGGAAAAATAAGAAATGTAGCCTTTATTCCATGTGTAGTGATGAATACAAAGCTTCAATCAAGCTACAACAATTCACAATGCTATAGAGTAGAAATTCTCAAAATCTGGATCCTTTGGAATGGAGAAGCCATCCCAATTTATAATAATGTGAATTGAATTCTTGCCTCTCTCACATGACTCTTTGTGTTCCATATTCCACTTGTAACCTTTTATTTTCCATAAATTAAGTATTTCTCTTATAATTTTGAGAAAATAATTTTACAATTTTAAAATAGGTCACTTAAGTGAATAAGACGAAATCAATGATGATGAAGCCCAATGAAGAATTAGAAAGGAGAGAAAAAGAAGAGGGAGAAAGAGAGAAAGAGGGAGAGGATGCTCACGAAGCATGAAGACCACTCCATCTTTGATGAAGACACACTCCACTCCATTGATGAATTGGTGAAATTCTCCATTGTAATGATGAATTGTAAACCATGAATGCTTCACACCACAAGAAAACTTCTTGGATGACGAAAATACCCCGAACTACATGTTTAGAAACATTGTTGAATGATTCCTTTGGTGACCATGAGCGTCGCTCATGACGATCCCCTCTTAAGAGATTGAATCTTGAAACCAATCCTACCATGACTCTCTGCAACATTTCCATGTTCCACTGACACAGATTGCTCTTGAGATGATGCATTTGCAAGCCATGAAGTTTCATCATTCCATTGTTCTTATGGTTACACATTTGTACTAGAATAATTACTCAGAATTGTAACCATGATGATCCTATCAACTTGAAAACACTTGATGACTAAAGTTGAAACTAATTTGGCACTTACAAACTTGAACTTCATTTTGACCTAGGCACTATTCTGCACCTGAAAAGGGGGAATTACTATTTTTAATAAGTGGATATTTATACCCTTTTGGCTCCACCAGTGAGATTAGATTTTTAGATCACCCCAAAGTACACTTCTCCTGCCTAGATTGCTTTTTGTATGGATTACTAATAATGACAAGTGTCCACGTAGGAAACTTACTATTTTTAGTAAGAGGAAATTTTTACCATTTCGACACTTTGATCAATCAATTTGAACTTCTAGTTATCCTTGGTACATATGATATTTTCCGCAACTACCTTTGGTGATGACTTACCAAAAATAACCAAAGTGCTTACTATTTTTGAAAAGTGGGTTTTTGGGCCTTGATTTGCGATGAAACAAACTTTTTTGATATGGGTTTTTGTTTTATAGTGAAAGTTGTAACTTGCCCAAAATGTGTGTATTTTGGCCATAAAAATTTGAAAATTTTGAGTAAGTCAATCTTTTTGCAACAGTTAGTCTTTTTCTTTTTCTATTTGGTTCTTCTCTTTGTATGATGGGTCTTTCGGGTATTTGTGTCCCTCATGTACCAAGTGTTTTTGGGCCTTTAGTTCCTTGATCTCCCACCTTATTCACAGTGGTCTAGCCTGCTTTGGTTTGCAGGGATTTTGGATCTATGTGTCGTGCGTGTCCCTTAGGTGTCCCGACCGTCGTTTTCCCGCATTCAAGAAGTACCTGCAAGCCTTGTTGATCTGCGATCGTGAGTCCATATTTTCCTAAGTATTTACTATGCGGATGTTTTGGCCCAACGGTGAACCTATGTCCCAATGTCCCATGGGATGCTTGAGCAAGTTTTTCCCGACTTGTCTGATGCTAGTGTTTTCTGAGCTTTGATTTCCTCATCCCGTATGTCCCAAGTGTGTCCCGACCTCCATTTCCCCGCGGACCCAATTTTTCCGCACTTCACCCACTGTGGATATTTCAGTCCTTCATGTCTAAAGTATCCCACGTAGGCTTGGGCCTTCTGTGCCACTTTTTTCCACCATACCTACACTATATGGAAATTGGTCTAAATATCCCGAGTTATTAAGTGCCCTCATTAATTACTTCTTGCCGACCTTCTTTGAATGGGGTTATATAAACAGATGGGTCATTCATTTTTCGTCATCATAGTCATAACCAAAGCTTTATGCATCTCATTCTCGGTTCATTTTAGCCGTAGTGTAGGTCACCCCCAACCATTTTCAAAATTGTGAAGTTTTTGCTAATCCCGAGAAGGACGCCATTCATTCGAGTAGTTGAAGGTTGGCTTTTTGCACTGGGGTTCACTTTGTGAAATTATGGTATAACACGTGCATTCGAAGGGTATTAAAGAATACCCTTAATTCTAGTTTCTACCTCTAATTATTCAATTGATAATACCCCCTCATGTTATATTATTATAATGAAAATACCCCTATTTTTTCCATGTACCTTACTTACCCATTTTTCAATTACAATTTTATTTACCCCTTTTTATTTCTACCCTAATATATTAGACAAAAATATATTATATTTCTCACTCAATTTTTTTAATATGCATTTCCTCTCGAAAGATAGTTTGAAGCCATTGAAGACCTATTATAAATCACCTTATATATGTTAAGCTTTAATCATTTATCAATAGTTCTTCAAATAATTAATATGGTGAAATAATATCACTTGTGTTGAAAAGCATACTCAATCCTAGTTTTCTACCATCTTATTATTTCTTGGTTAAGAATCTAGATTTCTTTATTAAAAAAGAGATTATAATTTAATTATAATATATCTTTCTTTCTCCTTCGAATCAAGGTCCTAAATTCCACATAAAGGTTTGTCTCAAATACATTTAAGTGGGTTTATTACCAGTGAGTCCCTCTAATCGAGTTATTTATGAAAAATCATTCCACCTCCATATGCCCTTCTTGTAGGTATTCAAGAACACGGTCAACAAATGCATTCATTCATTAATCAAGAAAACTTCTTCATTCACCCGGGTCTATATTGTATCCTTCAATGTTTTTAAACTCGTGATTTTCTTAGCAATATGATAAAATGACTTGATAATTTATGGAATTACCTTCTCTTTCCTTACCTAACCTATAGATGCACATTCCATTGTTTGTGAATAAGAACTACCAAAACCTCCTTTGGGGTCTCTTTGTACCAATTCAAATCTTGCATTTTCACGGTTTATGGATGTCATACTCCCTTTACTCGTTAGTCTCACTAACATGTCTTTAGTTTAAGGAAGGTAACCATCCTTCACAACCCTAGACACAATTATAATGCACACATTCAACAAGATTCACATATTATAAGGTTGATCATAATGCATTTCTTCTTTGATTGAACTCACCAAGATCTCTTCCACAATGAGAGTGCTAAAGAATTGATTCATCAACAAACCTCAACTATTGAGGAAACTCAGATTGTACATGCACTCACAATTATGTCTAAGATTTCATATTCAAAATAGGGTAAGTAATATTTCAAGCCTCCCTAGTGCCATCTCAAGAATCAAACTAGTTATATCAAGAAAGAAAAATGAATTCTACTTTGCAAAGGTTCTTCTCACCATGAAAATGTCACAACTTGCACAAGATAAACACAAACACAATCCACCATAAATAAGAAAAGAAAAGTTTTATTCATACTAATCGTATACAAAATTGATACTTCCTCTCCTTACCGTGTATCCTCTCCACGAGGAATCCTTCACACACACCCTCCTTTTCTCAAAAATGCCTCCTTTATAAATGAATCGTGATCAATTTATCTCATATCTCTCTCCTCTCATCAACCCTAATTGTCCCTATGACTCACTAGGACCTTTCACATGCCCATGCATCCATAATGAGGCAATTTACATTGTTTGACAACATTTTATTGTATCATACCCACTTTAAGACTTAACATAACATATCTAAATAGTCACATACCTTAGAAATCCTTCAAAACACCTTAGACACCATATTTGTCACTTTTTACATACTTAGAGATTTTGAATTTTGACTTGGAGGAAAAAATCTAATTTGAAATTATGAGCATTTTGGCTCCAACTAGCACTTGGTTTTGCATCTTATATCCCTTCTCATGACTTCTTGATTCCATAAACATGATGATAAGAAATTTGGACATTCTTGTAACCTCTTGTTTTGATGCCCCTGCATCAAAGTAGTATGTGAAAGGACTCACCTAATCAATGATTTAGGTGGTAGGGAAATAGAGGGAATGGATGTGTTATGGTGTTCTTATAACTCCCAATGATTTATAGGGATGATGCCCAAATGTCATTGTTGTAGTTGTGTTAGGCGCAGATGTAGTAGTCCAATGTAATGAATTTCCCTGTAAGTGTGTCCCATAGGCATCACAAATTCCAAACACCGCTATGAATCTTGCACTTCATGGTAAACTATGAAATTACAAGTGCTAGCTAATATTTAACGTACATGAATATCATAATACACAAAAAAATGTTGTTACCTAAAATTTGATGTGTTGTTTGTGTTTTATTTTCAAGCGTCTTGGGAAGATGGACGTGTAAGTGGAATGCCCGTAGTTTTTGGAGAGTTTTAATCTTGGACATGTGATTTGGTAAGGTGTAATAAACAAGTTAAAGCAAAGAAAAACCTACAAAATAAAGGAAGATTGACGAGAAATCAATGATCAAAACAACATATAATAGATGATACAAATCTCCTACAATCATGAAATACTATTTACAATAAAGTCAAATGATATCACAGATTGACATGTCTCAAAGCTTGTGCTCAATCTACCCAGTAGTGCTCAACAATGTCTAGTTGTTCATTCAAAATATCTAGTTTCCCCACAATAAGTGACATGGTAGAGGTAGACTCAAAGATTAATAGGTGTAATCCAAACTTGATGTCACTGTAATAAGGATCGAGATTGGGTTGGGTGATGGCTAGTTCGAAAGGAAGTTGTTAATGGGCGATTTGCACTAGGAATTTTCATATGGGTTTGATTAGTGATAGCTTGTAATATAAATATTGCAAGAAAGGCTATAAAGGTGTCATGAAGCGAGTTTGTAGGAAAAATCGTGTAAAGCTTACGAAATAGCTGCTAGAGCTCGTGATATATTTTTTGGGAGAGTGATAAGAACTCACTACTGAGGCACTATGAGTTCGTGGTAGAGCTCATGCGACAACTAGAAGAGCTTGTTTTAGAGCTAATGGAAATAGAAAAGGGCTTGCAGTTGAGTTACGGAGAACTAGAGTTTATGTTGGTTTGTGGAGTAAGAGCTCATGCGACCTTGTGAAGAAAGTGCTTATGTGAGCTCGTTGATGAAAATATCATGCGAGCTTGTGGAATAAGACCTCGAGAAGGAAGATCTTGTGTGAGCTTGTGTGGGTAGAGCCCATGGCGAGCTCGCGGGTGAGTCATTGTGAGCTTGCAACAGAGCTCGCGAGAGAGCTAGTAGAGCTCAAGATAGAGCCCGTAATAATCTCATGAGTAAGTTATGAGGGTTTTGTTTTACAAGCTGGTAAGGGAGATAATAAAGGAGCTTGTAATTGAGTTATGCGAAACTCACAACAAAAGTTTATAATCAAGGTGATAGAGGGCTCATGGGGAACTAGAAGAATAGAGCTTGTGATCTCTTGTAGAGCAGTCAAATAAGAGCTTGTAATGGGAACTCAAGAGAGTTGATGGAATGGGTGAGATCAATGAAGTGGACGAGCTAAGACCTCATGGAAAGGCTGGTAGTGGGAGCTCATAGAAGATCTCGTGAGCGGGAGAACTAATTAAGAGTTTGTGACCGAGTTATGTGGAGTTTGTAGAAGAGTTGATAGTGACTTTTTAGAAAAGAGCATGTGAGCTTGCAGAAAGACTGTGAAAGCTTGTTTCATGAGTTGCCGAGATAGTTTACTGGAAATCTTGTGAGGAGTTCATGATGGGTTTGGTAAGGATCTCATACGAAGAATTAGTTGGGACAAACTTGTGATGAGGAACTAGTTGGAAAGGATTGATTAGTGAAAGGTTTATGGGCGAGTTTTAGAGATAGCGTTCATGGAAACCAATTTCTAAATTAAATATAAAAAAATAGCCATAAAACTAATTATCGATGTGATCATGGTTATAAACAAAATTAAACTAATTATACTCAATCTTAGTGACCATTGCCAGCCAAATGTATAAACAAATAAAAAGATTAAATTTACTAAAATATGATTAAACTAGATAAAATAACAAATAAAATAAATTTAAACCACAATATTTACATGAAAGGAAGAAAGTCTTCTTAAAAGATTAATTTGTAATAGACTAAAGATTAAAATATTTTATCATGGTGATTATTTTCTATGAATTATATAAGACCAAGCTAAATTGATCTAAAAACATAAAACTTGCGTGTTCTATTAATTTAAAAACATGAAACGTGCAGTTTAATGGGCATTGTTTTGTATTGTATGTAATCATTTAAGATCCACGAAGAATAGGGAACTCAGAAGAAATATGAACACCCATGGCATATTTCACCGTTCCAAAATTTTAGGAATTGCATTTAACTCTAATGGGGTGCGAGGAGTTAGAGGTCCTTACATTATAAAAGATGAGTGTCCAAAATATGAGGTCCTTACAACCTTGTAGCAATTCACGTCTACTTATTGATTATTGATTAATATTGATATTGCCATTAAAAATTGGGTTAGTATAAATGTTATTTAAAAAACAAAAAACAAATTAAAATATCAAAACAATGACTAACCTTCCAAAAGACACTAAAACAATAATTGCGAACAATATGTGTTTATAGGGGATCCTATGGTTTTTACTGCTCTAGATTCAACGAGATAGGTTTGGGAACTTGTAGACACTTTGACAAAAAGTTATCTAGGGGGCTGTTGTGAGACACCATCAATCCACATGAAACATGTAAACACACACTTAAGCAATGTAAGCAATGTAGTGTAAAATCGAGAAATGTTAATGGACGGAGGGGTATGTCCCACTAGGTGTTGGATCGAGGTTCCGTCCCATTGGGCATGTTAGAATGTGCATAACAAAGGTTAGTGATATTAAATGAAATCAAATGACTACATTGTAAATGACATCAAACATGTTGATTTCTATCACACACCTCAAATCGGGTTAGCAAAGTGGATGTGCTAGTGGATGCTAAAGATGTAGGTGCCTCGTATGCTCCATCATGCATGATCGGTCCGATAGTGTTTCCTTACTTTGCCAAGTGGAGAGGGGATTCGAGCACAAGAGGGCTTAGAGATCAAAAGGGCATAATAAGACTATTTTCATAAATTTCTTATTGTTTTTAAGCTTGGAGGGTATGGATGCATTTTTGGGGTTTCAAATTGGGATTAGTGAGGGAAGCTAATTAATGTGATTTAGGGATAATGAGTGATTAGGTTATGAATAGTACTTGAATAATGCGAAATAGTGTAACCACATTGAAAGTGGAGAATAATGGACAAATGACCCCATTATTTTATTCAATACCGGGGATTTGATCCTAATATTTTATTAGATGGTGAAAGACATAAAGGATAAGAGAAGATGAATCATAATATTTAATTCAATGGTGGGGGACATGGAGGGTAAGTATGGATAAAGCATAATATTTAATTTGATGGTGGGGACATGGAAGATAGTGGAGGATTGAGGTGGCAAGTAAAGTGGAAAATGATGCGGAAGGTGGTGTGGAAGATTTGATTAAGTGATAACACTCATTAATTAGTTGATTATTAACATAAATTGATTAGATGTTAATCATTCATGGGGTTTTATGGGATTTTGATGGGATGGGGAATTAATTGATTAATAGGGTGGAGAGAAATTGAAGAGTCTAAACTCCCGATGGGTATGAATACTAGTACGATAAACCCAAAGAATGGGATAAAGTTTCGAGATGCTAGCCGATGTGTGATGCACGAATGGTCTTTTAGAAAATTTTGTTTAGGATTTTGTTAGTTGATTCAACATGTTAGTTACATTGTGGATGATAAGGAGTTGAAAACTTGTACTTAATTTTGAATTTAGTGCAAAGTTATTTCATTTCTTTGCATTTGCAATGTCCATCGTTGTCAAAGATGATTGTGTGAGGAGTGCCAAAGCAACAAATGGTTTAGTTAAGGATAAATTTAGAGGTGGCAACCTTGATCATACTTGGTAAGAGGCATAACTTCGACCCACTTAGTGAAGTACTTAGTGGTGGTAATGATGGAAAGATATTTGTCTTAGGAATGATGAAGTTTATTGATGCAATCTAACCCCACATACTTGAAGGGAAAGGGATTCTTAAGTACTTGAAGCTCAACCGACAGAGATTGAATTAGGTCACCATGAAATTGACACATTTTACATTTCTTAGCATAGCCTTGTGTGTTAGCTTCTAGAATAGGCCAAAATCAACCCATATGTAGTCATTTTACGACTGTGGCATGGCCACCATAATGCCCACCGCCCCCATGTGCTTCCTTGAGAAGAGGATGTATTTTTCCTCTATAACACATAAGAGTAGGGTACCTTCAAAGTTATGGCATAGAGAATGACATTCTAAATGATGTACTTATGAGATTTCTTTCGAATACATGGTAGGGTACCTCTCTTTAATTGGTTCATGTTATCCGTAAGTTATGAGCCATTATTTTGGTTAGCAATATTATTACAAAGAGGAAAAGCAAAGTTCATTTCACACATGTGCGCTCAAACACACACACACGCACACATACACACCTCAAAAAATTTTAGATAATATTTAAAGTTGAAAATTTATTTTTCTCTCAATTGTAACAATTATATGTATTAGTAATGGTGAGCATGGAATATAGTCTTTTTCCAAGGCCTTGTTCAAATAAAAAACAAGTAGTGTTTGGATACCAAGGAAGTTTTAAAGTTATGATTGAAGGACTCTGTTCCAAGGGAGCATTTTCTTGTGATAACCTTCTTTAAGCTTGTAGACACATTTCATCGACTCAATCCATCCTTTTCAAGTATAATGATGATTTAAGTGCTAACTTATATGAGAACATGTTTCTTCGATATGATAACATTTCTTGGAGAGAGGGAATGTAATCATACACTCCCTTTTCCTAGTTAGGTTTATTACTAAGGTACATTATTCATACATAACCTCTACCAATGTTCTAAATTTGTAAAGATGCATTCATCCATATAAAAAAATTAGAACCTTTCAACTTCTACACTATATGCAATCATTTTAACTCTCCACTCCTACACTACAATGAAAAGATGGCCAACATTAGTAAACCTTTAATGATACCATGTGCTTTTATCAATTAGCAAAAGCATGACATTATGTCCCACTTTTTGGTCATTGGATGACATGTTCACATTTAGATATGCCATGTTGCAATGTTTGTATATTTTCCCAAAAATTAAAAAATTGACCCCAAAGTGGTACACACTTGAAGCAATTTCCATGTCTATAATGCATTGGAAAATATATTCTCTCTTACCTAGCACTTTGCTATAGTGCCCGTCACCTACACCTATGTAAATGGCATTGGAAAGAAAATATCATTTTTAACAAGAAGTTCCAAACACGATATACCGTTTTTATTGAAAAATGTTATTTCTATTAATAATATAAATGATACGAGAGATAATTAAACAAAAGAAGGTGGGTAGATGACATCACACTACTAAAGCATAAGCAAAGTATCATATCAACCCAACTAGTTGAGAAATAACGATATTTTACACTTAAACAAAGTTTAGAAAAAGGCAAAACAACTTTTCAATTTAAAAATGTACTTTTAGATATTTCCATAAACACAAACAAAAGCTTGATGGGCATTATGAAACTAGGCACAAAATTTTTAGCTATGGGAACAATAAGCTCAATTGGTGGAGATAGAGGATCGTTAGGTTTTTCACACCACCCCACGAGTAGATTCGTAGGGTTAGGTATTGGCTCCCAACTACCATTGGTTTTTCTTTATCTACATTTTCATTTGGCTTTCCTCGAAGGAGAAATGAAAAAGAGCAAGCCAAGAAAACTTCCCTTGTTGTTGAGCCCTCCATCCACCCGAGTCAAGAGATGTCATCTACCATCAACCCAAGAACTATCGGCCGGGTGTGAGGGAAGTTGTGTGTGCGAAAGCCACTCTACTATTAGATGCAATAGAAACAACTCCCATGAGCTCTAAAAGTATCTCCAAACCCATGGCCCTAAAAGGATGACCAAGTGAAACTCAACTAGTAGTACATCAAAATCTATTCTTGTGATCCAAAAAGGGTTTGGAGGTGCACTTACATAGGAGACTTTTAATGCTTGCACTTGAATCAATCATAAGATTAGAAATAACTTGCACTTTATTATAAATTGAGAAACAAAAATCAATAAATAAATGATTGAAAAGGGCATTGCTCTTTTCTTTCCATAAATAAAATAAAATCGCAACATGGAAAAATATGCCAAATTGGGTTAAATTTTATAGGTTGCATGGTTGAATCTCTAAAAACACCATTTTCCAAGATGAGAACAATGATCGAAATGGTTGAAATATGGTGTGAATCTACTTCAAGCATCCTCCAAAAAAATGCTCGAGGGACTTTTGGTGTTGACAAGATGGACAATAAGGGTTAGCCACCCCTAGATGCTTAAGTTGATTACCAATAGGCAAACCTTAGTGTAGGACACACCAAATGAAATGGGCATGCTTGGGTTGGATAATTGCTTTTCAAACTCTAGAAAACACCTTTCCCAGGCAGTTGCAGAGGAGTAAACTTTCCAACAAGCATTCAAGGAATCCACTGATAACCTAACCGAGATTGATACCCCTGAAATGGGGCCTCCACGGGCATTTCCAGCTGCTCCACCATCTGGAGGGTGTTTGATACATGAATTTATAGAGGTGCACTTCAAGGATCAATTCCAGACCACTCTTGTTGAGTTGGATTTTGTCCCGAAGGGCCACAAGGCAATCAATTTGATCCCTTTCTATAAAATCCCGAGCCCTTTTGCTAAAAAAGTCAGCAACCATTTTGATCCCTTTCTTAAAAATTCCGAGACTCTTGATCCGGGAAACAGTATGCCATTTTCAATTGCTGCACTTCAATCATGGTGTCATGATTTTAAATGCATTCCTCTATTTCTGAGTGATTGTCATCGTGAGATTTATATCCCATGTCACTAGATAATCGCACTCGCAGCATTTGCACAGGTCAAGTATTTTCTTTGGTTCTACTTTATAGCCAAGATTTCCATTGTGGGAGTGAACTTGAAAGTAAGGATGCATTTCTCCCTTTGGAAGTTAAAAAAACAGGGAATAGATAACTATTAGAAGGGGTTTAGACGTGTAGCTAAATATATTTATTAATTACTGTAGTAAATCAGCCTGTGGTTACTCCATAGATGCAATTGATGCTATCTATGGGGTCGATAAGCATTGTAGTTAGGTTCTAGAGGTATTTTGGTGTTACATACACAAATTCTCAGTATCACACTCCTTTTGTAATTGGATATAGGTCAGAAAAAGTTGGGGCATGAATGGACAACATTGCATGTTCAAAACCCAGGACATATCATCCAAGAACACCCAAGAAACATAGCCAATATCCTTCATCAAATCAAAGTCCTTTTCAGTGAACGCATAAAACAATCAACTCCTATTGACCCATCATTTTTAAATCCAATTTGAGATTTGTACTGGAAAATAGCATGCCAGGCTGCCAGCTATGTTTTGACAAAAGAATACTCAGGGATTTCATTTGAAACAATATCATCTTTGTTTGCAAGAAATAATAAATTTATAACTCCACAAAATTATCCAAAATTGTGATCTACTTTCCCATGAAAGCATGTTCAGGGTGCACCTTGCTTTCCATGGAATGGTATGTTATCTTTTTATTTATTATGGGAGAATATTTGAGGGTTTTTTTGGGAAGGACCCACATCCTCTTGTTACAATATGGGAACCATCACAAGGAACCTGAGTGAAGCAAATTTTGGTGTGCTGCATCTGCAGCATATTTCAACGAGTCCAGCTAACCGAGTGTAGCCAATATTTGGACTGCTGCAACTACAACGTGTTTCAACATGGAGTCCAGCGAGCTGCATCTGCAGCAGAGTGAAGCCATTTCTAGTGCTGCAACTGCAGCGAGGAACAAAGTGTTGCCACTCTAGTGAATATAGAGATACCACAACCTATGGCGAAACCACCTTCGGAGAGGATCGTGCCTCGGAGGGATTTGAAACCGGGTTGACCAACACAAAACCGTGTAACTTAACCGCACCACTCCAACCCCATCGGCATGGAATAATATGTTATCATCACGCAAAGATCTATAGTTTTCAAATGTTCCACAGGGTTATCATGCATCACATTTGTAAGTATCATGATACATGCAATACTTAACAAGTATACGGGATTGATTTGGAATATTTGGTTGGATTCTAAGCATAAGGCCATATGAGAAGTCTCCCATGCTAAAAGTGCAATTTTAAGATTGTTAGCCTCCTGCAAAGTAAAAAAGTATATGAGATTGGTTTGGTAAATTTAGCATGTTCCAAAGGGTCATTATGCATGGCTCTATGGTTTTCGCATGTTCCAAAGGATCATCATGCATCAGATTTGATAGGATCATAATGCATGCAATATTTAACAAGTATATGGGATTGGTTTACTAAATTTGGTCGGATTCTACATAAGGCCATATAAGAAGTCTCCCATGCCAAAAGTGCAATTTTGAGGTGGTTAGCTTCCTGCTAAGTGGAAAAGTACCTTTAGGATCACATCTCTTTGGTTAGAGGATGGAAATTTTTATGTGATTAAATCCAATGATTACGGTGATACTCAAGGAGTATCAAAATCAATGAAGAAAGACCTATAGGATTTAAACCCAATTGAAAAGGTCTAGTTTGGCAAGGCATTAAATTCAAGTGAACAGAGCTTCCTTCTATAAAGACAGATTATTTGGCATTCTAAAGTCTGATTATAGGATGGATATGCAATGGTTGCTTTTATGCTCTACTCTTCCTAGACTGTGAAGTAAGGGCCTCGGTGGCATTCTCTGATAACACTCTAATAGGGAAAATAGTATTTTATTCTGATCAAATCATAACAGAGATTTTGAGAAGCTAAGAAGCTATAGTGGGTTCTGGGTGTTTTGGGCTGTTGACCTTCTGATGTATACTCTTTTAAAATAATAAAATAGGTGGGTTCTGGGTGTTTTGGGCTGTTCACCTTCTGATATATACTCTTTTTAAATAATATAACTACAGAGGATAATTGTACTACTTAAAGATTTATGTATAATTTGACATCTGTCTTTGATTTTACATGGTATGATACTTTAACATTATCTCTAACAACAATATTTCATGTGTAACAGTTTCCTCAATAACTTATAAAATGTAGATGATGTTAATTTTCCATCCATTAAAATTTACATAATTCCATACACAATTTTAGATATTTTATTTCCTAGATACATAGTATCATTTCCTTTTTCTTGTCCATAAATTCCAAAGCTCTTTTTTTTCTATTAATAGGCAAAAGAGAAGTATTGGATTGTGAAACCTATGTAACCAGAGTTTCAAAACCTCTGGGTATCCATTAAGGCTAAATATTGTTTAGAGGTAGTTAGAATTTCTTAAGATTGTTCTTAAATGACTATGGCTTACACTGAAATTGGGAATTGGATTGTGAGAAATGAAAGCTAAAATTCTGTCCTGTAAAGACCAATTTGACCTTAAAGAATTCTAATTCATCATATAACTTCAAAGAAAGCATTATTGTGAAAATCAGTAAATTTCATTCTTTTAGAGGGAATCAACATACAGACCAAATCTAAATTACATCGTTCAGACAACCAGCTGATCCCTCTACGTCTCTAAATTTATCAAGCAAATGAAGCATACCTGTAGACTGTAGTTAAAGGCAGTTTGCACCTACTTCTAAATCACCATGACTAAAAGGCCCTTCCTTTCCTTCTAGTCCTGAATTTGGATCCTTTATTTTTGTTGTATTAAACATTGTAGCAACTTTCTTATGGGCAGCTCTCATTTGGCTATCTGTTGTCTGCTTCAATTGTCCTACATAACAACAAACTTCCTCTGCAAGTGCCTTCGGGATTTTGGGGTAAAGCATGCCTAAACCCATAGTTGGAATTAGAATTCCTGCTATTATGCTCTTTGGCAGTGACAGGCTAGGGATTCTTGGTGGAAACATGATAACTTTAGACTTCTTCATGAGAAATATTAATGACCCAACTAAGATGGAACCTGTTAGAGCCACAACTCCCACAATAACGAGTAAAACCAGGGCTAGTAATCCAAATGAACCTGCCTGCACAACCAGGCGTTCCAATCTTTTGCTATCAAAAAAATAAGGGGGTAGCTTCAGCTTTCCGTAGTAAATCCCACAGACGACAACCAAAACCAATATAGAAGCAGCAGTGAGAATCCACCCCCATTTCTTGGAGGCCTTTCTTCTCTTCCGTGGAAAATTGTCTTCATCCCCACCTCCAAGACCCGGTATAAATGTAAAACCACCTCCCTGCCCTCCATCACTATCAGTATTAAGGACAATCTTATTATATTCAGACCAGTTGTTCAATAAAAAACCCAACAAAAAGTTTTGTTTAGAAGCAAAATACAGGGCTGATCGGATAAGTATGGACTGAAGATTCTTAGATTGTTTCTGTGATTGTTTCTTCCTGAAAAAATTCATCCCTGCCTTACATTCATTGGAGATGCTGTAGCCAAATGTTGGGGGATTTTCCTGTTGTTGACCGATATGAGTCCTATTCAATTCCACCGAAGAAGAAATGAGTCTACAATTGACAGTGGGAATAGGCTGCCTGCATGTGGAGCCCTTATGGAGTAATACCAGAGGTCCTTTCCTCCAATGAACTAAGCTGCAGGACAAATATGAGGGCCTGGAACTTTTTGACTGAATCAACAATGACAACCCTTGATTTCTTCTAGATACACCTGCATTTGGGCACCACAAATGCTTTACAGTGGATTCCAACATATAAACCATTTTCTTACTTTTCAAATGTTATGAGAGCCGCTTTGAACAAACATATAAGAATGCCCACCTGCTGTCAATGCCAAACTTGATTCAGTCTTGCAAATAAATAAATCCCTTCGATGTCAACACAAATGCAAAACTCTTAGCTCCCAACCTGGTGCCTACAAATCACTCTCAAAAATGCTAAATCCACAACAATTGTAGCCCAAAATATAATCCTCGTTCCTCATAAAACAGATCCAATGACCAGAGTCACGATTTCCATGTGGCAAGGTCTTCGAAAAATCCCAGACAAACAGACCCAATGGTCCAAATCTTATCCAATTACGATTCTGTAACCGACCCAAATGCTAATAAGCCAAAAATACCAACCCAATTTCTTAAAACTGGTGAGATCCAAGATCCACAGAGTGAACCAATTCTCCATGAAATTAAAAATTGCTTAAATTGCTTAAATTGCTTACATCAAGTCCTCAAAACATTGAGATCTTCCTCCACAAGGCACCAAATGCAATTTGTTTTCTTCATCGTTATCTTGTGGGATTTTTTGTTAAAGCGTAAGAACAACTTATAACTGACAAACAAAACAAACAGCTGTAAAGAGCACAGGTACCAGCAGGGTCGCAACGGTCGTATTTTCGAATTTAGCTGTTTCGTTTCTGTTGGATTATATCGATAATATATCCAATCATTATTTGTCATTACAATTATTTATTTGTAACGATAAGTTTATTCGTTTGTCGGCCACGCAATATAACAAAGGGTCGTTTTATACTCTATGATGTTAAGGGATCTCAATTGGATCTTCCAAGAGGCTTAGAATGTATGGATTGACCTAGTATTCTCAAAATGTTGAGCAAATACTTCAAGTATAGGGCATATATATATTCTACTCCTTCCAAAATATATTTTTGAATAGATTTTAAAGTGTTTCATTTTCATTTAAAAGATGGAGATTTGATGGCGAGCTAGGTATATATCATAAATTCTTATGCTTAGAATAGGACAATTGTAATAATTGAAATGTTCAAGAGAAATAGGGTTTTAGAGTGATACAATTTTTGTTGCAATTAGATAAATAAATGTTAGAAACAAAGAGTATAGACCTGTCCGGATAACGAGGTAAAGCGAGACCTAAAAATCAACAAGAATGGAGGACCTTGACTGAATTGTACTTGCACGGTTCTCAAAAATGTCATATAATGCGAAATTGATTTGACAATCTTATTTGTTTATTGTATATACAAACCTCACTCGCTTTTCCAAATTTCATAATGTTTTTCACCCCTTAATTCTCTTTGATTTGAGGTAGTTTTGAAATAACTTGTTGGTCCCACCTCCATTATGGGCAATCTTTAAAATGTTGAAAAGACATTTTAGATACATACAACTTTCCTATTATACGTTTTTGGCAATTTTGCACATATTTGTAACATATAATTCTTTAAAAAGTGATTTTTAACATTAAAAGAAATAACATTTTGCTTCAACCTCCAATATGAACACTCTATAGGCCGTTGAAGAGATATCGAAGAGACCTAAACTTTTATGCTATGTACTTTTGATGATACTGCTTGTGTGTATTGTTTTATAGTGAGACAACACAAATGATAAGGAGAGGAAAAAATGCATAAGAAGAACAAAATTTGGAGTCACTAAAAATAGAGAAGGAAATAAAGAGAACTCGAGAGGGCATAAGAAGAGGACTCACTGAAGTTATTGGTGGTCTAAGAACTAGAACAAACACCATTGAATAGGAAAAAATAATGAGAAGAATATTTAACTTTATAGATGAAGAAAATGATGATAAGGGATAAGTAGAACCAAAACTAACTTACGATGATGTTGGAGAGAGCATATTATTGATATCACGACAAGCATAGATAGAAGGGTGCTCGTGGAGGTGTCAAGTTTTTCGGGTCACTTGAGATAGAGGAATTGGTGGACTAGTTGAGGGAGATGGAAGATTATTTTGAGTTTGAAGAGATAAGAGACCACTGAAAATTTCATATTTGTATTTAAGAAAAGTTGAAGGGACATTATGTAGTGTGGTGGAGAGAAGTGCAAGTAGAGAGAAGAAGGAAGGGAAAGCAAAATATCACAAGATGGGAGAAGATAAAAAAGTTAAGTGGTAAGTTTCTCCCCATGGGTTACGAGTTCACTTTGTTGAAAGAGCTCCACAATTTAAGATAAGTTAGTGAGAGAGTATCTAAGGAGTTTTACAAGTTGAAAATTAGGTTAACACGTGTTGAATGGGAAAATGATATATTTGCAAGATACTTGAATGGGATCAAGGTAGACATTCAAGATGAGATCTATATTTTAATAATAGAATGTATATAAGAGGCATATCAATATGCATTAAATGCATAGAATAATCTTGGAAGATCCCAACTAAAGGGAAAGATAATTAAAGATATTGATAAGAGGGATACGGAGACATGCAATAGACATGCGTGGTAATAAAATCATGGAGGAAAGAGAACTTCATGGGCACAAGGAGGTGGCAGTACACATGAAGAGAGTTGTGGCAAATCTATTTTTGAGGGATAGTGCTTTAAGTGTAGTGTGTATGGGAAGAATACATATAAGTTCCCAAAAGTGAGTAAAAATGTGGTGAAGTGACAATAAGGATCCCAAGTAGCAAGTCTCAACACAAAATAATAGGCCTAATATAAACTTAATTCCCTAAGGGGAGAGCTCGTAGATAGTCACAAAACATAAGAAGAACCTTGGCATAGGAAAAGTGTGTTTAAGACCCGTTGCAAGGTGAGAAGTAAGTTTCTTGATGTGACAATTAATACCAGAAACCTTAATAATCTATTGTCTATATAGGCTATGATTAAGTTAGGTTTGAAGTGTAGAAAACACCCATGTCCCTAAAAAATGTTACGGATAACTATTGACTATGACTTGAGAGTATGGGACAAATGTGAAATAGGCATGAAGATTGGGACATAAGAGTCCCATATGAGGGAAAAGTAATGTGTGACATAGTACTATTGGAATCCTATAATTTATTATTAGGGAGACCATGGAAGTTTCACAACATGATGATATATGATGGGGAAAGGAATGTTCTTTTAGTTATTAGAAAAGATGACACAAGAAAGAATATGAACCCTTTGAAAGAAGAGAGCGAGAGTGTGAAAAATCAAATTCACTTAGTTTCTGAGTACAAACATAGAATTGCTAAGTGAAAAGAGATAACAATAAGAGATGCCATGAAATATGTTGTTGGGAGACCCAAAGAGTGAGAAGAATGGTTCCTAAGATGAATTAGATAAGTTGGAGGCCATGTTTGCATTAGCCATGGACATAATGAAGGAAGAATACATGAATTCTTATTTGAAGATAACTTTGAGAGCACCATGCAAACAAGAGGAATGTGTAGAGATCATGTGTGAGGTGGAAAAACATGTAGGGATCAAGTTGGGGACCATTTACAAAAAAAAATAGGAGAAAGAGAAGATGGAGCAAGAAGTGTAAACTTTTTTCACTTGGAGAATCTTTTGAAAAAAGAGATAGGGATTAAGAGATCACAAGGGCATAAAATCCCAAGTTTTTTTAATTAAATGATTTTGTTTTGTTTTATTTGTAACCATAGTGTGTGAAGAAGAAGGGGTCACTGCAAAGACCAAATTATTGAAAGGAGCATGTGTGTAGAGTTGAATCATCTCTTGGAGTTTGTAGAGCACAAAGAGAAAAAGATTGTGGATCTTAATAGGCATAGAGAATACCTTATAGGGATTGCAGAGACAAAAAGTGAAGAGGAGAGTTTGAATATTGATCCAATTGAACTCTTATAGTCCTTTGGCATTAGAGGAATAAGTCATATGAGCTTAAGAAAAAGAAGCATAATTACATAGAGTAGAGAGACCTATGGTGAAAATATAATTGCATAAATGTGGAGAAGAAAGAAACAAAGAGAAATAAATAAAAAGAGGGCCCTAGGAGTCTCTTATAACACAAAATAGATTGGAGAAGGATAATAAAGGTAATATAGAGCTCATATAGTCAAATGAATCTTGGAGGAAAGATAGTCCAAAGAAATTGAGCACAAAGGGTGAAATTGAGAAGGGAACATGAGCAAGGGGTCATTTGATTGTATTTACCTTATGAGTATCTATGGAAACCAATTAGATCAAGGGATTGAGTCATACATCAATGGTGGACACAAAGTTCAACAAGCTTTTGACAACCTTAAAGAGCTCGAATGAGGTCACCCTTATCATGGGGATCATAGAAAGTATAAAAGGATACACAACAAACACTAGAGATGAAGGGAAATAATTTATAAGGTGAGATTTAATGGAAGGTGTGTCATCATTCACATGGACATATTAGAGGGAATAATCCCACATACATGGAGAGACCCAAGATACGAGATGCATACATAAAAGAACACTTTTTATACTTAGTGGTTGAGTAGAGTTTTTGTTGTCTAGAGTCTAAAGTTGAAGAAACTCTTGAAAAAAATTCTAAGAATTAGTGAAAGAATGGGGCATTTGGTGTTATCACATGAGTTCAGCCAAGTTAAGGCTTATGGGAAAATTAGATCCCAAGCATCACACATGTCTAAATCATAGATTAGGTCATTGGAACATGTGTTTAATTCATAGAGACTTGAGATCAAAAGAGCCTATAAAGAAGGATTAATGTGAATAAGCCACATGTATAGATCATGGATTTAGTGTGTAAATCTTGGGGACAAATAGAGAGTTGATGGAAGATGGTTTTATCCCATATCCGGAGAGTGTAAGCTCAAAAGAATTCAAATCAACATTTCACTATAATATAAAGTTAAATAATTAATAAGATTTAAATGGATAAAGTAAAACTGATAGAATTCAAATGAAAATAAGTTATTTTAAAAATATAAATTAAAATGCTAAAATAATATATCAAACATTGGAAGAAATTACATATTTTCTAAATGAACATAAGATTACTAAAATTTGAATTTTAAACCATTTGCTTCAATGTCCTTTGCATGTGGATCATTAAGATGTTCAACTCTAGTGTGATGTGAAGGTGAAGGAGTATCCATTTCCATTTCAATATTTGAAACTTTATATTTTGATTGATTGAAGCATGAGCATCACGAACATAGAAGTTTCATAATTTTTGGTATTTTAACTAACATGATTACAACATGAAGCACACTCAATAATGTGTATCGTTTGAATGAAATAGGAGTGCAAAGTGGCAATATGGACATTTCAAAATTGATAAGGGAATGAACCACGAGGGACACATGTTAGCAAAAGAAGTAAGCCACCACATGAGCTAGTTGGTTGAAGTACTTTCCAAATCATCGACAAGTTATCAAGGATAAATTACCCTTAACTACCGGGGTTGAACATGATGTAGGAAATGAAGTGTAGGAGAGGATTAATATCTCAATGCATTTAATGAACTAGTTTGAAATTGAATTAGAGTGGGAATAAATAGTATAAAGGTAAGAAACATGCATTATTTTGAGGGAATTTTGCTAGAAAAATAAGAAATACGAGGAGATCTTGCAAGTAAATCAAAGAGGTATACACACACCATCTTTGTAATTACTTGAATAGTTAGTTTAATTACTGTAACCACCTCATCAATGGGAGATAACATTGCATATGTTGTAAGGGATTGATTTAAAGTTTAAATATTTGTTTTGTATGTGATATTTTGCTATATAGATATAATAAATGGACCCGAGTGCCGTAAAAGTGCATCCTTCTACCATCAACTTTGCTACATTTACACCTCTCTTTCACTTTTGTATATTTGGATAGATGAATTGGAGAAGATCCCTCACTTGGAGTATTATTTACACTTTCTCTTGTTAGATTATCATTGTGTGAGCATGATTTTCTCTTGTTATACCTCAAGTTTCTCTTTGTGTCACGGCGTCATCTCTTCAAAGACTAATCCATTCATTTATCAATATTCATTTTTCATATTTGTGCCCATTTACAAGTACAACAACAAGTTCTAAACTTTTCTTTCCTCAAAATGTATTATCGTAAAAATAAAGTTAAGATGACAACTATACCTTGTCATAAAGGCATAGATGTGTAGAGTTACATAGTTGTACAAGATCGAAAGCAATATTCCTAAATTTCAATAATAAATATCTTTGGTTAGGTTACCATATATTGTCCCCATTATCATATATTTTTGGAAAGAAGAGAAAACATTGTATTTGTTCTTCAAGTAATGGAATTTAGGGAATGAGTATTGGTCCAAAACTTATAACTACTTACCCCACATCCAATGTATATATGATCTCTTCCATACTTCCATGAAAGCAAGATTTTAGGTTGTACTCATACTGCATTAATTGTATGGACATAAAATATGTATCAAAATATCATGATGAATATAGTTAATTTACTACTCAATTAAAGAAAAGGATTACCCATGGAAAAAATAAAAAATACAAACTAGAAAGCATTTTGTAAAACAAATGTCAACAATTTAATAGTTAATCAATTTCAGGGTTGTAAATTAAAATTTGTGAAATATAGCAAGATAAAAATGAAATTTATCATGTCCATTGATAAGTAAAAATTGTTGGTGTGTGTAAATTTCCTCGTCATGACTCGAGGTCTTGTCCACCTCACATGGCGAGTCATCTCACTTAGGTGAGATCATAGGTCATAGGAGTTATATGACATATGATAGATTTCATCATAGAATCATAACTCCTCTTTCCCTCATGTAGGGAATGATTTTCTAGGCACGAGATTTACAAAACACTCCCATTATGTACCCTTATTTTGATATATGAGATTGAGTAGACCTATTTATTCTATGCATGATTTTCCTTGTTCGATTTCACTTGTTGATTACTGGGAGCTTACTTATTATTGTTCGAGTGCAATGTCATCAATGTGCACGGGCTTGTGGTTGATCCTAGCAGAATAATATCACATTGTAGCAGAGCTATGATCAGTAAACTTACATTTGTTTTTCATTTGATTTCTAATTACTTTTAGTTTCAGTTTTCATTACTTCTCATGAAAGTTTTTAATCAATTACGTAATCTTGCTAATTTGGTTTAACAATTTGTTTTTGGAGTTTTTGCTATTTTGGGTTTCATGCTTGTATAGTTTCAAGTGTTTTACCACTATATTTAGCTACTTATAGCTATATTTGGTGAAAAAGTGTGTTTGGAGGGATTTAAAAGCACTAGTTTTATTATATTTTTCATTAATTATTTTCTAAAAAATATCTTTTGGTCCTACCCTTACCTCCTTCTCTTTCCTACTCTTCCAAACCCTACTTACACCTCTCCTCTCTCCACCCATCTTGAGCTCCTTCTGGCTTAGGAGCTCACCTTCTAACTCAGGTGAGTTGGGTTGTTGAGTTGGCTTGACGAGCCCTCCTTTGAACTTGGCTTGCATGTTGTTTTGGTTTAGACTTGTTTGGTTTCACTTGGCAGCTTAGGTTTCACCTCGCTTTGCTCCATTTGAGCCCTTCCTAGCTCTTTCTGGTTTGTGTTTGGCCCGTTCAAGCCATTCCTAAATCGGTTTGTGGTTTTGTGTTTTTCACCGCTTGTCTCTGTGTTTTTCTGCTCAAATCTCCCTCGCCATTTGCATCAAGCTCCTTTTGCACCATGCCTATGTTTCCCCTCCTTCCCCGACACATGTCTGTCTCACTTCGGCCCTATTTGCTTCCCTATATAGCTTTTTCTTGCTTGTTTTCATTCTATGTTTGAGTCATGGTTTCAACCTTGCTCTACCATGGACATCTCGCCCCTCAAGCTCAATTTCCTACCCGCTCACTTGGCCCTTGTCGTATATGCCTCAAAATGGATATGCTTCATTCATTCAAACCCCACCGGGTTCAACCACCATTGTCATGCTTTCCTCGAGCCTAGAATCTTATAAAGTTGAGAATTTTCTCGTTACTCGACTCACGCTCCCACTTATCCACATGGAGCACAGGAGGCCTCTTCCTTAACTGTTAACCCTCCTTCGTTCACCTTCCCTCCATTTTTAAAATTTAAAACCCCGATTTTATTTATTAAGCCTCTTTTAAAGCTTTCTTCTCTTTTCTTTCATTCATTTTCTAAGATATCTCTTAGACAAATTAATATATGGAGAGAGTCTTTGAAATTTGTGAGAGCTTAAGTGGTGTCTTCATCAAATTCTCAATAGCCATTCCTAAGCATTAATCCTTCCTTTTAGATTCAGCCAACGTATCTTCTTTTCTAAATATCATGGCATTATTGGGCCTCATAATGGAGAGGTACCTTGATATCCCTTATGGTGTCAACACAATAATGATTGAGCCATCATCCACAGTGATAGATTGGTTTTTAGGTTCATAGTTCTTGGTGCAGGACAGAATGAACTCAAAGTACTAAAGAACCAGAGGGAATCCAACAACTCGATACAATCCACTGTGATAGATTATGTTGGCTAAGATCATGTGACTTCATTCCTCTATTCTCTACCTTAAATCATTGAATTCCACGTGCTCCACATTACTATCCCGATGTTTGGGTACTCGGACACCAAAAAAGCGAGTGATAAGTAGAGTAGTGGAACTTCATCCTTTGTTTGTATAGTTTTTGGCCTTCTAAATTGGTACAAATGATATGGTGCAAGTGAAAATGGATTCTGCATCCATTTATGAAAATCCACAAATTTAAGTGGATTTCAATGTTACGGGTTGTTGATTGTGTATTTTGGGAAAAATTAGAAAAATCAAATCCAAGTCGAAGTGACTTGATTTTTGGAAATATAATCCCAAAAAAATATACACTCTAAATTTGGTAAGATCAACCCATTGGAATCAATGGTAATTTCGAAAATGGGTTCGCCATGAGAAAAGCTTGCAAAATAGTGAAAATGGGAAAGGGGAAAAATTTCAAATGATCATTCTAGGAGAAATTTTTATCCATTTGAGCTAATCTTGGGATTTTTTGAATATTTTTGGGAGAGGGACGGATTCTCAAAATTTGGTGAGGTTCCCTCACGCAGTTTGGGAAGAACAGGTCAAATCAAGTTTTCATGGATATGGGGTTTTGCAAGGGTTTTGGGGCTGAATGAAAGTTAAGTTCATATCATGATATATTTTTCACCATATATCATTTATGATCATTAAAAATTATGCATTCAATTAGTGTATTGAGTGCCAAAAGTTTGGTATGATTCCTTCATATGAATCGGTACAATCTCCGTTTCAAAATTTGAGTTTTCTTAGTGCATGAAGGCAATGGTGGCTGGAAAAAAAAGTATCAAATATCTCTTGGATGGATTTTTCATATATTTTGTTTAATTAATCTCCTTCAAGGTGTCATCATGATGGATTTTTGGTCCAAATTTGGTGGCAAATGGGTGTGGGAATGAATTGATATGGGGAAAATAATATTTTGAGAGCTAGGGCACAATGAGAAGTTTTCAATCTTGAATGGGAAAAACCAGCTCCAATATGATCTTTAATGGCTTCCACCTCCTTTTTAAACTTTCCTTATATTTTTATGAGGGGGAAACAAGGCTTAGTGCTTTTATATGGTGGAGATGGAGAAGGGGAGGGCACATGGAAAAGTGGAGAAGTGGAGAATGGAAGATGGAGAAATGGAGAATGGGGAAGTGGAGAATGGAGGCCTCCTTGCACCTTGGCACACTTTTGGGGTGAAATTTCACCTCAAATTTTTTTCTTTTGGTGCAAGGAGGGTGAAAAAGTGTGTATGGGGGAGATTGGAGTGGGGTTTTCACATGCACATGCACCCATGCTTGCATTTTCATGTTTCCACCTTAGATTGACTTTCACCATGCATAAAATCCCCTCTAATCAGGTTAGGGTGCACATTTGGGGTTTAATTGAACCTCCAAAGTGCACTTGGGTGCAATGGAGGTTCAAAACTCCACTTGGAGGGGAAAATGGGTCCCACCATCATGTCACATCAAGCTTTCACATGCACTTTTTGCCTCTCCTCTTGTTTTTTCTTATGAAATTTCCACCAATAGATCTTAGGGTGCATTTTTAGGGTGCAATTGCACCTTAAAAGTGCACTTTTGGTGAAATGGGACACCAAAAGTGTGCAAGTGCGCCAAAGTGGAGATTGGAGCATGGTTTGCACCTTAGAGTGTTTTCTTCACCCCAGAGTCAATCCTCAATTAAATTTGGCCATATAATATATTAAATTACATGGAAATGGTCCAATGAATCCAATTATATCATTTATGAATATTTTAAATGGGTTATTAAACCAATTTCACCTTTACCATCCTTTTTTCCTAAGGCGGTGCTCTGGTGAGCTGGATTGTAAGAAGAGTTTCCAACGAACACGAGCCAAAACAACTTATGGGTAATGAAGAGAAATGAAAATTCTTTCACTTTATCTTTTTTTAGGCTCCCAAATCTACTCAGGGTGCCTAAAAACTTCTACACAAAATCCATGTACAAAAAAGGTAACCTCGTTCCGATTAATAAAGGGTTTCTTCTTTATATATTCCCATAATTTTATCACACTGAGTCCATCACAAATTAAGACCCATAATATTTCCAATTCTTGGTTTATGAGATCCCAACACTTCAAAGGCTCCTGAAACCTTCCGCTGAAGTTGAATCTTTAATGAAGCATGAACACTCCTTTTCTCAAAAAGCACCTAGGAAGAAATCTTTCCAAAGACCATCTCAAAGCTCCCATAATACTTGCTAAATAATAACACTGTGGAGAATACTATGATACCTTTCCATGTACTATAATCGGGACTCTTGAAATTATTTGAGGCTCCTGAAACCCTTCCCAAAGTTGATATTTGAAAATGACCAATTTTGACTATTTTGAACGGTTAGACCAAAAAGGGAAAACATTTTGATGGGGTTGTCATATAAAATATAGTGAAATTTTATATGCCTTAATAGGAGGGAAGAAATATCCAATTTAACCACATGAATGCTACATTCACCATGTTCATAATCTAGACCTCGAGAGTGACTTAGCAAAATATATTTATAAAAATGAATTAAAACCTGGTAACTCAATTTTGAAGTTATTTTATCCAATTTACTCATTTATCCTATATTCATATCCATGGATTAAATTGGATCCTTTATCATCTCATTCGATATATACCTAATAAATTATTTCTTATTGAATTATGTCATCAATTTTTAGTAGTACATGACCTAGTCTAACTAAGACATAAAATTGTCATCTAATTCCCTATCACTATAGGGCATTAAACTTTTAGAAGTTCAATTAATGCCCAGGATATTGATATTGATATCTTTATATTTAACCTATATTCACATTACGGGAGTAGATGGTGATGATCATAAGTAAGGAAAACTCCTAAAAGGGCCTCTAGCGATGGTTCTAAGGTCAAGTTGAAGTTTCACAGGGGTTTGGACCCATTGGGTGGTCATCATTCTACTAAGGCAATATTGACATCTCAAGTTCCATATATTGATAGTTTGATTGAAAAAATCACTCAAATTATATGGAAACTAATCAAATCCAAATGTAAGTGTAAATAAAGATTATTTCTTCACCTTCTACTTCCCCATCATTAATCATTTTCATCATATTATCCACCTTGACCTTAAGAACACCTCTACCACAACCTACCTTCACCCTCAAGAAAACCTCTACCACAACCTACTCATCCCCTTGGGAAACCCTTGAGTTCTTAATTGAAAATATTGGATGTTCTTGGGATGTCTCATGTTGTGTGGATGTAACCCATGGTGGATAGAAAAATAAGGTTATTAATGCCTTGAGTCCAAACATCAATCTAATATACAACCTTTGCTATGTACCTTGGGATATGATATTATAATGTATATGGGTTGATGGAGATCTTTGACATGTGGCACGCATCCCATTAGTTATATGTATGAGTTCACATGGGATATAATATTATAATGTATATGGGTTGATGGAGATGCCAACATGTGGCACACATCCCCTTAGTTAGTTATATGGGCTCACATAGGAATTAGTTATATTGGGTAATGAGTCGGCCTACATTGGGATTAGGTGTTACCCATCTTATTTAAAGGATGTGAGTATCATTATGAGGGGGTGATGTATGTATGAGTTGAGTCTTCTACTTGGTAGAGGTATATTGGAGGTGTCCCCCTCGAAGTGGATTCCCATCTTGGGAGATTGTGGAGTTACTCCTTCCTTAAGGAGCATTGTATGGTGTTGCCCTACCTTAAGGGTATTATTCTGAATATATTGCATATTAGGGCATATTGGCCCCCATATATCTTGTGTTGTGTTATCTTACTGCAATTTATTGATTTATTATATGCAAAGTTCTTATCAAGTGGTATCAGAGCATCAATTTCAAAAAAAAAAAAAATTGGGTTCAAACCCTAATTTTAGTGATTCGGCTATATTTTGGAAACAAATGTGAATATTTTCTCAATTTTTTTACCACAGTTGCGAAATGGTTTCATAAAGCTACAGTCCAAATTTCAGAAATTTTGAGGTGTTTTGTGGAAGTTATTGCATTTTTAGGGTTTCGCCTAAATTTGCTTCATAGGCTGTAATTTTTGGAATTAATTTTCTAATTAATTTTCCAGAATTTCAAATTCCCTTCAGAAATATATGGTAAAAATTTCAGAATTTTGGATCTATTTTGTCAGAGTTATTGCAGTTTTATTGTTTTTCACTATTTTGCTCCACAAGCTGCAATTTGAGGAATTTTCCTAAATTTCTTACATTTTTGGAAACCTCTCAAAAATTAAATTGGGGTTTGTGTTCTGTGATTTATGATTTTGGTATAAATTTATCCGAAAGGGTTAGAATAAGTTTTGATCAAAAGTGTCTATTCCTAAAACCCTAGTTTGGTGGATCATGGGGATGGTAACTTTTTTTGGAGATGGTAGGATTGATGCTAGAGAATGGTGGAAAAAATTTAGGGATAAATTCTCTCAACCATAAGATATTTGTTTCTTCAAGTTGTGGATTAGTGGCCCTGCACATATTTGGTTTTCTGAGTTAGAAAAGGAAAAGTCTAATTGGTCTTTGGAGGAACTGGAACAAGTTTTCATGGATATATGGGAAGAAGAAGAAGAAGAAGAAGAAGAAGAAGAAACATAAGAAGAAGAAGAAGAAGAAGCAAAAGCAACATCAAAAGAAGAAGAAGAAGAAGAAGAAAATGTTGATGATGAAGCTGTTACATAGGATAGTGCATCTCTAAAGAAGGAAGCTTCAATATTTTAGTTTGAAGGGTGCATTCAAAGAAAAAAGGTAATTGTTTCCATAAACCCTAGCAGAAAATATAACTTCATCAATATGGATGTAGCTCACAATCTACATGTGCAAACAAATCATATCAAGGAATCTCAAATGGATGGTAAGCGATTCAAGTTTTGAAGATTTAAAGTTTTTATGGATAAATATGTTTTACATTCAATTTTTTATGCTTTAGATATGGATGGTATGGATATTATTCTCGGATATCCTTGGTTAGAGACATTGGGAACAATTAATATTAATGTGCAAAAGAAATTCATGAAATTATGGTACAAGAGAAAGAAAATTACATTGCAAGATATCACACTTAGCAAGGAAAAAAGTAATGTAAAATTAGATCATGAAGATGAATTTGAAGATGGTGAAGAAGGGAATAAGGATGAATCAGAAGGAGAGGATGATGAACAATTAAAAAATAATTTCTCTACTCAAGAGAAAAAAGAAATAACAAACAATTTCGAAGAGGAAAAGAAAGTAGAGGAAAAGATTGATAAGATTGAGCATACTAAGGTTGCACCATATAGACACCCACATCATCATGAGAGGAAAAAATCATAGAGACATGTTAGGACACATGATGTCAACAATCTATATAGATATACATGGAATTGGAGGAGTAATAATTTTGTCGATACATGGAATCAATGGAACAATAATTGTATGACATGGAATCATAGGAATAATCATTATGGATATGTTTGGATGTCGATGAGGAACACTTATGGACTAGGATGGAATCAGATGATCACAATGGAATATGGAATCAGGTTTTGGGCAGCATCATCCACTAGGATTTCATATGGGTGGTTGGATGATCGAGCATGGCGACAAGTGTGCAATAATTTAAAGCGCACTCATTATATGGATTCTTCTTATGTTTCGGGGATGAAACATGTCAAAGAGGGAGGCAATGCTATGTACCTTGGGATATGATATTATAATGTATATGGGTTGATGGAGATGTTGACATGTGGCACACATCCCCTTAGTTATATGTATGGGTTCACATGGGATATAATATTATAATGTATATGGGTTGATGGAGATGCCGACATGTGGCACACATCCCCTTAGTTAGTTATATGGGCTCACATAGGAATTAGTTATATTGGGTAATGAGTCGGCCTACATTGGGATTAGGTGTTACCCATCCTATTTAAAGGATGTGAGTATCATTATGAGGGGGTGATGTATGTATGAGTTGAGTCTTCTACTTGGTAGAGGTATATTGGAGGTGTCCCCCTCGAAGTGGATTCCCATCTTGGGAGATTGTGGAGTTACTCCTTCCTTAAGGAGCATTGTATGGTGTTGCCCTACCTTAATGGTATTATTCTTAATATATTGGATATTTGGGAATATTGATCGCCAATATATCTTGTGTTGTGTTATCTTCTATAATTTATTGATTTATTATATGCAAAGTTCTTATCAACCTCTTACATATGCCTCCACCTAAGAAGGAAAAATCAATGTCTTGTATGGTTACAAAGAGCTCAAGTGCTATATTTTTTGAAATATATATGCCTAAAGGTAACAATGTGGCTAACCAAATTACTCCATAAGATTATGAATACACAAATATATCAACAAGAGTTCCCATATTAAAGAGTGAGGCCCATGAGATATGACAAGAAACAAATAGAGTCATGGAAAAATTCACCTGAAACTAAGAAAAAATAGAGATCAAGATTAAGAATTGGAAAGTGTATTCAATCTTCAATTACTTAGAGGATCCCATCAATACATCAAAATTATCCATAACTATTCATACACCCGTGTCTAGAATCTATCATGTTGTCTTTGTAAAGCTAGGGATGATAAATCATTTTATCAAGATATTTTAAGTATGTTCTAAGAAGTCATTGTTGGATGGTTGAAGTTCATAGAATATTATATCAAAATATGTTCAAGGGTTGATGCCATAGTGAATCATCGAAGAAATACATGTCTCAACACTTATCCCTAGAGCATGATGTTGAGGAATTGAGCCTCACTAATTAAGACCTTTTTGTCAAAAAGGTATGTTTTACATGAAGGAATAAAATCGCTCATTTGAATATAATGAAATTATTAAATGGAAAATCATAGTTCTCCATGAATTAAAGAAGAACATCTAATATTTTCCTAATAAGGATAAAAAGAGGCCAGAAGCAATGAATTCAAGTATTGATTATCTTGCTTGTCATGTGTTCAAGCCTAATGGTGGTGGAATGTATTCTCTCTTGGAAGTAAAGGAGAAAAAATCTTATCAAAAATCTCCTAGGAAAAGATACTTTTTATGTGACTACTATGGTTCATCTCAATGAGCTATATGTAATGATTTAGGATTTTTGAACGGATCTACATACTTTTGGTATGTGCTTATGTAAAAGAATACAACTTTTGATATTTGGATCATCATAAGTCAAGGAACGATGTTATCTCAAGAAAATACAATCATGGATACCCTTCACAAGTTATAAGACTAAAAAATAAGGAAATCCAAGGAAAATAGCAAGGGAGTGACAAGAACTTCTTATGATTATAATTTAGAGTTGCTTTTTGGAAAGATAAAGTCACTTAAGTGAATTTCCTCTTTTCTTGTATTTTCTATCTCTTTTTGTAATTAAATATTAATGTGAAAGAATGTGAGAGGTCATCAAATAATCATTTACATTTGCATATTATAAATATAATATGTAACTAAGAGGAAGGAAACTTTGATGGTGTCAAAATATTTTCTAGGAAGGAAGATTGTTTTGGAGCTTTGTACTCAACCTCATTTCAAGAAATACAAGGATATTTAGTGAACTTTTTGTTTTGTTTTTTCTTTGGTGATATCACCCTTCTCATGTTAAATGAGTTTCTTTCTTAATCCTTTTATGCCTTTGGAAAATTCCAATATTAAATCACAATTCTATGTTAATGAGTTTTCCATACACATTAAAATAAGATATGTGTTTTCTTATTTGTATGTGTATTCTTATTTCCTTCCCATGTCCATTTATTTCATTCATTTCCATCTCCTTGTACTTGATGCAAAACCACCCCATAAATTAGATTCTGCAAATATTATAAATAGTTTTTCTTGTTTTTGTGGTTTTTAATAAAGGAAACCTCCCCTCTAACTATATGATGTTAGTGTGAGTGGTATTTTTCATCTATTATTGATTAATTAGGTGAATTCCCACCTCACTTAGGTGAGATCATAGGTCATTAGGTGTCTTAGGAATTATATGATAGATTTTGTCATATGTGTCAGTGTGCATCATATAGGAGTTACATTCCATTTCTAGATTGTAACTCCTCTTCTCCATTATGGAGGTATGATGGGTCTTGCATTGGGAGTTACACAACACTCCTATTTGTACCTTTTCATTTTTATCTATGAGCATGAGTAGACCTATTTTCTTATGCATGCACAATTTATGGTGATTGATCTCTTACTTTCATCTTGGAGATACTTCACGTCTTGTTTCGAGTAAAAATTCTTGATGTGCACATATTAATTCTTGATCCTCATGCTTCCTCACTCTCACATGGTATCAGAGCTCGTGGTTTGGAATTGTGTCACTCACTATGGTTGTTGCTTACTACTCTTTGTTTTGTGATTTTTTTAGTTTCATGTGTAAGTTCTTTAATCTTTTACCTTGTGCTTTACTTGCATTTTTAGGTCCTTTGTGTTTGGGTAGTGTGTTGGTTTTGTGTGTTTGGCAGTGTTTTTTTTTCTATAGGTTCGGGATAAAATCTAGATCATAGTGCTTTTTTTGAGTCCTTGGGAGTTGTGCAAGTTTTTCTTTAGCCCCAACTCAACCCCAAATTTCGGTAAGATGGGACCCGAGCTGCCCCCAAAATCACCTACTCCTCTTTGCTCGCTTGCATTATTCTCTTGTTTTTTCCTCAACTAACTCGGTCGTGTTAACTCAATTTGGAACATTGTATCCCGAATCCTACATGATAAAAACTCTACCTTGTCATGCTCCTTGGCACATCACCATGCTTTACTATCGAAATCTGTGGATCCCTTGGCTCATCATTTTGCCCACATGCTTCCTATGTTTCCTCATTATGCTTAGGTTCCTTCCTTACATTGTCATTCCCCTATGTTGTTTCATTCATGGTGTTTGGCCCTTCCATGTTTGCATCATTTTCTAGCTCATCCTCTATTCCACATTAAAAATCTATATTTTTGTCCATGAAATTGTCTCTTCTTTGGCTCCTTTTCATGTGCATTTATCTTGTCTTTCACATAGAGGGATCTCTGGCTCCACCCTGCCATCACATTTTTCTCACCGCAATTGTTTCCCCTATTTCGTCAACCCTACTCGCCTTAGAGTCTAGCTAGCCTCAACCATAACGCATGGAGATATCTTAAACTATTGTTGGAACTCACTTTGTGTGAGCCATTCTCTCACCGTTACCTACACAACTCACCCAAAACGTGGAGAGTATCTTTCCATTTTGAGGAATGGAATTGCTGCAATAACTTAGCCATTTACTTCGCCAACTCAACACATAGCTCAACTCCAACATGCCCCTCTCCAACATGACACATGAGCTTTCTTGTAGCTTGGCACTCAACTCCTCTACCTTGAACTTGGAACTCAACCCAACTCCTAACTCACCCAATAACTAAGTCTACGCCTTTCATTAGCCAACTCATCAAGTTGAGTTGGCTCCTCACCCCAAAAGGTAATTTTTTTCTTTTTACTTTTTTTTTTTTTAAATTTATATTAATTAATTTTAATTAATATTACCTTAAACTAAGAAAATAATTAAATTTTAAAGGAACTATCTATTTTGGCTTTAAAATAGGGTTATTGGGATTTTCCAAGTCCCTCATTTTCTCTCCTCATTATAAGTTCTCTTCTTTACTTACGGGTTAGTGAGCACATCCACCACAACCTTGTAGGAAGAGATCCTCATTCTCCTCCTTCCCTTCTTTACTTTCTTTTGTGGTTGTTAAAGTGTTTCATTGTGCACAATCGAGCTTATTGTGGTCTCTACACTTGTGTGATATTTTGTCAATTACAAGGTGAGTGACCAATTATTTCATGTCGCATATTGGGCCATGAAATTGACTAAATCTGTTGGTCGTCGATATAGGACTTTACTGAGAAATGCTTGATCGGGGGACAAGAAGTCCCTCCTCTTTAATGGGAGAGGTTCCCTTATTCAGAAATGAACTTATTTACAAATGTACAAGACATGATTTGTTGGTTAAACTTGGATATCACGAAAGTGTTTTCTATGAAGATCATCAATTACAAAAGGACTGAGGAAAAAGAGTACGGGAAAGAGCAGAAAGGCAACATGCAGAATTATAGATATCAGAGTAATTCTTTATGTATGCGAAAGTCACAATGAATTGAAACAAGATCATTTGTATTGGATAAATAAGATGGAATTCAAAGACACAAAGTTCTGTAAATAACATCTGCTAGAACACAAAGTTTCTTAACATAACACAGATTCATTAATCAAGGACACAAAGTTCCTTCTTGGTTATACAAGATCACCAGGCTTGCAAAGTTGAAGAGTATGCAATCGGTAAGACTAACGAACTTGAGACAAATGATCTTCACAAAGAAAATAAATGAAAGCTTAGGAATAATAGAGATCAGATAGACAAAGAATGGGAAAGTCCTTCTGTATTGATTTCTTTATAATCTATTTACACTTTCAGAAAATATGCCAAGTTCTTCCTTTTTGAATGGCGTGAAGAAGGCCATTATATAACTTACAAATCAGTTACTCTTCGTAACCGTTTCTTTAACCAAGAACAGTTAAAGACCGCTTATTGCAGTACCTCAACCCGTTACAAAGAAAACGACAAAAGAAATGGAAGAAGAGAAAAGAATGAGGAGAAGAAGACAGGTGGCCAGTCGCTTGGAGGGACCCACTGACTTCAGAATCCGCTGCCTGAAACTCTTTTGACGCCTCAGCTATGTCTCAGAAGTCTCATTCTAAAGATGACAGCGTATGTCTTTGAAAACAGAGATGACCAGTGTCTTGAAAACTTCATCCTTCTGCCCGCTGTCCTTGGAATTTGGTCTTCAGATTGATAGTATCAGAGCCGCAACTTAAATTCATATTTAGTTTGAAAAACAACATATTCGGGTAGAGCGGGAAAAACTAAGTATGGATGGCATTTGGTTCGTTTGGGACATGTGAGACGCGAATGCGCGAAACACGCGGCTCGGCCGATTCGGGCGAAACAAGGAGAAGACGCACAAATGCATTTTGGGACATTTGGGACGAAAACGCGCGAAGTACGCGGTTCGGGTGCTTCGGCCGAAAATGGAACAACTTGCACTTTTTGACTTGGGACATTTGGGACATGAAAGAGCGAAGTACGCGGTTCGGGTGTTTCGGCCGAAAATGGAACAAAAGGCCCGTTTGAACTTGGGACATTTGGGACGAAAAGTTCCGGAGTACGCGGTTCGGGCGGTTCGGCCGAAAATGGAACAGCTCGCACGGAAAGTTTGGGACACTTGGAACATAAAAGAGCGAAGTACGCGGTTCGGGGATTTCGGCCGATCGGGGAACAGAGCGCACTTTTGAACTTGGGACAGGCGGGACAAAAATGTCTGACAGGCCCGAAAATGGAACAACTTCGGGGATTTCGGCCGATCGGGGAACAGAGCGCACTTTTGAACTTGGGACAGGCGGGACAAAAATGTCCGACAGGCCCGAAATACATACAAAATGACCCAAAACATAGATTTTTTCAATTTCATGACTTTTCTCCTACTACCAGCTTGACAGAAAAGACACTTAAACTCGAAATTTCGAAAGTTCACCTTCTTCAGAGCAGGGGGAATTTTGAGTGTACAACAGCTGGCTCCTTTTGGGGATGACTTGACATGAATTCAAGGAATGAGGCAAGGCAAGAACTTAGACAAACTCAGGGGAAGCAGACCAGTACCTTATCCATTGGGCAACGGAGTCAAAAAGTAGATCAATACAGAGGACAACACACCAAAACAAAAAGGAAGACAAGAAAAAACGCTGTACAGAATATACAAGGGACTTCCTAATCACCTAGGACTTGAACAACTTGAGATACTGCCCACTGTAAGGAAGTGGTAGAGAAGAACCATCCATGTAATCAAGATAGAAAGAATTCTCACCAGCAAAGTGCCTGATCTTGAAGGGTCCGAGCCACAGGGAATCAAACTTTCCATGGCTGCCACGAGGTTCATGTCTTTTGTCCCATAACAGCACGGTGTCTCCAACTTGGAAATCTCTGAACCTGGCTTTCTTGTCAAACAGGACCTTTACCTTCTGCTGGTGAACAGATATCCGATCAGCAACCTCCAATCTGTCCTCATTCAGTTTGTGCAGGTACATAATTCTCTTGTCCAAAGCATCTCTGAAACTAGTATCCTCAATGGCCTTCATTAGGTGCAAGGCTGGCAGTTCCACTGTCACTGGCAATTGAGCTTCAACTCCATACACCACTTGAAAAGGAGACGTTCCAATAGCTCTCTTTGGTGTAATCCTGTCTGCCCAAAGAGCATCATAGAGCTTCTTGTGCCAGTTTCGTTGAGACTCATTTACTAATTTTCTTATAATAGTCACCAAATTTTTGTTAGTGGATTCAGCTTGCCCATTTCCCTGAGGGTAGTAATCTGAAGAGTGAGCCAAAGAAATGCCATACCCATAGCAGAAGTCCATTATCTCAGCAGAAGAGAAATTCGAGGCATTATCTGTTACAATCTTGTTAGGTACACCATACCTTACCAAGATGTTCTCTTTGATGAAGCTGCATACCACTTCAGAAGTAGTGCTCTTGACTGGAATAGCTTCCACCCATTTGGTGAAGTAGTCCGTGGCAGTTAGTACATGAGTGTGACCAGCACTAGAAGTAGGATTAAGTGTACCAATGAAGTCCAAACCCCACTGTTGAAATGGTTCCTCAATCACAACTGGCTTGAGAGGAAAAGAGGCCAATTTAGGTCTTCCCACAAAAGTCTGACAAGCCTCACATTTATCCACCCACTTGGATGCATCTCTGAACAAGGAAGGCCGGTGAGTGTCCTCCACGAGTATCTTATGAGTGTAATCTGTTGATGAATAGTGCCCTCCACATGCACTGATCGTAAAAGGCGAGAGAAACTTTCTCTGTTGTTCCTTGTCCACACACTTCAAAAATCTCCCATCTAACCCACGCTTGAAAAAGCATTTTCCCATAATACATATTGCCGACCTCAATTTAACGGTCCTCTTTTCTTTGGTAGTTAAATGAGAGGGGCATTCCCCATAGGTGAGAAAATGGGCGATGTCAGCATACCATTCGTCAACTGAACTAAGGAACAGAATGGTAGGAAGGCCAACTTTGTTCTCCAATACTTCATGCTTAGCTCCTTCAGCAATGAGCTCACAAAGGCCTTTTCCACGAACCAGCTTGGTCGGCTTGATGTCAATGTCATACTCTTGGACCTTAGCAACCCAGTTCCCTCTCTTGGATCCAAATTCTTGCTGTGTGAGGATTGACTTAACAGTTGTATCCGGGACCAATACCATGGAATGAGAGTTGAGGATGTAAAAGCGAAACTGCTTGACAGCTTTGACCACTGCAAAAGCATGCTTCTCCATCATGGTGTACTTCAACTCGTGATCTTTCAGAATATAGCTCATGAACGCGATTGGTAGCTCATGCTCATTAGAGTCTTCTTGAGTTAACACAGCAGCCAAGGTATTATCTGTAGCATAGCAATAGATGATGAAATCTCTACTAAAATCAGGACAGGCCAAAACTGGAGTTTTAGCGATAGCTCTCTTGATACCCTCAAAGGATTCCTTTCCTTCAGAAGACCAACCAAATGTTTGCTTCCCTTTCATCATCTGAGAAATATTCAAAGTTAACTTTGCAAAATCAGGGATGAACCTTCTTAAAAAATTGATCTTACCGAAGAAGGAGTGTACACCCTTCTTACTGGTTAGGAGAGGAATTTGCTGGATAGCTTGTACTCATTCAGGATCAATCTTAATACCATCCTTGGAAATGATGTGCCCTAATAACTTTCCCTCAGTGACATAAAAATAGATTTTTAGGGTTCGAGAGAGATCCCATGCTCTCGGCATCTCGGCGACAGAATCTCTGTCTCTAGGTGATCAAATGATCCGCTCTTGTCTTGGAAAATCTTACGGCCAGTCATCAAGATATATGACAATACACTTCCCTTTCAAACTTCCAAAAGCTAGATCCATAGCTCTCTGGAAAGTGGCACCAGCATTAATAAGCCCAAAAGGCATTCTCTTGTAGGCAAAGGTACCCCAAGGAGTGGTGAAAGTTGTCTTGTGTTGATCTGCAGATGTCGACCTCTACTGATGTATCCCGAGAATCCATCGAGCATGGATAACATTTGGACCACATGTAATCTTCTTGCAAGACCTGATCCATCATAGGAAAAGGATAATTATCTTTCAAAGACGCCTGATTCAGGTTCCTGAAATCAACACAGATGCGGATCTCACCATTCTTCTTCCTAACAGGCACAATATTTGCAATCCATGTTGAATGGTGAATGGGAAAGATGATTTTAGCCTTCAACAACTTCTGAATTTCCTGAAAGATTGTGTCAGCTATTTTGGGATTGTATTGCCTCTGTTTCTGCTTGAAAGGCTTAATTCCGGGCTTAAGAGGAATAGAATGCTGCATATCTTTTGGCCTGAAGGCTTTTAGATCCTCATAAGAATAAGCAAGAACATCCTTATACCTTTTTAAAAGATCAATTGCTTTCTTCCTCTCATCCGCTGTGCAACATTTTCCAATATTCACTAGCTTAGGGTCATTAGGACTCCCAATATCAATCTTATCATGCTCAGCTGATTGCTGAGGTCCAGTAGAAGCTCTAGATTTCACATACCTATCATGTTTATCAAATAGTTCCTCCAAACTCACCAACCCTTTAGGAATCTTGTTTCCTTTGAGATTGATGCATCCATCCTGATCCGTTTCCTCTCCTTGGGTGATAGCTTGGTCAAAGGGCACACTCTCACGGGGTAGGTTGTCACTTCCCTCAAAATACAATTGTTTGAAATTACCCTTGAGTTCCAGGAAGGAAAGCAAATGTTGATCATTATTGAAAACTTGCCAGTTATTGGCATTATCAGGTACACTAGGCCGATGGACCATCTCAATGGTGAACTTATCCTGAGAGAAATCAGGATGAGGAATCAGTAGTGACCCTGAGACTGCTAGTGAATCAGCCCTGCTGTTCTTCTCTCTAGGTATGGCCTCAATGGAGAAAGCATCAAGGAATTCAATGGAATCCCAAACCTGATTCCGGTAATGTTTCAGCCTTCCATTTTTCACTTGAAAAAGGTTTCTGACCTGCTTTACAATCAATTCTGCATCACCACGAGCCAGAAGATTCTTTACACCTTGTTCTTTGGCCACTTGCAATCCGAGAATGAGAGCCTCGTATTCTGCTGTGTTATTAGTATTCTCGAACTGTAACTTAAATGAAAAGGGGTGTAGGCTTCCTTCAGGTGACACCAGCAGGACACCGGCTCCGGAACCAGCTGAAGAACAACTTCCATCAAACTCTAAAATCCAAATCCCATTAGGATCTTTAGGTGACATTCAGGAAGTTGGATTTTGCCAGAGGACATAATCATGTAATTACCATGACCCATATCCTCATAGAGTATTTGTGCTTTAGGATCATCCGTTTTTGCACAATATACTCGGTTGCTTCTCGAGCATCAACTTCTTCATTTGTCCATTAACGATGTATAAGTGCACGCGACAGTCCATTTGGATTTCCCCACCCACATCTTTGCAGAAGTTCCTACTTAGCAACATCCCGTATGAAGGAGGGATATCTGCTACTAAGATGGTAGCCAACACTTTCTTTTCAGGCAAGGCAGCAAAAGCCACTTGTGCATCTTTAATTCTTCCGACCAGGGGCACTTCTTTACTCTCCATGGAGTAACAAGATCCATAAGTGCGTGTGAGGGTCAGGCCTAAAGCATGAGCTACTTTAGCAGGCATTACATTATCTGAGGCTCCTGAGTCAATGACACAATTACTGAGCCTATGGCCAGCTATAAGAAGTGTTACATAAAATGGTTTAATTTTGTCACCAGGCGAGGTGACAGCAGCTACCAGACTAGGCTGTGGTGCAGAAGGAGGAGTAGGTAAAAGACCTTTAGAGGTGGTCTTGGAATGGGAATTAACAAATTGAATCATCTTGGCAAAAGCTTTGGGATGAGTTTGATAATACTCGGCTTCTGAGATTTGGACCTTGGTCTTTTTCAGGTGATCAACAATATCAAAAGATCCAGAAGTGGACGGGCCATCATCATTCGGTACTCTAGGCTTATCAACTTTAGGAGAAAAAGAAGAAGCAATTTTGGTAGCAGGATTGATAGGACTTACCTTTGGCGTAGATGAAGTAGGGATAGGAGATCCTCTTTTTGCAATTACAGGGATAGTTGCCGGCTGCTCCTTAGATTTCTTGGTAGGCTGTGTCACTTTCTCCCTCCGACTTGTCTGCTCTCGAGTCATGACAGCGAATGATTCGCTGTTCATGTCTGCTACTACTTCATCATAGTCATCTCCATCATCAATGCCCTCAGTGGTGAAGAAATTGACTCGAGATCCCTCAAGTTCATCTGCTTCATCATCAACTTCTCTCGCAAACTCTTCGCAAGCTTCGTTATCTTCATCGTCATCTGGTTCTTCCACCTCGCAGGTTGCATTCACAGGAACCTTAACAGGAGGTCCTTCAAGTGCTAGTCTTGTTTGAGAAGCAGGCAAACGATTCCTGGGCTGGAAATTTCTCCTTGGAACATCTGCATAAGGAGCATGCTGAGCTAATTGTTTCTTTATAGCAATGAGATCATTCGCAAGCTTCTGGACTAACGGATCAGTATTAGGTCCAGGGTGGAAGAGGAAGAAGCAGCAGACTTAGATTTGGGAGGGTCTCTTCTCAACTTCCCTGACATGATCAAGTCATCCTCGATACTAACAGCGAGAGTTTGATCCTCGACCAATGTTGTGAGATTAGCCCTTCTTAGTGCATAACTAACTTTGGGCGATTGAGCATTTAGGAAGAAACATTTTTGAATTTGATCAACAGGTCGGGTAGGCTGCGGAATTTTATTGATCAATTTGTTGAACCGGGCCACAAATTCTCTCATGGGTTCTGATGAATCTTTCTTTATCTGAGAAATTTGGGCAAGCAAGGCATGCACATCTTCTGCTGGTTTGAAATGGTTTTCAAACTGAGTTCTCATTGTGCCCCAGTCGGTGATAGCGCCAGCCGGAAGGTGGTAGAACCAATCAGCAGCATTATCTTGTAACGTCTCAACGAACAGTCTCACGGAGACGTCTTCGTGCTCAACTCCCAGGACTCCACATGCAACAATGAAGGCTGCGATGTGTTCATCAGGATGCACTTTGCCATCGCCTTTGAATTTGGGGAAGTTCTTCCGGTTACCTCTAGGTAACTCATGCAAAGGCTGAGGAAGAGCAAGGGGCCCGACACGATGACCCCAGGGCAATGGTGCCGCCATTCTTGGAAAAATGGCTTGGAGAGGAACTGCAACACCAGCAAGAATCAAAGCTCGCAGATTAGGGCTAGCTGGCTCTGAAGGAATACCACCCGTAGGACTTCTATCTTGAACAGGTGGAGTGCTTGTCGAACGAGTTCTTCTATCTCTTGTTGAAGGGAAAGGAAAACCCTGCTGCTCCAAAATCTGGAACTGAGAATCTTCAATACCAAGGGTCCTTCTCCCTCGAGTAAAACGCGGAGTTGCCAGATCAAAAGATGATCGAAAAATTACAGAACTGGAATGTGATTTTCCCCAGTGGAGTCGCCAAAAACTGTTGGTCGTCAGATAGGACTTTACGAAGAGCAACAGTCAGGGGACAAGAAGTCCCTCCTCTTTAATGGGAGAGGTTCCCTTATTCAGAAACGAACTTATTTACAAATGTACAAGACATGATTTGTTGGTTAAACTTGGATATCACGAAAGTGTTTTCTATGAAGATCATCAATTACAAAAGGACTGAGGAAAAAGAGTACGGGAAAGAGCGAGAAAGGCAACATGCGAAATTATAGATATCGAGTAATTCTTTATGTAGGCCATATTTTGAAGAAGTTTCCACAAGAGAAACACGTGAAAAGCCCGATTAGGCGTGAAAAATGGATAAAGTGCTAGACTGGAGCCGTGGAGGTCAAGAAAAGAATATTCCACATAAGGAATATTCCTATGATGATCATTACAGGTAGTGGAGGCATTTACAAGTTGGCATAGGCATTTGACCATGGAGGACCACACTTCCACTTGGCATGTGATCTGTTCATGAAGGAAACCAAGGTAGTGCATCCAGATCCTATTTAAAGGAGTTCTTGGGTCCAAAATAGAGGAGGAGAGAGTGATAACGAAGTGCTTTAGGGAAATGTAGAGTTAAAGGAGGTAACAAAGTGCTATTAGAATGCTAGGAGGGTTAAAGAGGGTTTTAAGTAGTAACAGTCTTTGTAGGAATACTTTCAAGGACAATATTGAGCATATATGCATGGGTTTGGGTCTGAACAAGGGTTGTAATGGGTAGAATAGAAAAGAACTCTCTCTCACAGAGTAATTTTGTAGGGTTTAAGATAATATTCCTTGATGTATTCAATCTGTATGACTGTTATGATGTAATGAGGCTACTGTAAATGTTTATAAATCAATATATGTGTGATTCTGGTTATTCATTTTATTAAGTGTAAACCCTTGTGTTCTTCATTTTATTAAGTCGATCTAGTCTCATTATGCTATTTACAATGTTAATTCCCATTTATGATGCATTTGTGCTTGGATTTGGTGTCTATACTTTCTATTTATGAGTAAATGAATGCATTTTTAATTCTATAACCCACCCTCCATTAATGGCGCATCATTCTCGTGAATCTCACATAAAGGAGGGCCTCGGAACCAACATATTCCACAGGTGAGCACCTAGCGCATCTTGGGTGATAGGCCAATTTGCTTGGGATGGAAATAAGGTATGTGAAGAAATGACTATGTTTTGGTTTCATTGTCGGGACCTCTTTTTGAAGTTGTTATGAGAATGAGGTGTGATGATAGAGTGCTTGACCTTGGACAATCTTTGAAGCATGGTTTAAAAGAACAGAGGATGAGTTTTCTCAGATATTTAACATTGGACCTGAGTTTGATGCACGTAAATGGGTAGAGGACCATATGTATCATGAGTTGTATGAAACATTCTTTTGTTGTTTCCTAGTGGAGTTGTATGAATGAATTTCAACATATGCATCTAGATCAAGTTGGTACTATAGACCTTTTGTACAGACCCAAGATGAGTATCAGAGGCTACATGATGTCAATCTAACCTAGACCCATGCTTGATGATCACTGGTGGAGTAGAGTGCTGACTAGTTATACCTTGGAATACACTATTTATACGTATTCTTTCCTAGAGATTGCTGATTTTGAGTTCTTGAGGGAGCCTAGAGGATCATTCTTGCATGCTATTCCATTGGCTATCAAGATCTTGGTTATTACTTTGAGTTTGGAATCCTTTCCCATGGCTGGCTAAAATCCTGCTAGGTGTGGGGCGTGGAAGCTAGTGTGGTGAAAGATGGTGGATCCTATGGTGGAGAAGGAGAGAGAAGAGAGTGACTCAAGTATGATGAAGTGCGAGAGAGGGAGTTGAGGAGACAATGTGAGGTTGTAGGAGTGATGGAAATATGGAGGCAGATGTTACGGGAAGGATTTGAGGTATGCACGGAAGACATGGCACCTAAGCGATCTATGTTACCCTATCTTAGAAAGCACGTGAGAGTTACCCCCTCAGATTACGTGATATTTCATTGCGTGAAGAAAGGAGAGCTGTAGGCAAGCCTCTTAGCCCACCTAGTGACCAAACCCTAGTGCTTAGACTTCCAGTTTATGAGGAAAACTTTTCTTATTTGGTTGTTAGTGGTTTTGATATTGGTGTTCGAGCGAAACTTAGGAGGTATAATTTTTCATTTGGTACATCTATGGGTGCATAATTATTTCCTGTATTCAGAGTTATCTTGTTTGGTATGACATTTGGGAAAGATGTGGGTTCATAAAGTTTGGGTATCGCATCCGGGAGTGGTGTGGGAAACACATTTGGCGGTGGGTCAACTTCACATCTTTGTTGGCGCGTAGTTTAACATGGTGGTGGGTTCGCAAGGAGTATATGCATTAGTCCCCTTACATGTGATAGGAGGAGGATTTGGAGGAGTTGGAACTATTGGATCTAGTGGTGCTAGAGGTGGTGGAAATATTGGAGGAGGCCAAGGTTCTAGATCTGGTGGGAAAGGGCCTCAACAACATTAGTAGGTATTTTTTGAAATGTCTTTACATTTTCTTGATTACAAGGGTGTGGAAGATACTGCAAATCATGTGTACAAATGCAAGTTGCTATGGTGCGTGAATGGTATCACTACACTAGAAAGGAAGGTGAGTCAATTTATAACCATGTTGTAAGGGCGTGCACATAGTTGGTATAGGAAGTATGATCCACACTAGACGGTGGTGGATTACATTCTCACTGTGTGATGCATTTTTGGCAGAGTTCCACATTCCTGAGTTTGAACAAAAGAGCATCAGCGCTCTGAAGGAGATTCAACAAGGAATGGTGGAGAGTGTGTGGGAGTATGACGCATGTTTCAAGACTCTCCTATCTAAGTTATCTTATGACATTCATCCTTCACAACATGCTCAATGGTTTGTCGAGAGGGTTGATCACACCATTTAGGAGGGCACTTTCACATAAGACCTTCACAGATCTATGTAACGCCCTTGAGGCTACCTTGTGCACTAAGGCCATGGGAAGTGTTGATACCAGAGTTAGTCTATTTCTTGAAGCCTAGATTACTATCATAGAAAAGTAGCTAGAGAAATGTTTTACGAACTCAGCTCATGAGACTCGCAATGGGCTATGGTGCACAGAATGCAAAGTAGAGGGGAAAACCAAGGATAGTTTTTGTGAAGATCGGTTTACTTTGTGTCAGTGGACTGTAAGATTTTCCACAAAGATCATGATGAAAGAAGATGCCCAATGCTACAACGTGCGATCCGTAAGAATGTGTCCTGTTATTACAAAATTTGCACCTTTATTACTCATGACACCAAGGATTATAGATTAATTGACTAGATACATGATTCCATTGATACTGGTGTGTGCCAGACTAGCATTTCCAGTAGTTCCAAGGATGATGGTTATCATTATAAAGGGCACATGGATGGAGGAGGTAATGGAAGAGGATTTCAAGGTGGATTCTGAGGCCATGACAATCACGGAGGTGGAAGAAGTGAATTTCCTCGTGGATCCTGTTATAATCTGTGGATCTGAGAACATTACATGTGTGAGTGTCTGATTTGTTACAATGCTCTTGGTGTGGGAAAAAAAAATTATGAGGAATGCCCATAATTGTTTGAACACACTAGCCGGAAAGAAATAGAAGGATAAAGGCACTGAGATGGTAAGCATGAATAGAGCTAATCCGTAGTGGATGCCAAGGGTGGTGTGTGGGTTAGAGTTAGAACTTGTACTGGTGATGACGTGAGATGAGGCTACACACACCAGGAGATACCAAAGTAGAGACCGCTGGTTATAAGATAAGAAGTGGTGCATGGGAAGTATCTAGACCTATGCATCAGAAGGAATTTTATCAAGAAACCATGGATGTTATTTGAAGCCTACAAGGAGAGATCCAATGCCTAAGGAGCAATCACGATAGTTAGAGTAGAAGAAGAGCATTGAGGCTCCATAGAAGGATCTGGATGAAGTCTGGAGGTATGAAAGATGTTGAGACAAGAGAATATCATCCCTCTATTAGGAGAGTTGCTGAGAGAAAAAGTACCAAGCGACTGGAGGAGATCACAAGAGGTAGGTTTTACATGCTAATCTGTCTCCTCATAGTATTGACTATGATAAGGAGATTACCTTGAATGCAGTTGTTAATGGATGGCTCTTGAGTAATATTCTGATTGACATGGGCATGGAAGTTAATGTTCTCACCTTGGACACATGGAATCAAATGGGAAGACCTCCATTATAGTTGTCGTAAAATGTCTTGTATATGGATAACAAGACAAAGGCAATGCCCATTGGTGTTTTAAAGAATGTTGTTATAACTATCCAAGGGGTGAAATTCACTGGAAACTTCGAAGTCTTAGAGCTTGCTGAGGCAGAAAAATTTCCAGTGTTACTTGGGCGCCCTAGTGCTATAAGAAAAATGATGACTTACATTTCAATAAGGGGTATATAAGTTTTTAGAACAAGGAGGAAGATGTTATCATTCCTTTGAAAGATGAAAATTTAACACTCTATATTGAACCCTTGGGAGAAGAAGATGTAGACAAAATCTATGTGTGCACTATCAGGGACCTTGAGGTTGTGTAACCAAAAACATAAGGTGTTATTCAGTGGGAAGATGCTTAATCTATAATTGATACAAATAGTGTGGCATGTGACAATTAGGTGCATATGCCATATAAGTTATTTGGAAGGAAGTTAAGGGGCTCTGTGACAAGAGTAACAAAGGTGCACTCAATCAGGCACTGGGATGAAAAAAGTTTCCAAGTTACACTAGGGGAGGAAACCTTGATGTTTTCCTATGAGAAATGGAGACCTAGTGGAGATGTGAGATCGAAAGGATAAGTATGCTTAGCTATACTTTGCTTGGGACCTCAACATGTTGGTGGCTGACCATTGAGATAACCTTCTAGAATAACATGAGGTGAGAATCACGTTCTCTGTTAGGTTTCTTTGAAGCAATGTACCTACTTGCTATATAAGATTATCATGGGAAGGAACCTGCCTCATTTCACATCTAGGCATGTGAGAAGGCCTAGATGGAAGGCGCGGAAGCCTTGCCTCCATATTTATGGGTGCATAAACTTTACTCCACCTTACAAGGCTATGCACGTGTGTGGTACATTCATTTAGAGTTTTTCTGTTAGATAGGGAACTAACAAGAGTTGACGGCTGATCTCATTTAAGCTTTTGAGTATCGGAGTACCAAGCCATCAGTGGATAAGGAACTACAAGTTGTTAAGCACCTAATTATGAGAGATAGTGCCATGAAAGATGAAAAAGTACTAGAGTTATTAGGTGAACATGGTTTGGGCATGTTTCGATGAGGAAGAGTCAAAGGAGGTACAACTTGAGTGCGCATGCATGGAAGAGGAGAAAGGAAACTTGGTCTACATGATAGATGGTGAAGAAGTGGAGAACTTAAATGTTAACCATATTGTGGGTATGTGCAAGGTTATGGATATTGCTGATGAGCAAGCATGTGCTTACCATGAACCTATGAAAACTAAGAAGGTTAACATTGGCTCGGAGGTAGAACCAAAGGAAGCTATTATTGGAGATTACTGGTCAGAAAGGTAGCTTTCAAATATTATTGATATGTGGTGTGAATTCCAGGATTTATTCCTATGTGGGTACCATAAGCTTAAAAGAGTTCACCACTCCTTGGGAGAAATGAATATTAAACTAAAGGAAGGTGCACACCCAATTCGTAAGAGACCTTATTGAATGAATCTAAATCTGTGAGTCAAGGTCAAGGAGGAGATTGATAAGATGATCACATCAGGCATCATTGAGGCTATTGATGAATCAAATTGGATAAGTTCAATGGTCAACAACATTAAGAAGGATGGGAGGATAAGGATTTGCATTGATTACAAGGATTTGAATTCGGTGTGTGTCATTGATCCTTTTCTAACCCCCTTCACTAAGGAGATCCTGGAAGGAGTAGCTGGGCGTGAAATCTATTCTTTCATAGATGGATTCTTAGGATATTATCAAGTTAGAATTATAAAGGAGGACTAAGAAAAGACAACTTTCACCATTGAATTGGGAAGTTTTTCCTATATGGTCATGGCTTTTGGATTGAAAAACGTGTCTTATATATTTTTGGGCATTGTGATTCGGGCATTTCAAGACTTCATCCATAAGGTTCTTCAAGTATACCTAGATGACCTGGACACTACATGGATTGGTAAGGGACCATTGTGACAATTCGAGGCTAATGTTTGAGAGATGTTGAAAGTTGAGTATATCTCTCAACATTAAGAAATGTGTTTTCTCTACTCCATTTGACACCCTGTTAGGACATATCATATGTAAAGAATGCTTGCTAGTGGATTCTGCCATAGTTTCCTTTATTGTGGGTTTAGAGGAGCCTACCAGCTAGAGTGCGATATGTGGATTGCTTGGGCATATGGGGTATTATCAGAAATTTATCAAGCGACATGCCAAGATCATCGCGCCATTGGAGGAGTTGCTGAAGCAAAAAGTACATTTCATTGGGGAGAGACACAACATATGGCATTTGACACATTGAAGAATAGGCTTATCACTACACCCATATTACACTTTCCCTCTTGAGATAAGCCCTTCCATGTACATGTTGATGCTTCAGGGATGGTGATTGGATTAGTTTTAGCACAACTTGGAGTGGGAATTGTTTACCATCCCTTGTTCTTTGCTAGTAGGAAGCTAACCCCAATAGAACAAAATTATACTACCACAGAGTGTGAGGCATTCTCGATGATTTACGCCTGCAAAAATTTAGGTAGTATTTTTGGAAAAAACCCTTTATATTCTACACAAACCACATGGTATTAAAGTACTTGGTGAACAAACCCATCTTGCAAGGGCGCATATGTAGGTGGGTCCTATTGTTTTAGGAGTTTGAGTTTACGGTTGTTGTAAAATTGGGTAAGAGTAATTTGGGGCCTGACCATTTATCAAGGATTGAATCAGGAGAGGACGCACAAAGCATTGAGGATAAAATGCTAGATGCACAATTGTTCAGATTGTGTCACACACCCTTTGACTTGGAAGATATTATCGTGTTTCTCAAAACAGTGTGGCACTAGAGGAATGAAGACTTTGGAAAAGAAAAAATTAACCATATGCGCCACATCCTACATGTTAATTACTCCACTTAGCAAGTGATCGCCTCTCATCTAACATCATTAGCTTGTCAATGCACTCTTATAATGCTTGTTCATTGACCAATCCTCATACGCACACAATACGTAGAGAGGGTAGCATAAAATTTACCAAAAAATATCTTCCGCGCCAAACACCAATTAGAATGGTGTGGCTTTGTTCAATTTCTTGTAATTTGTTCTATACACCCATAAGCACAGAGATGAGACTTTGTCATGCCAATCATTCCTCCAAAATCATAAATCTTGGTAATTGTATGACTCAATATCTTGTTAAATTCCTCAGTAGTCCCATTATCTTGAGGGTGATAAGGATTATTCTTGTGATGAGCCACCATAAACTCTGCTAACAAATTCCTGATGTCTTATTCAAAAAATGAGTACCCCGATCACTAGTCAAACTCAGAGGGCACCCATACCTACTGATTATATTTTCCCATAGGAATCTTATTGTTGTGGCTACTGTGCAATCCCTCATAGGTGTTTCCTCCACCCACCATGTTATATAATCAATGTAAGTAATGATATAGCGCAAACTTGTCCTTCACGTGGTAGGTGAAATAGGGCCTACAAATTCAATTGCCCATTTCGGAATGTTTCAACACTAAATATTTGCCTCAATGTAATTTCATCCCTTTTTATTGGCTTACCAATGTGCTTTGAAATGATCACAGCCTCACAATATTTAATACAATCCTTGAAAACCATCTCCCACCAAATATTAGCTAAGAGGATCTTACGTGCGGTCGCATTCCCTTCATAGTGTCCTCCCCTTAATTCCACCATGAGCCTCTTCCATGATTATAGTTCACTCATGCTCAAGCACGCACCAACATAAAATCTCATCATGGCCTAGCTTGTATAAGTCTCCACTAAGAAGATTGATAAGGTGAGATAAAAGGCCTAACATGACCGTCACATAAAGAATAAAAAATTTGAGGTTGGGTAGATGGTTTTACTTTATGATTCTAAGTTTTTGTGCCATCCTAGGAAGCTCAATGTCCATTGGTTGGGACTGTATTATATTACCCATATACTTTATTTAGGCGCTTGCTAGCTACAGGCGCTAGATGGAACGTGACTTCCATGTATTTCAATTGAAGTATGTTGAAGCCCTACTATAAATAAGGCTTCTAGGTGTTTGTAAATAAGGCAGTATTGCTAGTTATCTTAGGATTTCCCTTAATGCATTTTCCTTTCTTATGTTTCCCTTTCTCATTGCTTGTCTTTCTATTTGGTTTGTTGTTTGTGCACTTATGCGTCGGTAACCTATTACTTCTAAACATTTTTATGCACAGAGGACCACACATCTTTTTAGTGTGGGGTGGAACATGAAGGGGAAGCAAGTAGGACGTGGTAAGAGTTGGAGAAAGTGCATGGAGCAATGTTGAAGTAGTTTCCTAGGTTGTAAAGTCAAAAGCGCATGGGTTTAGAAAAAGAATGTGTAGCAGAGGTGATCATTAGAGAAGATTGGTGTCAAAAGGATTTGAGAAACCACGTACAAGGGTAGGAAGTGCAAGAGCAACAAGAGGTAGGTGAAGGAAATAAATTGGTAAAGGATACATAGGTTGACATACTTTGGTACGAGGAGTGCGTGTGAGATAGTCTCACATCAAATAATTCTTGCGTGCCAAAAGGTTGCGGAATTTTTTTGAGTGAGTTTGAGCACAAAGAGAAAGTGCTTTGGGAAAAACGTGTGGAGGAACTCCATTGGAAAAATCTGACTTTAATGTGTTCATACATTGGTAGGTGACATCAAAGTCTATGCGGAAAAGTAAAAAGTTATAAATAAAAGTTTGAGGTGAGTTATTCTTTTACCTTGTGTTTGTGTTAAATAATCTCTTACAAACTAGGGCATCCTTGCAAAGAATTATTTTGGATATTTTCATGCGTAGTGGAAGATTTAGCGGGTTTGATCTGTGAACTAGAGTAGAAAGGGAGTACACGGGTGTGAGTGGAGAAGTTTGGTTGGAGGATTCCCATGGGTGAGATGATGTCTTGTGGAAGGATCAATTTCTAGGTTAGGGTTTGTAGAGATAGGGCATGGGATTTTAAGGATTTTTCATAGAGGAGTAAGGCCAAGGGATTGAGAAGATTTTGAGCAAGAAGGCAATAATAATTTGAAAGAAATCGATAGGAAAAATGGCACAAAGGAAAGGATTTAACATTTTACCAAAGAAGGGAAAGGGCAAGAGAAATATTAAACCCACGATATCAAAAAGTTTCAATGAAGAATGGTATGTAGAGACCTAGTACCCATATGGTGTATTGCTAGGGAAAGAGTGTGTGTCGCATATAAAGAATATGGCTGTGAGTGATTACAATCATCACATGAGCAGCACAGAAAAGGAGATGACCACGGATTTGGTTCACCCAAAAATAAGAGGATGCTAAATGGGAAACCCATATATGATGATGAAGTAAAAGTGAAGTTAGAAAAGGTTGGGATTCTGTTACTTTATGAGTTGCCCTATTTTGGAAAACCTGAGTGACTATAATAGTGGTTAATGTCACATGTGCATGAGGACTACTTCTATTTCATAGGAAGGTGGATGCGCATAACTCCTCGGTTGATTTACAAGTTCACCGTCCCGATATGTGAAGGAGAGTTATTAGATGATGACTTTGGTAATGAGGATGCCATCAAGAAAATAGTTGAAGCATATGATTACAAAAAGGGTTCACAGTACTTTGACATTTCTACAATAATTGACCATGTTATGAGGATGGTTGCGCACTAGGTTACAAAACTGAATGGGCAGGAGAGATGGAAACATATAAACAAGATTTGGTTGAACATCTATAGAGGATTCAAAGATAAGCAAGATCTTAGAGGGAACCATCTACAACCTCTCAGCTTTTTTTATAGAGGAGATTATAGATGTTGCACACGATAGAGAGAAGATCATGTTTGGTAACATTCTCCTCACCATTGTCTTTTCAGAAATTGGAGTGCCCGATGGGCCAGATAAGTTTGTTTGGGAATACCCAGATGAGGAACCCTCCCCTACCAAGATATTTGAGGTGTATACTTGTGATACCATGATAGCTGCTCATAAGGCGCACTTAAAGAAATGGTATAAATGGATTCGTGATGCATTTGGGGTTGAATGGAGGATACTTGAACAACTACCTACACTAGTGGATGGAGAAGATAAATTCATCATATACCAGCAGTTTTGTATCGGTAGGTTTACCTTGACAGATAACACCAAGGGTCCTTGGTGTAAATTTCCCTTCTCCTTCACAACGCAATATTTTCAAGGCACGGTAAATAGGTTTAGAGAGGTGAAGAAGCTGAGATTTGATATAAGTGTTGTAGATCAAGATCACTGTAAGATGCGTCGAACCTTGGTGTATCCCAAGAAGCATGCCTATGTAGAAAAGTACGTATCTCATGACATACACATGATAAAACCAGTGACATTGCCTATTGTAGGTAGGACAATGGCAAGGGTGTATGTGTGACTAAGGCCCAAGTTTGAGAAGGGTTCTTACATTGAAGATGATGTATCAATCCCTGAGGACCCTGCTAGGAGGAAGAAGAAAGTAGTGATCAAGAAGAGAGAACGAGAAGAGATTCCTACAAAAAAAGGTGCTAAGCGCGCTTATAGAGTAAACTATAGGGGCGTAGGAGTTAGGCGTGGGTACAAGCACCTATGTTTGATGGAAGAAGTATCTCATCAGGAAGGAGTCACCGGAGAAAGAAGAGAATCCTAGGAGAGAGGAGTCACCCAAGAAGGAGGAGTCCCTTGTGTTGGAGTCACCAGTGAAGAAAAAGCAAAGGGTGGTGCAAGGTTTGGACTCGAGGAGACAAAGAGCATGAAAGGAGATGAAACAAGAAGATGAGGAGGGAAAGAAAGGTTAGGATCCTCCTATGTATGATGTACATGAGCCCGATGTAGAAGGGGATGAAGAGAGGAATGAGTATAAAGAGGGCACACATGATAAAAGAGGAAGTGATGAGGTAAACATGCGTCATCAGAAGACCCCGACCCTGACCGAGGAGCATATAAATAACATTGTAGAGAGGGAGGTGGTGGGTATTATCCAATAGTTGGTGGAGCATGAAGTAGAGAGAAGTGCTGATGAAGTGCTAAAGGAAACAAAAGGCAGCACGAGCGTGCAAAAGGAGTATGAGAGCATGGGTGGAGACCCTAGCTTAGCAGTAAGCTTCCCAATGATAACACACATAGGTGGAAAGGGCATAATAGTGGTGCAAGAACACATCATGAATTATATTAATGATCCAAGCAAGGTACTACACACGTGCTTCCAAAGTACAGTGACCACATACCAACTCCTTACTTGGTCATCTTTTGATGAAGAGAGTGCGTACCCTCACATAAGAAAGATGTTGTCTTGGAATTTTGAGTCCCACGTCAATGAGCCCGAGTTCAAGGTAAATAATGACATGTTGATGAAGGCACCAAGTGTCAAGGGAATAAACCCTCTCGTGAATTCCCCATAGCTTTCGGATGAACAAGTTTGCAACGTGCTCAACAAGGTATCAGTAGAAGTGGAGGCAATAATTTTTAGGAGAAATGACAAAATAAGAGCCTTAGAGGAGGAACTTGAAAAGAAGAATGAGGAGATCATTGAGAGGGATAGGGAGATAAAGAAAAATGAGTTAATCAATGCACAGTTAAGGCATGAGCTGAGGGATGAAAAGGAAAAGGTGCGTGAAATCCATAAGAAGGTAGAGGTTATACAAATGCCATTATCTTGGAACACCTAGACCTGTCCCCTCCTGAATAGAAGTATGAGTCAACCTTGCATTGCTTGGAAGAATTAACATGCATACTCACCATGGAAAGGAAACCACTTGCATTAGAATCAGTGGAAGAAGTAATGACATGCCAAAAGAAGGAAGAGAAGTTGAAGACTAGGAGATACTAACTTGGTACTCCGAGCTCCTTGCCTTAGTGAAGATTACGGCACAAATGGAAGAAGTTGTATATGATAACTATGGTGACATGGACAAAGTAGCAAGCATATTATTTATCAGCCATGAAGTGGATCTGAAAGAATTTTAAGAGAAAAATAAGGGAAATAGGGTGGAGCGGGAACATATCTTGGATGAGGTAGAGAAGAAATCAAAGGTGATTGAAACCTTAAGAGTTTTGATTAAAAATAAACTGAAAGAGTTGTACCCCCAAGTCACTCACAGGATGGACGCACTGGGAGACCTTAGCAAGTAGATGGAAATCATTGAAGATACACTGAAGGCTAAGGGGGATGAGATGAGTTTTGACAAGGTTAGCATGATGGTGGGTGACTTAATTCAATAGGTGCAGAATGAGGTGGATGCTTGGGTTAATATTGAAGCCCCCATGAAGAAATATTTCCCACTTCTCATGTAGTAGTAGCAAGATTATTTTATTCTTCCATTCTTTATTCAATTGCAAATTATTTCATTTTCCCTATTCTTTATTCTTTAGTGGAAGGGTAGAGTGCTTCCGAAGGAAAAAACATGTAGTTTGGGGTAATGTTGGTCCTTGAAATTGAATAAGTCCCAAGGAAGAGGTCAGTGCACGTGAGAGGTAGTAAAGAAGGAAGGCACTAAAAAAAAAAAGCACACAAGGGAAAGTCATGCGGAGAAGAGGTTGACGCACGTGGGAGCAGGAAGATTTAGGGACTTAGCCATATTTTTAAGAATTTGTCTCAGGAGAAACACGTGAAAATATCGATTCGGCATGACAAATGGATAAGGTGCCATCCTGGAGCCTTGGAGGTCAAGAAAAGAATATTCCACGTAAGGAATATTCCTAGGATGATCATTACAGGTAGTGGAGGCATTTGCAAGCTAGCATAGGCATTCAACCATGGAGGACCACACTTCCACTTAGCATGTGATCTGTTCATGAAGGAAACCAAGGTGGTGTATCCAGATCCTATTTAAAGGAGTGCTTGGGTCCAAAATATAAAAGATGAGAGTGATAATGAAGTGTTGGGGAAATGAAGAGTTGAAGGAGGTAATAAAGTGTTGTTAGAATGCTAGGAGGGTTAAAGAGGGTTTTAAGTAGTAACAAGGTGCTGCAGAAATACTTGCAAGGATGCTATTGAGCATATATGCATGGGTTTGGGTCTGAACAAGGGTTGTAATGGGTAGAATAGCTAAGAAATCTCTCTATAGAGTATTTTTGTAGGGTTTAAGATAATATTCCTTGATGTATTTGGTCTATATGACCCTTATGATGTAATGAGGCCACTTTGTAAATGTTTATAAATCAATATATGTGTGTGATTCTAGTTATTCATGTTCTTAAGTGTAAACCCTTGTGTTCCTCATATTATTACGAGTCGATCTAGTTTCATTGTGATATTTACAATGTTCCTTCCCATTTATGAGACATCCGTGCTTGAATCGGTGTTTGTACTTTATGTTTCGGAGTAAGTTAATGCATTTCTGATTACAGTAACCGATCCTCCATTAATGGTAGATCATTATCATGAAGATCACATAAAGGAAGGACTTAGCACTGTGTACACCTTGGGTGAGGGCTTAATGCACACCGGGTGATGGGCCGATGTGCTTAGAGTAGAAATAAGGCATGTGAAGAAATGAAAACATCACATGAACACTTGGTTGTAATCAACACACTACTTATAAAGTTGTGCAATCATGGGGAGTGTTTATTTTGTGTGGTTATTTTATTTATCGATCTTTTTCTCACTCTTATTCATTATGGATCTCAATGTGGTTCCCTTGCTCACTCCCTTCAACTATCATGAATGGATAACTTCTATGCTACATGTCTTAAAAACAAAGAACTCTCTTTGGATAACAATGGGTTTGTAAGTTTCAACCAACATATGTTATAGAGAAATAAAAATGGTTTGAAAAATGTGATAAATCCTTTGGTTTTTGTGTCTTTCTATGTCTCTAGAACTGCGCTTTCATGTTACTTCATCCAAAACACCCAAGGAAGTTTGGGATGCCTTAGAAAAACTTTTTGGGAAACATGATGAAATGAGAGGGCATGAACTAGAAAATGAGTTGATTAGTCTTAGCCCTAGCAGTTTTGACACCCTCCTGAGACTTCTTCACCAAACTCAAATCTATAAGATTACAATTAAAATATTGTGGAATTGAAAAAAGGACTCACGACTCATTATTTCCATCCTTGCCAAACTTGGTCCCAACTATTCTATTTTTGTCTCTACCTTCCATGTTGTAAAATGGGCACTTGGTGTAAGTTGGACTATGCCCTCATTTGTCGAGTTCATTGCCAATTTGACTAGGGAATAAGATAAGCTAATTCAAATGGGTATTCTAAAATCCAAAAAAACCTAGGCTCTCATTATGGGGCATGAAAAACCAAAGGCTTCAAAAGAGAATAAACAAAACAACAAGGATCACGAGAACAAAATGACCAATCCACCACCAAAAAAAACTCTTCCACTTCCTCTTCTAGTTCTAAACCTCCAAAAGAACAAGTTAAATTTGGGTACTGCACTGGTAGACATGATGAAGAAAAATGTTTGAAGAAGAAGATTGACCTCCTCACAAGTCTTCTTGAGAAGAAAAACATAGGAGTTCCCAAGTCTCTCAAATCATCTTCATCAACTCACGAATGTTCTAAGGAAAAATACAATGGAAAGGGGAAAGAGAAAGAGAAATAAAAAATAAATTATTCAACTAAGGATAAAGCAAATGGAAGAGATTTAATTGTAGTTGTGTCACCTACTCCTACATGGGTTATTGATTTGGGTGCATCTCATCATATGGCCTCATCATACATAGAGTTTTATTCATTAGAGCCATGTGACATGTCTTCTATTTAACTGGGTGATGATACTTCTACACTAGTTTTTGAGAGAGGATACGTTGAAGTAAATGGCGAGAATATTGAACAATGTGCTTAGTATTCCTTACAACTAATCACCTTTCAATTTATTAGATTACTCACTTTAGTCAAGGCATGCGGGGTGAGTTCACTCCAGATTCTATTTATGTCAGAGAGATACATAGTGAAACTATCATTGCAGTTGGTACAAATGATCACCACACTCGAATTTACTCCTTTTCTCGCTTTGTTCCTCCTTTAGATTATTCATCCGAATCACCTAGACTTGACAATATTTCTGAGCTTGAGAAAACTTCTGATGATGATGACTTCTCTTCTAGCATAGTTGATTTCCATAATGATGGGTACCCACCTCCACCATCCACTTATCACCTACCACATCTTGAGGATTTATTTCTTGATCCACCTACTTTTGGTCCACTAAAGATTTTTCAGGGAGCAGGGACCATGATTCAAGACTCATCGGACATCGGGAACTCTTCTATACAGTTACAGGACATTTCACCTTCCTTCTTCACCATTGTTTCAATTTCATCATCCCTTCATGGATTAGTTGGCACTTCTACCTCACATATGGAGCATCATTCCTTAGATGGGAACAACACCTTGTCACATTGGGAATCTTCTTCTTCTTCATTTGGTACATGGTAGCTTTTGATAGTTTTCTCGTCTTGGGAGGTTGGATAACATTTCTTTTTTCTTATTCTTCTTGTATAAATATTATAGTTTGTACATAGGTACCTTTATCGAGACCCTTACTTTTGAGACCCATTTGATGCATCTTTATTAGTTATTTAGGGAGTATTCTATCTCTTGTAATTGGATGTTTTTCCCACTAGGTTTTCCTCCATTACTTGATATCCTTATTGTACATGGGTACCTCATCAAGCGTAGTAGTCAGGAACCATTTATTCATGTGTTTTTGTGACTTTTATTTCCTCATCCCAAGTTACGATGAAGGGGGTGTTAGTGTGAGTGGTATTTTTCATCTTTTATTCATTAATTAGGTGAATTTCCACCTCACAAGGTGATTCATCTCACTTAGGTGAGATCATAGGTCATTAGGTGTCTTAGGAGTTATATGAAATATTTTTTCATAGAATATGTCATATGTGTCAGTGTGCGTCATACAGAGTTACATTCCATTTATGTATTATAACTCCTCTTCTCCATTATGGAGGTATGATGGGTCTTGAATTAGGAGTTACAAAACACTCCTATTTTTACCTTTTCATTTTGATCTATGAGGATGAGTAGACCTATTTTCTTATGCATGCACAATTTCGCGATAAATCTCTTACTTTCATCTTGAATCTACTTCACGTGTCGAATCAAGTGTAACTTATTGATGTGTACATTTTCCTTCTTAACCATTTTCTTCCTCACTCTCACATATTATGGGTGTATTTCTCCACTCTATTTCACCATTTTAGTGTGAAAGTGGTCCCTCTTTGTGAAATGATGTGTCTTGCCAAACCACTAAATGCGTCGATATAATGTTGTAGGCTAACACTTGCAAGTTAAATGAAATATCTCCTTTTATGGTTTGAGAAAGGCAAGGTATGCCATAAAAAACATTCCAAACACATTTGAATGATGTTTAATTGTGTGTGTGTTTAACCTCATTAAGAGGTTTTTGTCGGAGTAATATAAGAGCTTTGCTTAACACCTCACTAGCATCAATTGGTAGCTAGGTGTTGATGTGCATGTTTTGTATTTTTTATCGTCGAAATTCATGTATGAGTTAATAGACCCATGATCACATTCAATATAGGTTAAAAAATGTGTTCATATTTAATTTTCAAGTACGAATAAATAGTTATGATGTATTTTAATGGTTGCATTCGAGTTCTAGCATGACACAAGTTCTAGCATGACACAAGACATGGGAAACCAAGCCCATCAAGAAGCGACCATACGGGTAGTTAATGATATGTAGATGTCTCATTAAATAAGTTATAATGATTTAATAATGAAATTAAAATTCAAATAATGAAAATAATAAAATAAACTAAATATTTAAAAATTTAGTGTGGGAGTAAGTGGTACTTAGTAGTTTAGAGGAAATTTTAAAAATGAATGTAATGGGAGGAGTATATTTGGCGGAGGTGGAATAAAGGAGGATGGTGGTTAGAATGTGTTAAATCACCTTAGAAAATAAATTGAAATGTTCTTAGCACACCCCATAACTCTATCATCTCCCTCCCAATAACTTCCTCCCTATGTGATTTCCTAAATCAAGAGAGTTGAAACTCGTTTGGACTCTTCTCAAAGTATTTTGACATGTGTCGACTTGGATTTCCACTTCCATTTTTGTCAGTTCATTACATGTCTATGCCATGGAGGATTATTTGACTTTAATTTGACATCCTTTTAGTGCAAGATGTGTGGTATATTTCATTTCAGGCTTTCTTTTCAGTTGAGCATGGTTTTTAGGGCGTTCACCAAATTAATTCTCATTTGTAGCTTAATTTTTAACTTCACAAGTTGGGCACTTAAGATAGGCCAAGAGAAGAATAAAGGGGTGGCTGCTTGGTTATTAGAAGTGGATTGGAATATTAACGATAGTGCATCCTTAATCATTCTATCTCTATAAATGTTTTATGATTGGCGGTAGAGGATTTTTGCATCGTATGCCTTCTCGGGGCATTGAAAATGCTCCAAAAAAATTATAAAGGTGTAAAGTTAACCCCATGCTTTAAATGCCTCCTCCCATTTCACCTTGTTGGATAATATTTATTCACCCTTTCCATCATACTCCCAGGTTTAGGAAAAAAATAAAAAAATAGAATAAGATATTTGAAACTGATTATGGAAATTAAAAAAGCATAGTCAAGGAACTTGGTTCATTTGAAAAATAGTAGCAAAATTTTTAATCTCATAGAATGCAAGTGGAGACACTGAAAACCCTTGTGAATTACCTCATTGTTTACAGGAATGGAATATCTTCCCTCTCCTAACTTGCTTAAGAAAATTACAATTCCAATTTAAATAGAGAAAGAAACATTAAATCTAGTTTTAAAATGGCCAATCTTTGTTTCAATATTAAACTAGATTTGTAAACAATTCTTGTACGAGTTAGACCATTATTAAAAAATAGTATTCATCAGGTGATGAAACATATATTGAATCTTTATATTTCTTTAAAACAAACCAAAAACATGTTCACAAATGTTTTTACAAAGTCGATATTCAAACAAGAAAGATAAACATGATAAAAATGTAAACTTGTCATGTTAAACCATCCTTCTAAATGTTCCCTATGCCTCTCAAGATTTATATGCAAGAATTTCTCCTAAACTCTTCCCTAATTTTCATCCACTTTGGATATCACTCTTGATTATATAATGATAACTTTCAATCCTTAAAATCTGCTAAAAATCTCATTGGACATGTTTTCAATGTGGGTTTGGGAGCACCCTTGAGAGTTGGTAGTTGGAGGTAGCCACTCAACATGATGAAACCCTTCATAATCTGAGACACCCATAATTACGCCCAAACAATTTAAATACTTAAATTGCGTTAATTATTGTCTTTCTCGCAAATCGACGACATATCGTCAAAAGCACTCATTTTCCCTCATATCATCATTAATTAATTACACTAAGCTAATTAATTAAGTTGCATATCCAACAAATACCTAATTAACGACCTTAGTTAATAAATCACCCCTTCTACCTAGGCAATTAATTATTATTAATTAATTAGATTTCCCTTCCATTTAACTAATAAATCAATATTTAATTAATTTAATCCCCTTCTAATAGCCTAAATCGTACTAATATTCCTCTAATTATCTTTTATAAGCTTACATATACCTATTAGTTAATCACCTTTGATTAATTAAAACAACCCCCAACTCCCATGACTTGCTAAGCATAAATTAAACCCTTCTAAAGTAAGGTTATATTTAATAAAGCAACCATATCCATTTCTAATCATGTTTTACCTTTATCCCACATGCGAAAGAGATGAAGTGTTTCCTTTATCCATTGGGCTATATAAGGAGCCCTCCTTCTACCTTTATACCTACACCTAAACTCCTTAAGAAAATGCAAAGCATATAGAAAAGAGACTAAGAGCTTGCACCTTGTTTTCTTGAGATTTCATCATCTTGAAGAGTCAAGCATCTTTCTTAAAGTGCTTGGGTCATATGGGAGGTGTCAAAAGGGTCTTGTAGCCCAACTTTGATTAGCCCTCATTCCTAGGTTCTTGGAACATTAAGGACAATTATTTTTGATAGCCATGGAACCTACCTAGGTTCCTTCATTTATATGTTGTTAGAGAATAGAGGATATTTAGGTGCTTAACATAGTTGATTTCATAGTTTTGTATTGATAATTGTTAGTATCTAACCCTTGATTAATTCTTATCATGATGGTGTTTATGATGTTGTTTAATTCATATTGATTAAGACTATTTAGGTGTTAGTCTTTGTTTACATTAGAATTAGTTTAAAAACAACACTTGCACACTTTTGGCATGCCCAGTGGGACTTACTCCATTGTCCTTTGCACTTAATTTCAAGTTTTTGTAGTTAATTTTTATTTTTGGTTACTAACCCTCTTTTACACATGTTGATCTAACTTGTTTTATTGAGTTTGCATGTGTCGAGTCTTCCTTGTAGGTATAAAGGAAGTGAAGTGCTGTCAAAATTGGAATTGATGGGAAACTTTTGAAGATTTCTCCATGTTTTCATTTTTAGAGCTTACTTTTTTAACATTCTACATGCTAGTTGTGTCAATTTCTTGAAAATTTTAAACTCTTGAGCATGTAGGTTAGTGTTTGATAGTGCTTGAGTCTTCTATTTACATATTAATGTGGTGGGTTTCTGTCAAAATTTAATCTTGGTGAGAAAATTTCAAGATTTTATCATGTTTTCATTTTTAGAGCTTACTTTTTCATCATTCTACATGCTAGTTTTGTCAATTTCTTAAAAAATTTAAACTCTTGAGCATGTAGGTTAATGTTTGATAGTGTTGAGTCTTCTATTTACATATTAATGTGGTGGGTTGTTGTCAAAATTTAATCTTGGTGAGAAAATTTCAAGATTTCATCATGTTTTCATTTTTAGAGCTTACTTTTTCATCATTCTACATGCTAGTTTTGTCAATTTCTTGAAAATTTTAAATTCTTGAGCATGTAGGTTAATGTTTGATAGCGTTGAGTCTTCTATTTATATATTGATGTGATAGGTTGTTGTCAAAATTAAATCTTGGTTGGAAAAATTTACCCATTTTATAGATTAAGAGACGTTTTTTTTGACATTTTTTGAGTGCATGTCAAGTGCATACCCGTGAGCATAAGAGCATATGCGTAACCCATCTTCCGAAGGCCATAACTTTTGCTCCCGAACTCAAAATGACTCCATTTTTTTACGTTGGAAATTTATTGATGTTAACTATGCAATGAAAACATAAATTTGGGATTTATACTTATAGAAATTGTAGTTTTGTTTTAGTTTAAAACTGGTCATTTTCTAACATGTCTAATGTTTTGATGAATGTTGTATTTCCATGCTTACTCGATTTAGACCAAAGAATGTGTATTCTCTTCTCTTGCACCATTTGGTGATCTTGAGAATCAAAAATGACTTTGATCTCTATCTTTTTAACATTGAGATTAAACTTAGAAATTTGATTATTCATTTTGCTTAAGGAATGAACCTTTTACAAAGCATTTTTCAATAGTCTTTTGATTTGAAGTTTTCTATTTCTATATAGTTGGGATAAAGTTTGTGTATACTCTTCTCTTACACCTTAGGGTGATCTTGAGAATCAAAAACAACTTTAGTCTTCATTTTATAACATTTGGTAAATTGGAAACTTCATCTTTCACTTTTGGTTTAGGGGAATGAACATTTATCAAGAATTTTGTATGGTTCATTGATTGAAAATATTTTCTTTACTTTTTAGTTAGATTATTTGTTGTGTATGCTCTTCTCTTGCATCCTTGGATGATCTTGAGAATCAAAAGTAACTCTTAATCCTCTTTTAAATAATGTGATTTTCTTGGAGAACTACTAACGCTTGAGTGCAAGACCTAAAAATGCTTGTCAAAGAAAGGAGGAATCAAAACAAAATAAAAAACTACTAATACAATTGTTATATAGGTTGCCAAAAGGTGTTCAAGAAAACCACACCTAATTAAACAAGATAAAAAGAACAACATATTCAAAACATTGTATTACAGGTTTTGAAAAGGGTATGTCCCTCTCCGCTCAACTAGAACATAACCCCTTTGGCATAACGCCTTAAGCTACAACAATGGGGGTGGTTCCAGGAACCCCAAAGTAGTCCACACAAGACGGGCCCTTGTGGACGAAACGAGAAGTGCTTCACACTACCTACTTGACTAGTGATTCCTTTGTGAGATAGCATTACAAGTTGTCCGTTGTGGTGACCCCAGTGATAGTACACGTAGACGCACTAGTTGCCTACTATTCTTGAAGGGGGTAAAGTAAAGTCGAGATACTCCCAAACTAGTCAGTGTGACATTTTGGGTAAATCATGCTCACTTGTGGCAAATTTGTAACACCTAGGGCAAGAGAATCACCTAGGAGAATATACTTTGGCCAGGAGCCCACTTTGACCATTCTAAAACAGTGTTGAGTTGTGAACCATATTTTCATTGAGAAACGTGTGACGTGGTACTTTCACCTAGTTTTTACTTGCCTTAGGGCAAGCGAAACTCTGCCAAAGTGAAGCCAACATTTTTCATCTTTTTTCGATTTACTTCCTTCAAATTCTTTTGACACTTTGTTGATCAAAAGAAGGGTGACTACCTTTGTGTTACCAATCAACTGTTTCTCTCACTTTTATGTCCGTTTATGCCCATCCATGTTTACGGTTGGGTTATTTAAACATCTAAAGTATGTGGAGGCATTTTCACATCATTAGTAGCCATTGTGATCTTGATACCCATGTCAAGGTCGTCATTTTAGTTAGGCATGGTTCCCCACCACGTACTTAGAAGAGTTAGCTTGTTTGTATTGTATCACTACAATTTTGATATTTACGTCTTGTTTCTAGTAAACTCGACATAAATACCTATATTGTAGAGTTACATTGCACACATTTTTAACTATTTCTAGCTATATTTTGAACTTTTTAGTTTGGTTCTATTATTACCCTGATTTCAAAGAGTGCTAGGTGTTACCATTTGTGCGTGTTATATCAATAACACCTCGATATCAATACTTCACTTTCTCGTAAAGTGGGTTAGCATATCTTGGTGATATTGTTGTGTCATTCACGAATTGTAATTGGCACTTTTTGAGATATAGGTCTTAATCAAGTTTGAGCTCACTCATCGTATATCTTGATTGGGAGATCACATTGACTTCTTGTTTTTACTTACGTTTTGTTCATTTCCTTGAACTTGGCATAAGTGAAAACATCTTGTTGATCATCTTTGCATCACATTTTCATATGGTGTATTTCCTTGTTGATTGGATTTGTGTTTCACACTTGCATGATTGTTCCTTGTGATTATTCATTCAGAAAACTTATTTTCTAGGAAAATCCCTCTCGATCTCATCGATATTACATCATCACGATGTCTATTTTCCTTAGACCTTCTTCAGAAAATCACACACACATATCAATACTTACGAAATGTCTAGTTGGTTGTCCTTATGCTACCCAAATCGACATGTCACTTCCTTCCCTTTGAAGGAGTTCCATCACACTATCTAGATCTAGACATTTGTGCTTAAAACAACGCCAAAAATGACTAACTATCACGCGGTTCCCCATACTTACAAAAATATAGAACCTAGGTTCAACAATTCAAATCATAGGATTCCCATCACAACTAAACCTCATTTGGTTCTTCGTGCTAGAGAGCCCATATAGGTAACTCATTCCCCACCTTCATCTCATAGTCGGTGGTATGATTTGGACGCTTCTGATCCAAATTATTATTCGAGTTCCCCCCACTCTTCTTCTAATTCTAATCCAAACATTTCCTCTTCTTATGAGGATTCCAATCCAAATATTTCCTCTAACTCTTCTGATGATTCAGATCCAAACTACTATTTGGATTCATCTAATTTGACTCCTAAGTCATCTAATGTGACTCCTATGTCATGGTCCTCCCTATCTTTATAGGAACCTCTTCATCATACATTTAATATGACTCCTACGTCACAATCCTCCCTTTCTACGCAGGACCCCTTTTATCAGTCGCCTCAATGACGTCTTCTTCCTTTGAAGATATGTGCAACTCCAAATCCCTCCAATCAAACATCTAATATAATTCTTGAATCACGGTCCTCTCTTTCTTTGCAGGACCCTTGTTATTATTCATCTGATGTGATTCTTGAATCACAGTCCTCCTGTTCTTCGTAGGACCTTCTTCATCAATCACCCCCAATAAGTCTTCCTCCTTTGAAGATTCATGTGACTCAAAGTCCTTCGAGACAAACACCTGAATCGACCCATGCATCGCAATCTACAGACTTTGGACTTAATCCTACTAGTTTACAAATGATATACCATCATATAGGTAGGTCCACACCACCTTCTTCTATTCCTGAGAGATCTAGCTACACATCTTCTTCGTCTCTCATCTCATCTTCTTCTATCAATCATCATCAAACGTCTTCTAAGTCTTCCACACCAAGTGAACCTCTTTCTTCCAATCAACCCCTGGTGGTCGATCAATAAATCATACTTGATTGACCTCTTTCGAGAATAAGAAACAATCAAGGAATTCATAGGGGCATATGAAGATATTTTGTTACAAGATTACAAAAAGGATTCTCTTTAGACTTTGATGCATCTACGCATATTGTGAGGAAAAGGTTGATTCCTTTGATCAAGAAATGAGGATGAGCCTCGGATCATGCAACTTGATCCTCCTCTTATTCTTCCATCTTCACATTCTTCATTATGTCATGAAACTCCTTGGTCTTGTATAGATCCATGGCCTATCTTCTCATCACCCAATAACTCTTCGTCTATCATAATTCCTCAATCACAATCTCTTGTGGGGTCAACGCCAAGTAGCCCTTCATCTTCATCTAGGTGTGGGTCACCTTCTAGTAGCCCTCCCTCTTCTATTTGTGGGACATTTTCGAGTAGCCCACTATCTTTGATTATTGGGGCACATCCAACTAGCCCCTTATCTTCTATGTATGGATCACCCCCGGGTAGTCCATCATCTTCTATTCTTGGGCCACATCCTGGTAGTCCATCATCTTACATCTATGGGTCATGTCCTAGTAGCCCTTCTTCTTCTATTCTTGGGCCACATCCTAGTAGCCTTTCACCTTCTATCCATGGCTCACCTCCTGGTAGCCCATCCTCTTCAATTCTTGGACCGTATCCTTTTCATCTATCACATATTTCTTCTATCAATGGTTGTGGCAAGCCCACTACCATTTCTATCATTCCTATCATCAATCGTAAATGTTCACATTCTTCTCCTTCTCGAGGTCAAAAAATTCAAGCGTCAACTTATAAGAAACCCAAACAGGTTCATTATCAAGCTTAGGTCAAAACTTCCAAGAGCTCAAAATCCCCCAACAACTGGAACAATCTCAAAGTTGTAAATCAAGCACGATTCAAGAATGCACATCAACATAACCATCAAGTATGGCATAAAGTGCATAAACCTCTAGATAGGGAACTCAAGCTCCCGCATACAAAATCCATGTTTTAGGATAAATCATAGTCCTTTGTTGAGTGTGAACTCACCATGATCATCGAGATTGGGGAAACATGACTCTTGATAAACAAACACGCTTAGTCTCCTTATCGAGGAAGTCACAAACATCGTTGTTGGATCCTATCACACGAGTGACTTTGTTAGTAACAATGGTTCAAAAAAATTTATCAAAAATTTAAAAATAAAAAACAATGCAAAAATACAAAAAACATGAAAAAAAAAAAAAATCAAAATTACAAAGATCAAACATTGCGAATCACGGTGTTTGCGTACACATGGATATTTCTTTCTTCCCTTCCTTGCTATTCTTACAAGTCTTCCTACCATTTCATCCCTTTAGTGATATTTTGTTAGCTTATTCGCATGCATTTTGCGACATTTATCTCTATGGTATTTGTTTTCCCCTGGTCTTTTATCACCTTGGTAAATTAAAGAACAAGCGACCTCATGGAGATCCTATCACATTCAAACATCTAATAAACTTGTTGCGAAGAAATTTTGGACATATTTGTTGACACTAGCTAGTGTCATCATCACAATCACTTCCACCTCCTTCCATCAAACCATCGGTGGTTCTTAATCCCTTATCAAACAAGAGAGTTGATATAAGTTTTCAGAAAGCAAAATAATCAAAATCAATCAAAACTCAAAAGCTAAAAGCTACAAAGCAAAAGCAACTTAATATATAACTCTCTCTTGGGGTATTTCCAATAATCTCTATCGGGGCTATGGATGCACAGTTGACGCGAGAGAAAATGTTGTGATTAGAATCAAATGCATGTCATCGGGGCTATGGATGTTTGGCTAGCAGTGGAGCAATGTACGGCTATCCTTTCACCCTCCATTCACAAAATCACTTATCAAAATAAATCATTCCTACACATTGGCTAGGGTCTCTTCACTTGTTGTCTATTAAATATTCACTTCAAGAGGTAATAAAATCCACGTGCACACACTGGATCTCTATGAGTAAATAGGATTAGTATGTTACCAAGTGTCTTTTTTGGACCTTGTTCAGACTCTTACTCTAGTCCATATCTCATCTCACAATTTATGCCTTTGGCTAATCACTTCTTCATCGCAAGGCTTCTAAGCTACATTCATATCATTCACATCATTCTTCTACTTTGTTCAGAACATCCATGTGTATAAGATTAATTTTTGCCATGTTTTCAAACACCTTTGTCCCCTTTCACAAAAACAATCTTCTCCTTCCTTTCTATCATGTGCTTGTAGGCCAACTTACGTTGGGGGCATCCTTGCTTCTTCCCAGCACTTCATTGGTTTATGTTCACCATCATGTTGAACCTATCCATAATGGCCTTGGGTCCCACTTCTACCTGTGAAGAGTTTACCTTTGAATACTCCCACCTAATCGTTGGGGAATTTTTTTGCATCTTCACCTTTCTCATACGCATGTGGCCTTATGCCCTTGTACATCCCATATATCGTTGGGGGCATCCATGCTTCCTCGTCTTCCTGTACATAGTTTCATAAAACTTTTAAAATCAACCAAAACATTCAAATATGTTAGAAAAAAAACATTAAAAACATTCAAATATGTTTAAGAAAACTTCTAAAAATTGAAAACCATCCTACAAAACGTCACTCTTTGGTTCTAAATTGTTCATGTGTGTGACTTGCGGATCATCTTGATCTATCTCCATCAACAAATGCTAGGTCATTTACTTCGTCCATACTGCGGGGCACAAAGAGTTGCCAGTGCATCAAGCTTTCGTAGTGCACATTGATTTTCCATTGGACCCAAGTGTCCTCTGTTATTCCCCTCACATCTATCCTTGCTTGGGGTACCATCATCAACCCTTGTCGTTAATTTGCACATGCCGTAACTAAAGCTTGATAATAAAAACATTATATTATGTTTCTCTGTTAGTTTAGCTTGTTTACTTTCTCGTATTGCATTACATTTTGTATGTTGCATGGAGTTAGGAATCTTTCACTTTCTCGTATTACATTACATTTTGTATGTTGCATGGAGTTAGGCATCTTTCACTTTCTCGTATTGCATTGCATTTTGTATGTTGTATGGAGTTGGTGTTTTCAGCAATGGACAATCATTCGTAGTATGGATTTTCATGTCGTTCTACCTTTGTCGTATGCTTGTATTTTTCATAAGGACCGATGATGTAGCTCTTATGACAATATGATGACACCAAAATTGTTCCAATACACAAAGTGGCTAGAGGCTAAGCTCTTCTCTCCCTCCTCCATATTAATTCTACATCACTTTCCTCTCACCCCTATTCTTCCATCTTACCTGGGGCATCTTGCCTCTTCCCATTCTTCTATCTATCTCTCACCTTTTTTGATCATTGATCGTCTTCTTTCATCACCCCATCGACACTCAAGGGGGAATCTCTCACTTCTACTAATTTTTCTTCTACTCTTCAAAATTCCACTTGTCTACTATCTTTGAAGTGGCGTCACTTACACCAACCCAAAAGGGGAAAATGTAGACACCCATAATTATGCCCAAGCAATTTAAATACTTAAATTACGTTAATTATCGTCTTTCTTGCAAATCGATGACATGTCATCAAAAGCACTCATTTTCCCTCATATCATCATTAATTAATTACACTAAGCTAATTAATTAAGTTGACTATCCAACAAATACCCTAATTAACGACCTTCCGTTAATAAATCACCCCTTATACCTGAATTTAATTATTATTAATTAATTAGCTTTCCCTTCCATTTAACCAATAAATCAATATTTAATTGATTTAATCCCCTTCTAATAGCCTAAATCATACTAATATTCCTCTAATTATCTTCTATAAGCTTACATCTACCTATTAGTTAATCACCTTTGATTAATTAAAACACCCCCAACTCCCATGACTTCCTAAGCATAAATTAAACCCTTCTAAAGTAAGGTTACCTTTAATAAAGCAACCATATCCATTCCTAATCATGTTTTACCTTTATCCCACATGTAAAGGGATGAAGTGTTTCCTTTATCCATTGGGCTATATAAGGAGCCCTCCTTCTACCTTTATACCTACACCTAAACTCCTTAGAGAGCAAATGCAAAGCATATAGCAAAGAGACTAAGAGCTTGCACCTTGTTTTCTTGAGAGTTCATCATCTTGAAGAGTTAAGCATCTTTCTTAAAGTGCTTGGGTCATATGGGAGGTGTCAAAAGGATCTTGTAGCCCAACTTTGATTAGCCCTCATTTCTAGGTTCTTGGAACATTAAGGAAAACTATTTTTGATAGCCATGGTACCTACATAGGTTCCTTCATTTATATGTTGTTAGAGAATAGAGGATATTTAGGTGCTTAACATAGTTGATTTCATAGTTTTGTATTGATAATTGTTAGCATCTAACCCTTGACTAAATCTTATCATGATGGTGTTTATGATGTTGTTTAATTCTTGTTAATTAAGACTATTTAGGTGTTAGTCTTTGTTTACATTAGCATTAGTTTAAAAACAACACTTGCACACAATAATCAAGTTTCATTTAATATGTCTATGAATCCAAAAATTGAAATATCGCACCGTTAGCCCCCTCTTTGTAGTATATAGAATTGCATACTACTCTTTGTTGGATTTTTGTTCATCTAGCAAATTTTTTTTTTTGTAATCATTTCAGAGCCACCTTGGTTTTGGCTTCTAAAGTCCAACAACATAGTTCCACTATCCTGCTCCAAAGATATGCTTCTAGTTTGAGCTATGGTTATTGGTTTTGGGTTTCTTAAATTTCATTGGATTATATGATAGTATATAATAGGTTATGAGTGTTAAACTTCCTAGTCATGTATTTAGTGACCTTTTAACAAGGCCATCTTGTAGCCACTTGAGATAGTTTTCATGTCATCACAACTGAGCCATGTGGACCTGTGTTGACACCCCAAGACACATTCAATGGGTAAGAGAAATATAATGTTTGGAAAAATGCATTATGATCGTAAATAAGTATCCCGAGACACTTAAGAAATATTATTAATGAAATGATAAAGTTGCAAGATATGATGCATCTACTCACTAAACCTTTGTAGTGGAAACAAAAATGGGAACCATGTTAGTAATAGTATAACTCTATATCACTCTAAAATATGTTTATAAATTGTATCTTATGGATAAAACTTGATTTTTCCATCTCTCCTCTCATTTAGTTATAATACGATTTTTTTGTGTAAAGGAAAATGAATGATTTTATCTCTCTACTCTCTCTAAATCCTGAAAAGTAGATATGGTTTGAAAATATGGGAAATAGTTATTTCATTCTCTCTATCTAAATTGATTATGTAAGTTTTGATAGTGTGTTAGATGGAAGGGGTGGGATCCATGTCATCTCTTTGTTGACTCGAGACCATATGATATCACATGTTACAGTGACAAAAAGAAAATAGAAAGGAATGATTATTTTTAATTCCAAATTTTTATTTAAATTGTAAAACGTTATTTTACTTAGATAAGGAAATGTAATGTTATTTTGAATAGTTGTACTTATTGTTCTAATTTGATAACGAGGGTTGATATTAATGTTTGTAATAGATGTATGGTTGTATTTTGAATAGTGACTATGTTAAGGAAGGAGTTGAAGATGCAAATTATCCATCGTGAATTGTAAAATATCTTATATTATTAAATAGTGTATTGTTCAAAGAAAATTCACTAAATATTGGAAACTAGATTATGACATGTAATATCAAGCTTGGTAGTAAATGAATCAATTAGAAATGAAATGAAACACCTAATTTTTAATGCACTAGTTTCCCTCAACTTAATTTTGTAGGTATTTTTCCCTAGTGATACTAATCAAACAAGTGGAATCCTTAAAACAACATGACATGAACCTTGAATTCATGATCTATTAGCTACCTACTACATTATGGTAGTTAGCACCGTATGACCCTTGTAGGAGCATAGGATGAATAATCCTTGTCCTTTTTTTCCATGATAGTGAACCTCTCATAAATTAGATTTAGCGTACCTAGTACTTATATACTCTAAACACATATACAAACCTCATTATACCCTTACAGGTATGGGTGCTCCCCTATAAAATGAGAAGGGTACATTGTTTAATTTGTGCATTGTGAAATGAGGACTCTATATTAATCATAGTTTTTCTTCTTTTTACAAGTTGGAATGGTGTTTAACTTATAGGACCTCTCTCATGGTTGTTAGTAGATAGAATTATTAATCAAAATAAAATGAAATGAAATACCTGATTTGTAACACAATAGTTTCCCTCAACTTAATATTGTAGGTATTTCTTCCTAGTGATACCGATCAAGCAAGTGGAATCCTTAAAACAACATGACATGAAACTTGAATTCATGATCTATTAGATACCTACTGCATTAAGGTAGTTAGAATCATATAACCCTTCTAGGAGCATAAGATGAACAATTATTTTCCTTGTTTTCCATTATAGCGAACCTCTCATAAATTAGATTTAGCATACCTAGTACATATACACTCTAAACACATGCAAAAACCTCATTACACCCTTACAATTATGGGTTCTCCCTAGAAAATGAAAATGGTACGACTATTTAATTTGTACATTGTGAAATGAGGACTCTATATCAATCCTAGTTTGTCTTCCTTTTTACAAGTTGGAATGGTGTTTAACTTATAGGACCTCTGTCATGATTGCTAGTATATAGAACTATAGAGCTTATGGAAAACTACCAACACTATGTCTAGAAAGTGGTATTGATAGTACAAGATAAAATAATGATAATGTGACAATATTGGTGGATTTTGCACCACCTAATAATTAATGGAAGTTAAACCTTATTGTACAAATTATTTTTGATATGGGTAAATTTTATGTACTTGGCATTGACCCTATGGTGGGTTGTATATGTTGTGAATAACAAGTTAATGGTCTTTTATTTTGCACTACATGAAATTCAAGTAGTTTGTTAAATCCATAGTGTTCTCTCCTTTTCAATTAACAAATAAAATATTATCATAATATTTAAAGTTCTTGTGGAATGAGAATAGTTTTGTAGTATTGATGTTCATCTCATGGTGAGATCTAAGTGATGCAAATGGAACATAAATTAAATCAAAAGACCTCTTAAGAGGCTAGTTGTGGATGAAATATGAAATCAATATCAACTATCAAATTGTGTTTAACAAGATGTTATAGAAGGATTATAAGGAAACTTGAGTTCTTCCTCTTAAACTTGACATTAAACCACTTGTTATCAATAACAAAAATGAACTGCTTTCTCATGGAACCACGTCTTTGGAAACATGAATCCCTAATTGGAAAAAGAGTTCTCTATGAATTGTGTGTGATTTTAAAAGATGCCAACGAATATTAAAATACACAACGTAATTTTGATGAGAATAAAATTAAATGATTTGTATTTTTGTGATTAAATATTATAATCAAATGAAATACTTGTAATTGGAAACATGAACGTATGCTCCTAATACATGTTAATTGTTGTATAAATAAATGATTAAAAATTAGGAGAATTAAGTATGATGAAGATGAAATGCAATGCTTTAACAAAGGAAATTTAACTATAACAAGATGTAAACCATAATATATATACACACACACACACACACACACACACACACACACACACATAGTGGATTAAGAATTTATTCTATCTCCCTCTTTTGGATTATATTATTATTGAGTTTCACTCTTTTGGAGCTAATGTGATTTTTTTTGTTTTCATGATTTTATGGTTGTGTTCATGCGTGAGGGTGGATTAGCCATTGTGGTGGGAGGAAAAAGGTGGCGTTGGTGAAGGGACAAATAACGAGTTGTATGTTTTATATGGAGGAACCAAGTGGTGTCATGTCTATTCTTAGTGGAGGGATAAGTGTACATTGATATATTACATAGCATTTTTTTGGGAGGAACCAAAGGCTAGCCAATATTTATTGGAGGAGTGATAAGTGGTAGTTTGAAATGATTATATTTCCCCTTGCAAGTATCATGTGTATAGTTGGTATTGTAAAAGGTTATTTTGGTGAATTAATCTTCTTGTCCTATCTTTAACTTAATAATATTTCATTACAAAGTTAGGTTTCTCATTGAGTAATGTTTCATCTATTTGATGGTATTTTTATTGCATGCATCAAGTATGTTTGTGTATGTATAAATGTTAGAGATTTGTATGGCCATTAGAGGGATACGTATGATTATGGTATATGGATTTTTTTAATTTTATGTGAAGGAACCAAGGGTTGGATATACTATTCTTAATGAAGCGATAAGTGTGGTTTCAAGTGGAGGGATAAGTGTATATTAACATATAATATTGCATGTTTTTTTTTTTTTTTTTTTTTTGAGGAAGCAAAGGCTATTTTTCCTTCTTTACTAGAAGGATAAGTGGAAGTAATGGAATCCTCTTCCCCTTAAAAACAATTATATTGTTTGGTTGTGTTATGTATAGTTCATATTTTATTATGTTGGCATCACCCTCTCATTCGTCCCTATTGTACAATGAGATGATGCATGTTACTATGTGGCTCAAGAATTGTCATTTTGTTTTGAGAGCCCAAGTAATGTTGTTGTTGAACACACACACACACACACACACACACACACACACACACACACACACACACACACACACATATGTATATATGTATATGTATATATACATATATGTATATATGTATATGTAATACATATATACATATATATGTATATATATATATGTACATATATACATATACATATACATACATACATACATACATACATACATACATACATATATATATATACACATGTGTGTGTGTGTGTACACACACACACATATATGTATGTATAGTATATACACACACACATGTGTATATATATATACATACATACATACATAAATGTGTGTGTGTGTGGGGGGGGAATTACAAGGGGATTCATCCTCTCACTATTTTCAAAAGATTCATATTGTCATTGTACCAAATATTTTTCCAACATACATCAAAACCATGGGTAAGAAGAAGCTTGAGACCCTACTCAAGTGGGTTTATAAAGGTCTACAATGGAATGACCAAGTCTACCAACCCTTTCTTCAATAAGTAAAGATGCATATTTGAATTATCTACCTCTCCATTTCACCATATATTCTTTATGTTTATTTCTATGTATTACCTTTATCACGTGATCATCGAGAATGTATTATATTTACTTGATCCTTTCCTTTGATAGTTGGTGTCTCCAATATACTTATGTGTGGTCTGTTTCTCCATTTATTCCCCCTTAAAATATGATTATAGATCCACTATATTAAAGAAAGGTTATATTTCTATCCCTTCCCGTAGCTCTATCTCACATGTGTTCTCCACAAAATTTCCTTATGGCTTCTCATGATCTAATATTATTCCACTTGTGGTTATCATACATTCCTTGTAATAACATTTCTTTCCATAGGTGTGAAATATCCACATTAAAACTCTAATTGTATCCTCCTAATAATTTCAATTTATTTATATTGCACATTTATCTTCTCTAACTATTAACACATTTTATTTTGTACCTCCTTCATGTACTACATGAAGTCTTCAACTTACTCAAATATTTTATCATGTGGAAACTCTTGAATCTATGAAATTACTTGTGTACTTTCCCTATACATAATTTAGAAAGATGAATTCCCATTACTCGTATTCATATATGTATTATATGAAAAAATAACCACTATAATAACTAGATCCTATGTTCCTTCCTTATGCCCTACCCAACATCTTAGAAATTTTTATGACTTTTGTTGACAACTTATGTTTTACCATCCATATAAAAATGATACAAAAACTAATCTATAACCTTGTGTTCATTTTTTTTTCCAAAAAGGTGTGCCCAAAGTGGCCCACAAACCTTGTATCTTTATTAGATACAATAGTGTGTGGAACTACATGCAGCCTCAAAACTTACCTAAATATAAAGTTAGAAATATGTGTATAATCATTGGTTATCTTACAATAAATAAAATGATGCATTTTTTAGAACCTATCCATGATAAAAAGATAGAATCATGACGCTTATATATCTTGGAAAATCTCAAAACAAAATTCATCCTCGATGCTCCTAAGGTTTATCATGTACTAGTAGTGATATATGATGGCCAATGTGTCTAGGTGTTGTCATTGATGTTAAATAAATTGATGGAAAAGGGTGTGCATGTGTCATATGAGTCCCCATGAGGTGTCATCCATTTTCAAACATGAAGGTTGATTAGTAGTGTCATGTTTTGGTGAAGTCATATGGTGTTATGGAGCACGGTCTAGTGTGCATGATTATTGTGTGAACTCTCTTAATTTGGTTGAAGGTTGTTATGAGGTCAAACAAGGTACTAGAGGTGTGTTAAAGGTTTCCAAGTTTCTGCATGTGGTCTCCATGACCAATTCATGAGGTTCATTGGTTGATAAAAAGATAGAATCATGACGCTTATATATCTTGGCAAATCTCAAAACAAAATTCATCCTCGATGCTCCTAAGGTTTATCATGTACTTGGTAGTGATATATGTTGGCCAATGTGTCTAGGTGTTGTCATTGATGTTAAATAAATTGATGGAAAAGGGTGTGCATGTGTCATATGAGTCCCCATGAGGTGTCATTCATTGTCAAACATGAAGGTTGATTAGTAGTGTCATGTTTTAGTGAAGTCCTATGGTGTTATGCAACACGGTCTAGTGTGCATGATTATTGTGTGAACTCTCTTAATTTGGTTGAAGGTTGTTATGAGGTCAAAAAAGGTACTAGAGGTGTGTTAAAGGTGTCCAAGTGTCTACATGTGGTCTCCATGACCAATTCATGAGGTTCATTAGTTGATAAAAAAAGATAGAATCATGACGCTTATATATCTTGGCAAATCTCAAAACAAAATTCATCCTCGATGCTCCTAAGGTTTATCATGTACTGGTAGTGATATATGGTGGCCAATGTGTCTAAGCGTTGCCATTGATGTTAAATAAATTGATGGAAAAGGGTGTGCATGTGTCATATGAGTCCCCATGAGGTTTCATTCATTGTCGACATGAAGGTTGATTAGTAGTGTCATGTTTTGGTGAAGTCCTATGGTGTTATGGAGCACGGTCTAGTGTGCATGATTATTGTGTGAACTCTCTTAATTTGGTTGAAGGTTGTTATAATGTCAAACAAGGTACTAGAGGTGTGTTAAAGGTGTCCAAGTGTCTGCATGTGGTCTCCATGACCAATTCATGAGGTTCATTGGTTAATAAAAAAGATAGAATCATGAAGCTTATATATCTTGGCAAATCTCAAAACAAAATTCATCCTCGATGCTCCTAAGGTTTATCATGTATTGGTAGTGATATATGTTGGCCAATGTGTCTAGGTGTTGTCATTGATGTTAAATAAATTGATGGAAAAGGGTGTGCATGTGTCATATGAGTCCCCATGAGGTTTCATTCATTGTCTAACATGAAGGTTGATTGGTAGTGTCATGATTTGGTGAAGTCCTATGGTGTTATGGAGCACGGTCTAGTGTGCATGATTATTGTGTGAACTCTCTTAATTTGGTCAAGGTTGTTATGAGGTCAAACAAGGTACTAGAGGTGTGTTAAAGGTCTCCAAGTGTTTGCATGTGGTCTCCATGACCAATTAATGAGGTTAATTGGTTGATAAAAATATAGAATCATGACGCTTATATATCTTGGAAAATCTCAAAACAAAATCCATCCTCGATGCTTTAAGGTTTATCAAGTAATCGGTAGTGATATATGTTAGCCAATGTGTCTAGGTGTTGTCATTGATGTTAAATAAATTAATGGAAAAGGGTGTGCATGTGTCATATGAGTCCCCATGAGGTTTCATCCATTTTCAAACATGAAGGTTGATTAGTAGTTTCATGTTTTGGTGAAGTCCTATGGTGTTATGCAGACGGTCTTGTGTGCATGATTATTGTGTGAACTCTCTTAATTTGGTTGAAGGTTGTTATGAGGTCAAACAAGGTACTAGAGGTGTGTTAAAGGTGTCCAAGTTTTTGCATGTGGTCTCCATGACCAATTCATGAGGTTCATTGGTTAATAAAAAAGTTAGAATCATGATGCTTATATATCTTGGCAAATCTCAAAACAAAATTCATCCTCGATGCTCCTAAAGTTTATCATGTAATCGGTAGTGATATATGTTAGCCAATGTGTCTAGGTGTTGTCATTGATGTTAAATAAATTTATGGAAAAGGGCGTGCATGTGTCATATGAGTCCCCATGAGATGTCATTCATTATCAAACATGAAGGTTGATTAGTAGTGTCATGTTTTGGTGAAGTCCTATGGTGTTATGGAGCACAGTCTAGTGTGCATGATTATTGTGTGAACTCTCTTAATTTGGTTGAAGGTTTTTATGAGGTCAAACAAGGTACTAGAGGTGTGTTAAAGGTGTCCAAGTGTTTGCATGTGGTCTCCATGACCAATTCATGAGGTTCATTGGTTGAGTCAAATCATTCTAGGCCTATTCCTAAACCTAGAGCATGTGGTTTGGTATGGTAGCTTAAAAAATGGAGAAAGGTAGTCATGTTTAAGCATGGGAGAGGTATTATGACACTATATATGAAGTGTACAAGGCTTATACGCCAAATTTTCAGAGGTATAGTGCATGTATGAGGTCATTGTGAAGCATGTTCTTGAAGACAAGGCAAGATAACATAGGTAGGTCTTAATGGATGGATTTTTTTAGAAATATTTGAGAATTTATGAGAGTTGGAATGCATATAAGAGGTAGTGATGATGCTTCAGGTAAAATTTCATGTTAATGTGAAGACGTTTTTGCAAGTTGTGACATTTTTGGTAAAACCGAGTTGAGAAGAAGAAAAATACAAATTGAATTGACAACTTGTTTTTCTCACATGATCTCACAAAATTTTCATGGGAATAAGAGGTTTTAGGGATATTTTACCATTGAGATAAGATTTGTTTTAAAAAATAATGTAGTGGTTTGATCGTCAGGTTTTTATGAACAATGGTTAAGAAAATAAGTTTGTTTGAAACCCTAACAAAACCCTCCTTCTAGAGAAACTTGGGGGATTTGAATTTTATGGTATCTAGAATGTATTGGAAAGAAAAATTGATCATAAGGGTTGAAGAATATTCCTTAGATTCCATTTTTGGTGGTGGTTTGGTTTTTCAACTGTTTTAGTAAGAGAGAGAAAATCCCTAGTTTAATGGGTTTTTACGGTTTCAGGGGATGAGATGGAAGTTTCAGGATGAAAAATAAATTGTTTTAGAATCCTTGAAATTTTTATACAAGGAAATTAAAATATTTAGGGAGGTATAGTGGATAAAATGGAAGATACATGTACTCAAATTTAGGCTACCAATTTTGGCCTTAAGGGCTAGAAAGCTAGTCTTGTTCTTTGGAGTGAGTCCGATCATTTCACCTATTGTTGTGATTTTTTTGGTCATAGAAAAAATGTATGAACCTTATATGATGTGTTGAAGCTCTTTGTTTGACGTGGTTATTTTTTTCATTTGAAGATATAATGGCCCAAGAAGCCCTAGTTGGCTTGAAGATGTGAAGAAACAAGAGTGCTAGAGGAAATTCCTCCACATGAGCTATACTTCTTAGTGATTTTACATGTTGGTAAAAGTTTCCTTGATTTTTTACAGATGGTTATTAAGTTTGGAAGTTGATTTGAAGGTAATATATAAAATTTCTCTCAAGACTGATTCTTGAGTCCTTAAAGCCTGAAAGAGTAGTTTTAGAGATTGGATTGGTTGAAGGCCTTCCACTATGATTTGGAAGATAAAGTAAGATGTTATGGAAATTATACTTAGAGAAATTTCCAATGGTATATTATTTGTTTCTTGATTATTTATTTTAATATGTGAACCAACTCAGTTTAGAAGACCTAGTTTTGGGGTCTTGAAGCCAATTTGGAGCAATTGTAGAGATTGAGCTGTTTGGAGGTCTTCCACTTGGATTTGAATGAAAAAGTGAGTTGTTATGGAAATTATATTAAAATATATTTCCAATGGTATATGACTTGATCCTTGATTATGAGTTTTTCTATATGAACTCATTCATTCTTCAAGACTGAATTTCTAGGAATTGAAGACCTAGTAGGGTTTGCTTGCTCCTTGGAGTGTTTCATGGTGAAGATGGATGTTTTGGTGATTCCTGAGATTTTTGATGATGATAAAGACCTATGTTGAATTTTTTGGAGCTTATTTTTCTTTAAATTGTTTTTATGCCTTTGGAGATCATGATATATTCGTTGATGCTTAGAAAGCATGTTTTGAGCTTGTTTGAGTGTTCTTGTACTTATTGGAGGTGTATTGACCAATTTCGACATACTTGGGTCATTTTTGTTGATTTATATGATTTTATTATTATGTTTTTGAGTTTTTATGACTGACCTACTTGGTCATGGCCGACCTATGGGTGTAATAAGCTAGTGTCATGTATATAAAGCATGTTATATTGGTCATTTGTGCCTATGGGGTTATGAGAAACCTATATAGGAGTGAAGAGGAGTGAAGAGGGGTTAATAACATAGATGAGAAGAGGTATTAATACCTAAAGGATATTGAAGATAATGTGTGCAAGGGAAATTTATATATTCATCCCATGAAGGAGAGAGATTGAGCAAGTTAGGAGAGTGCTTGTTTTGATTAGGGTTTGAAGAGTTATGAGCTAAACTTGGATCGCTATCAATTGTGTGAGTATAATTTCATTAGTGATAATTTATTTATAGGTGATTGAGTTGGTTCTTGATCATCTTAAGGGGTTGTAGCCTCCTTTTGGGGTTGGTGCCTCACTAAGCTACAGTTGGTGTTCCTTGTAGGGTTGGTGCTCTAAAAACTAGGGGTTGGTAATCCTTGTGAAGTTGGTGCTTCACTAAATATATTTTCTTTAAGTAATATAAGAAATGTTTCAGTGTTTTTTCTTCCCCTTGAGGGTTTCCCACTTAAATATGGTGTTCTTGTGTATGGTTGATTTAATGTTTAATTAAGTACACATATGGTTAATGTATGATTTGATGGTTATATGAATGATAATGAATGATGAATGAAATGGAATAAAGTTTTAATGGAATGATTCACCCCCTCTCAGTCCCTTGTGCTTCCAATAATTGGTATCGGATTTGGTCATTATGGATCAAGTTTGACAACTTGAAGGATATCCTCTTGAAGCATAAGAAATGGGTAAATATTTTGATATCGAAGCTTCCTAAGAAAAAATTATGATGTTACAATGCGCTTGATTCATGTATTACAAAATTAGATCATGTGTATGGAGATAGAGAATGGTTAAGTCATAAAAGATATGGAATCTCAAGTTGAGAAAGTGACTAAAGCCCTAAAGGACAAAGAAGAAGTTTAATCCAAGAATGAAGAAAAATTGAGATCTTTATAAGTTGATATTGAAGGCGCATCTAGAAAGATGAATACCTATGAGAGGTTAGAGAAAAGTTCTGAAGCCTTAGATGATATGTTGAATAACCAAATAACATAAAATGATAAATCTTGTTTAGGCTACAAAGGAAAACACATAGAGAAGCATGAAGACAATAAAGCTAGACCTAACACTCAATCACACATGAAGGTGACCAATAAGGTTGATTAAATAAGGTATAACCATGTTATAAAACCTAATTTAATGAGGTATGGTGTTATTTGTAGTGCCCATTTAAACAACCACTTGAGACCAAAGAAACAACCTAGGGTTAGCTAGAAAATTATGGGATATATATATATTTTGTTTAAGGGATCAACTACTAGGTTACAAGATCACAACTAGCACAAACAATATTAGGATTAAAAATCAAGAATGACTTGCAAAAATGCTTCTAGCAACAATTAGCAACAAACATAAGGTCAAACAAGAGGTTTAAATTCATCACTTAGGTTAGGAAGGTAAATTCTCTCTCGACCCTACTCTAAAAGGCTTACAGGGTTCAACTTGATTTTTCACACAATTAGAATCATCAAAACTTTCCTAAATTATGTCCATTTGATAGGAAATTTTCTCACCTTTCCAACCATGTAAAGAAGTCCTCCTAACTCCTTTGGGAACTCAAGATATGGTCCGGCGAGTTTTGGAATCAAATTTTCCCGAGGAGGGACACGTGGCAAGAGGAGGAGGAGTGCACCTTGGGTGGGTTGGTGGGTCGCGGGGCAGTATTGGAAAATTTTCTCAATGCGGGCTCAAAGGAAAAATGTGCTCTGCACCCCCACGGGTCCCTAGGGGACACATGTCAGGTCTTGGTGCAAGGCGAAAAAGGGGAAAGGGAAGGGCGAGACGGCGGGCCGATTTAGCGCTTAGCACCCTAAGGGGGAAAAAAAAAAGAAAGGATGCACAGGTTCGTGCACCTACCAAAGGAGGGAAAAAGAGGGAGAAGACGGAGTTGCGGGCCATGGGAGGAATTTTGGAATTTTTCCCAAAGGCCCAAAAATGAATTTTCTCCCGAACCTCGCCGCCACCCCCAAGGTGCCACGTGGCACGCTTTCATTGGCCGCGGGCCGGCGGGGTCAACATGGAAACTTTTTCCCAATTTATTTTTAAAAAGCTAAGGGGTTTTAAAGAACTTGTACCTCCACCATAGCCACAAGGGGACATATGGCACCTTATGATTGGCTATGGGCCGATGGAGGGAAAAGTGAAAATTTTCCAAAATTTTACAAAAGGTCTAAGGGGTAAATTTTATCCGCGCCTCCGCCTCAGCCCCTGGAGGACACATGGCAGCCTCGATTGGATGTGGGTTGATGGAGGGAAAATTCAAAATTTTCCCAAGGTCCAAAATTTCAAAAAAATTCCTAAGGCCAAAATGACGGAAATTTTTGGCTTGCGGGCCCGCCAGGGAAAATTTTCCCAAATTTTCCCACCCAAGCTCAAAAATTTCAAAGTGCCATAACTTGAGCTAGAAAGTTTGGTTTTGACAAACAAGGACTTTTCGGAAATATCTCAAAGTCCTCTATGTATAGGGAACATAAAATTTTCTTTTAGATGAATTTTTAAGGGTCAATTTTGTAAAAATGATCTGTAGGCCTTTATTTGGCAAACTAACAATTTCCAACTTATGATTTTGATAAAATTAGAACTCCTCCTTCGCTCAACATGTCGAACAGACATGGAGGATCAATCTAGGGAGGGTTTAGAGTGTTTTAGGGAAGTTAATTTATCCAATCTGTTCAAGGTTGCATTTTTCGCGATAGATAAAAAAATGACTGTGTAAGCTCCGAATTGATATTCATTAAGTTTTGGAGATTCATTCTTGACTGTTATCGTGAATTTGAGTTCCTTAGGTAATACTAAGTCTGATTTTCAATGTTTCATAACTTATTGTTTAGTGCAAGTATGAACTGTTCATTTTTATAAAAATGTGAGTTACCAGGATGAAGTATATTACAGTGAACTATTTCTTTAAATTGGAATCTCCATTTTGTCATGTAAATGTGCATGTGATTCCTAACTTAGTCAAATACAATGCTTATTAGATCATCCATTCAATTCTAAATAAAAATGCATCTATGATTTCAATTTACAAGCACATCACACTATCTTTCTTTCCCATGCATTCTTCTTTACAACAACAATCAATCTTCAACAATAATTCACATCTAACATGCAAAGCACCTTTAAGAAAGGAATGAAATCTTTTGATGATTAATAATGCATTCTTTTTAAATTATCACCTTCCATTTGTATTCAAATATAGTACATAAAACATACAACATTGTTTCTTATTCTTTTTCAAAATAGAGATATCATTCTTGGACAACAATACAAATCTAGTGCACATTTTAATTTTGAACAACTACTTCAATCCTTTATTCATAATTCCATCATACTGTTACAACTTATCACTTTTCCAATTTGAATTGGTTTTGAATTACAAAATACAAGGCATAGAATATCACTTACATTCTTTTGTAAAAACAGAGAACAAATATATTTCCTTACATTTCTCCATTCAAATTCAAACTTCTATCATCAATACAATAACTTCACATTACAACATTTATACACTCATTCACTCTACGTGGGAAATGTTACATTGAATTTACTCAAGAGATAGGACTGTCAAAACTGTGAAATTCTTTCTCCAAACAGCAACATGATTGTTTCTTCTTCTTTGCAACTTTGATCACAACAAAGAAGGGGGAAAGGCAACGCTCTCCACCCAACCAAGACATCCAATGAGAAAATAGAAGCCATCCTTCCCCATTGGCCCCTGAGCCTCAACCATATTGAAATGGGACATGAATATCAACACATGGAAACAAAGGCTTATATCACATACAAGAAACATTCACATTGCATACAATCAATAAAATGCACAATTCAAAACAAGACAATAGTTCCCAACTACATTTGAAATCAAACACACAACACATAGGCTTGATCAAGCAAGCCAACAAGAGTAAGGACTATGGGGAACTCCTTATGCCTCCCAATTTGGAATTGGGCATCCACCAAAATGTATACCGCCAATAAACATATCAACCCCATAAACCTTATATCTCCCAACCCCTCCTTATGCCCCCCCCAAGTTTATCCCTTATGCCCCCAAGAGTAAGAAATGCAAGCAATTTATTTTCCAAGGTGGATCCCAAACCAAAACTCCCTCCTCAATAAAACAATGCCATTGGCAATCCCTTATGCCCCCCATATGAAATCCCCATAACCTTCTCATACACCATGCCCTATGCATTCTACCCAACCAGCAAAGAATGCAAACACAAACACCATTTAAACATGCATGCAAGAGAAGGAAAAACAATTAAAACATAGCTCAAGATCCTACCTCTCCATACTAGAGTTTGTTCCAAGCTCACAAGATTTCCACAATGTCAAAGTGCAGTCCAGAACCAACAAAGTATAAGCATGCAAAAGACTCCAAGCTCTTCCTCAAACAAGCTCCAAAAGAAACAACACCAAAAAATGTGCCCCAAGAGGAAAATAACAAAGTTTCAACGAACATAAACAAGCAAGGAGTTTCACTTTTATAGGAGAGGGAACATAAGAGAATGATGTGGTTCCATGTGGGATGCCACATCATTCTTCCTCAACCCCAAGAGGAAAGTCAATATCCTTCACAAAATAACAATAAATAAAATGACAAGAATCACTTACACACTCCAAAAATGCACATACTCCAAAAGACCAAATAAAAAACATGTAAAGGAAGTGCAATTAAAACTTACATATTGTCACTTCAAAATGCATTATAAATGCCTACATTTAACCTCCAAACCATAGGCATGCTTGGTGGATCATTTTAAGAGGTGTGGTACAAGTTTAACTTGTCCCACAGAGCCTCCAAATTTGGCCTCCAAGGTCAAATTCAAATTTCATAAAGGATGGAGTGCTAGACGTCCCAATTAAATTTAAATAAAGTTTAACTATATGACTCTCACATTAAAACTATCACATTTAAATTAATTAAAAGAAGGAACACATTACCAATACAATACATACAACAATAATTAAAAAGGAACACATAAATAAAACTTATATCCCATGGTCACATATAATGGAAATCCCCATGGGAAATCCTAACATAACACAACACACAAACTCATAACACAGTTGCCATGGTGACCTTGTTGAATTCACCCGGAATTTTAATATGGTTAGTCTTCATCCCCGACATTGTTGTGATTTTTAACCTACAAAATGCAAATACCTCCTTCGGCCTCGTGGCCATATCAGAACATCCAAAATGATATAAACAATATCTCAAAATCATCCAAACACACAGATCACAACAATATCAATAATTCAACATTATCATTTTTAATTAAATAAATCAACTATATCATCATCAAAATCTACCATACCAGATCTACTCAAAATATCCAATATCATAAGTCCAAATCAACATCTATAATATATTTGTGTCACAACAAGATATCATCAATCACATATATAAAATGTCTCTAATAACCATCATGCATAATAACCAAATCCGGATCAATAATAATCCATGATCTAACATCTAACCATCATACTAAACAAAAAATGATAGTGTCCATAATATGATCAATAGTATCAAAATCAAGTATCTCAAAGTGTCAAAGGGAAGTGGAGACTACATCCCCCTCCCCTTAGACTCAACTTCCTCCTGGAAGTCACTGGAAAAAATGTGGAAACTACACTCGTAATATTGTGGCATCCTCCCAAGTGGCTACAGTCTCATCATACCTGTCCCACTGCACTCGTACTTGATCAATCTCTCTGCCTCAAAGGCCCGGGGTCCTATGATCTATGATATGGATGGGCTCCACCATCACCTATCCCCGATCGTGTACTGCGCAATGATGTCCACCTAACACATGAGAAGGATTTGCAATGTACCTCTTAAGGACAAAAACATGAAACACATCATGTACGCGAGACAAGTCAAGGTAGCAATGCTAGATGGTAAGCCAAAGGGTCATTACACTCCAAAATCTCAAAGGGACCAACGAATCGAGGAGCTAACTTAGAACCTTTTCTGTAATGAGATAGGGCTCTTATGTGGTCTAACATGAAGGAACACATTCATGCCCACATCAAAGCTACGATCAATCCTTTGTTGATCTGCATACTTCTTCTGCCTGTCCTGAGCCTCCTACAATCTCTACCTGATCAACACTACCTGCTGCTCCATGTCCTACAAAAAAATTGGTTCAAGAGATACTCTGTCCTCTAACATGTCCCAGCTAAGGGGTGTCCTGCACTCTCTACCATACAACGTCTGAAAAGGAGCCATGCCTATAGAACTCTGAAAACTATTATTGTAGGCAAAATCCACTAAGTACAAGTACTCCTCCCACTTAGACTACTGATCCATCATATACATCCTGAGCATATCCTCTAAAATCTAATTTAATCGCTCGGTTTTTCCATCTGTCTCAGGGTGATATGTTGTGTTGAAGTTGATCCTCGTCCCGAGGACATACTACATGGTAGTCTAGAAATGTGAAGTGTACAAAGGATCGCGGTCACAAATGATCTTCCACGGATCCCGTGTAACCTGATGATCTCATCCAAATATACTCGTGCCACTGCTCTAGCTATATAAGTGGTCTTCACCAGAGAAAAGTGAGCCACTTTTGTCAATTTATCAACCGTGACCATAATGGCATCATGGTGATATCTCGACATAGGTAGCCCAATAATGAAATCCATGGAAATGGTGTCCCACTTCCATTTTGGTATGGCATGAGGATAAAGAAGACCTGCTAGATGTTGATGCTTGGCCTTAACCCTCTAGCACTCTAAACACCGTGACACAAACTGAGCCATGTCTCGACGAAGTCCTCTCTAGTGGTACAACTGTCTCAGGTAGCGTGCATCTTCTTCACCCCGGGATGGGCTAAATAGGGTGCACGATGTGCCTCTACCAAGATGTCCTGCCTCAAGCCTCCATCTCTGGGAACATATATCTTGCCTCTATGCCTGAGAAGACCATCTAACTCTAAGGAAAAGCCATCAAACTTCCCCTCAAGGAGTCTCTGTGACTCGATCTCTGCTTGTACTATCATGTAGAAGTTGTCAATAGGAAGCTGCTAAAGAATCCTGCTCCGTAAATCTATGCTCATTGTAGTGGCCATAGCCACATGTCTCCATCTGCTGAGAGCATATGCTACCACATTCTTATTCCCCTTCACATGCTTGATCTCCATGTCATACTCACAAAGCAACTCCATCCAACGCCGCTGACGAGCATTAAGATTGGGCTGCGTGAAGAGGTGGCGAAGACTCAAATGATATGTCCTGAGTGTGAATCTTTGACCAAGAAGAAAATGCCTCCATCTAACCAAAGCATGCACAACTACCGCAAGATTAAGATCATGGGTAGGATAATTAAGCTCATGATCCATGAGTTTGTGAGACTTAAAGGCTACAACTCGCCATCTTGCATCAACACACCTCCAAGCCCTACTAAAGAAGCATCCGTGCAAAAAAAATAACTCACCCCGTGGATCCGGCACAACAAGAATGGGTACCATAGTGAGGCCTACTCACATCTATTCGACCAAACAAACTTCTTCCCTTTCCTCTAAAGGGAAGTGATAGGGTGTGTAATCCGAGAGAAGTCCTGAAAAATATCTCGGTAGAACTTGCTAAGCCCATGAAGCTGCGCACCTCCCACTTGTAGTGGGTGCTAGCCAATCCATAATGGATCTAATCTTGGAAGGATCGACTGTGATACCTTCCCGAAATAATATGACCCAAGTACTACACCTCTATCTGGAAGAAAGCACACTTCTCCAAGTTCCCTTAAAGTCATGCTTCATAAAGACACAAGAGAAATTGTTGAAGGTGCCCATCATGCTCCTCATGTGTACGTGAGTATATCAAAATGTCATCTAGGAAGATGTGCATGAATTGATCTAAAAGGTTCTCAATACCCCATCCATTAAACTCATGAACACCGCGGGGGATTCGTCATACCAAAAGACACCACCGTGAATTCATAGTGCCCATATCTCATGTGGAAGGCAGTCATATGAATGTCTACCTCTAAAATCCTTAACTGATGGTAGCCTGACTTGAGATCAATCTTAGAGAACATCGTGGCTCCCTTCATTTGATCAAACAAGTCATCAATGCAAGGAAGAGGATATTGATTCTTGATCGTCACTTTTTTCAACTGGCGGTAATCAATACACAACCACAATGATCCATCCTTCTTCTTCACGAAGATCACCAGTGCACCCAAAGGGGATACACTAGGATGGATAAGGCCTTTCTCCAAAAGGCCTTCAAGCTACAACTTGAGCTCACAGAGCTCCGAGGTGGTCATCCGATAAGGTTCTCGTGAGATAGGATCTGCTCCAGGGACTAGATCTATATGAAAATCAATCTCATGTGGGGTGGCATCCCCAGTAGCTCCCCTGGAAATACATCGAAAAACTCTCTCAAGATGGGATGATCATCTAGCGATGGTCCACTAGACCCATCCTCTGATCTGTCACTAATCTGTAACAGCATACATCTGACAACCCCATCGCGCACACTGCTTAAGCTGCATAGCGAGAAATGGTGCGAATAGAAACGGGTCTCCTGACCCCGAGATCACCGACTCAACTCCCAAATCATCTGCACAAGCTATAGTCTTATGATAAAAATCCATCCTGGCCCTGTGTGCAGATAACCAATCCATACCTAAGATGACTCCATATGAGCCCAAAGGAAGAATACAAAGATCTGAGGTAGTGGTGAAAGGTCCCAAATCCACTACACACTCCTTAACTAAGGATTCCACGAGATCTTGGCTCCATAAGCCATCTCGACATCCCAACTAAGACCCTGCCTAACTTCCACCAGCCTACATCACTCTACTAAAGATGGTACAATGAAAGAATCAGAAGAACCAGAATCAAACAATACAGAGGTAGAAATACCACCAATGCTACCTGTGGTCTCAATGACTGTGCTTTGGTGCTCTACCTGTTGGTTCTCAACTACTAGATAGATCTTGTGGCTACGTCCCATGTCACCAACTGTCGGCTCAAAAATTGGTGCCTTACCCTTGTTAGGGTTCTGAGGGCAATCTCTCCAAAAGTGTCCAACTACTCCACATCTAAAGTAACCACCTGATCCTCTCCAAGGAAAAACACCTCCAGTAGGTGCCCTATAAGCATGTGGTGTGGATCCTAATGATATAGTTGTGGTCTACTATGGCCTCTGATGGTGAGCTCCAGCTTGACTGAGCTCTAGGTCCACCCTATGTCCTGATGGGACCCCTAGGAGGAGGCCCCATGCTCTCGACCTCTTTGTGCATCAGCTCTCTGTGGAGGTCTATACGGTGGGTGGGACTATTGTTGCTGCTGTTGTGGCCTAAAGGATGACTATGTTGAATGCTACCCACCATGAGGAAGAGGTACTGAACCTCTCAATCTACCATCCTACATCTGCTGAATGCAGCTCCTAACTTGGTCTCTAGCCTGCTGGGTTTTACCTCGAGTCTCCTTTGCAATATAGGCCTTCTCAATGGCCTCTGCTAAAGTCTATGGATAGTGAATCTGCACTGCACCTCCAATATCCAAATTTAGGCCCCGATGAATCAGAATCCACACTTGCTCATCCTACATATACTCTACATACTAAAGTAGATCTAGAAATCTACTCTCATACACTCGCTATGAAAGGGTAGCACAGTCAAAGGTCATGGAATTTTTCAATCCTCTCTTTGCTGGATGAACCTCCATGATAGGTACCTACTCCTGAATCTCTCCTCAAATAGCTCCCAAGTCACTGTCTCTAAATCTACATGGAGCTTCGCTCCTTTGTCCTCCACCATACTCCTGCTCCATCCCTCAATAGATGGATCACAACATGAGCTTTTGTGTTGCTAGAACAAGGACAAAGCTTGAAGCAACCGCTCAAGCTCACTAGCCAGGCCTCTACCTAAAATCCACCTATATCACCTAAGTAATGTGAGGGCCTAAGCTTCAAGATCTCCCTGATGTGATCCGCTACTATGGTCTGTCAGCCTCTAGGTCTCTCTGCATGCTCATCCCTAAGCCTAGGGCTCCGAGACCTCTCTCTATGCTCCAGAACTCTGTCACCCTGTCTCCTAGGTGGTGAATCTACTCAATGACTCTCGCATGGGATTTCTCTCCTCTATGCTCCTCGCTAAGTCGAGGGGGTACCTGACCCTCAATAGAAGGAGCTCTATCATGACTAGTTGTCTACCCTCCACCTAATCCTCCACGTAGAGCAGCATTAACATCCTGAAGGGTCTGTAGAATCTGAGGTAGAATGGCTGCTACACCTTGATCCGGTGGTGGTGGTGGTGAATCTGAGTCTTTGTGAAGGTTCCTCTCACTCCTTCTGAGCCTCCTGCACAAACCAAAGTGAGATTTAGTTTATTTTTCTAAGTTATACAACTTCCATGTTTACTAAAAACATACAAATTCTTGCTAAGTTGTTTTCTAGATTTACAAGTGTACTAGGTTTAAGTTTTCATGTCTCAAGTTTTCTAGTGTGCCCAATGGTCCAAGCCTTTGTACCACTACTCTAATACTAAAATTTAGTGCCCATTTAAACAACCACTTGAGACCAAAGAAACAACCTAGGGTTAGCTAGAAAATTATGGGATAATTTTTTTTTGTTTAAGGGATCAACTACTAGGTTACAAGATCACAGCTAGCACAAACAAGATTAGGATTAACAATCAAGACTGACTTGCAAAAAATTCTTCTAGTAACAATTATCAATAAGCACAAGGTTAAACAAGAAATTTAAATTCATCACTTAGGTTAGGAAGGTAAATTCTCTCTCGACCATGCTCTAAAAGGCTTACAGGGTTCAACTTGATTTTTCATGAAATTAGAGTCATCAAAACTTTCCTAAATTATTTCCATTGGATAGGAAATTTTCTCACCTTTCCAACCATATAAAGAAGTCCTCCTAACTCCTTCAGGAACTCAAGATATGGTCCGACGAGTTTTGGGATCAAATTTTCCCAGAGGGACATGTAGCAGAGGAGGAGGAGTGCACCTTGGCAGGTGGTGGGTCGCGGGGCGGCATTGGAAAATTTTCCCAATGTGGAGTCAAAGGAAAATGTGCCAGCACTTCCCGTGGGTCCCTGGGGACACATGTTAGGTCTAGGCGCAAGGCGAAAAGGGGGAAAAGGAAGGGCGGGCGGTGGGCCGATTTAGCGCTTAGCACCCTAAGGGGAAAAAAAAAAGGACGCGCTGGTCCACGTGCCCACCAAAGGAGGGAAAACAAGGGAGAAGGCAGAGTTTTAGGCCATAGGAGGAATTTTGGAATTTTTCCTAAAGGCCCAAAAATGAATTTTCTCCCGAACCCCGCCGCTACCCCAAGGTGCCACGTGGCAAGCTTTCATCGTTAGGGCATGCGGTGATGGGGTCAACATGGAAAAATTTTCCCAATTTTTTTAAAAAAAAAAAGGCTAAGGGGTTTAAAAGAACTCTGTGCCTCCACCATAGCCACAAGGGGACATGTGGCACCCTCTGATTGGTTGCGGGCCGACAGAGGGAAAAGTGAAAATTTTCCAAAAATTTTCAAAAGGTTTAAGGGGTAAATTTTATCCGCGCCTCCACCTCAGCCCCTAGAGGACACGTGGCAGCCTCTAATTGGCTGTGGGCTAGCGGAGGGAAAATTCAAATTTTTCCCAAGGTCCAAAATTTTTAAAATTTTCCTTAGGCCAAAATGATGGGAAATTTTTGGCTTACGGGCCCGCCAGGGAAATTTTTCCCAAATTTTCCCGCCCAAGCCCAAAATTTCAAAGTTCCATAACTCGGAGCTAGAAAGATCAGTTTGGGAAAATGAGGAATTTTCGGAAATATCTCAAGGCCTTTTATGCATAGGGAACATACAATTTTCTTTTAGATGAAGTTTTAATGGTAAATTTTGTAAAAACAATCTGCAGGCCTTTATTTGACAAATTCTCGATTTCCAACTTATGATTTTGATAAAATTAGAACTCCTCCTTCGATCAAAATGTAAAAAGACATGGAGGATCAATCTAGGGAGGGTTTAGAGAGTTTTAGGGAAGTCAATTTATCCAATCTGTTCAAGGTTGCATTTTTCCTGCAATAGATGGAAAAATGACTCTGTAAGCTCCGAATTGACATTCATTAAGTTTTGGAGATTCATTATTGATTGTTATAGTGAATTTGAGTTCCTTAGGTAATACTAAGTTTGATTTTCAATGTTTCATAACTTATTGTTTATTGAAAGTGTGAACTGCTCATTTTTATGAAAATGTGAGTTACCAGGATGAAGTATATTACAATGAATCAAGCTTTTTAAATTGGAATCTCCATTTTGTCATGTAAATGTGCATGTGATTCCTAACTTAGTCAAATACAATGCTTATTAGATCATCCATTCAATTCTAAATAAAAATGCATCTATGATTTCAATTTACAAGCACATCACACCTGCCTTTTTCTCTCCCATGCATTCTTCTTTACAACAACAATCAATCTTCAACAATAATTCACATCTAACATGCAAAGCACTTTTAAGAAAGGAATGAAATCTTTTGATGATTAACAATGCATTCTTTTCAACTTATCACCTTCCATTTGTATTCAAATACAGTACATAAAACATACAACATTGTTTCTTATTCTTTTTCAAAATAGAATCTCATTCTTGGACAACAATTCAAATCTAGTGCACATTACAATTTTGAAAACTACTTCAATCCTTTATTCATAATTCCATCATCAATGTTACAACTTGTCACTTTTCCAATTTGAATTGGTTTCAAATTACAAGATACAAAGCATAGAATATCATTTACATTCTTTTGTAAAAACAGAGAACAAATATATTTCCTTACATTTCTCCATTCAAATTCAAACTTCTATCATCAATACAATAACTTCACATTACAACATTTATACACTCATCCACTCGAAGTGGGAAAGGTTACATTGAATTTACTCAAGAGATAGGACTATCAAAACTGTGAAATTCTTTCTCCAAACAGCAACATGCTTGTTTCTTCTTCTTTGCAACTTTGATCACAACAAGGAAGGGGGAAAGGCAACGCTCTCCACCCAACCAAGACATCCAATGAGAAAGGAGAAGCCATCCTTCCCCATTGGCCCCCGAGCCCCAACCATATTGAAATGGAACATGAATATCAACACATGGAAACAAAGGCTTCTATCACATACAAGCAACATTCACATTGCATACAATCAATAAAATGCATAGTTCAAAACAAGACAACAGTTCCCAACTGCATTTGAAATCATACACACAACACATAGGCTTGATCAAGCAAGCCAACAAGAGCAAGGACTATGGGGAACTCCTTATGCCTCCCAATTTGGAATTGGGCATCCACCAAAATGCATACCACCAATAAACATATCAACCCCATAAACCTTATATCTCCCAACCCCTCCTTATGCCCCCCAAGTTTATCCCTTATGCCCCCCAAGAGTAAGAAATGCAAGTAGTTTATTTCCAAGGTGGATCCCAAACCAAAACTATCTCCTCAATAAAACAAAGTGCCATTGCAATCCCTTATGCCTCCCCCATATGAAATCCCCATAACCTTCTCCTACACCATGCCCTAAGTATTCTACCCAACCAGTAAAGAATACAAACACAAACACCATTTAAACATGCATGCAAGAGAAGGAAAAACAATTAAAACATAGCTCAAGATCCTACCTCTCCATACTGGATTTTTTTCCAAGCTCACAAGCTTTCCACAATGTCAAAGTGCAGTCTAGAACAAGCAAAGTATAAGCATGCAAAAGACTCCAAGCTCTTCCTCAAACAAGCTCCAAAAGAAACAACACCAAAAAATGCACCCCCAAGAGGAAAATAACAAAGTTTCAACAACCATAAACAAGTAAGGAGTTTCACTTTTATAGGAGAGGGAAGAGAAGAGGATGATGTGGATCCATGTGGGATGCCACATCATTCTTCCTCAACCCCAAGAGGAAATTCAACATCCTTCACCAAATCACAATAAATAAAATGACAAGAATCACTTACACACTCCAAAAATGCCCATACTCCAAAAGGACCAAATTAAAAACATGTAAGGGAAGTGCAATTAAAACTTACATATTGTCACTTTAAAATACATTATAAATGCCTACATTTAACCTCCAAACCATAGGCATGGTTGGTGGATCATTTTAAGAGGTGTGGGACAAGTTTAACTTGTCCCACAAGCCTCCAAATTTGGCCTCCAAGGTCAAATTCGAATTTCATAAAGGATGGAGTGCTAGACCTTCCAAAATATGCCTTACAAGACTCTTACAATTTCTTACACATTCTTACATGATAACTTACACACTCTTCCAACATTAATATCTAAAGACAACAAATTTATTAATTACATTCCATGTCCCAATTAAATTTAAATAAATTTTAACTATATGACTCTCACATTAAAACTATCACATTTAAATTAATTAAAAGAAGGAACACATTACAAATAAAATACATACAACAATAATTAAAAAGGAACACATAAATAAAACACATATCCCATGGTCACATATAATGGAAATCCCCCATGGGAAATCCTAACATAACACAACACACAAACTCATAACACAATTGCCATGGTGACCTTGTTGAATTCACCTGAAATTTTAATATGGTTAGTCTCCAGTCCCTCGACATTGTTGTGATTTTTAACCTGCAAAATGTAAATACCTCCTTCGGCCTCGTGGCCATATCAGAACATCCAAAATGATATAAACAATATCTCAAAATCATCCAAACACATAGATCACAACAATATCAATAATTCAACATTATCATTTTTAATTAAATAAATCAACTATATCATCATCAAAATCTACCATACCAGATCTACTCAAAATATCCAATATCATAAGTCCAAATCAACATCTATAATATATCTCGTGTCATAACAAAGATATCATCAACCACATATAGAAAATGTCTCTAGTAACCATCATGCTTAATAACCAAATCCGATCAATAATAATCCATGATCTAACATTTAACCATCATACTAAACAAAACATGATAGTGTCCATAATATGATCAATAATATCAAAATCGATCTAAAAGTGTCAAAGGAAGTGGGCACTACATTATTGTTGGTCAGAAAAAATCTGGCACTTAGCAAAAACATACAAAAGGTTCACATAGAAGAAGAGCACATTCAAAAGCACGAAAGGATCGGGAAGGAATCACGCGCTAAGGATAGAGGCAGATTTGGGACTTAGCCATTTTCACGATGAGGATCTATTTTTGGAAGATGGTGTGCGGAGCACACAAACTGGTTAAAAATTACGTGACACGCATTGGCTATTTTTAGAGGATTGGCTACGAAGTGCTTTGCATGGGTACATGATGAGAATAGATTTACTACTGACAGTTAACTAGAAGAAGTCTATTGTTAGCGCACTTACATGTGTGGCTATTATTGTAATGGCATGTGGCTAATAATAGCATGCGACCTATTTTGGGATTGGATAAGTGGTGAAGGGAAAGTCCCCACCCTTATAAATATGTAATGAACTGTGTAGTATAGGTGTGTGAGGATATATATGTAAGGACTGGATTACTATGAGATTACACTATCATATATGTACGCACATGAGCATATGATGCCATTATTGTAAGAAGCTTTTATGTATTACTGCATTTAATATAATGGAGGTTATTGACTGAATCAAGGTGTTAATCATGGTTATAGTTTATTATTGCATGAATGTTCTCGCTATGATTATTGTTTGATTCATGATACTTTAAGATCTAGATTTGAATATGTACTATAGAATGATATATTAGTCATAGATCTGAATGCTTTAAGTCTTCATCATGCTAACATCCTATAATAACAACCCTAAAGAGGGGCCTGGTACCTTTACACGCTTCGGGTGAGTGCTTGGTCTAGGTTGAGTGATGTTTCAGCACACCTGGGATTTTATTGGTGAATTCTAGGCTGCATCATTAGTTCCATTATTGGGACCTCTTTTTTAGTTGTATTCAAGATGGTTCACAATGAAGACATACTGGTTGACCCTAACAAGTGTTGAGGAGTGGATACATGACCTAAAAGAAGAATACACAACAATTCAACATTGGATCTGAGTTTAATGCATGCACGTGGGTGGAGAAAAATTTGTATGATATTTTCTTTGCTATATTTCTAATTGAACTATATGAGTGGCTAGTTTCTCATGCGTCTAAATGGAATTAGAGATATCACACACTTATTTGGACGCAGGAAGAATTTCAGACCCTTTATGATGCTGATCTAATTTGGACTTGCATTGTGGATACGTGGTTCCATGGTGTTCTCAACAGCTTATATCTTGAGTACTCAATTTCCAATTATTCATGCCCAGAGGTAGTTGAGTTACATTTTTTATGATATCCTAGGGGAACTTACCTACAGGGCATTCCACTAGCAATCAAAATTTTGATGGTAACTTTGAATTTGGAGAGAAAACCGATGGCTAACTAAACCCCACCACGCATGGGGGCAGGAGCAAGCCTAGTGAAAGATGGCAGACCTAGCGGCAGAGAGGAAGAGAGAAGAAAGGTGGCTTAAATATAATGAGGTGCGCGAGAGGGCGGTAGAGAAACAACAAGAGGTTGTAGAGAAAATGGTGTTGTGGAGAAAGATAGTTTAGGAAGGATTCGAAGTTCACACAGAAGATGTGGAACCTGAGCATTAGGAACTCCCCCATTTGGGAAAGCATGATAGGGAAACCTCCTTAGCCTCATGTAGAAGCACGCTAGTAGAGACTACCTTGGCCATGGGTGCACATATGAATCTACTTGGAAACCTTGCCCTTGCACTTGGTTTTCCATTATTTAGTACAACAAATAGTCAGCAAGCCAATTCAAGTAGTGGGAGAGGAGTGAGTCATATAAGAAACACAATGATGGCAATGCAAATGACTTCATTATTATATGGGAGTACCTTTTTAGGTGTATCATCCACACAAAATTTAGGTGCACATATTTTTAGACTCTCTTCTAGGAGTAATAACACTTCGTAGACTGTCAGTGGTACAGCCAAGATTACTTGTTGGGACACATAGAAGTACATCTTTTGGTCTCACCCTAGCTAAAGGATTGGGATCAAGAGGTATATGTGGCTCTAGCTTGGTGGATCTGGGTGTCCTAGAGGTAGAGGAAACATAGGAGGTTTTGGATCAGGTGGGCAAGGTCTGCACCAACCCCAAAATATTTACATGGAGATGTCTCTTCGTCTCCCAGTATAGGGGCATAAAAGATGCTGCTAAACATGTACACATGTGTGAAATACTGTGGCACACAAAAGGAATCATAGCTTCTGAGCGTAGGGAAAGTCAATTTCGCTACTATGTTACAAGGGTGCACACATAGTTGGTATAGAAAGTTTGACCCTAATCAGACTTACGTAGACTATGCAACTTTAAAAGATGTTTTCCTTAAAGAGTTTCACATCCCTGAGTTTGAGCAGAAGAGTATAAGTGTGCTCAAGGATATCAAGCAAGGAACTACTGAGAGTGTTAGAGAGTATGATGCCCATTTCAAAACGTTGTTATCTAAGTTGTCTTATGATATTCATGCAAACCAACATGCACAATGGTTTGTTGGAGGTCTGATTACACCTTTTAGGAGGGCGCTATCACATAAAACATACATTGATCCATGCGAGGAAGTCAAAGAAACCTTATGAACCGAGGTAGTTGGAAGTATGACACTTTGGGGTGAGCCCATTTTTAGAATCACAAATCACAGCTATGGTGAAGCAGTTGGAGAAGCTATCGAAAAATTCAAAGCACATGAAACGCGCACACGTGATTTGGTGCAAAATTTGTGAAGTGGAAGGTCACACAAAGGATAGTTTTCCCCGTAGATTAGTGCACTCATTGTTGTTGGACTGTGAGATATGCCATCTAAACCATGATGCTAGCTACTACCCATTACTACAATGCGCGATAAGGAAGAACGTTTCATGCTACTACAAAATTTGTAGGTCCATGACTCATGACATGGAAGACTCCACTGATTGGTCAGATCCATGATGCTATAGATATTGGTGTATAATAGACAGGAGTTTTAGATAACTCTAAAGGCAAGAATGAGCATCAAGATCGGGGACATAATCATGCGCGCTATGATCGGAATGAAGGGCATTTTGAAGGCATCCGTGGCCGAGGTCAAGGATACCATGGTGGATTTAGAGGATGAGGCCGTGGTGGTGGAAGAAGTGAGTTCCCTCGTGGAACGTGTTATACATGTAGATCTCCTGACCATTACAGGTGCATGAATTTCCTCAGAATATTATATGTTCTTTAAGTGGAAAGAATCATAGCTATGAGGAGTTCCCAGACTTATATAAGCATATTAGCAAGAAACATAAAAAGGAAAACAAATGTGTAGGGATGGTTAGGATACAATGCATTGTGGAGAATCATTGGATGCCCAATTTGGAACTAGAATCGAGGAATCAGGTAAAGATCATGACTTACACCGAAGCAACGCGCACCAAAGAAGCATTACAATGAGGCCTACCATCACTAAGGAGGAGGTTCTACATGCATGGTAGCCGATCCTCGCCCATCGAAGGAGGCTTACCAGAAACCAAGGAGTTACTCGATAATATCCAAGGTGAAATATAGTATTTAAAGGAGCAATCGCAGAAGATGGATCAAAACAAAGCATCGAGACGGTCCAAACTGATATAGATCACTTGAGAGAAGTGTGAAAATTGTCGTGCAGAGAATATCATTCCACTATTGGGGAATTGGTTAAAAGGAAATAATTTGTGCGCAAGTACTTGAGACTAGATGACAAATCCCGCATGTAAATATTCCCCTCATAGCCTAGATTAGACAAGAAAATAACTATGGATGTTGTTGTGGATGGGTGGCTATTTAGTAATATACTTGATTGATACCGGCATGGAAGTCAATGTTATTATCTTAGATGCATGGGAGAAAATGGGAGACTCCCATTGTCGCCATCCTCTAATGTATTGTTCATGGCTAATCGGACTAAGGCCACTCTAATCATAGTTTTAAAAGATGCATCCATTACCATACAAGGAGCCAAGTTCCGTAGAGACTTTGAGGTTTTACCGATGACAGAGTTAGATAGATTCCCATATCTATTGGGGAATCCTTGGTGCTATGAAAATAATGTTGATCTTCGGTTCAACAAGGGTTATATTATCTTTGAAAACAAGGAGGAAAGAGTTATTATCCCTTTAACAGATGGCAAATCTACACCCTATGTTGAGCCCTTGAGTGAAGAAGACCTAGAATAGGATTTATGTACGCACCATCTAAGATCCAGAGGTGCTTGAGCCATGTAAAGAAGGAATCCTTTAGTGGGAGGATGCACAATCTATTAGCAATACTACAAGTGTTGCTTGTGATAATTGGGCTCATAGCACTTATGAGTTAGTAGGGTGCGAAGTAAAGAGAATATTTCCTAAGGGAAAAAAACCACATTATGTCAGGAGAATAGGTAACAACTTGGTACCTTGTTACACTGGAGAAGGAGATCCTATGGTGTTCCTATGCGCCATGGAGGAACAATGGATAGACCCACTAGAAAGAAGAAATATGCTAGCATATACACTATGCGGACAACAACGCTACTGGTGGGTGGTCCACAAGGATAATCTTATAGGATGGAATGAAATTAGGATTGCTCTTGCCACTAGGTTCTATAGGAGAAATGCACCTACTCAAATTTGTACTTATCATGGTAATCAACCTATTTAGCACCACGTTTAGAAGTGTGAGAGACTCTAGACAGAGGGGCAAGAAGCTTTACCACCTTCACTCTAGGTGCACAAGTTTTATTCCACTTTACAAGGTTGCATGTGTGCTTGGTATGTCTATGCCAAACTCCATAGAGAGATTAGAAATTGGTAGGATTTAATTACAAGAATGGCCTAGATGTTTGACTTCTTCTCTACCAAGCCTCTGGTGGAAGAAGCATTAAAATTCATAAAGCACTTAACTATGGGAGATAGTGCCAAGGTTGAAGAACTCCTTCAGGATTTATTGGATGAAGGAAACTCAGGAGCACGTCTTGTTGAAGAGACAGAGGTCGATGCCACACTACTTTAGCACACTTGCCTTGAGAAAGAAAAAGGAAAAATGGTCTACTTAGTGGATGACGAAGAAGTAGAAAATATGGATGTAAACCATTCAATAGGTAGGCGTGAGGTTTTGGATAGTGTAAATAATACCATGCACACTTATCATAAACCTATGAAGACAAATAAAGTGAATATTGGTTCAGATGTTGAGCCTAAGGAGGCCATAATAGGATACTATTGGTCGAATCTGAAGTGGAAAATATCATAGAGTTACTATGGGATTATCAAGACTTATTCCATCGAGGGTACTAATGTCTCTGTGGCAGTCGCCTTCTATGATTAACCTGCAAGATAAAGCTGGAAACTGATTTGTTATAAGTTTACCATTGTTTGGAAGACTTGGATCCTAAGATTCTGATCTATATCAGCTTAGGGTTGTGATGAGATTGGGTCAGGGCACGATTGGCTCGAATACGTATTCCCTGGGATCTCTAGGTCCCATGATTGTCATACAAAAGAAATAATGTAAACTAAATGCAGTAAAATAAAATTAACTATGCGAAGTATGTCTATAACATATATAACTTCTATATTTTTGTTATTTTCTGATGAATTTTATAAATGAATTTGAAAGAGCAGATATTTTAATATATCTAGAAATTGACAATTAACCTAGTGTCGAATTTTAAAACAAACAAAGTAACCGAGTATAGCTACTTGCCTGTGCAGTTGTAAATCTATTCTAAACAATGAAATAACTAATCTAATCTATTTGAAAGACTCTCGATCCTACCTCAGAAGTGAGGAAAGAATCATAGTCTCTCAGAAACTATCAATCCCCATAGCTTCCTTGGTAATATCGAAAGTAAGATTGACTGAAATAAAGTAATTAACTACTCTATTTGATATGATTCTAATTAGAACTTTGAAAGCTAGAACCTGGATTCTGCAGAATAGTGGCGAATCCGATGGTGTGTGTGATCTTGTCCCCTCAGTGTGATCTCCTCGTTCCTTCGTGTTCACATGGATCCAAAAAAGCATGTAATGCTAGCATCAATAGAAGTAGATATTAGGACAAAGGTAGCTTAGGATACAGACTGAATATAATGCGAGTAGGAGAGAGATAGCGCAAGAGTACAGAGCTTGGCTTATGCAATTCCTAGCGGGATTTATTGCGAGTCATGCAACATAAAATGTCTAGAACCTGAAACTATCTTGTTTGAAGAACAAAACCTGTAACTTTAACGACTTCCTATTGAAAAACAAACTACTCTAATCCAATGGATTGGATGAAATACCAACGGCACTTACACAAAATGGATATGTGGCTTCCTAACAAAAAACAACACTAACTAAGCATGTAATGAAAGAAACTAAGAATTCTAAGTAAAATGAAAGACTAATCTATCGCAATGAGAAATTCGAGGCAAATTTGAGGGGCCATTTGCTTGAGCACAAGCCAACTATTTACAAATTTGCATTTACCCAAGGTAAAACCAAATTGATCTCTTAAACTATAAACAATGGCAAAACACTATTCCAAGGAACCAGAATCATTAATGCAAGCTCATGGCGGTGAAAAAAAGCTAGTAAATGTTGAAATTTACGTGAGTCATGTTAAAAGAGCATTCTGGAAAATGCGTAAAGGACCGCCGCCCGAGAAGGGTGGTGGTTACAGATCGCGCCCCTACTTAGGGCGGCGGTTTGGTAATCAAGAGAAAAGGCCAAGAAAAGAGGGAAAAGATAAAAACAAAGCACGTGGGGGATAAGCGGGCGTATGGGATGTTAACGCACACTTGGGGAGCTTTTCTGGATCCCAAACACCTTGTGAGGAGACTTGTATCATCATTGGGGTACGTGTTACGTTGTTCCGATGGTGTAGTACCCTACAATTTTGGGTATGTACATATTGCCCCCTTGAAGAAGAATTTTAGCCATGAAGAGGCGTAAAACGGTGGGTCTAAGTATGGTGGTCCTGAAATGGGAAGTTGGAAGTCATACCTGATACGTCCATGTGTCAAAATGATGCCATCCAAAATTCCCGCTCCCTACAAAATGAAAAGAGAACTCAAGTGCAGATAGAAAAGATAGATCGGAAAATAAACACTAAAATAATGGGAAATGAGGACGTACCATTTGTGCGGGGTAAGAACTTACCTCCGTCGGCGCTCCAAACCTGTGAAAAAAATATTCAAAACAAGTCAGGCTGCTATATATATGAAAGTGGGCCCATTTTCCTATTCATTTGCGCATGTTGATTTGATTGATTCTGAGCTCTGGGACCCACGGTGATGGTTTCTTACGAGAGTAGAGTCAAAATGTTCGTGGCGAGATAGTGATCATGCCTCCACATGCAGATCATCGACCCACGAGATCACAGGTTAGTTTTCCTCAATTTATCGTTTTTACCTTCAAATTTTTAAAATGTTAAAATCTTTGTCGTGGGGGGGTTATTTTAAAAAATGTTAGGTTCAAAAGGTCCATCTAGGGGGCGCCTACTGGGTAGGCTTTGTTTTTAGCTAAAACGGTCCTTTTTGGTGTTTTTAGGCTTTTTAAGTTATAAAACCCGCGTGGGTTTTCGGGACACGACCGCCACCCTGCCCAGGGTGGTGGTTACATGACCGCCACCCTGTTCAGGGCAGCAGTTACAAGACCGCCACCCTTAAGGTGGCGGTTACGAAACCGCCTCCCTGCTCAGGGCGGCGGTTTTGCACAGAATGTCAAAAGAACACTGTTTGAGATTGTTTTTGCATTTTTAGCATTTCTATGTGTTTTCATGATTTTTCTAATGTCACTTGGATGCTAACTTGCTTTGTTTTGTGTGTTTTTGGGTGTATGCAGGTGAGAGAGGAGTACATTCGGTGGAGCCGAGAGAGGGAGTGTGACTGGCTCCCAGCAGTGTTAGATGCCCTTTCACAGGACAAGCAGGATACTCTCCAGAGGGCTGGTATACTACGTATATCGCGGGTCCCCCATGTTTCATCATCCGCACACATACTCGTGACTTATTTTCCCACTCGGGATGCTTGATCGGAACACCTTCTAATTACCAGGGTCCAAGGTGAGTGGACAATCACACTAGAGGATGTTTACCGTATCCTGGGGGTCTCAATCATCAGGAGATGACTCACCCTCGAGATAGTAGGTTCATGGGCCTAGATAGCACAATGGGCTTCCTACATGGGAGATGCAGTCATCTCCATGGGTTCGAAGAAGGGGGTCAGAGTTCGATCTATTCCTAGTTTTCCCATCCCCTTGCTTCGCCAAGCTATTATGGGGATCCTTGCCTTGAGATTGATTGGGGACAAGGGAGGAGACACATTACTATACTGCTGGTCCCCCATCATTGCACAGATCGAGGGCCATGGCCGGATTTATGCCTGGGGAGAAGACATACTTGGGACTACCTACCATGACTTGTACAGCTAGTCCATTTACGGGGCAATATTTGAGCCACCCGACCTTGGTCATGAGTTGGGTTTATGAGAAATTCATTCCTTATATGATGACAGAGATGTTGTCATGTTCAACATTAGATCTTGTGACAGAGATGCTTGACTCTCGTAGAATGTAACTACACAACTACAAAGCGTGAAGCCATTTCAATGATCTATGTGCTACATAAGTTCGACACTACCTTCTGGCTACACCATTTGTCTTCTATATAGATCACACGACATTAAAGTATTTGGTAAACGAACCCATTTTACAGGGGTATATACACAGATGGGTACTCTTATTTCAAGAATTTGATTTCACAGTTGTGGTAAAACCGGGAAAAGTAATTCGACTAGACCATTTATCCATAATACATCGGAGAATAAGCACAGTAATTGAAGATACCATGCTAGATGCACAATTATATAGGTTTCAAGGAGCGCCATCAGAATTAGAGGACACTGTTGTATTTCTACGAACATGCATGACACTAGAAGGAATGAAATCCTTAGAAAAGAAACAACTTGCTATATGCACGGAATCCTATATGTTAATTAGCAGTGACCTATACAAGTTAGGTCGATGAAGTATTGCGTTGTTGCATATTGGAACATGAGCACACGATATCATAGAGGAAGCTCATATGGTTTTGTAGGTGGCCACTATACAGGTGATGCCACTACACACAAGATTTTACTCGTTGGATTATAGTGGGAGACCCTATATAAAGATTGTAAGGATTATTGTAAGGCTTGTGATCACCGCGGTGTCTTAGGAAACCAAGTCAATGAGATGAAATGCCTCTAAGGCCTATTCCTAGTACAGAACCATTTGAGAAATGGGCAATTGATTTTGTGGGTCCTATTTTGCTAGCCATGCGTAGGATTGATCATGCTATATCATATATTGCATTTATGATTATCGACAAGGTGGGAAGAAGCAACCCCTACAAAGGATTGTACAGCAGCTACAACAACTAGGTTTCTATGGGAAATTATTATTACAAGGTATGGATACCCTTTAAGTTTGACCAGTGATAGGGGTACACACTTTATGAATGAGACAATCAAAATTTTATTGGATGTATTCATGATTGCACACCATAAAACTACACCATATCATCCTCAAGAAAATGAGACTGTTAAGGCTTTCAACAAAAAATTTAGCCAGACATTGACAAAAATACGTGATGTTGGAAGAAAGGATTAGGATGATAAAGTATATGCAGAAATTTGGGCATATTGAACAACATATAAAAGTTTGAACAAAGCCACACTATTTTAGTTAGTGTTTGGCACATAAGCAGTTCTTCCTATGGAGTTCATGTTACTATCTTTACGTATTTCACGCACTAGAGGTCTCGCTGATGAGAAAGCAGTAGAAGAATGGATTGAAAATTTAATCAATTTGGATGAGTGATGAGAAATAACACGTTGGAGTCAAAAACAAGTAAAGGCTAGGTAGAAAGCATGGCATGACAGAACATTGCACGTCAGGGAAATACATCTTGAGATAGGATAAATGGTGCTCCTTTATGATTCTAAATTTTTGCACCATCCAGGAAAACTCAAGGTGCATTGGCTGGGTCCATATGTTATCACTCACATGCTTGAAACATGCGCTTGCCAATTAGAGGTGCTTGATGGAACACTGCTACCCGGGTACTTCAACGAGAGTAGGCTGAAGCCCTACTATAAATAAGTCTTCTTGGTGTTTGTAATAAGGCAATGTTTCCATTTAGATTAGGTTTCCAATTTTGTATTTCCTTAATGTATTTCCTTCTTTTTCGCTATGCATTTATGCACCGTAAGCTAATTACTATTTGGAGAATTTTTATGTGCAAAGGACTACACATACCCTTAGTGTGGGGTGGTTATTGATATCTAGGTACAAGACTGATGAAAATAAGTACACATGAAAGGAAATAATTACTACGGGTGTTATTCAAGTTAGAAAATTGAAAGAAAAATATTACTTCTGGAAATGAGGACCATAGGTGGAGGTAAATGAAGAAACAAGTATAATGTGAGGTAAGCAGAGGCCATGTGAACTACCAAAAGAAGGCGCAATGGCAAGGTACTCGGGCACATAGAGGCATGCTAAAGAGAAGTCCATGGCAAGAAGGTAGGAAGGCACACTAGAAGGTTATAGCTTGGGCGTAAAGATGTACCATGCGGAAGGAACAAAAATGGTCGATTAACGAGAGGATTGTTAGTAGGTGGAGAAGCAATAAATACACTAACTATTTGAAAATGTATATGAGGATGGGATGCGAGTTCATTTGTACCATTGTAATTAAGATAATTTGAAAAGAGCTAAGTGTGAACAAGCCGCGAAATCGTGTTGAGGTGTGAAGAGTGTGAAACCAGACATGGAGAGAAGTTTGTTATGATCCTCATGTGTGGATTTCACTAATGCCTCGAGGTTTTGGTGTAATGGTTCATTACATTTGGTATCAGAGTGACCACCTAGGTTCAAGTCCTAGCACGGGTAGCTACACTGACATTGCAGTGTTCACCTAGGGCTCGTATACAGCAGGGCGGGGTCCTGCTATACGGGTGCAAATCTAGCCCGGGTCTGGGATACAGAAGCGTGGTGGGATGTTATGATCCTCATGTGTGGATTTCACTAACGCCTTGAGGTTTTGGTGTAACGGTTCATTACAAATTTTGTGTGTAGGAGAAGCTTGTGCTTCCATAGTGAAGGGTTTAAGTGAAGCGATACATTATAAATGAGCTAGGGCACGTGATTTCCACTAGGGCATGAATATTTAAACTAGGGTTTCAACTTGCTTGATTACAGAGGGTAGAAAATAGAGAATTTTCAGATGGCACCAAAGAAAGCACCCGTGTAGCGAGGTAAAAGGGAAGAAGAAGGTCGAAGTGGAAGAAGAAATTTCTCCCGAGAGTAATTTCTCATAAATGTAGTATCCAGAGGGCATGATCATGGGACAAGAATGGGATTCCCACATCCATTAATGTAAAATCAGCAATTACAACCATCATACATCAGATAATAAGGAGCTCTATGCGTTGTTGAGCACAAAAATGAACAAGCACACAACATAAGATATGCCAATGTACGATGACGCTGGTGAGAAGTTACTAAAGCAGATTGGAGTCTACCAGTTGTACGAACTGCCATAATTTAGGAAGTATGAACCATTGTATCGATGGTTGATGAGTAAATTCCATGAGGACTTCTTCTACTTCACCACGAAGGGTTAGAATCACGGATGCCTTGATTTCATCGGTGGATGGGACAAAGGACCTTAGGAGCAGATCTAGAGAGTGACTTAACAGAGATAAAGTAGTGATCTTGGAGACAAGGAAGGAGCTGGGGTATACCAAAGGTCCACGCAGCATGGACATCGAAAAATTGAAGAAGTACCTATTATCCAAAATTCACCCCTCAAGGTAATTTTGATAACATGTACCAAATTCTTCAGTCCCGAGTAAGTAGAATTGATTCAAGGCCCAAAATCATGTTTTGGGGTCCCTTTGGTATCTCTCTAACTTCCCCATCCAAGGAAAAATCCAACAAGTTAGCAAAAATTTGAAAAATCTAAAAAATGAAGTCACAGGCTTGTTTTAATGCATTGCAGGTTTAGAGGTTGCAGTCATACCAGTGCGGGTCGTACCAAGGTTTGTCGTACCAAGTTTGGGGCCAAAATACAAAGGAATTAGCTAAATCGGACATTTTTGTCCCAGGCGGTCCATGGGACAGTTGGGACGCAAGGACGCGCGGGACGTGCAAAAGCCGAAATGGCCGCAGTAGTGAAAATCGGCAAAAGCGGAAGTTTTTGTTCCACGTGGTCTAGAAAACCGGACAAAAGTACGCATGGACGTGAATCGAGTTGATTTTCTGCAAGTCGCTGCATTACTGGTGGCACGAAAAATGTGTTCGGATGGTCGGGACTCGTGGGGCATGGAAAGGAAAAAGGACGCAAAAGGGATCGTACGATGGAAAAGTGACAAGTGAGCATGGGAATCTACAAGTAACTTTTCCTCACACCCGACCTCCCGAGGTCATGCTGAGACAACTGGTGGGGATTAAATATGTGTGGGATGCAAACAAGCTAATTAGGCAATCTGATGTCTTCGACGCACACTAGTGGAAATTATGAATCTAAGGCAAAGAAGGCCCTCCTAACTCCGAACTCGGTGTGATAGATTGATCAGTAAGGATGACTGCTCGATTGCTCCAATCAATATCGAGCTCTGGCGTGATTCGGTCTATAGGTTGTGGAATACGTGGAAAATGACCTAGGATAGTTTCGTGTATATCTCCAGATAAGGTCATAGAGCGGATGGTAAATATAATTGACTCTATGGGTGATTCTCTAGCCTAGTCCATAACTCTTTAGCTTTGTTAGCTACTATGTCTAGCAAGGATAATTGTTCGATGATGATAGGTGGAAGTGGAGTAGATCTGAATACTAGTGTACGTAGGCCAGCATCTATGTCTGATTCACCTATGGGCTCGTTGGGCTGTGGGATTTGTGGGTCACAACCGTAGATTCATATTTGTTGTGGTCCTGCTATGGTCATGTGTGGAATCAATCCCTAATCCCTAGTATCTAATAGTCGTATGCCTTTTCAACTTCTATATTCAGAATTAATAATTGTGCGATCTTCTCAGAATATCTTACAGGCGTTTGTGCAACCTGAATTCTCAAGCTGGTATCTATATCTGTGAGAGTGTCTCCTACGTCTAGCTATGGGACCAAAGGATCACAACCAAAGGTCTGCTCTCTTTCAAACCCTTCTACAGTCATGTGGATATGAATCTAGGGTAATCTGTAGTTTGGTTGATTTGACCAAAATGTGTGTGCTTGGTCGTCTTCTATGTTTAACCCGTGCAGTTGGAAACTGATTTGTTGTAAGTTTACCATTGTTTGGAAGACTTGGATCCTAAGATTCTGATCTATATCAGTTATGGTTGTGATGAGATTGGGTTGGGGCACGATTGGCTCGAATACGTATTCCCTGGGCTCTCTAGGTCCCATGATTGTCATACAAAAGCAATAATGTAAACTAAATGTAGTAAAATAAAATTAACTATGCGAAGTATGTCTATAACATATATAACTTCTATATTTTTGTTATTTTCTGATGAATTTTATAAATGAATTTGAAAGAGAAGCTATTTTAATATATCTAGAAATTGACAATTAACCTAGTGTCGAATTTAAAAAACAAAGTAACCGAGTATAGCTACTTGCCTGTGCAGTTGTAAATCTATTCTAAACAATGAAATAACTGATCTAATCTATTTGAAAGACTCTCGATCCTACCTCAGAAGTGAGGAAAGAATCATAGTCTCTCAGAAACTATCAATCCCCACAACTTCCCTGGCAATATCGAAAGTAAGATTGACTGAAATAAAGTAATTAACTACTCTATTTGATATGATTCTAATTAGAACTTTGAAAGCTAGAACCTGGATTCTGCAGAATAGTGGCGAATCTGATGGTGTGTGTGATCTTGTCCCCTTAGTGTGATCTCCTCGTTCCTTCATGTTCACGTGGATCCAGAAAAGTGTGTAATGCTAGCATCAACAGAAGTAGATATTGGGACAAAGGCAGCTTAGGATACAGACTGAATATAATGCGAGTAGGAGAGAGATAATGCAAGAGTACAGAGCTTGGCTTATGCAATTCCTAGCGGGATTTATTGCGAGTCATGCAACATAAAACGTCTAGAACCTGAAACTATCCTGTTTGAAGAACAAAACCTGTAACTTTAATGGCTTCCTATTGAAAAACAAACTACTTTACTCCAATGGATTGGATGAAATATCAACAGCACTTACACAAGATGGATATGTGGCTTCCTAACAGCAAAACAACACTAACTAAGCATGCAATGAAAGAAACTAAGAATTCTAAGTAAAATGAAAGACTAATCTATTGCAATGAGAAATTCAGAGGCAAATTTGAGGGGCCATTTGCTTGAGCACAAGCCAACTATTTATAGCATTTGCATTTACCCAAGGTAAAAACCAAATTGATCTCTTAAACTATAAACAATGGCAAAACACTATTCCAGGGAACCAGAATCATTAATGCAAGCTCATGGCGGTGAAAAAAGCTAGTAAATGTTGAAATTTACGTGAGTCATGTTAAAAGAGCATTCTAGAAAATGCGTAAAGGACCGCCGCCTAAGAAGGGTGGTGGTTACAGGAACCCGCCGCCTACTTAGGGCGGCGGTTTGGTAACTGAAGAGAAAAAGGCCAAGAAAAGAGGGAAAAAGAGAAAACAAAGCACGCAGGGATAAGCGGGGCGTGCGGGATGTTAACGCACACTTGGGGAGCTTTTCTGGATCCCAAACACCTTGCGAGGAGACTTGTATCATCATTGGGGTATGTGTTACGTTGTTCCGATGGTGTAGTACCCTACAATTTTGGGTATGTACATATTGCCCCCTTGGAGAAGCATTTTAGCCATGAAGAGGCGTAAAATGGTGGGTCCAAGTATGGCGGTCCTGAAATGGGAAGTTGGAAGTCATACCTGATACGTCCGTGTGTCAAAATGATGCCATCCAAAATTCCCGCTCCCTGCAAAACGAAAAGAGAACTCAAGTGCAGATAGACAAGATAGATCGGAAAATAAATGCTAAAATAATGGGAAATGAGGATGTACCATTTGTGCGGGGTAAGAACTTACCTCCGTCGGCGCTCCAAACCTGCGAAAAAAAATATTCAAAACAAGTCAGGCTGCTATATATATGAAAGTGGGCCCATTTTCCTATTCATTTGCGCGTGTTGATTTGATTGATTCTGAGCTCTGGGACCCACGGTGATGGTTTCTTATGAGAGTAGAGTCAAAATGTTCGTGGCGAGATAGCGATCATGCCTCCGCGAGTGCAGATCATCGACCCGCGAGATCACAGGTTAGTTTTCCTCAATTTATCGTTTTTACCTTCAAATTTTTAAAATGTTAAAATCTTTGTCGTGGGGGGGTTATTTTAAAAATGTTAGGTTCAAAAGGTCCATCTAGGGGGCGCCTACTGGGTAGGCTTTGTTTTTAGCTAAAACGGTCCTTTTTTGGTGTTTTTAGGCTTTTTAAGTTATAAAACCCGCGTGGGTTTTGGGACACGACCACCACCCTGTCCAGGGTGGCGGTTACAAGACCGCCACCCTTAAGGCGGCGGTTACGAAACCACCTCCCTACTCAGGGCGCGGTTTTGCACAAAATGTCAAAAGAACACCTGTTTGAGATTGTTTTTGCATTTTTAGCATTTCTATGTGTTTTCATGATTTTTCTAATGTCACTTGGATGCTAACTTGCTTTGTTTTGTGTGTTTTTGGGTGTATGCAGTGAGAGAGGAGTACATTCAGTGGAGCCGAGAGAGGGAGTGTGACTAGCTCCCAGCAGTGTTAGACGCCCTTTCACAGGACGAGCAGGATACTCTCCAGAGGGCTGGTATACTACGTATATCGCGGGTCCCCCATGTTGCACCATCTAGTCACATACTCTGTGACTTATTTTCCTACTGGGATGCTGATCGGAACACCTTCTAATTACTAGGGGTCCAGGTGAGTGGACCATCACACTAGAGGATGTTTACCGTATCCTGGGGGTCCCGATCATCGGGAGATGACTCACCCTTGAGATAGCAGGTTCACGGGCCCAGATAGCACAGTGGGCTTCCTACATGGGAGATGCAGTCATCTCCACGGGTTTGAAGAAGGGGGTCAGAGTTCGATCTATTCCTAGTTTTCCCATCCCCTTGCTTCGCCAAGCTATTATGGGGATCCTTGCCTCGAGATTGATCGGGACAAGGGAGGAGACACATTACTATACTGCTGGTCCCCCATCATTGCATAGATTGAGGACCATGGCCGGATTTATGCCTGGGGAGCATACATACTTGGGACTACCTACCATGACTTGTACAGGCTAGTCCGTTTATAGGGGCAGTATTTGAGCCACCCGACCTTGGTCATGAGTTGGGTTTACGAGAACTTCATTCCTTATGGTAGAGGTGTAGAGGTGAGGGCAGCCAAATGGATAGATATGTCAGTGCTCGCAGCACCTCATCACCAATTGATTCTCCGACCAACGATGACATGGAGGCCACACCATATCAAACCATGGCAAGGTGTATATGGGGCGAGGAGGCTCTTACTTTGATCTCCTGCTCCACTACAGGGCAGCTTATCGACAGAGTGGGGTGAGTGGAGATACACCCCTTTGGCCGAGTTCCTCATAAGTTTGGCCTACCCTACATGGGCATGCTTCCCCTAGTAGCGCCAAAGATACAGTGTCGATTCAAGAGGCCAGAGGGGGTCCTGGAGGCCGGGGTTGGACAGTTATTACTCCTGGCATTCCTATTGCGGCCATGAGGGTAGTATGTGCCGAGGAGAGCCGGTGTGCCTCAAGAACCCTTGCTTCGGATTTCCATGGGTCCTACCCATAGCAGCAATGACCCCATCGACATAGACTCCGAGTCCGAGGAGTTTATAGGGGAGAGACAAAGGAGGAGACTGAGGAGGATAGTGATCCTGAGTGGCATGACACTCAGGATATCATGCAGGCAGAGAGGGCCGAGCAGAGTGCAGAGAGAGTTACTCTGGTTTCAGAGGAGCCACTCTCCCAGGGCCATGGTGGGGAGGATGAGTCTGTTGTAGGATGCTACATTGCTCCAGCCATGGGGAGCACCTCAGTCAACGGCGGCATCTGTGGCAGGTGTTGACCCTAGAGATCCATCCTGGAGGCCTGGTGATCTTAGTAAGTTACCACCCTTCCTTTTAATGTTTTTTTTTAGTTAGGATTTCCTTAGTTGTTATCTCTCCTTTTGTTTACACTTGTGTTTTATCTCTTGTTTCATTTCTAATTTGTTTTTTCCTTTGTTTACAGAGACCACCGATGAGTGGTGGGACCTGATTCGTAGGGTATGCACCGATACCCTAATGATTCCCATGGAGAGGACCCATGCGGAGCTATCTGTGGATGTCGGGGAGCCCTCAGCAGCTGGCAGACATACTAACGTCTTTTCCCCTATCTGGCACGTGGCCAGGATGGTATCGACTCTCCGTACGGAGTTAGCGGGGTATAGGACAGCCGAGTGCCTGATGAGGAGTCATTCTCGTGGCGAGACTGCGGCTGCCCCTCGGGATCCTGAGCCCTCCGTGCACTCAGAGCGCCGACATAGCTGGAGTCCTAGGCATGGGCGTGCACCTTCAGAGGGGTCTCATAGGGGTTGAGAAGCCACTTGGCTCCCCTAGATTTTTGCATGATATTTTTGTATATCTCGGGCTCTTTGAGCGTTTTGACCATGCTTAGCGCATGATGGCATTGTATAGGAATTTATATATATATATATATATATATTCTTTTTGGATCAGACTTTTGGCATTTATGGCTTACTTGCATTTCCATTTCCTCATGTGAACTATGATATTATGCTTATATGCTCTTTAGAATGTATGCAATGGAGAACAAATGATGCAAGTGTTTACTTTCTTTTTGTATTTCATGATGCTGATATATGATAATGTAGATACAATGTGATTTTGAATCTTAGTTTCTGTAAGCAATTTTGGATACTTCATATTTGCTTTGGCAAAGTGGTGAAGATAAGCTGGTATGATAAGCAGATAAACCTGCCCCTCTCCTAACCCCACGCAACTAGTAAGATGCGAGGGCTCATCACCGAGAGCTGAAAAGGGCACAAGTTATGAAATGTGTTGAAATGATATTGATGAAAGATAGACAAAGCTTTGACGGAATCAAATTAGGATGCTACAAGCTTACTCCACTCGAGTGACTTCATAGTTTTGGGATGCAACTTGCTTTGCGGTTTATCTAGACTTAGATCCGTAGATGGCCATATGGTAGACAAAATCTAGGTTTTAGGATTCTTAATTCTCTTGGGATTTTGGACATCCGATTCATTTGCTTTTGACTCAAGACTTCAAGATTTGAATTGTTTGTTTATGACCTTTTGCATTTTCTTGTCAAGAGGACCCCCCACACCTTGCCCCATGCTACTAGTAAGAAGCATGGGTTTATCACCATAGGCAAGGCATAGGTGAGTAAGGGAATTTCCATCCTTTCCCAACCCTATGTCACTAGTAAGAGACGCAAGCTCATCACCGAAGGTTGGTGGGGCAAGGAAATGTGTAAATTTAAAATTTTCTGTTTGATCTATACTTGACTTGTTTATTTGAGCAAAATGTCAGTGTGTTCTTATTTCCAAAGAGATATACATACGGGATAGATGTGACACCATGAAGCTTCTAGAATAGACCATAGGCAAGACACCCATCCTAAGAAGAAACCAAAAGTGAGAATAAACCCGCAGATCTTGGCATGGTTACCGTTAAGACCTTGTCATATCTAGCTTTATTTGATGAAATGATTCCAAAATAGTTTGATGATATCATGGAAATAGAGAAGTATGATTAGAGTGTTTATGCCAACAACATCATGAGTTTGTAATGAATTACTTTGAGAACAAATTCCTTGATCACAATTTTTGTACGAAACAAGCGGACAAAATGATCCTAACTATATGAAGATGCAATGTAGATATAATTATACAAGTAGTACTAGTTGCTTACGTGTAGAATCATTTGAGGTGTAGGGAATTGACTGTTTCACCAAATTCCTCACCTTCTAGCATACATAGGAGATATGCACCATTTCCATAGTCCTTCATGACTCGGTATGGGCCCAACCATTTGGGCTGGAACTTCCTTCCTTCACCGGTCTTTTTGTCGATCCAACTGTCTAGCCTTAGAACTAGATCACCTTCATATATATCGCATTCATAGACCTTCTTGTTATACTGCCGGCACATCCGGTCAGCATAGATTCTATGCCACTGTTCAGCATCTAACCTAGCTTCATCTAGGCTTTCTAGTTGGGAGAGACGTGCTTCTCTGTAAGCGTCTTCGTCTAGAATCCCTTGTAATGAGATACGAAGACTGGGTATTTCAACCTCAAGTGGGAGAACTGCTTCTACCCCAAATACTAGCGAGAAAGGAGTCACTCCTGTTGGTGTCCTTATTAAGGTTTAGTGGGCCCATAAGGCCAGATATAACTTCAAATGCCAATCTCGTTTGTTTTCTTTCACCGTTTTAAGGAGAATGGATTTTAATGTTTTGTTTGTCGCCTCAGCTTGTCCATTGGCTTGAGGGTAATACAAGGAGGCCAGTATGATGGCTTATTTTAAATTTATTACATAATTCACGAACTTCGTCATTCTTAAAAGAAGTCCCATTATTTGAGATAATGACTTGCAGGATACCATACCTGCAAATGATTTGGTTCAAAATGAACTTGGTGATTACAGAACCCGGCACAGTAGTAAGAGGCATGGCCTCTACCCACTTGGTAAAATATTCGGTGGCCATGATTATGAAATTATGGCCATCTGTAGATGAGGGAGAGAATTTCCCTATTAAATCTAGGCCCCACGTAGAAAAGGGCCATGGAGTAGTGATTGGTTGTAGAGCTTGTGCCAACATGTGAATCTCATGAGAGAATTCTTGGCACTTATGACACCTTCGTATAAACTCTACTGTGTCGTGTTCTAGAGTAGGCCAGAAATAGCCCATTTGATGTATTTTTCAAGTGGTGGCATGGCCACCGAAGTGGCCTCCACACATTCCACTATGAGATTCATGGAGAATCCTCTTGGATTCTTCTGTGTCGACGCATCTTAGAAGCATTCCATCGAACACTTTTCGATAGAGCACTTGTTCTATGATGACGTATTTAGCTACGATAATGCGTAACCGCCTTCTTCGTTGTGGTGTAGCACCTTCTGGATATGTACGGTCCATGATATAATTAATGATATCAGTGTACCAAGGACACTCAGAGATAGAAGGTCGGGTTTTGATGTAGTATACGCACTCATCTGGAAAGTCTAGATCTACTAGATTGCCTCCGTCTAATGGATTATCAGCTAACCAATCCGTGATGATTTGTCCTTTAACCAACTTCTGATTTACGAATTTTAATTCAAATTCACCCATTAAGGTTATAAAGCGTCCAGCCTTTTTAGACAAGGACCCTTGCGTGAGGAAAGTTTGTAAATGTTCTATTTTTACGATGACCTTTGTTTCTTGATTTAACATGTAATGTCTTAAGCGTTTGGTTGCAAAGACTATGGCAAGGCATTCTCGTTCTGCTTGCATATAGCATGTTTCATAGTCGAGCAATGTCCGGCTAATGAAATAGATCACACGTTCTCTATTGTCATCATCTTCTTGAGCCAGCATACAAGCTAGCGAGACATTGGTGGCTCATGAATATAAAATTAATGGGCGATCTAGCTTAGGTGGCATTAGCGTAGGTGGTGATAACAAGAAATGCTTAACTGCGTCAAAAGATTCATTGCAGTCTTTGGTCCAATCAATGCTATAATCTTTCTTGAGTAGATTTTTGATTGGATGAATGGTGAAACTTAAGTCCGGGATGAATCTCCTGGATCACACCAAGTTTTCCAAGAAATGATCTGATTCCAGATTCATCCGAAGGTGGGACCATTTCGAGAACAACCTTAATTTTGGTTGGGTCAACATCGATCCCGCGTGATGATATAATGTAACCTAGGAGCTTCCCTCCTGTCACACCAAAGACACATTTTTCAGGGTTTAGCATGACTCCGTATTCTATCAGACGTGAAAGAATGACGCGAAGCACTTCCGGATGGTCACAACGTTTCTTGGCTTTAGCCAACAAGTCATCTACATAGGATTCCACAATTTTATGAATAAGATCATGAAATATATATGTCATAGCCCGCTGGTATGTAGCGCCGGCGTTCTTGAGACCGAATGGCATAACAACATAGCAATAGGTTCCCCAAGGAGTTATAAACGTGGTTTTAGCTTGATCTTGTTCGGATATTCTGATTTGATTGTATCCCAAGAATCCATCCATGAGAGATAAAAGCTCAAATCCAGCTGTTGCGTCAACAATGACATCTATAGATGGTAATGGGAAGTCGTCTTTAGGACATGCCTTGTTAATGTCTCGGAAGTCTACACAGATGCGTATCTTCCCATTCTTTTTGAGAATGGGAATGATATTAGATACCCACTGAGAGTAATCGACTGGTTTGATGAATCCTACTTGGAGGAGTTTCATTACCTCCTCTTTCACCATGAGAGCTACCTTGGGTTTCATTGGTCTTGATTTTTGTTTAATCGTTTTGCATCTGATTTAGTGACGAGGTTGTGCACCGCAATGTGTGGTGCAACCCCTGTCATTTCTTTATAATTAAATGCAAAAGCCTTCTAATGTTCCTTGAGGATCCGAGTGTGTATTTCTACTTCTAATGGAGTTAGCGAGGATCCTAACTTTAATATCCTTGGTTCATCTTCCATTCCGATGTTAATATCAATTGTTTCTTCGATTAAAGAAGTGTTACCTTCTTCAAACTCAGGCGGGGCTGGAGGTAGTTCCAGATCATCTCCATTCTTGACTGTGTATATGCTTTGAGTTCCTTTTGTGGGGGAAGCTCTGTCATGGGATTCCCGAAGTAAGAAGATGAATGTGGAATTAAAGACAAATCTATTACGTGATGGGCGAGATGTAATGCCGCATAGGCATTTAAGAAATCAAGAGTGGTTGTATCACTATCGATGTGGTCTAGGATAGTAGATTTGTTTTCATTTCTATTTAAAAGAGGATTTGACATTGTTTTTATCAATGGTTCATCATGAAGGGATACCATGAAACGGGTATCCTCTAACTTACTATTTGGAGTAAAGTGCGATGCTGAGGTTGCTATTGAATTGGTGAGAAGATTTTGTTCTCACGGGATTGCTTCGATTGATATGAAGTCAAAATCTTTGCTTAAATTTAGTACAGCTATTTTGTAGAGTTGTAAGTGCTTGGCTTTGGTTTCATACATCTCAGCAACTTGATTTGCTACCAATTATGAGTCTCCTAACACTCTGATGTTATCAACACCGATTCTCTTAGCTATGATGAGGCCAAGGAGGAGGGCTTCGTACTCAGCATTGTTGTTTGTGCATTTGAAATTTAGTTTAAAGGCAAATGGTAGGACTTTTCCTTTGGGAGAAGTAAGGATTACTCCAGCCCCAGCTCCGTAACGACATTTAGCTCCATCAAAATGGAGAGTCCAATACTTAGCTGGGAATATGGGCGCTGGGATATTTGTTGTGTTAACATCTTCTACCTCTACCATGTAGAGATCTACTGCTGGGAGAGAACCGACACCTAGGGTGCACCCCATGCCTACAGAATCAAATGGTAGGAACATTGGTAGATCTTGTTCTAGTAATTCAACAATTTTTGTAGTAGTTCCTAATGATACTGTTTCTACAATCTTAGCCTCATCTTTGAGGGCTGGGATTGTCTTGGCTAGGCTCATAGTTTCAAGATCTGTCGTAGGTACCAACTTTTCTTCTGGTTTTGCGTTGGTAGGTTTATTAAGTTGGTTCGTTGGGAGTTCAAACTCCGAGTGCACGCCTAGTCTTTTCTTTAGGTCAGCCAGGTGTACATCGAATGGTTTTGGATCACCTTTGGCTATGAACACCTTTCCTAAATGCAAGAATCTTACTTCTTGAAATAGCGTAGAAGGGATTGCCTTCATACGGTGTATCCATGGTCGGCCGAGGATCATATTATAGTTAGTTTCCCGATCTATAATATAAAACTCAATCAAGATTATTTTGGGTCCTATGGTGACTGGTAGTATTATAGTTCCAATTGAAGTGGCATTAAGGCTGTCATAGCCTCTTAGCATATTTCAGGTTGTGGAACAATTCGTTTCTCCGTACCCTAGCTTTTGAAGGAAAGAAAAAGGGACTATGTTAACTACTGCCCCATCATCAACCATCACGTGTTTCACATAATTGTTATAAACCCACACTTGCAAGTGTAAGGCCGGATCACCTCGGCGTGCAATCTCAGCGTCTATTGGCATTTTGTTTATTTCGAATATGAATTTGGTGTCCCTATCCGGCTGCCCCTGGAGGATGGATATCAAAGTCTATATGGTTTACCTATGTTTCGGGAGGTGGAGTGATGCTAATTAGATGACCTAAACCCAATGCTTCTAAAAGAGCAGCCCTGTGAGCAGGGGAGTTCTTCAACAAATCCAAAAAGGAGATGTGTGAGAAGGTTTTCGTTAGATCATTAATTAAATCGTAAGCACCCACGGGTTTTATTAATACTTGTTGGATATTGTCTGTTTCTAGTGGGTAGCTTGGACTTAGCTGAGAGGAATACTCTCGTGTCCTTGTTACAGCTTCTATGGGTAGTTCGGCATCTAACTCCACTAAACCGACTATCTTAGGTCGTGGCTGACTTCCTAGTTGTGGCGCAACTAATGGATTCAGTGAAGTTGAGGCTTCATGATCATTGTTTCCTATAATTACACCCTTGTTTGTCCCATTTGGATTTAACTTGTTATTGTTGTGATTTGGGAGCGGATTATCAAGATCCGGGGTGCATTTTGAGGGGAAACTGCCCCTATAAAAGTATTTGGTGCTGGTGACGTAGGATCTGCCAAGAACATATCTATAAAAAGTTGTCTTTGTTCCTCTGGCAAACGTTGCATAAATTTATTGTAGTCACGGCACGTTCTAGTGTCATGGCCTCGGATTTTGTGAAAACCACAATAGGAGTTAGGATTGTAATTCCTAGTTTGTTGGCTCGGTGTATATTGTGGCCTAAAACTTTGATCAAACCGTTGCCTATTAAAGTTTTGTGTTTGTTGTTTTTGGTTTGAATTCTGGTTTTGATACCTAGTTGAATTTTGATTTGGATCCCGTGTAGGGCTTCGCCGTTGTTGTTGTTGTTGTTGTTGTTTTTGTGGATGATTAAAATCCACTGTATTGATTGTTGGAGTAAAGTTATTGTTTCGTTGATTGTTTATTTGTGGTGGAGTATTCACAACATTTACCTTTCTAGCCTGATTAGTTACTCTATCCTTGACATTCATGATAGTAGGATAAGTTTTAGTGTTTTGGTTAGAGGTGATTAACCTCCCATTTGCTCCATATATTTTCATGACGACCACTATCAATTCTTTGCTTGATCTATTCGGAGAGCACTCTCAAGTACTTCATCGTAAGTTCTTAGTGGGAACTTTTGGACTTCTTCCTTCACTTCTCTGCTGAGAGAATGAAGGAATAAATCACATAGTTCCATTTGGTCCATATTTGGAGCACTTTCCGAAGAATAAAGAACTGTGCGCCACCTCATGATGAAATGGGCGATAGATTCATTGTGTTCTTTCTTGATGTGCAAGAATTCCTTGATTCCTGTTCTTAATAGTTTGTTCATGTCAAATTCCTTGATGAACTCTAAAACGAGTTGCTTGAACGAATGGATGGAAGCCTCAGGTATTCTATAATACCAATTGAGAGCGATACCTTCCAAGGTTTTGGGAAATATTTTAGCAATAACCCCATCCCATGGGAGTAGTTCTCGATGGCTGTGGCATAAGCTTTGATATGTGCGTTCGGATCTCCCTCACCTTTGTACTTGGGCAAATCAGGAAGAGGTCTTAGAAGCATGACGCTTTGTATGGTGAAATCTAAGGGCTCTTTCAAGTATTCTGAATATGTCCCTATCACATAGGTTTCGACCATTGATGGTGCCTGTTGAGGGAGTGGCGGTGGAATGGGTTGTTGACATGGCATTGCATATGCATTGGTAGGAGCATAAGGGAACCCCTGTGGTTGAGTAAAAATATCGGAGAGGAGAACATATCCCCTTGTGGTGATTTGGAGTACATGTTTAAGTATGAAGGGGTATTGTCCAAGAATGGATTATTTTGTACTAGACCGGGAGGTGTCAGATCGGTGTTAGAAATGATGGTTCTAGTCGGTGTTTGTTGTGAATACTGAGGGGTCACGCCTAACGTACCTATTCCTGTGAGGAGGTCTATTTGGCTAGGTTTGGAATTTCCTGCCTGCATGAGTTGAGAATGGTGATTTTCCTGAGAAAGTTCTAACCCCCTCACTTTTTCTACTAACGTTGAAATGACTTCATTTGGTGAAGTCACGGTGTTTTGCCTTAGCGGCGTTTGTTGTATATCATGGTGTTGTATAGGCATGTGATATCCTGCTATGAATTGATCACTGCCCTGCCAAGTTTCCCCAAGGGCATTTCCTATATGTAACGGCATGGAGGTATTTCCTTGAAAAGAGACCTCGGGTTGTATTTGTAGATTCCCTATAGGTGGGTACATACCTTGGGAACGTTGTTCATTCCTGGGATAACGTGTTGAATGTTCATTATCTAAAACCAGGTATGGGTCAGCTTGTCTACTAATTTGTGGTCTAAGTAGTACCTGAGGAGATGAACTAGACTCTCCTGTGAGTGTCATATTGTTCGAGCCTGAAGGCTTTGTTTGTTGTGTTTGAGCGAATTGATCCAACTCCTCTATTTGGAAAGATGAGCTATATCTGACCCTTGGAGTTTGTGTTGACAACTGGTTAGTTGAGTAGTTGTCACCCCATACTGAGAGTGAGGGCGATGATTGTCTATTCAGTTGAGCGTAGTATGCCTCAAGACCTAAGAGAGGCCTACCATATGCATCGAATCCCAACATATTCGGGGGTATATGAATACCCGTAGAATAATGGGAAGGAGCGAAGGTGATGGTGAAAGCTGATGAGGTAGTAAAGACGAAAAAGGTTGTTTAATTTAAAAGAACCAGTAGAAATCTGACTCCAAACCAGAAAGTAGAAAGGTTCACGTTGGGTTCACCAATTTTGTACGATGGAAAAGTGACAAGCAAGCATGGGAATCTACAAGTAACTTTTCCTCGCACCCGACCTCCCGAGGTCATGCCGACAAAGCCAATGAGAGATTAAATATGTGTGGGATGTAGACAAGCTAATTAGGCAATCTGATGTCTTCAACGCACACTAGTGGAAATTGTGAATCTAAGGCAAAGAAGGCCCTCCTAACCTGAACTGGTGTGATAGATCAATCAGTAAGGATGACTTCTCGATGGCTCCAATCAATATCGAGCTCCGGCGCGATTCGTTCTATAGGTTGTAGAATATGTGGAAAATGACCTGGGATAGTTTCGTGTATATCTCCAGATAAGGTCATAGAGCGGATGGTAAATATAATTAACTCTATGGGTGATTCTCTGGCCTAGTCTAGAACTCTTTAGCTTTGTTAGCTGCTGTGTCTAGCAAGGATAACTGTTCGATGATGATAGGTGGAAGTGGAGTAGATCTGAATACTAGTGTACGTAGGCCAACATCTATGTCTGATTCACCTATGGACTCGTTGGGCTATGGGATTTGTGGGTCACAACCATAGATTCGTATTTGTTGTGGTCCTACTATGGTCATGTGCGGAATCAATCCCTAATCCCTAGTATCTAATAGTCATATGCCTTTTCAACTTCTATATTCAGAATTAATAATTGTGTGATCTTCTCATAATATCTTACAGCGTTTGTGCAACCTGAATTCTCAAGCTGGTATCTATATCTGTGAGAGTGTCTCCTATGTCTAGCTATGGGACCAAAGGATCACAACCAAAGGTCTACTCTCTTTCAAACCCTTCTACAGTCATGCAGATATGAATCTAGGGTAATCTGTAGTTTGGTTGATTTGACCAAAATGTGTGTGCTTGGTCATCTTCTATGATTAACCCGTGCAATTGGAAACTGATTTGTTGTAAGTTTACCATTGTTTGGAAGACTTGGATCCTAGGATTATGATATATATCGTTATGGCTGTGACAAGATTGGGTTGGGGCACGATTGGCTCGAATACGTATTCCCTGAGATCTCTAGGTCCCGTGATTGTCATACAAAAGCAATAACGTAAACTAAATGCAGCAAAATAAAATTAACTATGTGAAGTATGTCTATAACATATATAACTTCTATATTTTTGTTATTTTCTGATGAATTTTATAAATGAATTTGAAAGAGCAGCTATTTTAATATATCTAGAAATTGACAATTAACCTAGTGTCGAATTTTAAAACAAAGTAACCGAGTATAACTACTTTCCTGTGTAGTTTTAAATCTATTCTAAACAATGAAATAACTGATCTAATCTATTTGAAAGACTCTCGATCCTACCTCAGAAGTGAGGAAAGAATCATAGTCTCTCAGAAAATATCAATCCCCACAACTTCCCTGACAATATCGAAAGTAAGATTGACTGAAATAAAGTAATTAACTACTCTATTTGATATGATTCTAATTAGAACTTTGAAAGCTAGAACCTGGATTCTACAGAATAGTGGCGAATCCGATGGTGTGTGTGATCTTGTCCCCTTAGTGTGATCTCCTCATTCCTTCGTGTTCACATGGATCCAGAAAAGCGTGTAATGCTAGCATCAATAGAAGTAGATATTGGGACAAAGGCAAATTTTTAGGATACGATCAATATAATGTGATTAGGAGAGAGATAGCGCAAGAGTACAAAGCTTGGCTTATGTAATTCCTAGCGGGATTTATTGCGAGTCATGCAACATAAAACGTCCAGAACCTGAAACTATCATGTTTGAAGGAAAAAACCTACAACTTTAATGGATTCCTATTGAAAAACAAACTACTCTACTCCAATGGATTGGATGAAATGCCAATGGCACTTGCATAAGATGGATATGTGGCTTCCTAATAAAGCAAAACAACACTAACTAAGCATGCAATGAAAGAAACTAAGAATTCTAAGTAAAATGAAAGACTAATCTATTGTAATGAGAAATTCAGAGGAAAATTTGAGGGCCCATTTGCTTGAGCACAAGCCAACTATTTATAGCACTTGCATTTATCCAAGGTAAAAACCAAATTGATCTCTTAAACTATAAACAATGGCAAAACACTATTCCAGGGAACCAGAATCATTAATGCAAGCCCATGGCGGTGAAAAAAGCTGGTAAACATTGAAATTTACGTGATTCATGTTAAAAGAGCATTCTAGAAAATGTGTAAAGGACTGCCGCCCTGAGCAGGGTGGCGGTTACAGGACCGCCGCCCTACTTAGGGCGGCGGTCACGAGACCGCCGCCTAGGCAGGGCGGTGGTTTCGTAACTGAAGAGCAAAAGGCCAAGAAAAGAGGGAAAAAGAGAAAAACAAAGCATGCGGGGGCTAAGCGGGGCATGTGGGATGTTAACGCACACTTGGGGAGCTTTTCCGGATCCCGAACACCTTGCGAGGAGACTTGTATCATCATTGGGGTACGTGTTACGTTGTTCCGACGGTGCAATACCCTACAATTTTGGGTACGTATAGGGACCATGTGATGCGCGAATGCGAGAAGTCAATGGCCCGCATGCCCAGTCAATGGCAGATGTGCAAGGATAAGGAGGCTCAATCATTCGATGTGGAAGAATGTGTCTGGGACAGCCAGACACGCGGACCCGATTTTTCCGAAATAGCCGCAGTAAAGAGAAAAGTCAAAGTTTGACCTCCCGAACTTCAAACGGCCATAACTTTTGACTCCAAGCTCTGATTTTCATAAAATTGGAATTTTTGGAATGAGGGTACATATATTTAAATAAAAGAAACATATTCAGCTCCAGTTAGTTAATTCTCATTCCCGTCAAATGACAAAAAAGCCCGCAGACCCAAAATAGCTGCTCACACTCAGAAGGTCATAACTTTTGCATTTCTCAATGAAATCACACAAAATTGGTACCGTTGGAATTGTGTCTTTGAGCCCGACACATAGAAATCAAGAAATTTTAGATTTGATGAGAAATAGATGGGTATTTTTCATAAAACATGGCCGGGTTCATGATAGTGTTTTATTTGGTAGTTGGGAGTGCAATTAAGAGGCATGGTCATCATTCTTTCTCTGCTGCAGCACCTGGGACAATATGGGGAGCCTTTTGCAAGTAACATACAATCATTTCACTCCATTTAGTGCCTCTTATAAGTGGTTGAAGGATAGATTTTGGGATTTCCATTTTCCCTTTCTCTCTCTCTTCTCATTTTCCTATAAATTGGAGTGTTGGGCTCATTGTAAAGGGGAGTTTTAGTTGTAGCAAAGCTCTATCAAAATTTATTTGTGAAGACAATGTGTTGTAGGCCCTTGTAGTGGACTCCTTGCATGGTGATCCAGGCCCTTATCTTGTAATAGATTGAATTGTGCATATCATGAAGCAATAAAATACAAGTTTGTGATACATCTTCCCCTGCTATGTTTTTTTGCACTCTTCTTGCCCTTTCAACCTTCATTACAAGAATATTGTGTCTATTTTTATGCTCTTGCAGGATCCATTATCATTGTGTATGTTTGAGATGTTGTTGTGAATGCATTTTGCTAGATTGTGGAGAACTGTCATCACCCCTTCTAGTGTGCACTTTGCTTCTGTATCTCACGCATTGGAAGACTACTCTCCCACCCCCTCCTTTTCTAGTGTATCACCGTTGTAGTGTAGGATTTCATGTTTTATGCATTCTCTCTCCTTGGTCCCTTAGAAAGTTAGATTAGGACAGTTAGTTTTGCTTGCATTAGAGTAGATTGTGGCAGGTAGTTTAGGAGTAAGAACCAGCTTTCTCCGGTCTATCTCAAGTAGCAAGTCCCAAAACTTGGAGATAGTACCCATGTTATCCAATCACACTTTGTGAGATCAAGTATATGTACTTGTGTAAACATAAGGGTGTTGTGATCCGGTGATAACAATACCCATTAGTGCAAGTAGTTGTACATCTTGTAACAAAGTTGAATGACCAAGAAAGGTGGTCGCAGGTAAACACAATGTGGCTACACGTTGCAAAGAAGATGTCTCAAGGAGTGATCTACAATATCGTGGATCACATAGCAAATACAATCATTGAAGAAGTGTAGACAGGTGACATAATAAGTTTTGGCACTATTTTATTTTCTTTGGTGTTTATGGAGATTGGAGTGCCTAATGGGCTAGAGGAGAAGATTTGGGAGTACCCCATAGAACACAAATCTCTGGCAAAAGATTTCAAAAATACTTGTGCAAAGGATCAATGAGCAGACCATTCAAATAGAGGGTGGAGAAGTGGTATGATAGGCTACGTAGCATTCAAAGAAGAATGATGCATACCCAAGGAGTTACCTTCGGTAGTAGGGAAGGTAGTGCAGTTCGCGGTACAACAACACTTTTGCAGACTGCGCGCTGTTCGCCATGAAAGATGGGGCTTGGAGCCCATGGTGTAAATCACCTTATGCCTTCATAACACAATATTTCTAGGCATCATTTCACTAGTTTTTAGATGTGTGTTGCATAAGCTTCAATGCGAGATAAGGTAAATTGTGACTACCACACTCGAGAAAGAAATATGTATATCCAGGATGGAATGCCTACATTGAGAGGCTTATCTCAGATATTATAAGTATGAAGCTCATAATCTTGGCAGTTGGGGACACTGGAGTAGTGATTATGTACCTGTAAATCAAGCCTAAGATAGAGAACAATAAATATGTGGAGAATGAGTTCGGGCTCCTAGGGCCACCAAAATTTAAGCATACAATGGAAATTTTTCCAGCACCTAAGCCCATAGAGACAATAGAAGTAGATGATGAAGAGGAGGAGCATGAAGATAGTGGTGGTTTGGAGAATAGAGGAAGAATGATATATTAGTCATATATTTGAATGCTTTAAGTCTTCATCATGCTAACATCATGTAATAACAACCCTAAAGAGGGGCTTGGTACATTTGCGCTTTGGGTGATTGCTCGGTCTAGATCGAGTGATGTGCCAACATGCCTAGGATTTTATTGGTGAATTCTAGGCTGCATCAATTATTTTTAGTGAATATTGTGATTCATGTAATGATTTTGGTCATAGAGTTATAGATTACAAAAGAACATCTTCTAGGAGTGGTGCAAGTCTCTTCAAAGGTGAATGTTACTCATGTTGTGAGTATGGTCATAAAACTAAGGATTGTGGCTGGAATCTTAGTGTATATGAGTCAAGAGGAAAGAAGAAGGGTATTGTGTGCTACAATTGTCACAAACAGGGTCACATTGTAAGATATTTCCACCAAAATGAATCTTCAAGGTATAGTAGCAGGTTTCAAGCATTGAAGAGGAAAGAGAAGAAAGAGTTTAAGATGAAAATCAGATTTGAGATTGAATATGAGATAATCAAGTCTACTCCTATGGTAAAAAGGATGTTGACCAAGAAAAAGAGGTCAAATGAACTGATTATCAGTCTAAAATTCATAAAATGAAGTCTAATCCAATAAGGTTTTTCAAATAAGGGCCTAATTTAAACAAGGAGGAAGACAAGTTAATCAATCTCATATCAGATCAAGGAGGTGTGTTTTCCTTGGTTGAAAAATAAAAGGTTGAGGAAATCCATATGTGTCTAATCGCCATCTAGTCTCCAACACATGAGCAAAGTGGAATAAAATAGGTATTCGGGATACTTCAAAATTTGTAAGGTATGAGCTCTGATTTTTCCATGAGATATGAATCCTTAAAGTTAGTAACATGTATGTGTTTTTGTCAAGGAGGTTTTGTTTGACCATTCACGAAGATTATGATGTCATAAAGTCTTGGTCTAAGTAGTTAATGTTTGAAATTTTGTTTAGTCAAGTATTATAAAAGTATGGTTGAGTCCTGCTTATCCAATCCATGAAAAGTGTTTGCATACTATCAACAATCCTATGAAGTTGTGTTGGTATGCATATATAAATTCTCAAAGATTTATAAGGTAGTGAAAGTCATTTTTGAGTTCATGAAGTTAATCTTGAGGTCATAAAAGGTACAAGTGTGTCTACAACATTATTATATTGGTTCTTGAGGTCTTGGGTCTATGAATGAAGGTCTAATAGTAAGGTGTGCGTGTATATGTGTTATGGTCTATCTAGAGTCAATTATCGACTATATCTATGCATGAAGATTGTTGGCATTGTATTTCATGGAAGATATGTTAAAAGGTCATAAAAATGTATGTAATCTTGAATATTTTCCTAGATTAGAGGTATGTGAGATTTCATCATTCATGAAGAAATTTGATAAGACCTCATTCATGTTTGTGATACTCTGTTTGACCATTTAAGGTGTATGAATAATTTTTGTGTTTATAAGTTATAGTATATGTGTAAATGACCATAAATTGTCCTTGGAGGTCATGATGAAGACCTCATGTTGAAGACATGAGTGCTTACAATGTTCTATAAACCAAGATAAGGATATTTAAGTTTGATACAATCATGAAAATGTCTATAAAAGATGATTTGACACTATGCTAAAAAGGGTATAGTCACTTAAGGTGTCAAGAAGAGCTAAGTTATACATCAAAGTCCAACTTCTAGGAGTTTGAGGTTTGTGCACAATTTTTGGAAGACATTACATATGGTCAGCATGTGTTTTTCAAGTCATAATCATGTCTCATGATGAATGAAAGGGTTGACATGCATTTGATAGTTAGGTTTGTGATGCTCTTATTTCCCTATGCAACTATATAAGAAGGTTGATGTTGCCAATCAACAAAGGAATGATTGAGAATTATGCTTAGAGACCACGTAATGGATTTTTAGAGCTGCAAGAGGTGGCAAAGTACAATAAGGTAGGTTTGAGGTATCGAAGGAATCAAGTGATGTTATGGTAAAAGTTAATGGAATTTCATGGAGTATGAAGGATTCCAAGTGTTTACTCCCATGGGGAGTTAAATTCCATGGTAATCAGGAAGCTTTGAAGGTTTTATAACAATTTAAAGAGGATTAGAATGTTGACATTTGAGTAGTGATTATGGGTCGTGTATCATTTTGGTAGTGACACTATGAGATGAATGTTTAGGTGGTGTAAGAAATGACAAATTCTTCCCAAAATATTGATTATTGAGATCTACATCATTGATGGATTAATTCCTAGAGATTGATGAAGTTGGTTGGTTATGCCAAAGATCAAGAGAAATGCCTTGAGAATTAATATTGCAAATTTGACAATGCAATGTAATGATAAGGTATAAAGACCTTGTGATCGTACATGTAAGTAATGAAGGGATCAAATTACTATGGTTGGGATAAGGTATGAAAAATTCATGTTATTACATATATGTCTGAGTTCACATGTTTATCTATCTCTATGAGAACAAAATTTTAAATCAAGAGATGCGTGATTTCAAGGATAGTCATAAAATATTCGGTATGGGTAGGGAAGTCTGTAATGCAGGGTACAACATAGTGCTCGACAAAGAACATGGGTCTGAAATTAGATGATATTAACCTTAAAATTGTGGCTTAAGGTGTCTAGGAGGATGTAAACACTAAATCATGCACTTTGGGTATCATTTATTCCCCGTCTAATACTACTATTCATATGGTTTTGAGTAAATAAATTACTAATTAATCCATGTCCTTTGGCTTTTTTTTGCTTTCCTTCCATTATTCATTCACGACATTTAGCACATACCAACCTAGTCTGTTTTTGTCTTTTTGCATCATTCTATGATTGGAGTGCCTAGCCCCATCTTGGGGCACCCCGAGATCCTTAGTCCCATTCGGTGCGCTCCGATCCTTTTCCCACTTTACTTCCATCTTTTGAGCACTTTCTAGCTGTTTGAGCTTTTTATCTTTTTGGTGGTCGAGACTTTTCAAGGTTAATTACAAAATTAAATCGAGAGAACCATATAAATATAAAGTTATGAGACCATAATGCGGGATAAAGCACTAGGCACTACTATCATCACCTAAGGTTATAGTCCATCTAATACCTCTAGAGCTCATTTGCATCCGTCTAGCTCCATCACAAGGGATAAGACTAGTTCATCTGCGACATAATGCATAGGAGGGAATTTTATTCTATTCCATCCACCATTTATTACATTTATACATCTAGTTATATCTCGCTACTTCACAAAGTGCGACTAACACAAGAGCACCTAGGGAATGAATTTCACACACACACACACACACACACACACACACACCTAGAAATACATTGGGTCTAAGATGTAGTGCAACACTCAGTTAGTAAGTCCACCATTATGGCCGTTGAGGACATTCTGATTCCTTTATATGCATATTTGTTTTTTTAGGGTTTTGATGCTTGGTTTGGGGTTTTGTAGGCATCTTCTTCATCTTTGATTAGTAGCGACATACAATGCAATTCAACAACATGTACACGACATGAAGCGAAGGATTTGGATCATTTAGTGACCATGTAAATCTAGTTTCTAGACCTCCCGCACGTGCTAGGGTGCCCTAGGAACCCTCATCCTTCCTCAGGAGCCCCAGTCTACTGAGATAGCTCAGATCTACACTTTTCTGGGCCTTCACACAATCATTCTTGAATTTTTCTCATCTAGTATTCTCTATAATACATCAAATCAACTAAGATCTTTCTAACTCTCCTTACACATTAGGGTTTTAAATTTCTTTCTTAGTTGCTTGGGTCATTTACTTTATTTATTTAGTTTTTATTTACGAATTTGCATAACATTTGATTAAGTTAGAATAAATCATTTATAATTTACATTTTAGGTTAATCATTTAGTGAACCTAAACTTGATCTTCACGCTAGGATCCTCATTTTCCCTCTATTATGGCTCCTCAAATGGCTCAAGTTTCTTTGTCTTATTTCCTGAAGATACATCCCAATTTCCCTGCTATTCTTCAAACTCCTAAACACCATATATCATCCTAAAAAAACACCACCACATGAAATAATTCTTATATTTGATTGTTTATATGACGACCCTAGTCTTAGTACTCTTCCATATAATCAACCCCTATTGGAATAAATTCAAGATTTAAATTATTTTTTCCAAGAAAAGTTTATGGCTATGGAATCTACAATCATATCTCTCAAATCTGAAATCCAACGTCTTAAGGATGCTTCTCAAGAACATGTTTGTTCTCCTTCTACATCTCATTCTCATTCTATGTCTACTACATGTTCTCATATCAGTGAGCCTCCTATCTTACCATTACTAGATCCTCTCATCCTTGATCACAATACTAAGAAACATGACCTTCTTACTGAGCTCCTTAGTCACCAATTGATCATTTTACTGCTTACTCATTACTATCCCCCTTATCGGCTAGCCAAATATCAAGGTAATCCATATTGCAATTATCATCGAATCAATGGACATAATGACATCGATTTCCACACTTTATAACGAAGAATAAAACATCTTGAACATCAGGGATTTATCTCATTCACTACACAACATTATGTTGCATTCCCATCTACAAGTTCTACAATTCATTGGGCCCCTAAATCTACTTCTTCTACATCTAATGAGCAACTTGTTATCAATTCTAGTGTTATTTATTCCGTTACTCAAGCGCCACCTATGTAATCTACTCAAGTCAAGCAACCACCTCTCAAAATTAGTTCAAAAATTTCTCCAACTAGATCATCTACAGTATTACCAAGCCCATGTAAGAAACCTCCTCTAAAGCTCAATCCAATCTAGCCTTCACTCAAGTATTCCACAACGTCACTAAATAAGCCACCATCGTGCAAGTTCCCTTCCCAATCACCACTTTGGTAGCCAATAATTTTTTTCAAAGAAACTCCTCCTCCCACTAATGGTCAAGACACATCTCTCATACTTTCATAACCATAAATCAATATATTCATATATGCATAATCATCACATGCTTTAGCATCGTCATTACCCGATGACATACTCTTGTGCTTCGGCTCACACTTGACTATTGAGGGCTACATACTACACATGAACCCCACACACTACATAATAGATACTACACACTACGTCTCTTTACATATCTTACAGTACATGTCAAATTCTGCATCTTACATCCCTAACTTACCTTACATCATTAGTGTTTCATCATACTAGTATTCATCACATATGTGTCACACTCCTATTGTCTACAAGTTTAGCATCATATACTACTCATCCTACATACTACATTGTGCACACTCTCACATTATTAGTCTATCTACACATCTTGCATTACACACTATACATTGCATTTTACACATCTTGCACATCATATGGTCATCTCTTATCATCACACATACTACATATTCTTCTACGCACTGCACTCACTACCCTATGATACACTCTAGTTCCTCGGTCCATACTCGATTATCAAGGGTTTACAAATCAAATGGACCTTATCATACGCACACGGTCATTATTCATCCTTCTATCATGCAACATTACTAGGTTAGTGACATACGCTATAGGCTAAATGGTCACCTATTCCTTCATCTTGTAGTGGTATACACTTTAGGCTACATCACCACTCCCTCTATTCATCTTGTAGTGATATATGATTTAGGCTACATCATCACTCCTTTTATCATCTTGTCATGATATACACTTTGGCTATAGGGTCACATACACACTTCATCACTAGGTCACATATCATCAACACATATACACACTCATCACAATGCATTAGACACAACACACACTCGACCATTTCCCGATGATTCACTCTCATTTATGGTTCATTCATGATTACTGAGGGGAAAACCAAATGAACCTCATTGAATAAAAATCCACTCACTCAAGGGCACGTGGCTCCTATCATCCATCTTTCATTCCATTCCATCCATCCACAACATATTGTATATCTTGGTTACTTTTACTCTTTCTTGCATTTTCTTGTATATGGTCATCTTATTACACATAATAGATAGGTTTCTTGTATGTAATTATCTCTACTATAAACACATGCACATTCATGCCTTTCTCTAGTTTTGATCACAAATATAGGTCTCTTACATGTAGCATGGATGCTCGCCTTTTACCACTCCTATAACGGATGTTGGGGGCTTCCACATTCGCACACTACATGTTCTATTGTTTCATTTTGTACTTAGCACTTTTAATTACTTGGCTAAACACACTATTGGAATATGGGTTATATTTATAACATGCTAATGGGTGCTTCATGTGAAACATTTGTTTTGTAGGATTACTTGCTTCCATGTCTATCTGTTTGTTTATCTACTATTGCTTTTCTATTGTTTTCTAGCTTCTATGCAAGCATTGCCCTTTGTTTGGTGTACACACTTATTTGTGTGTATGCGACCATTATGGCCTTGAGTTTCTGTGACATTGTGAGTGATGTCCCATAATTTCAACCCACTTTGGCGGTTTATGATTTTCTTCTTGCATGTTTACTTGCTTTCTAGCTTCTACATTGTCTACATAGCATACACTTGTCTTTTACATGCATGTTTGTTCATACTAACACTTGTTTTCTAAGAGTTTGTTTCTGTGCACCTTGGTTTCTACCAAGGGGATTCCCTTGCTCATGCAAGGTATAGTTTATGTGTTTGGTCCTCTTTTTGGACCGCATCCTCCTATCCATGACGTCATGTGTACCCCAAAAGAGGGGACATCATTTGGGGTTATACATAATACACAACACTTTCTAGCAATACAGCTTCTGATTCGATTCAGTTTTCATCTTTGACATTGTGGGTTATATAGTGAGTGGGGTCGACTAGTCTAAAACCTCGTACACAATGGATTTTACAGAAATGGTTTTCCTTAGCATTCTAGGGAGAAGTTATAGGTTAGAGGATACATCGATTTACTCTCTCTACACTACTTCAGCCAAAGTGACATCGAATTACCCAAAAAACTAGGTAGTACATAGATATCTTCATACATCTTCAAGGTATCAATTATAGATTAGAGAACAATGCATCTTTCTCCCTACACTTCTTCAGCGATGTTGATGTGAGATCGCCCAAAAAACTTACAATACATGATATCATTTATTCACCCTTTTTAACATCACGGATTAGGTGCACATGTTACTTTTTCATTTGCATTACATAATTTTTACTATATACATGCATCTTTACATGTGTCTTTACATGTGTTTTTACACATATATACATGCGTATTTTACTACTTAATCATCTTATCCTTACAGATATGTCTCAGTATGAGAAGAAAGAATTCAATAAACAACAACAACATTTTGCAGCAAAGATACACCTCATACTAACATGGAGGTACATTACACACATCGAAAACTACACAAGCCTTTATGCCTTAGGTTCACTCTCATCACTTTTTCTCTTTTGTATCTTTAGTTTCCATGCTCCATCTTTGTTTTACTCCACACTTTTTGTAGTGCTTCAGCAAATTTTTGACATCAATCTACATGGACATCAGGTACACATCTATATCTACTTTATGTTACCGAGCGTTCCGCTCACCAACATAAAGTGGGGAAAATGTAGAAACTAAATCACACACTTTGGGTATTATTTATTCCTAGTCTTATACTACTATACAGATGGTTTTTGAGTAAATAAAGTACTAATTAACCCATGTCATTCTACCTTTTTACTTTCCTTCCAGCTTGTCACTTCGTAACCTTTAGCACATACTAGCCCAGTATGTTTTTGTTGTTTTGTGTCATTCTATCTCTCGATTGGGGTGCCCTGTACCTGGTCCCATTTGGGGATCCTTGATCCTTTTTCCACTTTACTTACATATTTTGCGCACTTTTTATCCATTTTAACTTTCTATCTTTTTAGTGGTCATCCTCTTCGTGGTTTACGAAATTAGATTAAGAGAACCATATAAATATAAAGTTATGAGACCATAATGTAGGACCAAGCACTAGGCACTACTATCATCACCTAAGGTTTCATTCCATCTAATTAATCTAGAGCTCATTTGCTTCCATCTAGCTCCATCACAAGGGACAAAGTTGGTTCATCTATATCACATTGTATAGGAAGGAAGTTTGTTCTATTACATCCACCAATTTTTGCATTTCTACATCTAGTTATATCTCACTACACAAATTGTGAACAACACTAGAGCACCCAGGCAAATTTCACACACACACACACACACACACACACACACACACACACACACACACACACACACACACACACACACACACACACACAGAACTACATCGAGTGCGATGTAGTGCAATGCTTAATAAGTCCACCATTGTTACCACTGAGGAAACTCCGACCCCTTAATATACATATATTTTTAGGTTTTTGATGCTTGGTTTGGGGTTTTGTAGGTATCTTCTTCATCTTTGATTACTAACAACATACAACGCAGCTTTGACGCCATATACAAGACATGAAGCAAAGGCTTTGGATCATTTAGTGACCCTATAAATCTAGTTTACGACCTCTTGCCTGGACTAGGGCACCCAAATCTCGCAGACCGAGGGTGCCCTAAGAACCCTCATCCTTCCCCGTACTCTAGTCTTCTCGAGATAGCTGAGATCTACAATTTTATGGGCCTTTACATAGTAGTTCTTGCATTCTTGCATTCTTGTCATTCAGTCTTCTCTAACACATCAAATCAACTAAGCTCTTTCTAACTCTCATTGCACATTAGGGTTTTACATTTATACTTTCTTAGTTTCTTGGTTCATTTAATATATATATTTATTTGTTATTTATAGCTTTGCATAACATCTTATTAAGCTATAATACATCATTTATGTCCACTTTAGTTTAATCGGAGGATAGTATGGCGTAATCACTTGTGTTTGCATACATATTGAGAAGTGGAGACTAGTTCTAACTTATTCTCGAGAAGTATGTCAAACATGTTGAAAACTGTTTGGAATTGTTTCAAGTTATACCTTCCATCAAGTCAAAAGCATGAAGATTAGGTACATTGGAGTTGATCAATCCTAGAAGCAAAACATCAAATTGATCAAGGATAGGAAGTGTGGAACACATGTCAAATATATTTTTTTATTTCATGTAAGGTATGAAGGATGTGTGGCATTCATTTCTTGATATATAGCTCTATTTTGAAGTAAGTCTAGGGGTTGAGTAAATCCATGAGCAATTATATTCACTACATGAAGTCTGTGTTTTTGAGTTTTTGTCATGAAATTAATGGTTTCCAACTCAAGGAAGTGGTATAGAGGTCTGAAAAAGTCTAAGTATTATATCTAGCTGAGTAAAAAGTAGATTATGTATTAACAAAGCTATAGGTGTGTACAAACCAGAATTTTTCTCCATGAAGTTAGGGACATGTCTCTCAAATAGAGGTCTAAGGTATCAAGAAGGATTAGTAGACATAGAAAGTGTTTTGATGTAGGGGGATATTTTCAAAGCTTTATCATATGTTATATGATGAAACATAGACTTTAAACACTAGAAAACAATTTTGGGATTGTGATAATCAAGTAAACATATCCTCGAACATTTAATCAAGGTAAGTACCAAAAAATTGGCATTAACAATTAGTATATGAAAATATCTTGATAGAGGTAGCACATTTTTGGAATTTCATGTGTTGTGGTTGATCCTAGAGCATTGAGAATGTTAGCAATTTTAGACTCGAAGATGTTGTTTATGAAAATTGGTCCTAAAAGTTGTTATAACAACATTTGAAGGTGGAATTGTTAATTTTGGCATGGTATAGACCAAGAAGAATTTGTAGAAAATGTTTGAATAGAAATGTGAGGTATTATCTTAGGGGGATGTTTTGCATGCATTGATCAGGTCCATGGATCCTTTTGCTACATCAAGAAGACAAGAAGAAGAGAATTTTTTTCCAAGGGGAATTAGTAAATCAAGTAAGTCACTGTGCATTATTTCCATTGTGTATTGTCTTGTGTTTTCATTTTCTATGTCTATTCATCATTTTATCCTTTTTAATAAATGTCAAAGGGAGAGATTAACATCAAAAACATGGAGAAGAGGCATGTAGGTGATTGGTCTTGTTCATTGGCATCAATGTTTCTTAAGGTGGTTGCCATTAATAACAAAAGGGGAGATTGTTGGAATTTATGTCTAGGTGTTGTTATTGATGTCAAATCCATTGATGGAAAAGGGTGTGTATGTGTCATATGATTCCCCATGAGGTTTCATCCATTGTCAAACATGAAATTTAATAGTTAGTGTTATGTTTTGGTGAAGTCTTATGGTATTCTGGAGCATGGCCTAGTGTGTATGATCATTGTGTGAGCTCTCTTAAGTTGGTTTAAGGTTTTTATGAGGTTAGTGAAGGTCCTATAGGTGTGTTAAAGGTTTCCAAGTATTTTCATGTGGTATCCATGGTTATTTCATGAGGTTCATTGGTTGAGTCAGGTCATTTTAGGCCTATTCCTAGACCTAGAGCATGTGGTATGGTATGGTGTCTTGAGAAATGGAGCAAGGAAGTCATGGTTAAGCATGGGAGTAGTATTATGATAGTTTATATAAAGTGTATAAGGCTTATCAGGTCATTTTTCGAGGTATAGTACATAAATGAGGTCATTGTGAAGCATGTTCTAGAATACAAGACGTGATAACTGTCGGTTGCTCAAACATGCACCCATGTCTCGGGATATCGAAGGGACGAGGTGTTTAAGACCACAATGGAACCATCCCCAAGTTGTGGGACCTTGCGCGCTTGGGACAAATCTCTAGAGAAGGCCAATTCCTCTATCTATTTCTACTGCTACTCCTAATGTTGAAAGGGAAACTAAGCTAATGATGCTAAGGGACCAGGGATAAAAGGATAACATAAAAGGAAACTACACTAAAAGGTGATAGCACTAGAAAAATAGGGATGACCACTATCTGTTCTGAGTGAAAACGAAAGGAAAAATATGAAGGGATGCCAGACATGAGTAGCACAACCAAACATGTATTTACCATATCATTTTCATGGAACACAACTAAATAAAGAACTACAAGGGATGTGAAATGGCACAACCAACACACAACGCAAAAGAAAAGGAAATAAGAAGGAATAAAAACATGTTAGGATAGAGAATAGTCACAAAATGATGTTTCTATTACTTCTAGAAATGCACAGAGTTGTTACAATGATGGAGGCTAATATCCACATGCAAGAGCCAGATCTAGAGGTCTACAACTCAAAATATAGAAAGTATGGAGTCCTTAGAAAATGTGTAAGGATCTAGAATGTCCAACATAACAAATGAGTCTATCTCTTACATTTATAGATGAATCCATGGAGGAAGAAGGGAAGAAGGAGGGAAAATCTGAATTTGAAACACAACCACCAACAAGAAGAATTGAATGCCTAGAAATCCTCTTGGAGATCTCTGAAAGATGCTTTCCCAAGCCTTTCTAGCATGTTGAAGAAGAAAGGAGGGTGGATCATATCAAATCGGGTGGTTGGAGAAATTAGATCTGCTCATCAATGCTCAAAATACGTTTTCCCATTTCTCACCTACCAAATCCACCAAAATTTGAATTTGAATTTCAGGAACTATCGCTGATGTCAACATCTTCCTAAAAATTCTAGGCTCATTCCGATCTAAGCTCTTTAGTAAAATATATTGTTGTCAGAAGATTTCAGAGTCGTCAGTGCACGCAAAACATGTGGCACATGTGAATTGGCTGAAATGGTAGCCAAGTATGCAAATATTTGTCGTTTTTGCCACATGTCACTTGCTGATTTGTTGTAAGGATTCGATCCCCATTGGCGTGCTTTGATTGGATGTGCGCGCTTACTCAATCATGTCAAAGATGACCTAACACAGAAGGACACAAAGGAGGGAGTGGGGATGCATGCGGAAGAATGAGGCACATGAAGAAGACAGAAGGAAGGTACGCAAAGGAACACATGAAGGGAAAATAAAGCAAACCGGTGAGCAGAGAATGTATGGTGAAGGCACAACTATTACAAAGTAATGGGTGTGACACACGAGAGGGCTAGGGACTTAGCCGATTAAAGCAAGTGTGAGGCGTGTGGGAAGGGAAGAAGCTATGAATGTACAGAAGGTGGGTGCAAGGGGAAAGTGGAAGGAGAGGAAGGAAAGGGGTGCATAAGGAAAATGCAACCAAGGGAATGTGTCAAGTGACTTTGAGTGTGTGCAACACTGCTATGAATAACTTGGAGCTAGAATGTATACAAGTTATCCGAGTACCTAGGAGAGTTATTTTGGATAACAATAACATAGGTAAGTCTTAATGGATAGAAAATTTTAGAAAATTTTGAGCATTGATGAGAGTTGTAATGCATAGAGTAGGTAGTAATATGCTTCAAGTCAAATTTTATGTCAATGTGAAGAATTTTTGCAAGTTATGAAGTTTTTGGTAAAACCGAGTTGAGAAGAAGCAAAATCTAGCTCAAATTGGCAACTTGTTTTTCTCACATGATCTCACACACATTTTGGATATTATTGTGTCTTGAATTTTTTTGATGTTGTTGGAGATCATGATCCATTCATTGGTGCTTGGAAAACATGTTTTGAGCTTGCTTGAGTGTTCTTGTGATTTTTGGAGCTATCTTGACCCCTACTTTGAGCTACTTGGGTCATTTGTGTTAATTTATATTATGTTATTCTTATATTTTTGAGTTAGGATGACCAACCTATTATGTCATGGCAAACCTATGGGTGTAATAAGCTAGTGTCATGTATATAAAGCATGTTATATTGGGCATGTGTGCCTATTTGTGCCTATGGGGTTATGAGAGACCTATAGAGGAGTCAAGAGGAGTGAAGAAGGGTTGTGAAAATATTTTAGAAGAGGGATGAGGACCTGAATAATATTGAAGATCAAAGGTGCAAGGGAAATTGATATATTCATCCAATGAAGGAGATAAATTGAGTGAGTTAGGAGAGTGCTTATTTGATGAGGGTTTGAAGAGTTGTGAGCTGAAATTGAATCACTATCATTTGTGTAAGAAACATCTCACTAATGGTCATTCATTTCCATATGGTTTAATTTGTTCTTGATCACCTTAATGGGTTGTATCCTCCTTTCCAGATTGGTGTCTCACTAAACTAGGGGTTGGTTCTCCTCAGTAAGGTTGGTGCTATACTAAAATAGGGGTTGGTGCTCCTTGTGAAGTTGGTGTTTCAATAAATTTATTTTTTAAAGTAATATAAGTATATTTTTAGTTTTTTTCCCTTTGAGGGTTTCCCACTTAAATTTTGTGTTCTTGTGTATTCTCTTGCATCTTTCTCTTATGTATTGTTAATTCAATGTTTAACTAAGTACACATATGGTTAACATATGTTTGGATGGTTATATGAATGATAATGAATTATGAATGAAATGGTATAAATTTTTAATGGAATGATTCACCCTCCACCTCTCACCCCTTAATAAATATAACCCCACATTTTGAATCTTCCCCTGCTACCAACTCAAAAAAATTGCATCTTTTCACATTTTTATCCATTGGTATATTTCTTACAATTATTTAAAGGTCTTATCTATCCCAAAATAACCTTACATTCCTCTAGAATGGTTATCTTATATATAATTCTCCCTCATTGATCCTTACAATACACATAATTGTCTACCTCTAAACAACAACCCTTCCTACATAAAATAATCCAATTGTGGTATACAATTGACACTTAATAGTTTTGTTCATGCTCTCCATAATTCTCCAAGTATTCATATTTTTAAGATATCCTTCATTTTCTTGATCCTTAATACATTGACCTTCATCTCAATCAATAAGTTGCATCTTCTACTCAATGCCCCTACAATTATGTTTTATTTCCCAATTTTTGATTCAATACAATTGAGTAACTCTACAAAAATTTAACCTTTTAATGTGTATTTTACTCATATTCCCTTTACTATTGATGAATTTCACTATTTAGTTTTCCATATATGACACAAACTCTTAGACAAAAAATTAGATTATCTAATTCTTTAGATCTTACACAATGGCATACAACTATTTATCATAATCTGAATGCTATCTACTAAATTCATATGGGTATCCCTTATAAATAATCAAATATCTAATTAATATTCCAATTTCATCACCATAAACATGAAATAACTTACTGAAATCAAGAAAGGTCAACATTTTTTTCCCTATGACCTTCTTAAAATCTTGGAAAGAAAACTTTACATATATGATCCACAAAACCCCCTTCTCATCCTTCCTCATCACCGAGTTATGATTCATGCATAAATATTACTAAATACACTAATGAAATTCATCTAGAATCTCACTAGTCTATGGAATATATTTTCCTCCATGATGTTCTTTGGTGACTACCAATCCATTATTTCATGTACTTTCTTACAATCCATCTTTAACCCCTGGATCTTGATATATTACAAATCTCAAGTACATTATATCCTTTTGCATAAAATTATTTTTTTCAAATTCACTAGCATACTATCCTCTCACAAGCACTCTTACACTTTTATGCAAATTTACCATGTTCTCTTTTAATCCTTTTGAAAATCACAATGTCATCCAAATAAACATTGACAAACATTCCTAAAAAGGGCTTCAACACTTTATTCATGAACTTCATGAGTGTTCTCCATGTTTTAGTCAACTCATAAGGTATGACCAACCAATCATATGATCCATCTTACATTTTGAAATTATTATTCCAGTCATCTCCTTCTCAAAATTTTATTTAGTGATATCGACTCTTCAAATCATATTTTGTAAAGTACTTTACTCTGCTCAAACTATCCATAAAAACATCCATGCATGGAAATGGAAATATATACTTGATAGTAATATTTTTATGGTGTTAGAATTATTTCACATTCTCTAATCTCCTCCATTATTAAATACCAATACTAAATATATTGCGCATATGCTTAGATATTATCTATTCAAGTCCTCAAAAACTCTTATACTTACTTCCTCATCTCCTCATTCTCCATAGGTATCGACATATATGTGTCTTTTCTTGGTAATATAGTCCCCAATATAAAGTCCATGTGATGAATCATATTATGTGTAGGTGATAAACCATCTAGAATATCCTTCAACATGATATCTACATACTCACCTAGTACATCTTTCACTATTCACAAGATCCTCTCTATGTTTTTGGCTTCATTTTCCTCTATTTTTTTGTGAGCCTTGAAATGAAGGAAAAACCCTCTACACTCGTGCATATCAAAGGATTAAAAATATTCATACAACCATTATTCAATAATTTGTAAGTATTTTTGGCCATCATTGTAGACATTAAAATTTGGTAACTTGTCATTTTGCAATGCCAAGTTTTGCTATGGTCCCTTGCTAAGACAAATTCTCACATTTGGAATCCAATTAGTAAATCTCTCTAGAATTTCTATGAATTGTTTATATATAAATTTTTTCTGTCATCAATTTGATAAATATTATTAAATTAAAGTAGTAAATTAATCGTATACATCATGTCATTACTTTTTTTTTAGCACCACATTCCTCATGTCCACAACCTTACAAATGGTCATGATGTGGAATTTGGTCATGACCGACTTGATAGTCCTAACTCTATTTTAATTTGGATATATTTATTACAACATTTCATCTTTCTAGAGTCAACCTTATTAGAATATTTCACCTACATAAGGCTATATAAGAAAGTCAATGTCACTTTATAACTCACCTAACACTCTTACAAGCTCCTATTACAAATATCATTCAAAAATCACTCAAAGGTATCCTAAATATACCTAAATTAGCTGCACATCAATTTGAGAAGGCCTTATTATATGTCTAAAGCACTCAACCATGTCAAAAATTCTAGATTCTTCCATTTCAAAGCATGCAAAGGTCATAAATCCATGTCTTAGCAAGATAAAAGTCACTCCAATCATTTTCAAAGGGTTTCAAGGAACAAAGTTTTAGGTCACATAGTCATGGCACACCACATCACATTACTATTACACTAGGTACATTTTATAGTATAAAGTTAGTATTTTATATTTGTGTCAAGATACGTGAGTTCACCTCTAGGGGTTAGTTCACATCACACTCATGCTTGCAAAAATACCTAGAGAACTACCCGAGGCTTGATTCTACAGAAGGGCATGTAGTAAAACACTTGGATTAATTCAATAGTTAGGGTTGAATTCCAAGGTTAATTTAGCCTCAAAATGCCCATGATTTATTATTTTGGTTTTCTAAATGTTTGATGAAGGGTAATATGATTCTATAGGGTTTCCACTTTTTTGCAGGTGATTACAAATAATTTTGAAGTTATGCGAGCAAGAGAGACATATAGCGAAGGGCGTTTTAGGAAATAAAAGAGCTCATGAAGTATCATAACCTGATTTCCGAAGAGCCCAAGAGCATACATTTCTTGTCTAAACCATACATGAAACATTACATCCTATATCTATTCAATTTCTAGTTCCATAACTCATAATGAAGTCTTTGATGTTCCTTTTCCACCTATCTACACATCTAGATCTTCTTTGTTCTAAATTGGTCAACTAAGTCTTCTTCTCCTCTAATGTATTTGAGTTATCGTTTATCAATATTACAAGTATTAATAAATTATTTTGGTTATGAATGGTTAATTGTAAATTGATTAGATCATAATAATCCTTTTTACAAACCCTTACATCCTCTTTATTATTGTACACTTCCATAACATAGATTTAATTAAGGGTGTAAACATCTAGTGAACCCAAACTCATAATAAAATCTATTTCTCAAACCCTAGTATCCCTAAGGTTTCTTATTTTACACTTGGGATATTCTAATTTATATTATTTTGTGTCATCATGCATCTTCCTTAATTTTTCTATGATATTCTTTTCAAACCTAAGGGACAACTTCCCGTTATAGTATGGGTCTACTCTTCCTTCATGAGTTAAGTCGAGAATAAGAAATCCTCCTCGTTACTTCAAACCCATGCTAATTCTTAACAAATTCATCCATATACACATTTGAGAAATGTTCATCAAAAAAGGACTTGACTTTCACACTCTTTTCAAAGCTTAATCTCCTTCATATATGGTATTATTTCAACTTCTCTTGATACTCTTAGTTTCATAATTTTAGGATAAATTGTTTTGGACACACAAGATTGCAAATCATAACCTTCCACTTGCATAGGTAAGATAATAAGATGAATCAATGATCTCTTCATAAGAATATGCACACCTTATTTGGATTGAAAAAACAAATTAGAACCTCTATACAACATGACATGCTACTAAGACACAAAATAAAAATTTTGACCTTTTTAATGAAATCATACAAGTTTTACCAGACAATAAAATCATGAACAACATCTTGAGACTTAACTATCAATACTCATAGAATTATAATGTAGAACACATACATACCTTTTGATGGATTAACACTTTTAGGGGCCTTCATAGGTAGACACATACCCGATTTGGCAATACTTTGAACTTTCACCCAACAACACATACTTTCAACATGATGATCTTCCCATGAAATGTGAATGTCTTCAAGAAGCATGATGAAGACACCCAATAAATTTTAGGACACTAAAATACCCAAAACTTAGGAGATTCCAAAATATCCATTTTTCTTCTATCCATATTTTTTTCAATCTTCGAACTTGTTTACTTTTCATAGGCTCACTTGGTTTGAGATCCACTTTGACTAACTTCTCCTCCTTTGCTTTATTTTTTCGGTTTATATTTGAATCCATATTGATTGTCTCTTTTGATAGAAAATTTTATAAACATATGTTATTTTTATCAATCATAGACTCGTTCTCAACTAGAGATAATAGACCTCTTTCACATGTATCTAATTTAGACTTGACAAACCTATTTTCTTCCCTTTTGGCCTTATTCTAAAAAATTGACATCTTTCTTGAACAAGAATCTCCTTTGACTGGACTTGATGACTTTGAATATTTTTCCTTGATTTCATCAATCATCTTAACTATTCCTAGTTTTCTTTTACTTGTTTCTATAGTATCATACTTGATTTCTACCTTCCTCTTGTAGCTACTCATCTTCACCCTACAATACTTTGCGATGTGGCCAACATTTTTACATTTGAATCAAATGACATAATTCTTACCATTAGGAGATCCATCTCTTTTTCTAGGTATCTTTTGATATCAATGTTTAGCAATGTTTCCAACATGATTGTAATTATAACATACAACCTCACTCATACCTTCATTCCTTAAACTATGTCTTGATGATTCATGAAAAAAATTCCTAACTATATGACCCTTCTTATGGCAATTGTATCATATGATATCTCTTGATTGATATGAATGATCATCCCTACCATTGCTCCATGGAAATACATTCTTAACAATCTTCTATACTCCCTATCCCTATGACCAAATAAATTTCAAGAATAACACAATGGACCGAGAGGGGGTGAATTAGTCCTACAAAATATTTACTTCATTTTACATTCATCATTTAAACCATTCATTCAAGATCTATAAACCATGCAAGATTATTAGGTGTGTATACAAAATTTACAAGTGCATGAAACAAGATGGAGAACACACCAGATATAAGTGGGAAACCCTCAAGGGGAAGAAAACCCGCTAAAACATTTTCTTATATTAGTAATAACAAAGGACTTGTAATAATATTACACGTCAAGCAAGATTTGTTTAGTGAGACACCAATCCCACAAGGAGCACCAACTTGTAGTTTAGTAAGACACCAATACTACAAGGAGGATACAACCCCCAAACATGACAAAGTAATAACTCAGCCACCTAAAATGAATAATCACTGAAGATATGTTGCTCACACAACTGATTGTGATCTTTAATTCAGCTCATCTCTCTTCAAGCGCTCTCAAAACAATCTCTTTTCTTCTTTTCTCAAATACTTATTCTTCAAGCTGATTTCATATTTTCCCTAGCTCACCATTATCTAATCTCTCTACAGGATCTCATAACATATTCATTTCCATATTTTACAGTCAAAAATACCTCACTCTCCTCCACAATTTTCCCTCTAGGTTGCACTTTTTTTCCACTAGCACAACTAGTCACAATGATCCTTCTAATTTACTTTTATACATGTTTATTTTCCCCAAATAACCTAGTTAGGAAACCATAGTGTAAAAATATTTTAGATATTATAGGATAATCATAAAAATATCACAAAAATTTCCATTTAGGTCGCCACAATCACCTAAACCCACCAAAATCTCCATTGGGACACAAGTCTTTATACCCCAAAACAAGCAACTCGCAACAAAGGAGTGAAAAAGACAAAAAAATCTTCACCAAGGCATGTAAAAAACTTATACATGTTTTATAAACACTCAAAACCTCTAGAAATTATGAAACACACTCAAACCAAGAATCACACCATGAAACCCTTATTAGACCATGCTCAACTAAGCACCCTCAAAATTGACCTTCAAAGAACAGGTCATAACTTGCTCATACCTTAGCAAAAAATAAAGTGTGATATATCATTGGAAATATCTTGGAGTCATGATCATGAAAAAATTAAAACCAATTCATAAAGCCACATGTATCTCCTCAAAAACCGCTTTGTTCCCAAACTACTCAAAACTGCCTAAAAACTAGTCCTCGTAAATAGGTCACGATTTACACTTTAGTGACTCAACCATGATCAGAAACCATCATGGAAATGTATTATAACTCCTATGATTCAATAAATGGTAATTTAGTTAATAGGTCCTATTGGAAACTTTTTTGCACAAATTAAAACTTTCTAGAAACTTTCCTTTTAGGTGGGCCCCACATTTAACCCTAAAATTTAAATCATGCCCGGAGAAATCTAGAGGAATCCTATACAACCTCTAATCATCACTTTTTCCAAAGTAAATAAAACTAGGTCACTATGCTCAATATCTCTAAGTCATTTGCTAACTAAGGTTTTAGGAGGGTTTCAAATTTGTTTACCTTCTTAACGATTGTTCATAAAAATGACAATAAAATAATTTTTTCCACTTGGAAAATTTTCATAACAAGCCTAATTAACTATTCCAATGATCTCATGTCCCCATGAAAATCGTGATACCCACAACGAGCGTCGAAGTCAATATTTATCTTTAAAATAGACCTTTAAAACCCCGCTTTGGCAAAAACTCAATATCTTAAATAATACTCATCACCCGGACTCTGAAACTTGACCTAAAGCATCATAAAATCATCCTATAACTATAAAAAGTCTCATTTTAGTCTACACACCTCTAAATATTCTCAACCACCGAGACTTGCCTATGTAATCCTACCTTGTTCTTAAGAAACTTGGTTCAATGGACCTCATACATGCACTACACCACCGACTATTGACCTAATATTCCTTCCATACTTCATATGCAGTGTTACAAACTACTAGCATACATGAACAATACTTACATGCTCCATATCTCATGTCTCCAAGATAAACCACATGCACCGGGTCTAGGAATAGGCCTAGACTTACTTGATTCAACCATGATTCTTCATGAACTAACCAAGATGACCTCTTATAGACTCATTAACACATATCATACATATTTCTAAGCATTATAGACCTGATGAATACCTTCAACCAAATTTTGAGAACTCGCTCTATGACCATGCATACTAGACTATGCTCAAGACCATGCAAAGACAACATGATTGGACACTACCAATCAACCTTTATATTTGACCTTGATTGAAACCACATGGAGACTCTTAATACCTTAAATTCATTTTCCATAAATGAATTTTGACATCAATGACAACACCATAGACAAAATGGTCAACATGATTTTAAGCATCACTACACGAACTTCTACCTCTAACTAAAACATCCCTTTTCCCATGGGTTATTCTATAAGATTCAAGATAATCATCTAGTCCTCATTTAATGTAATATAATAGGAGTCCTTCATAGTTCTCAATATAACCATGTAATGAGTTCATCTTAAATGAAAATGTGTAACCTATTAACATACCTTAATATATTTTCTCGCATCATCCTCTACATGTCCAACCCCGATGTGGACCCAATATAACTCCTTGATGTACTTATTCAAACTTATTTCCTTCTAACATAGGTTTTGTAATTTATCAAAAATGAGATTAGTAATTCATGGGAATGAACTTGTCCTTTAACTTTTTCACCACTCGATACCACTTCTTGATCTTATTTTTATCTCTTCAAAATCTCTTAGTTTGATCACAATCCCACCACAAGGATGCATGTCCTGTCATCACCAATCCGCACTATGATAATTATTCATCGGGAACTCCTCGTGCTATGATTGTTTACTAATGCACACCTTTAGTTTGGTGGATGTAATCTGAAACAAAACAACAACATAACACAAGAATACCATCGACTATGATAAGACAGAATGATGACAAATCTGAAATATCAAAGTAAATTATAATATTAACATGAAATTGTTACAATCTCACCCATGAGGTACTTCAAGTGTTATTGACTTCACTTTCCTTTCACCAAGACTATGGGAGAAACTTTACAATTACAACTCTTAATGGCTTCTTCAACACACCTTTAAACTGATGGCTTCCTTCGCACACTTCCTACAATATTTCTCACTACTTCCTTCTATGCTAAATGAGGGGGGTGGCCTCTCTATTTATAGAACTTCCAGGCTTATCCATCTTATCTCTAAGATAGGATAAGAAATCCACTCTGACGAATCATATTCCATACCTTAACTCTTATCTGTACATGTAAGCTTATCTTTTAAGATAAGATAAACCTTATCATTTTACATGGGTTCCACATTTTTAGACTTTTTACAAATAAAATACACAAAATATTTATGACCTCACTCCTTGTCCTTATTACCAATATAATATTTCTAATTCCTAATCATGTAGACCCTACTTCTCTAATTACCCAAACTTTGACATTTTAACATTACCGGACCACTTACAACAAATATTTACTTTTACAACATTCTATTATACTTTGATGCTACCGTACTCCACATTATTGGGCACCGTACTAACGGCACCGTTATCTTCTATCGACGCTACTACTAATTATACTTAACAACATCCTATTCCTAATATAGAAATTATGGAGGAAAATTTTAGTGTCGACATCTTCCCCTTCCTAGCTTCTACTCCGTCCTCGAGTAGACTATTCAGTGCTTGGAAAATCTTCAACTTGTCGTGGTTGACCCATTTCGTAATGGGAGTGCCATCCAATTCATCCAAATCAGTACGTACCATTTTCATACACACTGCTATTTTGTAGGGCCCCATCCATTTTGGAAGAAATTTTCTTTGTCTTCTTTTTTTGTATCTGGAATCATATACTAGAACCAAGTCATTCACATGAAATGGAGACCATTGGATCTTTTGATCAAAGTATTCCTTCTGCTTCATTTTCTTCTTATGGCTTGTATCCTTTGCTATTTCCTTCATTTCCTCTAGTAAATGAAGATGTACTAACCTTTCTTTTCTCAATCACTTTCATCCATCCTTTCATTTTTCATAACTCTCACAAAGGGGAATATCAAACTCAATAGAAGAATCGGATCAATGCCATAGGCCAACCGAAATGGGGAGTATCTTGTTGCTGACTTTGATGTTGCCCTATATGCCCACAATGCTGCATGAATCCTTTTATCCTACTTATGTACCTGCAAGGTTGCATCTTTTGCTAGAATTTGACACAACACAAAATTTGTTCGTTCCACCCGTCCATTTGTGTTTGGCTTGTATGTTGTTGCCTTCCTGTGCTTAATAGAAAACTTATTGACTAGGGCTTCTACCACCTCATTAATGAAGTGGCTTCCTTGATCTATTACAATTTCTAATGGACAACCAAATCGTGACAATGCGTTCATATATGAACCTTGCCACTTCATCCATGGAAGTTGTTTTCAATGGCCTAGCTTCAACCCACTTGGTTAAATAATCATGGCAACTACAATATACCTATTTTGGCGTGAGGTAGTTGGAAGTGGACCTACAATGTCTATTCCCACTTTTAAAGGGACCAAGTGGAAGAATAGGGCATAATGGAGCCGATGAAGTCTTACGGTTACCATGTGTTTGACAAATATCACATGTCTTACAATAATTATAACAATCTTTAAAAAGAGTGGGCCAATGATAACCTCGCATTCAAGATCCTTCTTGCTTTGTAAGTTGTCTAGAGAATTGCCCTCCACATGTACCATTGTGGAATTCTTCTAGCAGCCTTTCCTTGATCACGTCCAATCGCCCTCTTGTACTTTCCATCGTGTCCTATTCAAAATAATACTCCATGCGAATAGAATATGGACGACTGGCTTGAGTAATCTTTCTCTTAGTCTTTGCATTGGCACCATCCCATCGGAAACTTGAATTCATTCGTATAATTCCAAATATCTATGTATTCACTAGGGATTGTGTCAAGGGATAACAAAGGTGCATCGGGAAATCATCATCATCACAAGATGATCCTAAACCATCATAGGCTCGAGAGAGTGCATCTGCGCATTGACATGCTTCTTTCCCGGCCTATCTATAATATCAAATTCAAATTCTTGTAGCAAAATTATCCATATTACTATCCTCCCTTATGGGTTAGGCTTATTTACAATATATTTTAGAGCCTCGATGATCTGCTTACAACTAGAAATTTTTTCCTAAAGCAAGTAATTTCTAAACTTCTTTACAAAGAAAATGATAATGCGAGCCTCTTTTTCGATTCAGCATGATAATTTACCTCAAAGACTACTCATTTGTCTACTCCCAAAGTAAATTGGATGTTCATTCCCATTTTCATCCTTTTGGCTCAAAGTACTTCCTAGTGTTGCATCTCGAGGCATCGGTGTACACAATGAATGGCTTGCTCTAACTGGATTCTTCAAAACAGGTGAAGACACCGTGGCTTCCTTCAGCTTGTCCAAAAGCTTCATGTGCCTTATTTCCTGGTTCATAAGTAACATCCTTCTTCAAGAACTGGGTTAGTGGCTGTGCAATCTTTGAGAAATTCTTGATGAACCTTCTATAGTAACCCACATGGCCTAAAAATGATCTCAACTTCTATTCATAGGAAATGGTAAATCTTTGATTTTTGAAACTTTATCAGGATCGCACTAATACCATCTCTGGATACAACATGCCCTAACAAAACACCTTTAGAACATCCAAAGACACACTTTGTAGGGTTTAGTGAGGCTTGTGCTTCATCTAACCTTTGAAATGTTGTCTCCATCTCAAAGTGCGGGTGGTCCAAGTTGCTCCCATAGATGCAAAAATCATCCGTAAATACTCGATGAAGGTCCCAATGTAAGGTTCGAACACCCTATTCATCAAACGCTGGAATGTTGCTGAGCATTACACAACCCAAAAGGCATAACTCTATAATCAAACGCTCCCAAGGAGTGGTGAATGTGGTCTTCACTGATCTTTCTCTCGCTATACGAACTTGGTCAGAGCTGCTATATCCATCAAGAAACTATAAAGCACTCCTAGCCTGACCTACTTCGCCCAAGATCTAATCTGAAAATGGAAGAGGGTAATGATCCTTCTTTGTTTCCTTATTGAGCTTCATAATCAACACAAATGAGTAGCTTCCCATTCTTTTTTATTGAGATCACAATGGGAGAAACCCATTCAATTGTCCACAAGAAATATGAATCCCGCATCAAGCAACTTATCTATTTCTTCTTTTACGCCTTGGAAAAATTAGGATTCATTCTATATGGCATTTGCTTTATGGGCTTAGCACCATCTACCAGCTCAATAGAATGTTCTACCCAACTTACTTGATGGAGTTCCTTGTAATCAAAAGTGAATAGGTGTATGTACCTTCGAAAGAGCTGGAGGTAGGATTCCTTCTCATTCTCCATCACAGCATCACCAATCTTTATTTGTTGGAGACGATCATCAACTTCTTCTTTAGATAATTTTATGGGGTCATGAGTTGGTGTGACTGGAAGGATATCCATGACTGAAACATCAACCTCACTTTCTTCATCTTCAGTGTCCACTTCACTGGTACTAGAGTAATCAGAGGATGTCCAATCATCAATTTCATCACTTGAATCCATAGGTTCTACCTTATGATGTCGAGGGATCACATTTATCTTCACCCTCTCTCTACCACGTCCAAGTGTCATGAAACCTTCATTCCAGTAGTTTCTTGCATGAACTCTCCTTAGCCATGGTCTTCCCAACAGCATTGGGTACGCAACAATACCATTTTTCATCACCTGAAAGTCTACCACACATACAACACCCATAACAAATATTGCCACATTTGAAACTACACCTTCTGGTTTAGTTTTTCCTTTATTTAATGACCTTAACATAAGTGTTGAAGGGCAATCAATTTTTAAACCCAACATATTCATTATAGACTCGGTCATTACATTAACTGCAGCACCTCCATCAACTAAGACATCATGAATTGAAATACCATTACATAATACCTCAGCTTGTGGAGCATAGGGATCCGCCTCTGCCTCCAAAACAGGGGACCTCAACCTCTTTTCCTCATTGAGCATTGAGTCCACTTCGCAGCTCCCGCCTCTTCTCGAAGAAATAGCCAAGAGTTGACCATATGTAATATTTACAGCCTTTTGACAGATCTTCCAGATGGAGTATGGTCCTTGCCCCCGTGAAATCGTAAAATCCCGCACACCCAACTTTCTTCTCCTATGTTTCTTATTAGTTTCTCCTTTCATCTTATTAGGATCATTTCCATCTTGATTATCTTTTTCTTTCTTTCTTTTTGTTACAAACACATCTACTTCAAAGATTTCTGCTCTTATCTACTACATCAAAAGAATTCACAGTGCTTTTCCTTTATCATTATCTCCTTTACCGTGATGTAGAAGCTCTATCCGACAATTATACTTATAATGACCCTTTTTATAACAACCATAACATACAACTTTAAAAATATTTCTTTTTGACCTCTATCTCCTCCCCGAGAACTAAATTCTTTTCCTCAAAGAAGATTAATAGTTAATCGACCCATCTTTTGAGCAGATCTTCATACTCGGTGATGTACTAGGAGAAAAATTTGTGCTCACCGGAGTGGTTGTGGATTCTGGACCAAAGGTGTTGGTGTAGGCTCTACTTTAGCAACAATTTTTTTTTGGGCTCCTCTTCCATGCTTTCTTCTTGCCTTCTTGCAATCTCCTTTGCTTGTTCAATGGTAGCTGGGCGGTCATACTTCACTCGTTGTCTGATCTTTGGCTTCATCCCAAGAATGAAGTGCTTATAGAGGAGATTATCCACGCCATTCATTAACCCATCCGCTAATCCTTCCTTCCATATTTGGGCATCGAGCTTCCTCCTTAGCTCTAGAAAACGAGCATGATAATCCCTTATCTTCTCCTTCTCTCCTTGGGATAGCTTTGTGATCTCGATCATGAGATCTGCATATTTCTATTGTTCACCAAATTCTTAAAGAAAACTTTCAGTTAATAAATCCCATGAATTTTTCACATTATCACCTAGTGTTTCAAACCACCTAAGTGCTAAACCATCCAAAAAGGTAGGAAAAAATTTAGTCCATTGTTCCCTTCTTATAAGGCCATTACAAATACAAGATCATTTAAACTCTTGAATGAAAGAAGAAGCATCTTCATTAGATTGAGCTGAAAAAACAGAATCTTTCCCATTTTCAAAAGTAACCACCGTGAAATACCAACCCACAAGTACAATCAACAAGAATTATGTGCACAAATAATTAGAATCACTATAATAGAAAGTGACTTTACACCTTTCTATAGTAAAATAGAAATGACCATGGTAAACTATGGTAAGACTTGACTTATCATGTAAAAACTGACTTTACTGTGGTAAACACTATTCACGATAAAAAGTGAAGTTACTGCAGTAAATACTATTCCCAACAAAAATGACTTTACCATGGTAACTACTATTCATGGCAAAAATGACTTTACCATGGTAACTACTATGCACAGTAAAAACAAGGTTACCCTCCAATTGATTTTTGACTAAGTGGGAATATCTCTCCAGAAAATCCACCAACGAGGAATGGTCCTGGCAACGGAACCAAAATGTCATCACCAATCCGGCACTATGATAATTCTTCACCGGGAACTCCTCGTGCTATGATTATTTACTAATGCATAGCCTTTAGTTTGGTGGATGTAATCTGGAAACAAAACAACAACATAACACAAGAATACCATCGACTATGATAAGACGGAATGATGACAAATCTGAAATATCAAAGTAAATTATAATATTAACATGAAATTGTTACAATCTCACCCATGAGGTACTTCAAGTGTTATTGACTTCACTTGCCTTTCACCAAGACTATGGGAGAAACTTTACAATTACACCTCTTAATAGCTTCTTCAACACACCTTTAAACGGATAGCTTCCTTCGCACACTTCCTACAATATTTCTCACTACTTCCTTCTATGCTAAATGAGGGGGGTGGCCTCTCTATTTATAGAACTTCTAGGCTTATCCATCTTATTTCTAAGATAGGATAAGAAATCCACTCACGAATCATATTCCATACCTTAACTCTTATCTGTACATGTAATCTTATCTTTTAAGATAAGATAAACCTTATCATTTTACATGGGTTCCACATTTTTAGACTTTTTACAAATAAAATACACAAAATATTTATGACCTCACTCCTTGTCCTTATTACCAATATAATATTTCTAATTCCTAATCATGTAGACCCTACTTCTCTAATTACCCAAACTTTGACATTTTAACATTACCGGACCACTTACGACAAATATTTACTTTTTACAACATTCCTATTGTACTTTGACTGTTACCGTACTCCACATTATTGGCGGCACCGTACTGACGACACCATTATCTTCTATCAGACGCTACTACTAATTATACTTAACAACATCCTATTCCTAATATAGAAATTATGGAGGAAAATTTTAGTGTCGATTCCCTTAAAACTCGGTACTAAAAAATTCCTTCTTGTTATCTTCCACATTCTCATACTTAAATTATTTACTTATTTATGTGATCTAATTAATAAGGTATTTTGGATCTAATTTCTCATGATAATATGAAAATTCTATTTGTGGCTTGATTTTAATCCTCATGATTACACACAATCATTGGTCCCCTTCTTATCTATGTGATTTACTTCAAAGATCCTTATATTGAAATGTGTAATATTCCTTCATGCTTGTCATCACTTTCATCCTCATCAATGTAAAATCATTTTCATTGCATAGTCCTCGTCGCTTCTAAATGGGATTATGTTCCTCATATCACATTGGGTAAGTCCACAAATCTTATTTTTCTATTTTCTCTAATATAAATTTTTTATGCATGCCTATTGTCACCCTCAAAATTCCCCTCATTTTTTCAAGTCAAGCTTTTAAAATTTTTGAGTTGGTGCCTTTGAGAGATATTTGAGTAGAGTGAGAAGCCTAGAGAGATAGAAAAATTCGTGCTTTGAAGAATTGGTGCTCATTTGCAAACTCGCCCTATTAATTTAGAATCTTGCAGTCTGCATGGTTCCCATCTGGATCCCTAAAAATTGTTTCCTCCATTCAAATGATATTGTCAAATCATATTCTATGGTCGTGGATCACATCAAGCCTAGTATGGTTTACAATTCTTCTTTCCATAAGGACCAGTTTGTTTTTCACGCGTAAATGGTGGAGTTTTCCTTCTCTGTATTTTTCCATAGTCGTGAGTAAAAAGCATATATTCCCTATCAAATTTTTCCCCAGCATCCACAAGTGCATGGACATCTCTAATTGGATGTGGGAAGGTGGGTCATCGGGTCACTTTTGGAAGTCTGGTCTTGTATGAAGAAAGGCAGTATTCAATCAAGGCCCAAATTGGCTAAGTATAAAGAGCCGAGGAAGCCTCCACACATCCCAACGGCACACCTCCAAAGGAAAAGTTCAAAGCAGGATCCCAAGTTTGTACAGACTCGACAAGTTCTTCATCAACGTAAATTCAAAAGTGAGACCCAAAGGACATACCCCAAATGAGTGCCAACTCTCCACATGTTCAGAGCCTCAAAAAGTTAAATCGCCGTTGAAAGGTCTAAGGCTAGTGAAAATAACCATGTGTCAGCTCGGCACAACTTTAGAGGTGAAATATAAATCGAGCCCCCAAACAAGCGTGAAGCTTCCACGTGTCCAGAACCCAACATAGTCACTCCTAAATAAGTAGAAGGGACCCAATCTAAAAATCGAAGAAAGAGGAGCGGGTCCAAAATGGTTAGGTACAAAAGGATCAGCAGACTGCGCCACGTGTGTCTCATCAACGCACCTTCAAGGGTCAAATCTAAAGGTGGTTCCCCAAACATGTGCCAGCTCTCCACGTGTCTCATCGATGCAACTTCAAAGGTGTGACCCAAAGAGAAACCCTAAACTAGTGATAGCTCTCCACGTATCTAGGGTCTAATAGAATTCAAATGGGCAGAAGGCCCGAATCAACTAAGTATAAAAGAACTGTGGTGTTCTCTATGTGTCTCAATGGCGCACCTTCAAGGGTCAAGCCAAAGGTGGTCCCCCAAATGAGCACCAACTTTCCACATGTCCTAGGTCCAAAAAGGAGACAAAGCTAGCCATTGAATCAGCTAAGTATAGAAGGGTTTGTGGAAGCCTCCATGTGTCACTTGCACAACTTCAAGGGAAAAATATGGAGGCAGGTCCCAAATGTGTTGAGCCTCCACATGTATAGGGTCAGACATATGGCCCACCAAACAAAAAGGGACTTAGCCAAACACAAAGAAACAAGGCGCGGCAACGGAAGGAGCCACGTGTCTCTTCTGGCGCTCTTTCAAGAGGAAAATACAAAGTGAGTCTCCAAATGAGTGGGAAGTTTCCAAATGTGTCCTAGGTTCAGCAATAAAGCTTTTAGGAAGGCGGGCTTCATAGCCTTTTGAGATTTTGAGCCTTGTTTCCAAGAGGGAAAAATTCAAATGTTAATCCCACATCAAAATTCAAAGCGGAAGGTGGGTCGGTGGAGAACTTTGAGGTTTTGAACCTCGTTTCTAAAAGAAGTAAAATTATAAAGTAAGTCGTGACTCTGTTACCACTCAGGTAACACCACATGTCAGACCCAAATGCAAAATGTGAAGTTGTGGGCTTGCGGGGCTATGGGAAATTTTTTTCACTTTTTCATCTTTTGTGTTAAAGGCACAATTCCAATTTTGGGCCCATGCGGATCCATTTTTGCATTTTCACCATTTTTGTATGGATTCGATTCAAATATTCAAATGAGCATAACTTTCGCTCCAATGCTCAAATTTGACAAATTTTATACTATTGAAAGGTCTTGGTCTCCTCTACACCATGGAAGCATAAAATATTGTTTTTAGTAGGATTTGATGGTTGGAAATCTGAAAACGTCTTTCATCCATTAATGCGGGATCTGGTTGCTTCAAAATAGATCAGATTTGATCCGATTTCCATCCTTTCTTCTCCAACATGCCAAATAGACATGGGGAACCAACTGGATATCTTGATTTGGGTGAAAATATGGAAAACATCTCTCAAGCCTTTAATACGGGATCCAACTGTTTCAACTAGATCAAATCTGATCCGATCTTCCATCCTTCCTTTTCAAAGATGCCAAAGACATGCAAAACCAGATTCGACAGATTGTAGGTGGATTTGTAGGGGCATTGATGGTTGGTGGTTGGGCACCAAATCATATTTTCTTCCTTCTCTTCTTCTCCTCTCTTGGCTTCATCTATAAATGTAAGATCTTGGCTCATTGCAAAAGGTTGGACTCTGATACTTTTGAAGTGTAAATAGAATCGAAAGCAATCAATACAAAAGAATTTCCCCTTTCTCTCTATCTCATCTATTGTCTCTTCCTGCTTACCTAAAATATATGGATCATTTATCTTCTGTAATAAGAAACTTTGTGTTCTTATTGATATGATTTCTGGAACTTTGTGTCTATGGAATGATATCTTATGTTGTGAATGTGAATGATTTTTTTTATAGATTACTCTTTCTCAACGTACGTATAGGGTTATACTCTGCTATCTATATTTCCTGAAAGTGTTGTTATATTCTTCTCTTTCCTCTTTTCATTTCTTCTATTCATTTGTATTGATAAGCTATTTTGGTTAAAAGCATTTCTAGATGTCAGATGTCCAGCCTTAAGATGAAAGTGTACATTTGTATATAAGCTTTTTTGTTTGCTTTCAATAAGGGAACCTCTCCCATAAAGAGGAGGGACTTGTTGTCCCTTGACTATGGTTTTGATTAAAGTACCATTTTAAAACCCAATAGTTTTTGGTGACTTCATTGGGATTTTGTTTCAAACATATCCCTTTCAAAAGAACAACTTCAAGATCATTTTTGATCTAGACTCTACGATATACACATGGGAAGAAAGCTCTTGGGGTTGAAGATTCTCATTTTCAACTTCTGGAGCAAAAAAACTTCCTCTTCTTCCAACAAGAAGGAATAGAGGAACTCATTCTTCAAGCACACCTCCTGTTAAAGACAAAAACTCCAAGAATAGCATTCCTCCAGAACAACTCAGTCCTAATCTTCTTTCTCTGATACTTGTTGGTGTTTCAGTTCCCCTTTAGACAATCTTCCCATAGATGGCAACACCTCTACCTTGGGGACAATGGATTGGGCCCCTTGCTCTTCCTCAGCCATTGAATGAGTTACCCAGGAGTAGTAGGAAAGGTTTTCCTAAATTCCGAGGTGATGGGAAAGTACACCCAGATGAACACATTACAACCTTCATTGCATGTGGGATTCTTGGGGTTGAACATGAAGACGTCTCTGTCAAGATCTTTGTGGAAACATTGCAGGATAATGTATGCTGATTGGTTCTATCATCTTCCTGTTGGGTCAATTACTAATTGACCACCTTGAAAACTTAGTTTGAGCAACATTTCAAACCTGTTGAAGATGTGCATGCCCTCTTGGCTCAATTTCTCATATCAAGAAGGAACCACATGAACCCATGAGGGAGTTTGTGGCTAAATTCAACAAGCTAGTTCTTAAAATTCCATAGAACACTCGTCTTGTAGATCAAATCCAAAAGTGCTTCTTCCTCAATGCTCATTCCTTGAAAGTGAGTTATGCACTAAGGAGGGATAACCTTGCAACTCTGGATGTTGATCAACACTTGGCTATCAGTGTTGAGGATGATTTAATCATGTCTAGTAAACTGAAAAGAGAATCCTCCAAATCTAAAGCATCTTCTTCTTCCTCTTCCCCTAGAGCCAATTCTGATCAGTTAGTACAAAAGCTTACAAATGATCTCATTACTATCAAGAAACAATTGGCTCAGCATGCTCCTTACCAAGATATTCCAAGGAAGAGTTTTCAGCCCAGAACCATTTTCCTTCTCCTCAGAATAAATTGGCTATTGAAGGCCCACCTATCAAGGTTCCAGTCAATGTAACTTGTGAAGTTCAAGAACCTGATGATGAGGAGTTTGATGAACTCTGTGAAGAATCAGAAGAAGAGGTTGATGAAGAACTAGAAGAGCTTGGTGGATCTCAAGTTCATTTCCTTACCACTGAAGGCATGGATGATGAAGATGAATATGATGAAAGAGTGGCAGAGATGAATAGTGAGTCATATGTTGTTATGACTCGGAGAAAAAATGAAAAAAAAAGAAAAAGTGATGCAGCCTGCTAAGAAATCCAAGGAGTTTCCTGTAACTATTCTAGTGGTTGCTAAAAGAGGAGCCCCTATTCCCACTACCTCCACGCAAAAGGTGAGTAATGCCAATCCTCCTCCTTCTACCTCGTTTCCAAAACTTCTTCCTTCAATTCCTAAAGTTGATAAATCAAAGGTTTCTCCTATTCCTAGTAGTGATGCACCATCCACCTCCGGGTCTTTTGATATTATTGATCACCTCAAAAAGACCAAAATCCAAATTTCAGAGGTAGAGTTTTACCAAACCCATCCAAAAGCCTTTGCTAAAATGGTAAAATTTTCAATTCCAAATCCAAAGCCTCATCCAATACTTCTAAAGGTATTTTTCCCACTCCCTCTTCCTCACCTCAACCAAGCCTTGTGGCTGTCAGTCACTTCTCCTAATGAGAAAATTGAACCATTTTATGTGACTCTCCTCATAGCTAGCCATAAACTCAATAATTGTGTTATAGACTCAGAGCATCAGACAATGTAATGCCTACAAAAGTAGCTCATGCTTTGGGCCTGACTCTAACACATGCCTTTGGTTCTTACTATTCCATGGAGAGTAGAAAAGTGCCTTTGGTTGGAAGGATTAAAGATGCACAAGTAGCCTTCACTACTTTTCCAGAGAAAAGGGTCTTAGCCACTATTTTGGTTGCTGATATTCCTCCCTCATATGGTATGTTTTTGAGTAGGATTTTGTAAAAAGGTAGGAGGTGAAATTCAGATGGACTGGTCACATGCTTTGATCCTAGTCAATGGAAAAATAAGAAAGTTGTTACCAAAAAAAAAACTGAGTATATTGTGCAAAATACTGATGATCCAAAAGCACAAATACTCTATGAAGATATAGGGCATGGAAACTATATGATCATGTCAAAAGATGAGGCAAATCTCCCTAAGGGAGTGATTCATGACCCCAATGGCATTTGACTTTGGAGTTTGATGGAAGTTTCTCTTCAACTGGTTCTGAGCTTGTGTGGTGTTAATCTCTCTAGAAGGGAAGATTCATCCATTTTCTTTCAAGCTTCATTTTGAAAATACAAATAATACAATGAATATGAGGCTCTCATCCTTGGGTTGAGCATGGAAAAAGAAATAGGAGTAAAGAATCTTTGTGCTCGTGGTGATGCAGAGTTGATTGTGAAATAGGTAAGGGATCTTTACCAAGTCAAGAATAGGAGATTGAAACATTATAGAAATTTTGTTTGGGATTCCATTGAATTCCTTGATGCTTTCTCAATTGAAGCTGTGCCAAGAGAAAAGAATACTAGAGATGATTCTCTAGCTGTCTCAGATCTTTGTTGATTCCTCATCCAGATTTCTCTCAAGAGAAATTTACCATTGAAATGATTCATAGGCCTAGTGTGCCGGATAATGCAAGAAACTGGTAGGTTTTCAATGATGATCAACACTTGCTCTCTTTCTTGGAGCTTAAAGACAACTTCAATCAGTTATATTTTGAAGGAAGTGAAACTCTACCTAGAGAATATGTGCCCTCTAATGAAGAAGATATCAAGGAAGAAATGGATCAGATGGTTGTATTAAGTTGAAGGGTAACAAGATTCCCAAAGGGCTGGTGAGTCTAGAAGATCTGTTTGACAAACATGATAGGTTCATCAAATCTAAGCTTCTCAAGGGACTCGACAATTGTTGAGTATGAGAAGGTCAACATTGGAAGCAATGATGAACCCAAGGTGGTGAATATTGGAAAATGTTACACCCAAGAAGAGAAGAAGAAAGCAGTAAACCTATTAAAGAAGTATGTTGATGTTCTTTCCTATTCATATGATGATCTTAAGGCTTTTCAACCAAAGGAGATGCAACACTATATCCCTCTAAGACCTGGGATCAAACCTTTCAAGAAAAGAAAGGCAAGTATAATCCTAAGGTTGTTGATACTATTTTTCAAGAGATCCAAAAGTTACTAAAGCCAAGATTATTTTCCCTATACATCATTCAACTTGGATTGCCAACATTGTTCCTATCAGAAAAAGAATGGTGAGATTCACATCTGTGTGGATTTTAGGAATTTGAATCAAGCCTCTCTAAAAGACAACTATCCACTCCCCATGATGGATCAAGTTTTGCAAGTTGTCTCAGGCTCTTGAGATGTTGTCTATGCTAGATGGATTCTCTAGATACAATCAAGTGGAAGTCAGTACCCCAGATCAACACAAGACTGCCTTTACTACCCCTTGGGGCACCTTTTCCTACAAGAGAATGCCATTTGGTCTTATCAATGTTGGTGCCACTTTTCAAGGGAATGGATTTAGCTTTTGGTAGTCTAAAGGGAAAATGTATTGTTGTGTACCTTGATGATTTGACTATTTTTTCCAAAGCAAGGGCAGATCATCTTCAACATCTAGAAATAGTTCTTCAAAAATGCAAGGAACATGGAGTTTCTCTCAATCCTAAGAAGTTTGTCTTCTGTGTTACTGAAGGCAAGTTGCTGGGGCATATTGTTTCCAAATAAGGGATCAAGATAGATCTAGAAAGAGTTCAAGAAATCCAGCAGATTCCTCTTCCCACAAGCAAAAAGGGTGTTCACTCTTTCTTTGGCAAGATAAATTTCCTAAGGAGATTCATTCTAGATTTTGTAGAACTAACTATGAGCATTGCTCAAATGATGAAAGGGAAGAAAACCTTTGGTTGGTCTTCTGAAGGTAAGGAGCATTTGAAGATATCAAGAAAGCCATTGCTAAAACTCCCATCTTAGCATGTCCTGATTTCAGCAAGGATTTTATTATCTATTGCTATGCTACAGAGAATACCTTGGTTGTTGTGCTAACTCAAAAAATTCTAGAATCATGAACTTCCAATTTCCTTCATGAGCTATGTTCTAAAATCTCATGAATTAAAATATACTATGATGGAGAAACATGCTTTTGTAGTGGTCAAAGTTGTTAAGCAGTTTCATTTTTATATTCTTAATTCTCACTCTGTTGTACTTGTACCTGATACAACCATCAAGTCTATTCTTACACAACAGAGTTTGGAACTAAGAGAGGAAATTGGGTAGCAAAATTCCAAGAATATGACCTTGATATCAAGCCAACTAAGCTAGTTCGGGTAAAGGCTTGTGTGAGCTTATTGCTGAAGGGGCTGATGAAGAATTGTCCACAAAAGTAGTTGATGTCCCTATTGTCCTCTTCCTCAGTTCAATAGATGAGTGGTATGTTGATATTGCACATTTTCTTACTTATGGAGAATGTCCATCCCATTTGAGTGCCAAGGAAAAGAGAGCTATTAAGCTAAGGTCTACACAATATGTATTATGGGAAAATTCTTTATTCAAGTGAGGCATAGATGGAAGATTCCTTAAATGTGTGGACAAAAAGAGCAACAAAAGAAGTTGTTTTCAGCTTTTCATGATCAGGCTTGTGGAGGGCAACTTTTCTTCTATTGTCACTTCCCATAAGATCCTTTGTGTAGGGTACTATTGGCCTACATTGTTTAGAGATGCATCAAAATGGGTAGGTAAGTGTGAAGCCTATGTCAGACTTTTGTTGGGAGACCTAAGTTGGCTGCTTTACCACTCAAACCAGTAGTGATTGATGAGCCTTTTCAACAATGGGGATTGGATTTCATTGGAACTCTTAACCCACCTTCCAGTGCTTGGACATACTCATGTGCTAACTACTACAGATTACTTCACAAAGTGGGTAGAGGCTATTCCAAAAAAAGCACTACTTCTGAGGTGGTGTGTAATTTCATCAAAGAGAACATATTGATAAGGTTTGGGGTACCAAACAAGATTGTGACTAATAATGCTTCCAATTTTTCTTCTTCTGAGATGATGGATTTCTGCTATGGCTATGGAATTTCCCTTGCTCATTCTTTAGATTATTATCCTCAAGGGAATGGACAAGTAGAATCAACAAATAAGAATCTGGTAACCATCATTTGGAAGCTTTTCAATGAATCTCAAAGGAATTGGCACAAGAAGCTCTATGATGCTCTCTAGGCAGATAGAATTACACCCAAAAGAGCAATTGGGATGTCTCCATTTTAGGTGGTGTATGGTGTTGAAGCTCAACTTCCAGTAATAATGGAATTACCAGCCTTACACTTAATGAAGGCTATTGAGGATTCAAGTTTCATCAGTTCCTTGGACAAGAGAATCATGTACCTTCAAAAGCTGGATGAAGACAAGATGCAAGTTTTTGATAGGATCTCAGCTCATCAACTGAAGGTGAAAGCTTTGTTTGATAAGAAGGCTAGGCCTAGAGATTTTCAAGTAGGAGACATTTTTCTATTGTGGGACAAAAGACATGAACCTCGAGGAAGCCATGGTAAGTTTGATTCTCTTTGGCTTGGTCCTTTCAAAATCAGACACTTTTCTAGAGAAAATTATTTCTACTTGGATTATATGGATGGATCCTCTCTCCCACTTCCTTATAGTGGGTAGTATTTGAAGTTGTTCAAGTCCTAGGTGATTTGGGAAGTCCTTTTGTATATATTGTGTGCATGGTGTTTTGTTTTTTTTTGTCTTTCCTTTTTGGTTTGTTTCCCTTCCGTGTGTGTTGTCTTCTATATTGGTTTTACCTTTGACTCTATTTTCCCAATGGATAAGGCACTAGTCTACTTTCCCAGAGTTTTTCTATGGTTCTTGATCTTGCCTCGTTCCTCTATCCCAACCAAGTCATCCCCAGAAAGAGCTAGTTGTTGTCACCCTCAAAATTCCCCTCATTTTTTCAAGTCAAGCTTTCAAAATTTTGAGTTGGTGCCTTTGAGAGATGTTTGAGTAGAGTGAGAAGTCTAGAGAGATAGAAAAAATTTCATGCTTTGAAGAACTGGTGCTCATTTGTAAACTCACCCTATTAATTTAGAATCTTGCAGTCCGCATGGTTCCCATCTGGATCCCTAAAAATTGTTCCTCCATTCGAATGAAATTGTCAAATCCTTTTCTATGGCCATGGATCACATCGAGCCTGGTATGGTTTATAGTTCTTCTTTCCACAAGGAGTAGTTTTTTTTTCAGGGCGTAAATGGTGGAGTTTTCCCTCTCTATATTTTTCCACAATCACGAGTAACGGCGTATCATCCCCTGTTAATTTTTGGCCCCAACATCCACAAGTGCGTGGACATCTCTGATTGGATGCGGGAAGGTGGGTCGTCAGTCACTTTTGGAATTTTGGTCTTGTATGAAGAAAGGCAAGTATTCAATCGAGGCCCAAATCGGCTAAGTATAAAGAGCCGGCAGAAGCCTCCACGCATCCCAATGATGCACCTCCAAAGGCCAAGTTTAAAGTAGGATCCCAAGTTTGTGCACTTCGACACATTCCTCATCCCAAATTCGTTGCAAATTCAGAAGTGAGACTCAAAGAAAAGACCCCAAATGAGCACCAACTCTCCATGTGTTCAGAGCCTCAAAAAGTTAAGTCGCCATTGAAATGTCTAAGGCCAGCAGAAAGAACCACGTGTCAGCTGGGCAGCAACTTTAGAGGTGAAATACAAAGCGAGCCCCCAAACAAGTGCAAAGCTTCCATGTGTCCAGAACCCAACATAGTCACTCCTAAATAAGCAAAAGGGACCCAGCCTAAAATGGAGAAAGAGGAGTGGGTCCAAATCGGTTAAGTACAAAAGGATCGGTGGACGGCGCCACGTGTCTCATCAATGCACCTTCAAGGGTCAAAGCCAAAGGTGGTTCCCCAAACATGTGCCAGCTCTCCATGTGTCTCATCGGTGCAACTTCAAAGGTGCAGCCCAAAGAGAGACCCTGAACTAGTGCCAACTCTCCACGTGTCTAGGGTCCAATAGAAGTCAAATGGGCAAAGCCCAATCGACTAAGTATAAAAGAACCGGAAGTGCTCTCCACATGTCTCAATGAAGCACCTTCAAGGGTCAAAGCTTTCCAAAGGTGGTCCCCACGTGTCCCAGTCCGAAAAGGAGATAAATTCGACAAAAGGTTGAATCGGCTAAGTATAGAAGGGTTTGCAGAAGCCTCCATGTGTCAACTCGACATAACTTCAAAGGAAAAATCTAGAGGCAGGTCCCAAATGTGTATTGAGCCTCCACGTGTCTAGGGTCAGACATATGGCCCCGTAAAAAAAAGGGACTTAGCCAAAACACAAAGAAACAAGGTGAGGCAGTGGAAGGAGCCACATGTCTCTTTGGCGCTCTTTTAAGAGGCAAATACAAAGTGAGTCTCCAAATGAGCAGGAATCCTCCACGTGTCCTGTCATAGACATAAAGCTTTCAGAAGGTGTGGGTTGGTAGAGGCCTTTGAGATTTTGAGATTTGTTTCCAAGAGGAAAAAAATTCAAATGTTGAGCCCGCATCAAAAGTCAAAGTGGAGAGGCGGGTTGACAGAGAACTTTGAGGTTTTGAACCTCATTTCTAAAAGAAGTAAAATTATAAAGTTCATGACTCATTACTACTCTCAATCAATACGTAAGAATTTCCCCTTTCTCTCCATCTCATCTATTGTCTCTTCCTTCTTACCCGAAATATATGGATCATTTATCCTCTATAATAACAAACTTTGTGTTCTTATTGATATGATTTATATAACTTTGTGCCTATGGAATGATATATTATGATGTGAATGTGAATGATTCTATTATGTAGTACTCTTGCTCAGCACGTATAGGGTTATACTTTGCTATCTATATTTCCTGAAAGTGTGGTTATATTCTGCTCTTTCCTCTTTTCATTTCTTCTATTCATTTGTATTGATAAGTTATTTTGGTTAAAGTAATTCCTAGATGTCAGATGTCCAGCCTTCAAATGAAAGTGTACATTTGTATATAAGCTTTGTTGCTTGCTTTCAACAAGGGAAACTCTCCCATAAAGAGGAGGGACTTGTTGTCCCCTGACTATGGTTTTGATTAAAGTACCATTTTAAAACCCAACAATGCCATATATGGAAACTTTTAGTGGCTAATATTTGTAATTTGGATATTTCAGAGATTTTTTAAGTTATATTTGGCTATTTGGATACCATATGCATGCCCAATATTCCTTAAATATAATCATATATGTTACTATTTCCTACTCACATCTCGAAATGAATTCTAATATCAATATTTTTTTTTAATGGGTCGCATTTAAATCAACGTGCCATAATTTTAAATCATGTTTTGATTTCCATAAATTATATGGGATCTTGGATCACAATTTCCAACATTTCATTGTGTATGTGTGTACATACGTACATACATACTTATGTAAGTATGTGTGTGTGAGAAAGAGAGAGAGTTGATATGATCAAATATATTAAAGGAACCAATTCAAGTAACTATTTATTCAATTAAAGGATTATCTAAGCTTAAAATTATAATATGGATTCTATTCTATGTGATATGATTTAATTAAGGAATTATAGGACCATTTAATCCATAAAAATGTATTGTTTACATCTTGGTTTGTATTGATTAAACTAACAATCATTTAGAGCCTTGACAATGGAGGTCTTTGTCATTTTTCCTTTGGGAAATATCCCACCTTTCACAAGGAGTGAAAATTGTGTGTGCGTGTGTGTGTGTAATATCTCTTAGTATATTGGAGGAATGGATTTGTAGGAAATATTTTGGAAAAGTGTTGAAAATTTTCACAAAGAAAGAAAGACAAAGGCAGAGACTCGGATCCAAAATAAAGCATAGGATGTTGACACATCAAGCAATACATTGACAGATGTGATATAATTCTAGTATGATTTGTGAGGAAGGCTTGAGACATCATATGCTTTCCTAAATTATATGAAATGATGAAACATGGCCAATGGATCAATATTCAAGGTTTAATCCTAGGAAGGATTGGGGAAAATGGGTCCAAATTTCATAAGTCAATAATTTTTGTTGGTTAAAGGAATGTATATGATGAAATTCACGCCATCCATAAATTAGGAAAATGAAATATAACTTGAAGAGGAAAATTGAAATTCACCAAAATATTTTTAAATTCAGAAAAAATAGGTAAGATTTGCCTTTACATATATAACCATTTTTTATAATTTTTTCCATTTTCACCATATTCATGATAGATATTTTTGTATAATTCACCATCCCAAAAATCCTTCTTTAGCAAGATTTTCTACCCTTTCTATAGTTTTTTTTAATGGGTTCCTTAAAATTTTCATTGATGTGAAGGGGAGCAACACAAGATCTTAGCAACAAATCCAATCACACAGTTTCACAAGGAGGCAAGTTGCAGAGAAAACAAAAGAAATAATATTCAAGCTTATTTTCTCTCATTCGAGAACACACAATATATAGTGTTTTACAAGACTAATCCTTACCCAAATAATAGGAAGGAAACACTAAACAAAGGAGATTAAATCATCTCCATAAATCAAGGAGTGGAGGTAATAGCTCAACAACTCCAATAAGTTATGGGAGACAAACAATATCCCACAAACTAATTAAAAATAATTATAATGTATGCTCTCAAATGAGCTTATTTAAAGTGCAAAATAACTAGTTCACAAAGACAAGTGTGAACGTGTTTACACCAACATGATGCAATCTTTAGTTCCTCATAATATCTCAACCCAACAACCCAAAGGATGGAATATGTATGAATCTACTTTCTACCTAAACCAATAGCATGGAAATCATAAAATATGTAAGATCACTCACACACAAAATAGAGTGATGTTTATACCAATATATTAGTAGGACTTAGAAACCGATACTCTAATACCGAAATGGTTTAGTCATGGTAAACTCTCCCAATGAAGGGATGCATAACACTACACAACATATATCATATTTAGATCTCACTCAAAAATATCTTTAGCATAGTTTATCAAGAAATAAGAAAATATTATTCTATTAATGAGGAAAATCATTACATACTTTATTGTATAATTATCTCACACTCTATTGATATCCTTATGACAAAATTTTGCAATAATTATTCTAAGAATTCTAATCATGTGACATATTATAAGATTACATAAATTTTAAGCTTCTACAAAACCACACTTGGCTTAATTTGGAAATCCCGCACTAGATGACCATATCACATTCCTTAAATGGATGAATAGATTGATAGATTCTCTATATTCTCACAACCATTAAATATTTATAGAATTCATATAATCTATCAGTAGGATAATAAATGTGTATTTGCAAGTAAAGATACTTTGTAGAATATTTTCTCAAATGATTTCGCTCACCATTGATCTTCCCATTTAGTTTACAATTAATTCCTCATGAGATATCCTTCGCTTTGATCTACCTCCCTAAACATATTTATGTTGACATGAGATCCTGCCATATGTAAACCTCATCATTAAAACATATGGGAGTGGTCTAGAAAAAATTTAAGGTTTTATAACATTGAGTGTGTTTGGCAGCCTCATGGTATATCATGCAATAAACTAAGAATTGGGTGTTTTTGCAAGTCTTCATGGATTCAATGCATAAGAGTAGTATTGTAAATAAGGGATGTTCCATAAATTTTCTATGTGGCCTAGTAAATGTGTGTGGCATGGAAAGTATTGCAAGACTAAGTGTATTATTACATAAAATGGGTGGTTATTCTTGTCTTCTAATTTTTGCATGGTCAAGATGATAAAGCGAGTCTCAATTAATCCTTCATGAATTGAATAGGTTTTCATGAATTACATAAGAAATGAAAATGGAATTGGTTTTTTTGTGTAGCATTCTTAGGAGTGGTGCAAAATTGTGCAAGATTTTAATCAACAACCTTAAATATTTATAAGTGACATAGGATTTTTGTGATCCTGGATGTTATAGCATCATGTTAAAACTTCTAATTATCCTCTTTCATCTGATTCATTATCATAAATTCACTAATGCACTTATATATTTATAGATGTATTGAATTCAAATCAAGACCTTGTAAGTGTGCATGTTGATATACAATGGGTGGGAAAGGTTGATAAATATGGGCCAACACCTAAAAATACCCATATAAAGGGTCAATAAGGCCTATAATGAGTACTAAAATTATATTAGTATAATTTTGACCAAAATTATCCTACTATGGTTCTAGAAAAATGTCCATGAAATAAGGGAAATATGTGGAAAGAGAACTTGGTGTGTGTTATCCAAATGAGCACTCATGCTTATTTGCACAAGTTATTTAAAGTTTGACTTAGGTAGACTTGGAGAATGAAGAAATTTTGCAAAGTTGGTAAAATCAGAAAAAAGGTATGGGAGAAAAGAAAAGAGGTCGTCATGCATATAAAAGTAGTCATGTGAAGCCATGAAGAAAAGGGTAGGAAGTTAGAGAAGTTTGAATTTAGCATGTCACGTAATAAAGGAAGTCTATTTTCTAGTGTTTCGCAAGTTTTCAAGGCGACAACAATTTCGTGGGAAAAAGGAGGTTAATTTTTAGTGTTCCATGGGTTGTTGGGAGAATATGATGCCACGGAAAAAAATTTGAAACACGCTAGTGTTCCTTGGGTGTGTGAATATCAAGGATGTCATGAGGGTCAAAAATTTGCATAACAAATAGAAAAATAAATCCGTGGAGGTCTATAAAAATCCATGAAGGTCTAAATAAAAGCCAAGAAAGTTAGTAAAGTCCACAAATGACTACATAAGGCTGCAAAAATTAGGAAAATAAAGAAAGCTCTACGGAAGTCTAGAAAAGTCCATGAAAGTCTTAAGAGATGCGTGAAAGTCCGAGAAAACCCGCGCTATTTTACAAATGGTTTAAAAATATATGGAATAAGGAGAAAAACTTAGAAAATCTATGTAACATGAGAAATTTTGCATAGCATAGGATGACCATGAATCTATTTTTAGTTTCATGTTTTTAGTCAAAAATATAATTTTAAAGCATCGAAAATCTAAAAGAAGAACAAATCATACAAGAGGGTGTTAATTGGAGCATGCACATGTCATTAATTTTAAGAACAAAACATGCAGATGGGTCGTCTATTTCTAAATGTGTTTTTCTTTTTTGATCATGTATATTACTATTTTGAGCATGCGCTTTTATTTCGAAGTGTGTGTTTTTCTTTAGTGATGGTTCTTCATGCATGCTCTCACACATTCTTATTATTTTGAGAATCGAATCATATGTCTATTTTTTCCCTCTTCTTATCTAACGCAATTCTCTATAAAAATCCATGCAATACATTATAAAAGTCATCTATGCATTGTTGTTCATAATTCTAGAGTTTATTCTGAGTTATGAGTGGAATAAAAGGGGTCATGAGTGATTATTTGTACTTGGTTTCACCTATTATATCAAAAACAAAGTTTTTTTACCTTCTTATGTTAGTGTGTGGGATCCTATGTGTCCTCCACTCACATATGGAGGGTCATCTCACATGGGTTAGGTTTAGGGTTTTCTTGTGTTTCATGCACTAGGGTTACTCAACACCCTATATGTACCCTTTCATTCATGATTTATGAGTATGCCAAGACACTCTATTGTCTTTCCTCTATGTGCAAGCTTTGTTTCTGTTGAGCAATTTCTTCCATTGTTGATCAATCCTTGTGATTACGCTAGAGCTATCACGATTTCATTTGAGTGCAACTGATTTGTGGTGCGTCGTTTCTTATTTGATTCTTGCAAACTCTTTCATGGTATCAGAGATGAGATCGAGTAAACATGCATTCGTCATTTGAGTTGTGATTACTCTTGGTTTCATTTTTTTACTCCTCATGCAATTTTTTCGATCGTTATATTTTGGAAATTTATTGCTAACGTATTTAACAAGCTATTCTTGGAAATTTGTGTTTTATTGTGCTCTTCGTGCATGTGCAAGTATCTCCTTGAGTTTTTCAGGGGTTTTGTAGAGCCAAATTTAGCTAACATGGATAAATTTAGTAGATTAGCTAAAATAGAGGTTGTTTCTCTTCTAGTTTATCAATTATTATTTTTAAAACTAGAAGTAAAATTTTTAGATCTCTATTTTTTTGGTATTTTCTGTGTTTGCATGGTGGTTTTTCAGAGATTCATGTCAAAAAATTCATTTTGAAGTTTTGGTTTTTGATTCTCACCGTGAGATCTGTCCCACCAAGCCATCTCCTCTCCAAACCGAGCTACAAGAGAACTCCTTCACCATCAACACCTCCGAGCTACTCCTCTATTCGGATTTTCTAGCTCGTTCGAGTCGTGTGGGTGCATTTTTTAACCAGATAAGCTCCATTTTCCTCTGCAGAAGTTTTTCTCATCGAGCTCGGTCTCTTGTTGCCTCGGTGAGCCCTCCCTTCTCTACCCTCCTGTTCTACGTTGTTTCCCTGCAAAGCCAAGTTGCCCTCCTCCTCTACATCAAACATGCACCTCTCCAAACAGTTCACTTGCATTCATGGTGTTTTGGCTCTATCATGAGCCTTCTCTCCTTTGCGTGGTCCAAGCGTGGCCTTCCCCCACTGTTGGAGTCTCCCACGAGCCTCGCATACCTATTAGAGCGCCTTCCCACACGTGATCTCGAGCTTGCTTTCCTCTTGCTCTCCTTTGTGGGTGGCCGTGTCTTCTATCTCGAGCCCTTAGGATACCTCTAACTGCGTGTCCACTCTCCAATGGTCTTCCAATAGCCCACTCCCAATGGCTTCTTCCTGCTCCCCGAGCCCCTTACGAGCTCTCCTCAACCGCTCACCGAGACCCACGCCGAGCCCATTCTATCAACCTAGCCATTACCACATCTCTCGGCGCATTTTGTGGCATTGACCTCCACATAGCTTGGCCATTAAATGGCTTTCCCGAACTTTGATCCCCAATGTGGGATCCTCCACCCAACTTGGGATCCACCCGAATGGTCTCCATCTCCAACGGTTTCCACCTAGCCACGTGCTAGTTGGTAAGATTTTTGGTAAGTTTGGTAAGTTTTTAAAATTTCATTTTTGGTGGAATTTTTTTCGGGGTGTTTTTTTTTGGGTGGGTATTTCTTTTAAAAGGAAATATATTTAAATATTTAATTAGGATTTGATTTTAATTAGATCTTAATTAGTTTTTCTTTGTTATTCATAATTAATTAGATTTAATTATATTAAATCTAGTTTTATTAATTACTGAATCTAATTTGTTTATCTTTTACGATTAGTAATAATTTAAATCGTCTTTTAAATTAACATTAATTGTCATTTTTTAAAACTCCAATAGCTTTAAAATAAAGCCATAATTTTTAGGCGTTATTGTTGATTTTTTTACTAATTGTGCGCTCAAGTGTGTAGTGACACTCTGAGCACCTATTTTCCTTCCGAGCACTTTTCCAGAATTCTGAAGATCATTAGGACTCCTCTTGAGTTCATCTAAAACTTGTATCTACCCTTATTATTACTTGCGACTAGTGAGCGCATCCGCCACAGTTTGCAGCAAGGGGGTATCCTTTGCGACATGAGACGCTCTTTCTCACAACCAGGATTTGATTTTGCCTCCTTCCTAATTTTTTACAAGTTGTGCTTGTATACGGTGTCACTTTGCTGCGCTCCATGAAACATGATTGTGGTCTCCTCTCTTGCATGCGTTATTACGTTGATTGCAAGGCAAGTTACCAACTGTTTCAAGATGCATGCTTGACCTCGATTGTATCCAATGCACTCAACTATAAAGTGCCGAAATCAGGGGTTTCTATATTGTCCTAGGTGGTTGTGATTCTTTTCTACATTCCTTCTCTCTCTCTTCACAATGGATGCTTATTCACTTCCTTTGCTTACACCGTTCAAATTTTTTGAGTGGAGATCAAAAATAATTATGAAACTAAGAGGTAAAGGGTTATTCCACATCACCATGGGAACTGAGACTGAACTAGATGATGACCACCCAAAATCTAAATGGTTAAACCATAGTTATGAAGCTTTAGGTCTTCTTTGCATGTTTGTTTCTCTTGACTTTCTCTTCCACATTGAGTCATCTAAAACACCTAATTCTACGTGGAAAATGTTAGATAAAATGTTTGGACAACAAGATGACATGAGAGTGCATGAGTTGGAAAATGAACTACTAGGATTAAATCCTAGTGATTTTGAAAACCTACAAGCATTCTTCTCTAAGTTTGTCCACACTAGATTATTGTTAAAGGAATGTCAAGTAGAGAAGAAATATTCTCAACTAATCTTGTCGATTCTCTCTAAGTTAGGTCCCAAATATTCTATCTTTGTGTCAAACTTTTACGCTACAAAATCTTCCTTGGGAAATGATTGGAATATGCCCTCCTTTGACTTTTTTGTCCCAACTCATTCGAGAATAGGACAAACTCATTCAAATGGGGTCTCTCAAGTCCAAGTCACATGCCCTTGTAGCAAGTACTAGTAAGGAAAAGAAGACTGAAAAGAAGAAAGAAAGAAAGGATCAACCTAAGAAGGAAACCAAGACCAAAACTAAATTTAACATGAACACTTCAACTTCTGAGCCTAGAGCACAGAAAGACAAGTTTTTGTGTTCCTATTGCAAGAATCCTAGTCATAAAGAGCATCTATGTATGAGAAAACAAATTGACCACCTTACTCATTTACTTGAGAAAAATCAAATAGGTGTTCCTGATTCTATCAAACAAAATGCTCCAAAGGTGAGTCTTCTACTGAAAGGGTCTAAATATAATAAGAAGAAAGGAAAGGACCTTGTAGCCAAAGTTTCTCCTTCATCAACGTGGATTGTAGATTTTAGTTCCTCGCACCACATGGCTTCTCCGCATGTTGAGTTATCCAACATCGAGCCTTGTGGTATGTCCCAAATCACGATGGGTAATGACACGACAGTGTCGGTTTCCAGTAGTGGATTAGTAGAGATGGATGGGGGAACATTTAACCAAGTGTTGAGTGTTCCTAATCTCTCTACCAATATCCTATTGGTTTACCAAATTACTCACCTTGGTGAAGGAATGCGAGTGAAATTTGGTCCTAACTTGGTGATTATTCATGAGATTAATGATGACACTACAATGGGCTAAGGGAAAGGCGGATCATCATTCATGGTTATATACCTTTTCCTACTTTACTTCTAATTCTACACCCACTACCTTGCTCACTCATGCAAATGAGGTTAATAAGCTACGGCATGAGCATTTCGGACATATTAATTATCATTACCTTGAACAATTGAGCCAAAATGAAATGGTCAACGGGTTACCCCGAGTCAAGTTTTTTAAGGGTCTTTGTGAGGGTTGTACTTTAGAAAGCATCCTAAAAAGAAATTTGACAAAGGAAAATCCTTGAGAGCTACTCATCCCTTGGATCTTGTTCACACCAATATTTCTGGTCCATTTCCATCTCCTTCATTTACTAGAGCTCTTTAAGTGCTCACCTTCATTTATGACTATTTGTGATATACTTGGGTATATTTTCTTAAGCTTAAGTCTGAAGTCTTTGAACATTTTCAGGACTTTAAGGCTCTTACTGAGAAACATGCGGAATGGTCTATTAAGGTTCTTCGAACTGACAATGGAGGTGAATATGTAAACAATAGGTTCATGGATTTCTATACTTCTGAAGGGATCTCCTTATAGCATATAGTTGCTTATAACCCTTCACAGAATGGAGTAGCAGAAAGAAAGAACCATACTCTTAAGGAGATGGCCACTTGTATGATTCACTCAAAGTCTCTTCCTCCGCAGTATTGGGCTGAAGTAGTGAATTGTGCTAATTACATTTAGAACCGTGTTCCACATAAGGTAGTAAGAGGGATGACACCCTTTGAAGCCTGGTTTGGACACAAGCCTAATGTTGAGCACTTTCGAGTCTTCATATCCAAGGCTATGGCTCGGATTCCTAAGAAGAAATGCAAGGCATTAGAACCACAATCCAAACCTTGTATCTTTATAGGGTATCTTGATGGCATGAAGGGATATCGATTGTTGAATCCTACTTCTCATGAGCTTTATATTGAGAGAAGTGTTAAGTTTGATGAGTCTTCTTCGACTTCTACTTCTCTACCTATTTAGGTTATTTAGCTCATTGATTCAGATTCTGACTCATCAGATGATGATGTTGTTGAGCGTGCTCCTCTTCCTGATCCTCCCAACCATCAGACCTTTGAGTCTTCCGATTTTGATAGTAGTGATGATGAGGACTATGTCCCTTCTCACTCGAGTGAAGAATCTTCCGAATCTGAGCCTGATCCTCCTGGTCCTCTTTGGGCTAGGAAAAATTTGCAAATTGTTGGAGATTTAGTTGGAGATACTTCGGATATGAGAATTACTCGCTCATATTTCATTGGAACCCACTCTTTCTTTGCCTCTACTTATGATCTAGAATATTTTTGGGAGGCTTCTGGTATTCCTGAGTGGGATTCTGCCATGGATGAGGAGTATTCCTCTCTCATGAAGAACGATACTTGGGATCTCACCCTCTTCCGAAAGGAAGAAAAATCGTTCAGTGTAAGTGGGTTTTCAGAAAAAAGTATGGAGTATATGGAGACATCAAAAATTTTAAAGCGTGATTAGTAACTAAAGGTTTCTCCCAGATAGCTGGGGTTGATTATACTGAAACCTTTTCTCTGGTTATGAATATGACTTCTATTCAACTAACCCTTTCCATGTCCACAACAAATAGATGGAAAGTCTATCAAATGGACGTTAAGAGTAGCCTTCCTTCATGGTGACCTAGAGGAAGAGATCTACATGGAACAACCTCTAGGTTATGTCCATGATCCCTCCCTCATTTGTAAGTTAAAGAATTCTCTTTATGGCCTTAAACAAGCCCCTCGGGCTTGGTATGCCAAGATGGACTCATTTTTACTTACATCAGGGTTTACTAGGTGTCACTTTGATCCAGATGTTTATATTATACGGAAAGATGACTCCATACTCATCCTTGTTCTCTATGTTGATGAATTTTTGATCACTAACATCTCTTCCTCTATCATTGATTCTGTGAAGAACGCCTTGGCCAACAAGTTTTCCATGATTGACTTAGGTCTTCTTCATTATTTTCTTGGGATCTAGATTTCACAATCTGACTCAGGAATTGTGATTTTGCAACCTAAGTATGCTCTTGACTTTCTTTCTCATTTTCAGATGTCCGATTGCAAGTCTTCTCCTACTCCTTTTCTTTCTGGGGTTAAGTTGGTTTCTGATTTCTCTACTCCCTTGGTTGATGGTACCCTTTATTGACAGTTATTGGGGAGATTGATTTACTTAACTCACACTTGACTAAATTTATCTTATGATGTTGGGATCATGTCCAGATTCATGCAGGGAGCCACATGAGCTATATTAGAAAGTAGCTAAGTGGATCCTTCATTATGTTCGTGGCACCTATACTGATGGCATTCACTATTATGGAGGGGTGGATATTGACTTGATCGGGTTCACAGATTCTGATTGGGTCGGTGACTTAGATCATCATAAATCTACCTCTGGCTACAGTTTCTATTTTGGTTTGGGTCTTGTTAGTTGGTCTAGCAAGAAGCAAAATGCAATTGCGATATCTTCTACAGAGGCAAAATACGAGAGAGTAGTTAACGTTGCCACGTGGTTGTTTGGCATCCAATTTCAACGACCTACCATTATATATTATGATAACATGAGCACTATTTCAATTTTTAGAAATCTAGTTCAACATCAGTAGATTAAGCACATTGAGATCCATATTCACTTCAAATAAGAGCTTATTCATGATGGTATCATTGACATTCAGTACATTCGAACAACTGATCGGATTACAATATATATGTACCAAGCCCTTCATGGAGGTGAAGTTTCTTCACTTGGGGTGAGGTCTTATGCAGCTACTCGTCTTCTTCGGGCTATATAGTCCTTCTCTTCTTCTTCTTCTACTAGGAAGATATTGTTTGTATATGGGCACCTTATCATGGCTTTAGTTTTCAGGCCCCATTGACACATCTTTCTTAGTTGTTTAGGAGTGACTTCTTGTTCTGTTTGAATCATCATAGTCATTTTTGTTACAAGTATAGGGTGAAGCCATACATGCATAAGAAGGGAAAGAGAGAGCATAATTAGACTAGGATGCCAAAAGACACAAATCATGCACAAAGAAGACCAAAATGTGATTGTTGACGTAAAAATGTATATGATAGGGAAGAGTAATTATTTGATATGATGCCCCATGAGTTATTAGTTTTGAATATATCTTTAAATAAGTTCATAAAGGTTGTAAGAACTTTGAAGTTGTTAAATACTAAGGAATTCCACTAATTTGCCTTCTCAATTTGAAGGAATCCATGTCATAAGTTTAGGGTATTAATCTCAGTAATAAGCCTAGGAGAAGCTATAAATCTTATTCAATAATGTATTAAGTGATTTAAATGGTGTATAACATGAAAATGGAGTGCCTAATTCATGAAAAGTGGGATTAATAGTTAATAAACTATGAACCTTAGCCTCAAACTATGCATACTCTACTCTTAAGGGTTTTAGGGGATTAAGAAATTTTTCCAAGGCTTGCATGGTTTATTGAAATGTGTAAAACCGGTGTTTAGGGCATAAGAGCATGAAGAGGGTGATAAAGAAGTGTAATATCACAAAAAGAAACTAGTTTGCAAGGTTAACAAGAAGAGGAGCTCAAAGTTATTGTGTGAATTGTAGGATGACTGTGCTAAATCTCTTTGAGGGTTTCTAAGAGAAATTTTCCTTGTATACATCACTTTTTCATTATTGTGTGGGTCTTTAGAGTCTAGAGAGATTTACATTGAAAACATAAACGTCGTGAACCGGTGACATTTGAAGTGGTAGAGGGTAAAAATTAGCAATCGCAGCTTTTTGTATGCAACTTAGGACAGTCCAAAAAATAATGTTATGAACAAGTTCCTTGGTTATGAAGTTGGTAAAAATGATTAACAAATAATGTTAAGTAGGGATAGCACGATGGTTTAATCCCTTAGTATGGTAAAATGGTCTTGAAGAGTAAATCTCTAGTAGATCATACAATAAACCTATCACATACCTCTTTGCAAATTGTTACAAGACATGTTAGAGGGGTTTAGTGTTAAAGAAAGTTGAGGATTTTTGGATAATGGTGGTTTCTTGGGGAGGTTATGTATAGTGCACATCACAAGTGGGATGTTTAAGTTCATATATATCTTAACTATTGCGAAGGAAATATCAAAAAGAAGAACACATTCCTAATCGAGAGTCGTGATAGGGTTTAAAGAGATTTATAGTTTCATTTTGAGAGAGTATAATGAATGAAACCATTAAATAAATATTTGGATCAGGTGGTAAGAATAATTTTATCTTAGAAGGAAGTTTAATACCTCTAGAGACAAGAAATTAGGAAAGAGAAAGATTGTATTGTAATAAGATACATTGAGAAATGCAATGAAGAGCAAAGAAGAATTGAGAGTAAGTCATTGGAAATGAGTGAAAAAAATGAAATAATAAATTTTGAGAGGTGTTAAAAATATTATAAATAGTGAAATGAGAATGATGAATCCTCTGATTGGAAGCTAAAAGAGAATAAAATAGAGCAAGGTAAGAAATTGTAAGAGCAAGAACAAAGACAATCCTAGATAATACTAAACACAAGGAACAAGAAAACTAAGGAAAAAGGAGTATATGGATGCTAAGGGGAACATAAACATGATGTTTTGGGGAAGAAAAAGGTGCTACAAAGTTTGAAAAGGTGGAATATATTCAAAGCCCTAGAATTTTCCCTCAAACCCTAGTTAGGTCTAGAAACAACCAAAAAGGAAGGTTTTAGTGTAAGAAATGCTATAAAAGGAATGGAGAAAATAAAAATGGTGCAAATAAAGAGAAAGTAAAATGGTATCTAAAAAGATAAATCTTTTTTATTTGAATTTTTAGGTCATTTCCACTTTGGATATTGTGTCGAATAGGGCTAATTGGCAAGCTAGGAAAAATTGCAAAAGAAGGATAACTTTTTACTAGAGAAGAGTTAGTTTATGAAATTTGATATACATCTCAATGAGGATAATGGTTAGATAAAAATATTACCATTCAGGTTTGAAAGTGTGTGATTAGTGAAATTTGTCAAAATTTGTCTATTTTCAAGGCTACAAGGCAAACTTGAGGTCAAAAAGGAAAAGTGTAATAGATGGGTTTGTGAAACTAATTTGATGATTGGAATAATTTTTTCTGATGATTTTAAAAATGTTTGAAGTTTTTCTATCCTTTAATACGGTGTATAATGCCTTTTTAGCATATTCAGAAAAATTTACCTACTACAACAAAGTGACAAGTTCGAAATGATTTTGGATGATTAAATTGATGAGATCATGGTTTCTTTTACATTGTGGATGTTATAGATTATTCGAATGTAGGGATTTAAATCATTTGGTATAAGAGAAAGGAATTAAATAAGTTTGATCTTTCTAATTGAAGGTAAGAAAAAATTGATAAAACATTGTATATAGTTGGTTTGGTAAATATGGTTGAGTTGACCGTGAGTTGTTGAAGCTAATTGTTGCATTCGTGTGAGTTGAATGTGTAAGAAATGACAGGTTTCTCCTTTGATAAGTGAATAAAAATAAGAGATAGTGAAGAAATTAAGAGAAGTCAAAAGACTAGGTAAGAAAGAAAACCTAGGTGAGACTTGGCAAGGTGAAAAGACTTGCTAGAAAGAATATGGAGGTTGAGATAGAAAAAGAGTTACTTAAGTTAATGATAAGTAGTAAGAAAGAGAAATAAATGAGAGAGAAGAAAAATAAAGAAGAGAGAAAAAGAATGATGTGGGAAGAGAAAGAGATTAGGGAGTTAAGAAAAAGCATGGAGTAGCTAGATGAGTTAGAGAGAAAAGTAAAAGAAATGCAAAGGCAAGAAATGAATATAGAGATGAAAATAGTGTTAAGGAAAGTGGTAAAGTGCGCTATAACGTTACTCATGAAGAGGGAAAATATATTACAACTGAATAAAAATATAAAAGAGGAAGTAAACAAGTTAAGAATGAAGGAAAACAAGGAAAACAAGCACAAGAAAGAAGAATCATATATGAGATTAAGTATTTGGTGTTGAAGAAGAATTCAAAGGAGAGTAAACAAACATTGATTTTCAGTTTGTGTATATAAGTCAAGAACAATTAGAAGAATAATTACAAGCACTTGAGTGTGCAAGGGTGAAGAAGTGAAGTATGGTGAAGAAGAATTTGAGAAAATGGAAGAGAATATTGAAAAAGAAGAAGAAAGAGAAGAAAAAGCATGTGAAGAGACTCAAAAGTCTCTTGTTTTTAAATCTAAGGTTTTGTGTATTTGTGAATGTGCAGGTATGATAGAAGAAGAGATAAATTTCATTGAAAAGATAGCTCATTTGAGAGCTCAAGTGAAGAGAAAAGAGAATGAAGACCTCATTTTTAGAAAAAGACAAGAAGAAGAAGATGAAGATAAAGAGTGAATATTCAAAGAAGCATGAAGTTGAAGAGAATGAAGAGAGCACGGAAGTAAAGAGAATAATCTTACAAGTTGAAACCAATTGGAAGAAAAGAAATAAGAAGTCCTTTTTGTACACAGTTTTCTTTCCACATGGGGAGTATGATGCAAGAGCATCATGTACATAAAGAAATTTTTGCATGAATAGTCTTTGTAGTGTGTCTTAGGTGCTATTTTGGTTTCTTGGTCCATATGGAACCTTCTTGTCATAATAAGTGGCATTTTGGAGGTTTCCCTCCAAAATCCACATTTGAATATTCAAATTAGCCTAGTTTAGTAATCTAGCCTAGGTGTTAGTATGTTAGACTTCTAAGTTTTAATGTAGGCATAAAATAAATGTAATAAGTTGTTCACATTGTAAACTCTCTTGCTCTACCCTTACCATGGTGAAAAATCACTTCAATTGACGTAAACATGATGTGATTCAAGATTGATGAAGCCTTACTACCTTCTAATCCATCAAAAATATGGTCTATTCAAATTAGGTGGGTTAAAGTCGGTGAAGGTTGGATAAGGGACAACCTCTCTGTAATAAAAGCTTAGAGATCTAGAAGATTGTATAACTTATGACTTATCTAATGGAAATATTCTCAATTTTAATTCTGTAAAGAATGTATAAATATGTTGATGAAATAAGACTGATTTATATATTGATTGTCTCCAAATACTCATAGTATTTTTACAAGTATAGAGTGAAGCCATACATACATAAGATAGATAGGAGAGAGCACAATTAGATGAGGATGGAAAAAGACATAGTCATGCACAAAGAAGACCAAACTGTGATTATTTAATGTGAGAATGTGTATGACAGGGGTAGATTAATTATCTGATATGATGCCCCATGAGTGATTAGGTTTGAATAGAGATTTAAATAAATGCATAAAGGTTGTAAGAACTTTGAATTTTATAATACCAAGGAATTCCACTAATATGCCTTCTAAGTTTGAGGGAATTTATTTCAAAAGTTTAGGGTATTGATCTCAGTAATAAGCACGGGAGAAGTTATAAATCTTGTTCAAGAAGGTATTAATTGAGTTGAATGGTTTTAAATGTGGAAATGGAGTGCCTAATTAATGAATAGGAGAGCTGCTAGATAATAAACTATAAAACTTATCCTCAAACTTTGCATACCTTGTTCTTAAGGGTTTTGGGAATTAAAAAATTCATCCAATGTTTATTAAACCAGTGTCAAACCAGTGTTGATGGGATAAGATCATGAAGAAGGTGATAAATAAGTGTAATATCATAAAAAGAAACTAGTTTGACGGGTTAACAAGAAGAGGAACTCGAGTTACCGTCTGAATCCTGTAGGATGACTGTGCTAAATCTATTTGAGGGTTTATAAGATAAATTTTCCTTGAGTAGATAAATTTCATAATTGTGTGGGTATGAAAAGTATAGAGATATTGACATTGAAAGCATAAAGGTTATGAACCAAAGTGAGATTTGAAGTGATAGAGGGTAAAAATTAGCAATCATAGTTTTGTGCATGGAACTTAAGAAAGTCCTAGAAATAATGTTATGAACAAGTTCCTTGGTTATGAAGTTGGTAAAAATGATTAACAAGTTATATTGAGGAAGGATAACATGAGGTTTGAAGCCCTTAGTAGGGTAAAAATGTCTTGAAGATTCAATCTCATGTAGATAATACAATGAACTTGTCATAGACCTCTTTGTAAATTATCACGGTACATGTTGGAAGGGTTTAATGTTAAAGAATGTTGCAGATTGTTGAAGAATGATGGTGCCTTGGGGAGGTTAGGTATATTACATATCACAATTAGGGGATGTTTAAGTTCATATATATCTTGAATATTGAGAATGAAATATCAAAAAGAACACATTCCTAATCGGGAGTCGTGATAGTCATGGTTTAAAGAGAGTTTTAGTTGCCTTTTAAGATATTATAATGAGTGAAACCATTAACTAAAGAGTTGAATCAGGTGGTAAGAATAAATTTATCTTAGAAGGAAGTTCAATACCTTTAGAGTCGAGGAATTAGGAAAGAACAAGACTATACTTTAAATACATTGACAAATGTAAGGATGAGCAAGAGGATAATTGAGAGTAAGTAATGGGAAAGGAGTGAAAACATGAAAGAATAAATTTTGGGAGGGGTTAATAATATTATAAACATTTAAATGAAAATGATGAAGCCTCTGATTGGAAGCTAAAAGAAAAGAAAATAGAGCAGGGTAAGAAAGTGTAAGAGCAAGAACAAAACAAAGCTTAGATAAAATTGAACACAAGGAACAAGAAAACTAAGGACATATGAGTGTATGGATGCTAAAGGGAACATAATCATGATGTTTTTGTGAAGACTAAGGTTTTAAAAAGTTTTAAAAGGTGGAATATATTCAAAACCCTAGAATTTTCCCTTAAACCCTAGTTAGGGCTAGAAATAAGAAAACAATAAGGGTTTTAGTGTTGGAAATGCTAGAAACTGAATGGAGAAAATACCAATGGTGAAAATAAATCTAAATGAAAATGGTATCTAAAAAGATAACTCTTTTTATTGGAATTTTTAGGTCATTCCCAATTTGGAGATTTGTGTTAGAATAGGGCTAGTTGGCAAGCTAGGCAAAATTGCAAAAAGAAGGATAACTTTTACTTGGAGAAGAGTTGGTCTATGAAATTTGATATGCATATAAATGAGTATTATGGGTAGATAAAAAGATTACCAGTTAGGTTTAAATTTTTTTATTAGGGAAGTTTATCAAAATTTGTCTATTTTCAGAGTTATAATGTAAAATTGAGGTCAAAAAGGAAAAGTGTGATAGATGGGTTTGTGAAACTAATTTGATGGTTGGAACAAGTTTTTTTGATGATGTTAAGCACTATTGAAGTATTTTTATCCTTTGATATAGTTTTTAAGCCTTTTTAGCATATTGAGAAAATTTTGCCTACTAGAACAAAGTGACAAGTTTAGTGATTTGGTGATTGAATTGATGAGATTGTGATTTCTTTTGCATTGTGAATATTATAGATGATTTTAATTCTAGGCTATACATCAATGATCATGACAAGAAGAACCATAATTAAAATAAAGGTAAGAATAACTTCAAGAAGTTTGACTATAAGAAGAAGGGAAAAAGAAGTTTCTACACAAAGGAAGAGGCTTGGTTATATGATGCAAGTAGTGGTGTTTCATATTTTGATTCTGAATCTAATCATGGAGATATAGGAAATGAATTCATTTTCATGAATAAAGATGTCATGATATCCAATAGTTTTGTTTCTACACTATTAAGTGATTTCATATTAGGTTCTTGTAGAGATTATGAGGAAGAAGAAGATGATGTTGAATATGAACTAGTGTGTATCTAAAATGAGCTAAGGCATGATGAACAGAAGAACAAGAAGCTGAGATATCAACTAAAAGGATTTGAATATAATTTCATGATCTATAAGATAAGCATTGGTCTGAAACAACCAAGCTAAATGAGACAGTTAGAATGTTAGAAGAAAAGGTAAAGTTTATAGTCACAAGTTTGCAAGAAAAAGAGAGTATGTGCATAAAATTTCAAGAGGATGTAGAATAGCTAAGGGAATAATTATTATATGTTCGTAAGAAGGTTAAAACCTTTCAAAATTTTGATAAAATCACTAAGGATCTTGATGATGTTCTTGGAAAACAAAGATCAATAGGTGATAGAGCAGGTTTGGGGTTTAGTGGTGACCTCAAGGGTAAATAAAATATGCAAGATGATAGTGTTTCAAGCAAGAAGGATGGAAATAAGGATAATTCCACTAAATACAATGTGAAGAGAAATCCCATTAGGAAACCTAATGCCTCAAGGTATGAAAGATATATCAATGGTTATAGTGTCACATGTAATGGTTTTGGGCATTGATCTAAGGATTCTAGAAGTTTTTCTAGATATGATCACCCTTGGAGGGATAGCAGGAGTGAGAAAACAAAGAGTGTGTTGTGCTAAAACTTTCATGAAAGAGGTCATGTTTCCAAGTATATCTTATATGAATCTTCAAGTCATAATTGGAGTAATGGAGGTTATAAGGAAAGGGGTAGAGTTGTATGTTTCAATTGCAATGAGTTTAGACATATTACAAGGCATTGTTATGGGCATAAAATGCAAGGAAGGAACCATCAAAGTCCTAATATAAATATTAGAAGTAAAAAAGGTCTTGGGAGCCTAGAAGGAATAATGAGGTCTCATCAAGAGTAGGTGTTGATACAAATCAAGGCATGACTCAGTGCTCAGATCAGAAACAAGTGGATGGAAGTGATTTTTAGGTGTCCAAGAAGGCTTGGGACCTTTTTAAGTATTTCTTAGAAATCTATTATGATGACATATGCCTCTACTATGCTTCTTAAAGGTATATTGGTCTATATGAAGTATTGAGAAGAGGGGGAACTAGTTGATTGAAGCATGCTACTATAGGAGGTCATGTCATGGCTTCAAGGTATGTTAAGTTATGCCATCAAACTATCAAGGTATGTTTTGTAATTTTATGTTATTATTAGGGGTTGATTCAATCAATGAAAGTGTGTGTCTGCATTCTATAAATCCTTCTAAAGGTGTACAAGTCATGTCTTAAGTATGTCATTAAAGAATATAGTCATAGGATATGGTGTCATATTCAAAGGTATATGAAAAACATGTCAAATCTTTAGTCACTCAAGAAATACTAGGTTGTAAGATAAGTTTATGTCATGCTATGAAGTCAAGAATATGATATGTTAGGATTGAGTCAAGGTCAAGAACTTTTTGATTGAGTCAACAAATCATAAAATATCATACTGATATTTCACTACTATTAGTATAAAGATCATGAAGATGTTCATAGTGGTTGAAAATTGAAAGGTATCTTGTACAAGTTCATTGTTATGTTGGTTTTTAAGTCAAGTATGTATGTCAAAAGAAGTGTATATTTATAAGTAAAAGTGAGTGTAAGTATGTATTTGATCAACTTATGTAAGAAAGATGGTTCAAGGTGGTATAAGGTGTAAGATAATGGTTATGCACTAAAAGAACTTGAAGACATGTAAGAGAAGATGATATCGGTAGGTGTAAGATTGAAAGAGCAAGGTGGGAAAGAGAGAATGAGATAGAATTCAAATATTTAAAGAATGATGGCCTCTCACTAGTAAGAGGAACACTTGAATTTGACCGTAACATATATCTAGTCAAAATTTTAATCCTTGAAATTAATATTGAAGGAAGTTATAGCAAGTTGTGCTTCTTAAGCTCTATGAAAACCCTAACCTAGGGTTTATAAGAAAAATTCCATAAGTGGAGATGGAGTGAATGTAATCTCATGAAATTTTCACCATATGTTTTTGAAATGTTGAGGAAAGAGATTTGAAATTTTTAGGTTATTATAACATTGTATGGTTAGTTATTTTATTAACGATCAAATATTTCTTTGGAGACCTAATTGATAGGGATAACTTATAAATTGGTCATACTTTATTCAATGACATACTACAAGTTTGATAGGGAAGATAACGTGGCCAAGTTGGTACTCAAAATAGATAAGGTGTATTTGTGAAAGTGAATGGATCAAAAACTAGGTGTGAATTTCTCTTGGAATGTGGCTAGTAGCATATGGGAGCATAATAGAGAAGACTTTGTGGTTTTCATGATCATGTGCATCATCTCAAGAAAATTTTGAAAGGATCAAGAGGTAATGTAGAGATCAAAATGATTATTCATCGAGAAGAAATGTATGATGACTATGTTATTCATGACCAAGCTAGAAGAGTTACACCTTTAATATTTCTCATAAGCTCAAACAGAGGTATGTTGAATGACTCAGGGTTACAGGTATGGAAATGGATGTCTTGGGTTAAGTACTGTGTTAGTTGGTCTTAAAACACACTTTGAAGTGTCAAGGATGGACAGGAATTATAGTGATTGCTTGAAGACTTTATGAATGAAGGGATAATTAGCTCGAGGTCCGAAATGAGAAGCTACATGTATAAAAGGTTATTGATACAAAGGGTTATCTCTTGAGAACATGATAAAGATGTTATAAAATATCATTGAGTATGTATACATGATTGAGGTAATGAAAGAAGAATGTATTGAGAATCAAGAACTAGAAACCATGCTTGCAAGGGAGATATGATGTGTAATAGTGTACAAATAGTGATAAGGTATTGTAAGATTGAGAGAAAATGGAACTTATAGACACATGTCTCGTGGTAATTTAGGTATGAAAAGGAACTTTTAACGGGAGAAAAGTATGATGGTCCATGAATAAATCAAGGTACGAAGACAAGTAGTATTGTTTGATTTAAATTCTCGTAAGTTGATCAAGGTCTATAAAATCTAAGGTATGTTGTCTAAATTTTTATCTCTTAAAGCTCGTACGATGTGTTTTTAAAAGGTGTGCATGAAGATCTATAGGTTGTATATGAAATCTCAAGAGGTCTCAGTATGATAATGCGTTGACATAAAGGAGATTTACTCATTATACCTAAGATGTGGTGTTGTGTGCATAAAATCTATATAGGCAATCTATATATAAGTAAAATGACATGCTTTAGGTTTGGGAAGCCTCTTAGACAAGGGGAGTCCATGTTGTCTCTCAAACAAAGGTGAAAATATTTTATAAGGTGTTTAAAGGAATTACATAGGAAATTAAATAAATATTGTAAAGTATGAGTGGTGGTTAGCTTCCATGAGTGAAGCGTTCATGATATCACAAGTACTAAAAAGTGCATGGTACAGTATAATCATGTTAGGAATTAGTATTTACATTGTGGTAAATAATTGTATGGTTAGTTAGTTTTATATATATTGTTATAACAAATATATAACAATATATATTCGGTGTGTTGTAGTTTCCTATTTTATAGGAAGTCATTTTTCCTATTGATATGGCTATATAATAGCTTTGAATGTAATTCAATATGTGTCTAATACAATATCATAATATTATTTCATGTGTGACAATATTGTTGTTCCAATATTTGGTATCAGAGCACTTAAGATCCAAAAATTCCTCTTCCATAAGTCTGGTTGCCATTCTTTGAGCAAGGATCCATGAGAGTCTCTTACAGAATTTCTGTTTGTTTAATGCCATTTTTGAAGTCGATACGTGTACGATCCGTCTATTGCATGTGAGTTATCAATGGCTACGCAACATTGAATCCTTTAGTGATATCTTAAATTGTGGTCTCCTCCATTCAACACTCTACAAATCTCTTTCCATTGGGACAGATTTATCGACTCTTTTCCTGCATATTCCAATATTTGTAGTTTGTGTATTGATATGTGACTTCCTATTTTTGCGTGATTGTGAATATATTACATCAAGACCAGGACCTATCTCATACGTGGCTATGACTTTGCTCATATGTGAGTTGACATCAAATTTCTAAACGTGTAGCATCAAGGTACAAGGTGGCTCGATTTTCCATTATTTGTGGAATCTAGAAATTCTGCGTATTAATCCATTTTGGCTCATATACATCTGCATCGGCATGACATTAGCTCCGAGATCTAGACAACCATAGTTCTTCGGATGGTGAAGAGAATCAAACATATGTTTGCATCAATATATTTGCATGCCGCAGATTCTACGACTTATGTTAATTCATGCACGATTTTATGAGATCCATGCATCTGCTCCCAGCTTAAGTTAGAATTTTTTGATGTATTGCAAATTTCTGCTAGGAAATACAAGCTTGATGTTTTTGCATGCATCATGTGTTTCCTAATTATTGACGGCTCAACTCCCGATCAATAGAGTTCGTACATATTTTTTTGGAGACTACGAAGCTCAGGATAGTCGACCAACATTGCCAGATTGGATTGGATTTGATTTGCATTGAAGTTCATTACACACATTGCGTTCACATCTCTGATTTTCGTTGCCAATAGTTTTACACACAAGCAAGCCATCCAACAACGAGGAGCACAAACTATTCATCTATCTATGCATATGCAAGTATTGAGTCGGTTCAATTATTTCTGTTTTGTTTTTTATTTAGATCTGTCATATAGACACTTGTTCTTTGTCGTTCATCATTAAGTATTAGTATTCATTAAGGAGTCCTTTTTATTTTTGTCCAAGTGAAAAACTGATTTCTTTTTCCTATGTCGTGTAGTCTCTCATGTAGTTTGTGTTTATGTTATCCACGTTTATCAAAAGAATCATTGTCTTGTATACCATTGTCATTTTGTCGTATTTTAAAAGAGTTAAGTGTCACTATTCTCGAAAAGTAATCTTTAATTACTTTTCATTATAGTTGTCTTCTATGTAATAGTCATAAATTGGTCAAGTGTTAAAGTTTCCATTCTCATATATGTCATTGTCTAAATAATTGTGTTGTCAAAATCCAGTATCATTTTGTCAAATGTTATTGTTCAAAGTAGTCTCATTGTCAAAAGAGTCATTGTAAAAATTTGTAAAAATAAAACATCTTGTGGATGCATTTTCGGCGGTGACCGACGTCCTAATAAATTTTATGGTTCACATTACGAGGGGGAGACAAAATAAAGTTCAATGTGAAACCTGATGAGCTTCAAAGCCATAATCCGCTGAGCTAGCAGCATGCAAATGGAGGAAGGAGGCATCGGAGGAAGGAGGTCGAACAACGACCTCTCATCAGTCACAACTGCGGGGCCACGCAGAAGCTGTGGTGGCATATGTATGGTGTGAGTATTATATTTTCAGTGTGGTTTCCATTTTCTCAGTGTGCTTCAGTTTGCAGAGTTCTTGTTTTGTGTGGTATTTGATGGATGTTGGAAAGAGAGTTGTGTTAGAGCACAGATGACTATCGGTGATCCTCGACTACCGTACTTCTTTGGAAGATGGTCAACTAGAAGAATACGTTCACTAGCATTTGTGACCATGTGCAAAGAAGACCTAACTAGCAAGATCCAATCAAAAGTATGTTCTTCGATGCATTTTCTTCTCAAGATCTATTTGAGTGGAATTTCACATTGTGGGGGAATACATACCAATGTTCCATTCCCATTCTGCACCCAAAACAACTTAGTCAACGAAATCTTCCAGAGGCAAAGTGGCGCTTTTCTATCTTTATTCGAGATCGAGTGGCGCGATCAATGACATAGACTACTATTAAGAACATTACGATTCTTATAGGAAGTAATGTGAAATATTTTCAGTATTTCTTCTATTATGTGGTTTTGTAATATGCAAGTTATGTTTCCTACATGATTCCCACGATGTATAAGCATAGTGGTGAACAGTAGCACCAGAGTAAAGTCAGTTCCATGGATCTTGAAAGGGTTTGTGGGAGGATCCAGAAAACCACACGAGGTGGACAGTTGATGAGGTTCCTGTCACGTCAAGGTTTGTGGTAAGCCTATTTAAAACCATGGAAGGAGAGAGCCTTTCTTTTGGATCAAGGTCATGAGTCACAGAGTTGGACATGCCATAGGGGTGAGCATACTGCAGTTGAGAGTGTGGATGTTTTTCTACCATGTAAACACTAAGGGGGGGAATGTTAGGAATTAGTATTTACATTGTGGTAAATAATTGTATGGTTAGTTAGTTTTATATATATTGTTATAACAAATATATAACAATATATATTCGGGTGTGTTGTAGTTTCCTATTTTATAGGAAGTCAGTTTTCCTATTGATATGGCTATATAATAGCCTGTGAATGTAATTCAATATGTGTCGAATACAATATCATAATATTATTTCCTGTGTGACAATATTGTTGTTCCAATAATAACAAGGCCTTTAAAAATGGGAGCTCTTTTGGGTCATATATTTAGGTGTACAAGGTTTTGGAAGGCATTGTATGGAAACATATATTGTGTTTATAGGTATAAAGGCTTGTGGAGTAGGTCGTATGACATAAAATATGCACTAACATGTAAACAAGGCATCAAAACACTTTGAAGCATTGATTTAGGGTAGAGACAATGTAGTTGAGCCATCTATAAGGCATTCATACAAGGCAAGAATCTTACTTCTTGTACTTTCTACTAGAGGTGGATGCAATTATCTCAAGGGTGTCCATAAGGAAGAATGTTATAGTGTATTTTTTCTTCTAGGGTACTAAAAATTGGTTCAAAAGTCACAAGGCATGTGTTTAGGAACTCGGTTCCCAAGAGTTGTGTCAAGTTAAGTAATGGATGAGTTAAGCCAAGTGTGAAGCTTTCTCAAGTAAAGATAGGTCAAGAAAAAGGAAAATTTGAAGTTCTTAACCCCGGAGTCATGATTATTGGCACATGAATAACGTATGCACATCTTCCAAGGACTATTACAATGCTCTCATATGGTGGAAAAGGTCATAAACATGGTATAAGGAAGGAAAAACATGCTTGTGAATCAAAATTATAGAATTTTTTAATGTATTCACTTAAGAAGAAGGTAATCATTGTGTTTTTACTCAAAATCATGATTTTTGGCATGTATAGTTGTTGTGTATTCTCTTGCCCGAGAGTACAGTCATAAAATGCTTTGAAAGGGTCAAAAGAGAGTATAGTCATAGGATGGACTTGATTGTTGTTTTCATGCAAGGACTTATAAGAAGATAAGAAAGATGAATATCGTGAGGTTAAGGTATATACTTTGTCATTAATGTAAAAAGGGGAGAAGATTAGGTGGTTTTCCATCAATGACAAAGGGGGATATTATTGGCATGTTGAGTTCTAGGTGTTGTCATTGATGTAAAATATCATTAATGAAAAATAAGATGATGGAGATGTGTTATAGAATGCTAGGTAGGTTGATTACATGGAGTATCAAGTGGTTTCATGATGGCATGAGTTGATTCAATGAGATTGGCTTGGTTTAGCAAACCTAGTTGTGTGACCTAACTAGCCTAGGTGATGGAACATGTTGGTTGGAGTTTTTGGTGGCTTGAGGGTCATGGTAGTAGAATGGAGATCATGTTTGGGGAGTTTTTAGGCACTCACATGAGTTTTAGGCTGAAGTTACAGGTTGAAGACCCAGTTTTAGGTGTCCATCTAGACCCATTCTAGGTGTTTAGAGGCATGAGGATGAGTTATAGAGCCATGAGAGCTCTTGGAAGCATGCAGGATGTCATACATGTTGTTCTAGGTATGTTAGGACCTTTTAGATATGTTTCATGATGAGTTACAATGTTGTTTCAATTGACCCTAGCCTAAACCATACAAAACCCCAAGGGCTAGTCATGCAAATGAGATGGGATGAGAATATAGAGACCTATTTGAGCCATGATGATGATTGGAGATGGTGAAAAGGGGTTTCTTATAGGTGTGAGAAACATTTTGAGTCATTCTAAAGAATATTTTGTAAGTTATGTTGTTTTTGGTGAAACAGGGTTAAGAAGAAGGTGATTTCCATCTCGAATTGCACCCTCTGATGCTCACTAGGAATTTTTTTCTTTACATGGGACCTTGTGTATTTTAGGAATGATTTTCCATTGATATAATATCATTTTCAAAAAAATAACGGAGTGGTTTCATCGTCACGTTTTTATGAACGAATGTTAAGAAAGTAAACTTCTTTTTGTGTGCTCAAAACCCTAGCTTAAAAGCGATAGAAGACATATTGATCATAAGTTCCCAAAATTTATTTATTGTGATAGTTTTATGATTTTATGTTGTATAATAATCTTTTATATTTATAGAAAGGTATGATATAGCATATGGTGATGAGTGGACCCCACCTGAAAATACATGTTTATGAAGAAGTCCAGTTTGAGGAAAGGTTGTCCAATGGAGTTGCAGAAAAAAATTGGCATTATTTTTATGATGGATTTGTATTTGAATTCAATGATTGTTTCATATCATGTTTGTGCTTATAAACGGAAAAGTGTGCCCTATTTATGAAGACTAGTCTTAAGGAAGTTTTGGGGTAGTTTAGAGCAGTTTTCAGAGATGGACTTGATTGAAGGCCTTTCACTTATATTTGGAAGGAAATGTAAGATGTTATGGAAAGAGGATGAATATTTATATCTAATTATGTATGTTTTTTTCTTGATGATGAGGTTTGATAGGTCAACCAACTCAATTTTCACAGAGGGAGGTTTGTTGTTTCTTAGGACATAATTGCTTTTGCTAGAAGAATGAGGTAAAAGAGGAATGTAATGGATTATTTGAAGCTTGATATCAGTTAGAGAGTGAAGAGGGCTTAATTTTGTTCCTATTGAAGGTATATGGATGTCTTGAAAGTTATAGAAAGGGTGAAAATTAGTTGAATTAGTAAAACTACTTTCTCGAAAGCAAATTAATTTGGTGAAGATTAAGCTAGTTTGGTTTGCACATATGGATGTTTCATGAGCTCTAGCATGTATTTATGTGATCTAAAGGTCCATAGTATTCCAAATATTTGTCACATGACATATTTAAGATGTTATTTTGGGATCTTGAGGCCCAAATGTGAAGCCGTGGTCCTACAAATAACTTTTTTTAGAAGGATATGAGCCTTCTTGAGTTTTTAATGATAAATTTGATTGTTGCAAGATAATTAACTACTATGGATTATGTTGTTATGTAATATTTGACATGTGTGATGAATTTTGAGCTTTAATAATCATGGTTATGGTGTTTTTGGTTTTAGCTCATCCAAATGATGGGGTTTGAGCTAGTTCTGTACTTGTCTAGTGCATTTGGGCATGACCGACCTACATGGGTCCAATGTGAATATTTTTATGAATGTATTGGGATGTTTTTAAGTTTTTTTGTTGAAATTATTATGTAGTACCAACCTCCTTTATTTTTATGAGTTGGAGTTGATGTAGAGAAACTATTAAAATCAATCATTCATCCAAATATAAAGAGATAAAATATAAAAAAAAATCATTCATCCAACTATGAAGAGGTTTCCAAACAACTATATCCACTATATCTCGCATTATGAGGATCAACAAAAATCCTGGAATGGATAGAAACTTGCAAAACTTAAAATTTAACGCTTATAAAGGTCCTATCAACAACTTCCCTACTTACACCTTCATTTACTCCAAATGTATTCATAAATTCATCCCAAGTCATGTAAACTAACTTGCATTTACCTTCCTTCATTGGTTTTCTCTATTCCCTTCACTAGTTTTTGGCTCCACTATCAACTCTTTGGATCTTAGATTCCTTAAATCTCTCCAATGTCTAGTAATATGTCTTTCACTCAAAACATTGTTAGAACTATCAATAAAATGCACCAAAAGAGACTCCAAACTCAAACTCTTACCATCTTTCTTTAAATTGTCCTTTCATGCTCTTAAGAGAATATATCTTGCTAACACCAAGGTTATAATATTATAAAGTTACCCACAATGAAATATCACCTTCCTCGATTGTCCTTCACTGCCCCGAGATGCATGTAAATTTTTGGAACTTAACTCCTTTCTCAACTCCTCTTAGCTCACATTTTGCCTTTTAGCTCTTAAGCACCCTTACTAGCTCTAGATAGTCCTAAAACCCTTATAACTTTATTTGTAGTTGAATTCCAGACACAAACCTAATATTTTTGAGGACCCATTAAGGATTTCTTTAATCATGAAAAGTTTCAAGTTCCATCTCAAGGGGAAAATGTGATTTCCTTTGTAAACATGATTTTCCAATTAGTCATTCGATCGTGTCTAATCACTTATTTGTGGGACTCATCAACAAAATATCAAATATGGGAGTTTGTTTCAATGCAAAAACTTCACCAACACTTATCCTATCTTATGTAAAATATCATTACCAACTTTAATGAATTTTCATCAGTGTCATCAAAAGATAATGTAATTCACTTTTCGAACTCTAGTTAATGCACAAAAGAACTCCGAAAAGTTTGTTCTTGCTATAAATTTCAAAAAAAAACTTTTCAAGGACCTAAGTTTCACCATAAGTTTTGTCTCAACATTTTTCCATTAATAAATTACTAGTAGGTTGTGGAAATGAGTATGAAATCTCCTTTCATGAGATGCTTGTCTTGCAAATATGTGGCGAAATAGGCTATAAACCCTCAATGGAAACAAAGAAGTCCCTTAGCTTGTTTAAATGTAATGATTTAGTTATTTATTTATGTTATACATCTAACACATCCTCCAAATGATGTCTCACTCCCTACATACTGACTACACATATGAACTCATATTTAATGCAAGCACAGTCACAGTTGGCACTCATCAAGCTCTTTAAGCATACAATAAACAAAATCAATGAACATGTTCCTAGTTACAAAGAATGTGTCACTCCACATCACTCATCCACATGTTTTCCAATGAAGTTTATCAATCCACAAATCACAATCTCAAAATGAATCTTGCAACTATCCCTAAGGTCATTGTCACACAGTTTTCCCATATATGCATTAACCATTCTTGACTCCTCAAAACAGAGCACTAGCTCTTTACTTCTCGAATTGACCCCCTTTATCATTTTATTGTAATAAATAAGTGCATGAACATATAAATTAGAAATTATATCAAACCACGACTTGTACTTCAACCAAGGAGCACCATTCAAACACAAAAATCAAAGTAATATTACCTTATCACTGTACTTTCATACAAAACATGATCTTCCATTCCTTTCCTCAATATTCTCTTCAAAATATCTCTAGAGGAATGATGATCCACACACTCCTACCTCTCACATAATTCAAACTCCCATACATGTAACTCCTACTTACACTTCTACCTAACCTAAAAGTCTCATAATCAGTCATAATTGATATCTTATGACTCTTCAACTTCCATATGTCCTCAAGATTTGTAATTGCCCTTTTTCACTAATTTGAGAATTCTAATGACTGACCTACACATAAAGACTCATTCCACACCCTTTAGCCTAACAAGACACTTAAAAAAACCTTTAAAAACACCAAACACTCTTTGATATGCCTTTATAATTTAATTACATCTTAACTCTATATTTCCCATGATTCCACATGTCCTAGAACACTCCCATGACCTCGTAGCTATAAAAATTGTATTTAATACTTCATGCATTAGGAGTGCATATAAAAGTGAAGTTTGAATTCAAATTTGTACTAGTTGTGCAAGAGGGAAAATGTGTGACCCATATGCGTGTTTACAATAGGTATGAAGGCATTGATTTAGAGCCGAGTAATTGTGTGAAAGGTTTTGGAATTATTGAGAGAGTTTGTGCAAGGTTTTTAATCCAATACAAGTGAAGAAAGAAGAAGAAAGATCGAGCTAGGTGAATGAGGGTTTGAACAAGGGTTTGAAGGTTGTGAGCTGAAGTTGTGATCTTTGTCAATTGTTATAGCAACAATACATAAGAGATATTCATTAAAAGGTGGTTGAGTGAGTGCTTAATCATCTTAGGGAGTTTTATTCTCCTTGTGGAGTTGATGCTTCACTAAACTAGGGGTTGGTGCTCCTTGTGAAGTTGGTGCTTCACTAAATACTTTTGATTTATAATATAATCAGAATTTTCAGTGGTTTTTATTCCCTTTGAGGTTTTCCCACTTATATCTTGTGTTATGGTGTTTCTTTCATGGTTGTGTTGATTTGATTGAATGTTATGCACACATTAATGAATGGTTGAATGGTTTATGGTTTAAGTAAGCAAATATGAAATTGATTAAATTTTTGTAAGGACGGATTCACCCCCCTCTCTATTCATTATGTTTCTAACACATGTTAGAGGTGTGAAATATAAAATTTTGATCAAGCATGAATATTAGAGAAAAACAGATTGGTAATGATAAAACACTCAAGTGGGCAAGGTATATAATCAAGATGAAAAAATTGTTTTTGTTCAACTTTATCACAAATTTGATGATGTTTTTACATGGACCTATGATGATTTAAGGGTTTTCAATCCATAATTAGTTAAACATACTATATATTTTGATTTAATGGAAAAACTAATCGAGATAAAATAAAATACCGATCAATCCTAAGATTGAACCCCTCTATAAATAAGAGTTGGATAAATTGATCAAAGCTAACATCATTTTCCATGTGAATAATTCATCATGGGTTACCAATTTGGTTCCTATAAGAAATAAAAATGGGGAAATGCACTTGTGCATGGAGTTCAAACATTTGAACAAGGCATAGATTTTAAAATATCATTATTCACTATCATGATTGGAAAAGAAATTGTAAATGGTAAGTGGCTTTGAATTTTTTTTGCTCTTGGGCATTTACGTTGGATATAATAAAATTATGGTGTAAGAATCAGACTAATTCAAGAAAATATTTACCACAAAATGGGGCATGTATGCATTCAATAAAATGTCATTTGTATTGTAAAACATAGGATCCAAATTTCAGTATACAATAGAATTTTTGTTTCAAGGATTAATTAATAATTTTATTCTTGTTTATTTAGATGCAATAACTATGTTTTTCCAAGCATGTTATAGAGCATATAGTTCATCCCAAACATGTGTTTGGAAGGTATATGTGGTATGGCATTTCACTCAATCCAAAAAGTGCATTTTTAGTGCATGAAGATAAAGTGTTTTTCATATTGTGTCTAAGAAAGTTCTTTCCATCAATCCAAAAATGGTAAGAGAAATTTTGTCATTATATTTTCCCAATCATAAGAAGATGTTGTAAATTTTTCTAGATAGAAAACAAATTTATCATAAGATTCTTTCCATATTTTGTAAACTTAATGAAGCCATTGACCTCTATGTTGAAAAAGACTATGGTTTTCAGTTAGAAAATAGAGGGGAAGAATTATTTTGAAGTAATCAAACATGTTATTTCACAAACTCTTATGCTTACTAATCCATATTTTAGCAAATATTTCATTTGATACTCCTTTGGAGTAATTGACACAATCTCAACCATGTTGGTACAACAAAATGATGAAAAGTTGGAATAGATAATTGATTTTTTTAGTCAAGGATTAGAGGATTATGAGGTAATGTATTCTTTTAAAAAAATAGACCCTTTTAGTCATTAGAATTCTAAAACAAATCAGACATTTGGTTTCAAATAACAAGATTCATTTAATGGTTTCTCATCCAAGTGTTAAAGAGTTTCTTTTGAGCAAGGATTTGAAATAGAAAATACTAGGATCGATTACAAAATTTATGGAGTATGATGTTGACATTAAGGTTATTAATTGGTAAGAGGAAGAGGGTTGTGTGAGAAACTAGCTTTATATTTGCATGATGATAAAAATCAAGTTTTAGTCCTCCAAAATGGTCAAGATATAGTTGTTCTTTCATTGCCTCATATTTGGACTCATGACATGATCCATTTTCTTCATACTAGATAATGCCCACAAGGTTTGGATAAGAAAAAAAGAGGTATTTTAGATTACAATCCATTCCTTATGTTCTTGTTGATAATATTTTGTTTAGAAAGGATGTAAATTAAGTTATTTTGAGATGTGATGATTCAGATGAGATTGAACATGTTTTAGAAGAGTTTTATGGAGGGTTATCCGGTGGTCATTTTGCACCAAGAGCTACAACCTTAAATATCATGAGGGTGGGTTATTATTGAGCAAATTTATTCAAATATGATCATGTTTGGGTAAGGAAGTGTTCGACGTACACGTGTTATTTTCCAGGAAAACAAAATTTGGTAGTGCTTCCTCTTTAACCCATTTAGGTATATCAACATTTCATGCAATGGGGTTTAAAATTTATTGGCATGATTAACCCACCTTAAATTACATGTCACAAATGGATTATCATAGTTACATATTATTTCATAAGGTGGATAGAAGAAATGGCTTTGAAAGAGTCAAATGACACTTCAATTTTGGACTTTTATGAAATTCTTGTTGTAAATTTTGGTGTCCTTGCAACAATTATATCAAACAATGCATTATCTTTCCTTGGCACAAGAATCAACACATAAGCAGTCAAGCTTCAAATTCATTTATCAACATCTTCCAATTATTATGCTCAAGGAAATTTCTTCCATAAATCAACCAACAAGAATCTTCTCTAAATCATCAAAATAACTATGGTGGAAAATCAGATATCATGGAACACAAAACTGAAATCAGTCTTGTAGGATAATAAGATTACTCCTAAAAGGTCAATTAGAAAATCTCCTTTCATGTTTATCTATGGTAGAGAAGCAAAGTTTCCTATTTCTTATGAATTGCCAACTCTTGATCTCATGAAACAGATGGAAATGATGGAGGAGGATTCAATGAAAATCTTATTTGTTAAGTTAATGGAATTAGAAGAAGTTAGAAACAATGCAATGGCTAGCATGGAGCTTCATCAAGATCAAGTGAAAATACACTTTGACAAGAACTGAATTCCAAAAATATTCAGATATGGAGACATAGTTCTCAAGTGGGATGAATAAATAACCAAACCTAAAAGACACACTAAGTGTCACTCCTTCTGGAGTTAGAAATATCCTATTATAGGTTGCAAAAAACATAATGCCTTTCAGCTCTCCAAGATGAATGGTGATGAGCTACACATCTTGGTTAATGGGATGTACCTCAAACTTTTTTATTGAGGTCATGTTTCACCCTTGTACATAGTAGGTTATTATTTTTTTCCTCCAAGTGCTTCATGCACATTGTTGTTTTAGTTTCCTTTCTCTGTGTGCCTTATGCACTTTTCTAGTGTGTTTGTTTTCTAATAAGTTCTCTAGAACACAAATTTTTTTGTGAGGAAGTTATTTTGGTGTTCTAAGTGGTTTCAAGAGGTTAAAATAGATTGTACACCTTAGAAACAGGTTGTTTGACTCCATGCCAAATAGATGCATCAAGGACACTGGAACTCACATCTAGCAGGTAGATATCCCCGAAAGTCACAAAATTATTATCCAAATAAGCATCCATGCTTATTTACACAAGTTATTTAAAGTTATAGACTTAGGTGGACTTGGTAAAGGAAGAAATTTTGTAAAGTTGGTAAAATCAACAAAACAAGGTATGGAAGAAAAGAATTTAGGTTTTCATGCATGTAAAAGTAGTCACATGAAGATATGAAGTAAAGGGGAGGAAGTTAGTTTAGTTTGAATTTAGTATGTTGTGTAACAAAGGAAGTCTATTTTCTATTGTTTCACAAGTTTTCAATGTGACAACAATGTCACAAAACAAATGAGGTGAATTTTTAGTGTTTTGCTGGCTATTAGGAGAATAGGATGTCATGAGGGTTGAAAATCTATAGAACAAGTAGAAAACTAAATCCATGTAGGTCTCAGAAAAATCCACGAAAGTCTAAACAAATCCGTGGAAGTTAGTAAAGTCCATCGATGACAACAAAAGGTTGAGGAAAATAGGGAAAATAAAGAAAGTTCTATGAAAGTATAGAAAATTCTAAATAGGTCTTAAGAGATCCATAAATTTCTTAGCAAACTTACGTAAGTTTGTAGAATGGTTTAAAAACAAAGTGAACAAAGGCGTAAAACTCGAGAAAAGCTGCATAACACCAAAAAAATTGTGTAGAACAGACGACAATGAATCTATTTTTACCTTCATGTTTTTAATCAAAAATCTATTTTTAAAGCATGGAAAATCTAAATGAAGAACAAAACATGGAAAAGGACATTAATTGGAGCATTCATGGGTCACTAATTTTAAGAACAAACCATGCACATGGGTTGTTTATTTATAAACATGTTTTACTTTTTTGAGCATGTGTTTTGTTATTTTGAGAATATGATTTTATTTCTAAGCATGGGTTTTGCTTTAGTGATGATTCTTCATGCACGTCATCACACATTCTGCTATTTTGAGCATTAGACTCACATGTCTACATTTTCCCTTTTCTTATCTCACTCAATTCTCTATAAAACTTCATGGAATTCATTGTAAAAAGCATATTTGCACTATTATTCATAATTTTCGAGTTTATTCTAAATTTTTAGTGGAAGAGTAGGCGTCATGAGTGATTATTTGCACTAGTTTAACCTCTTAGATCAATAAAAGAAATGATTTTACCTTCTAACAACTTGTGTATTGTGTAATATCATGTCTTTAAGCTAATTTTATCTTGTGATATTGTTTTATCCCTAATTTTTAGTTTAATTACCATGCCTTTATGCATTTATATGTTAATTTACAGGTCATAGATTGTGTTCAACCAATTTTTACAAGATTTGGTTGTGTAGTTCATCAAATTGCCCTTCCGAAGCCCTTTATTTCCCTTATTTATTTTTTCATAGCTTCAAAGCTTTCTACAAACACTAATTCATTGACATATCCATTTTGAGTTGTGTATGGTGTGCATGGTTCTTATGGTCTACCTATGTTGTTCAAACGAGTCCGAGATCCTCAATAATTTTGGTGTATCACCATCTTTTAGTTATCCCATTTATTCATTCTCCATTTTCCTGTGGATTCGGTAAGGTAGAGTAGTATTAGGAATAGAAATTGTTCTTAGGTGTTACACTAGGGGAACTAGCACTCTCTAGAGACTCACTCCAACATACAGTCACCCACAACCTAGGAGTGTTTCCATTTTGTCAATTAAAAGGAGAGATTCCACACCACTCTTCAAAGGGTGCATTTCAAATTGAAAACCATTTCTGCAAGCCCAATGGGAGCACAACAAATAAATTACTAAAGATTTGATGTTGTTCTTGGAAAATATAAGTGTTTCAAACACATACATATAGTATTTGGTGACTCCATAAGTTCAAAAGCACATCCCTACAGGCAGCATATCATTGCATATTTAATGCCAAAATTTACATCTAGATCATCTTCAAAAGGTATTACATTTGATTTCATTGCGTTACCTTTGAATTTAGCAAAGAGAAAGAGATTTTTGAGTTCCAACACATATTCCAAATCTCCCTCCATCCCAAAAATTTAGAGTTCACTTCCCGAATTTCCTATATTCAATCTGAATCTCAATATGGCCATTCCAATAAATATGGTTTTTGTTCCCTTTAATGATGGAAGCAAAATACAACTTTCCCATCACGATGACATCCTTATGTCTTCCCTTAAGAGCATTCCATTTTTCACTAGAGAAAATCAAGTTACACCCATAGAACATATTAAATACGTGTCTAATATATGCTTCATTTATCATGTTACTCAAGAGAATGTTGTAGTTAGATTATTGGCAGCCTCTTTCAAAGGCAAAGCATTGTAGTGGAATAGGGGATTGGCAGTAAATTCCATCAATACATGGGATTAGTGGAGAATTTTTTGGAAGACAATTTGAAGACAAATAAGATCATCTTTCATTTGACTACGATTAAGAGATAACCACGAGAATTCATGTTTGATTTCAACTATAGATTTCAAAGGACTTGGGACAAAATTACACAATTGGTAAGGCCTACTCCTTAGTATTATTTTATGTATTATCTAATGTATTTGAATTCTGATATTTTAGTGATGATATAATCAATGGGTGGAAGGACACTTCCTAATTCTTATGACATATAAATTGGAGCTAAAAAATCTTACACAAGTAGGAAAAATAGCACCAAGGCCTCTTATGCCCATCTTTTTAGAGATTCGTCCTTCCACTTCCCTCCTAACACCTATAATAGCTCCAATACCAATTCCTATAAATCATCATTCAAGTCAAACTAATTCAGATATGAGAAAATCAAATGACTTACAAGAGTTGAGGAGCATGTTAAAATATTTTGGGAATGAGATATTTACGCTTAAAAGATAGAAAAATCAGATTTATAGACTCTATTATCCTCCCAATCAACAAAATAGGCCTCCATTCCAACCAAGTTTGCAAATCCAAAATGATTTTTCCAATGCTAAGCCTATTCAATCACATAACCCCAATGTTTCTAGCACCTATAAATTAATTGTACCTATCTTTAAAAAAATATACAAGATTTTGAATGGTATTATCCTTGAAATTTATCCCATAACCAGAACTCTTGCCCAAAGATTCAAGCACTAAGTGTACAAGCTACTTAAATTGTCATATAAATATGTAACATACACAATCTGCTAGAGGCTTGATATATTTGAGAGTCAAACTAGATAGTATCAATACTTGTATGCCATGCATATCTTATAATTTTCACACTATTATGTATTTCATTCCAATCTAGGTAAATTTGATCACAACAACTTGCCTCTTAACCTTGTTATAATATAACATTATACACCCGTGTGTGTTTATTTCCCTATTCTCCGTTAATTGATAGAAGTTGCATTTCCTTCAAGCGAGACTTTCTCTACATCATTGTGTATTTGGTTTATTCACTTATATATCATACATGTACCCTTTATAATCCTTTGATGTGGATTTGGTGGCTTGTATTACAAAGGCCACAACTATTGACCCAAAAATTGAAATGAATCCTTTTTTAATGGAAATATTTCAAAATTATCTATCATGTTAATTTTCATTAGCTGTTTATGGTGTGTTTCAAACAAAATGGAGGTCGTAATCACCCATCTAGGGCCCATAATTTGGGTTTGAAGTTTTTCGATTTTTTCCATAATTTGAAAAATATGTATCTTTATAATCGTGATTCAACCTAAATTAAAACTTAAGAAAGAAATTACTTTAGGCACATGGATAATGTATACACATTCGTAGGATCTAGAAAATTAAAATTTAAAAATTTCTAAAAATTGTTATTGTTATAAATAGTAAGTTTTAATAAAAATAGTATTTCTCATCAAGTTTGAATTATTAGTCAAGTCTAATTAGGAGTATTTTGGTATTCGAAAGTACCTCTTACGTAATTGAATTGGCTAAGAATAAGAAGAATTACTGGAATTTATTTGAGAATTTTGTTGTACCTACTTTAATTCAATTGTTGTTTATTCAGCCTCATCATTTGGTATCAAAGTATAGGTTCAAAATACGACAAAAATAGGTTGAGGGGTTATGTATAGGTTCATCAAAATCTACAACAATTAGAAAGGCAGGTAAAGAAGTTATCAAGATTTATTATACATCTAAGGAGACAGTGTGGAGGAGATAATACAGAAGAAGATTTAGATCAAGAAGAAGAAACACATAATGAAGAAGGAGAAGAGCAACCAAAACCATTGAAGAAAGGTTGATTAAAGCACTTGAAGGAAGGAATGATGGAATTAAGTTAGATGTTTTTGAATATGGTGGGAGTTTAAAACTAGAGGAGTTGATAGATTGGTTAAATAACATGAAAATTTTCTTTGAATGGAAGTTTATGGAAAAGATAAGAAGGTTAAATTTACATGCAAAAATTTGAAGGGACATGAAATGATATGGTGGGATCACTTGCAAAAGGAGAGGTAGTGAAAAGAAAAAGAGAAGATCAAGAATTGGAGAAAGATGGAGAAGAAGCTAAAGAAAAAGTTTTTACCTATGGACTATGCTCAAACTTTATATAGAAGATTTCAAAATTTGAGGCAAAAAGATTACAGTGTCCAAGATTATACTGATGAATTTTACAAGTTTTCCATTTGAGTAGAGCATGATGAGATAGAAGAGAAGATGGTTGTAAGGTATGTAAATGGTTTGAAATTTTCTATTCAAGATGAATGAGGTTATTTAACCTAAATGGTTAATCTTTAAGGGGTAGTAATCGATGGTAGATTATCCTAATCAATTAGTTTCCAAAGCTAATTGTAGAAATATCAAGAATAATCATTGAACAAAGATAAATAATGATATAAAATGAAATAAAGTACTAGTAATATGGGATGGAGAGTGATTCGATGATATTATAACTTCTATGTTAATATGGGCTAGCCTTATGATGGAGAAGGCTGGAAATGACTTGAAAAGCTTCACTACCAAAATTGTATCCTGCTTGAGCTTCCTGGACCAAAGTGTATGGTACGACCCAAAGCATACCCCCACTATGGCCATTTCTATATACCCTTTTCCTCTATACTTTCAACTCCCGAAACTTTCTTACGGGTCTATGCAAGGTTTTCTAATCATGCTTCTATCTAAAACTTGGATCTTTAACACTATGTGATGTTTGTTATGTAGTGATTGAATCTTAAAACCCTATATGGTGAAGGAGTCCTGAAAAATAAACATTAGTTGGGTTGTGGACGCCCTGTGCACTTTTGACATCGCTACTATTCCAAAGAGAGCTTAAATTACACATTGTTCTCACCTACCATGTTATATCTAAAATGTATGCAACCAAATTGATAACCACGACCTTGCGCACTAATGTGATTGTACTTGACCTTTACCTTATTTTGACTTGAGAGGATGTGCCTTTTGTGCTTGTAGATATGAGTGGATGACTACCCTAGAATGAATATGTAGAGTATATGAAGCTCAAGGGAGTCTTGGAGTAACTTTGCTTGTGATTTCTCTTACTATTTTATCATTGGGATGCTAAGATTCAAGTCAATAGAATTCCATCCTTTAATGAGAGATGAATATCTTTCTTAGATATGCATTTTAGATCTAGAAAAATTAGATAAAGATGACTAGGATTATAGAAAAAAATTAAAATTAAGAAAAATTCCGTTGGAGGAAAAGGACAAAAGTGGCCAAGTTAGACCACACAGTGTATGGATGTTATGGTCCTTTATGTGTTCTATGGTCCCAGATGCATGTGCAAGTAATTTAACAATTGGGATTGTGATATGCAAGGGTATAGCCTATTTTGATGGATTAATATGACTATTATGTGAACAAATAGGTTGTGTGTGCAAGCAAGAATGAATGAGATATAGCTAGGGATATCATAATTGGTCAAATTGAGCAAGTGTGGACTAGTGCAAGAGCATTGTACAATTTGTGTTGTAAGACATGAATTACCAAAATGAGTGTCTACATTTTTCCCTCTTTAAGTATGAAATTGAAAATTACGTGCTTAAAGAAAAAGTTGTTTGAGTATGTAGATACACTATACCTTTGATTGGAACACATTGTGCTCGTGCTTAGACTATTTATTTTTTCCAATTTTGTTTGTTTTCCAAGATGAGTACCTACGAGAAAAAGTGTTTTTAATGTCCATAATATAAGAAATCAAACTTTAACATGAAAATTTTAAAATTAGTGTGAAAATAAAAATATATAAGTAGAAAAGTAAAACAAAGGAAAGAGTACACTTGATTATTTTGTGAGAGAGGGGGAGAGTACTCCCACCATCAAGCTTTACAGGAGATTTTCTATACTTTGTGTTGGAGCTCGTTGGAAGGACTTGGGGTGATTAGTCCCCAAGTGGAATGTGCCAAGAATAGAAATAAGTGCAATTAAATTGGTACATATTTTTATGAAATCAAAACTCTCCTTAATGAATTATTGAGAACACACCATGCAAATAAATAAGCTTGAACACCTCCTTAATAGAAGGCGTCAAGCATTACAAAAGTGGAATTGATATTATTATTATGTGAGTTGTTATAACTCACGTAACGACACACTAACAAAAATGATACGTATTACAAATAAAACAATAGACTCACACATGTGATTAATAATAAGAATATCTCAAATAGTCCCCCTTAATACGAACATGGGGAGAAACACCATCTTCAACCAAGCAACATGCACATGGTCTCGATCCTCAACTCTGACTGTGGGAACTACATCATCCATGAATAGGGTCCCATCAACCTATCCAGGTGAATACATGAATTGGGACCCATTAACCAATTCACATCAACCATTTAGTCACTTTGATCAATGACACTTCCAAAGATAGTATTAATGATATAAATCTCCACATCATCATCATAATAGGGAAAACATAGAAATCATATTGCACACGTAAACATGGACGTTCTTATTCATCACACAAAGAAACCCAAAAATATCTCATTAAATTAATATGCGGCCTCGAGGTAGGGACGAAATCGAGGACACCGATCCTCCTCTTGCCTCTATTACCTCCATCCTCTAATAAATTTACTTAGTATAAATAATATTCATCACTGCGGTAGTTAATAGGATCATTTTCGCTTTCATGATAAGAGAAATATTCCTAATCATTTTTAGTATCCAAAGCCTATTGATCTATCTTATCATCTAAAATATCTCAAGATCTTTTCTTATAGGTCACAAATCGATGTCCCGACTACTTGTAATAATGGCACGAAGATGTTTCCTTGAATATTTACATTTATATTTAACTTTCTATAATGATGATTTATTTTTTGGCATCATTACAGTTTCCTCTTCTTGCACAAATCTCTTGTTCTTATTATTTCTTCAAGCAAGGAGGAAATTAGATCTTCCAAACTAGGATTGATTTAACTAAGGGTAAAAACAATGTTTGAGTAACTATTTGGCATGTTATTTAGTAGAACAACTTTAGCATCTTCTTTATTAACATCATCTTTAATTCCTACTAACTAGTTCAATATGGAGTGAAACTTATTGATATGTTGTACCATATTTTCATTTTCTCCCATTTTTAGCCCAAACAATCTTTGTTTTAGTGACATTGTTGCACTTCTAGCTTCATAGCCAAGTAGACTCTTCAATGTCACCCAAATGTCATTAGACGACTTGGTTAGATCTATATGATGCAAATATGCATTAGATAGTCCTAAGTTGATAATTTTTATCACTTTTTGATCCTTTATTTCCCACTTTGTTGCTTAATCTACATCCTTTGGATTTTTATTTTTCCATCGAAAATTTCCCATAGGTCTTTGTCAATCGATTCTGCAACGGATTCGCATTTTCCATGTATGAAAGTTTTTGTCTTCAAACTTTTCCGGAAGATTAATTTTATCCATTTTCAACCTCCTTACAAATCAACTCAATGTACATCAATTACTCGATAGTGCATCCTATTTACAAAATAGACACCGATTCTAGACTATAAGGACATGATGTAAAAAGGTTATAATATTATTTGGACCACACAAACAATACTTTACTAATTTGACATTTTACAATGAAAAATAATAACAAGACCGCTATAATCTATTAATCATAGACTTAATCCTTTATATGGATACGTAAAAAAGAATGGAGATTAAACACTTATTTCACTTATAAGATAAATATACCTACGTAAAGTGTTAATCATCAACTAGTAAGACTTATTAAAGTAAACAACCTAAAAATCCCAATCTCAAGAAAAGAGATTCAAATGGCTTGAAAACATTACCCAAAGACTATGTCGACCTGTGTGAAGTGGTGACACGTCATCAAACAATATTGGATCTGATGCACTTCCAATTGAACCCTTGTATGATTTTTTGAGTCAAATGTAGATCGATTTGAATCGAGCCCAAGAAAATCATGACTGGGAGACCGTGAGTCGTTTGGCTTCAATGAAAATACCACACTAAAAATCATGCAATTGTTCATGAATAATTACATTCACAAAAAATAAGTATATATGGAGCAGGTATGCATGCAGGGACAAATGGATCTGAGGAAAGTGGAATTGGTGCCTTATATACATTGAATGGAGATACGTCAGTACTCAATTCCAATGCATGCATCTATTAATTGCAACACCGAGGAGGCAATCAGGTACTTCATGTTAGAGCATGAAGGAATTATCCATCGACCTTAACTCGCCAAGCTCTTGCACGCTGTAGATTCGACTTCCAACTGTGACTCTAGGTGCAATACAATAACACTCTAGAATGAAATAATAATATCGAAGCAGTGGAAATAAAGTTTACACGGCACAAGGAATTATACGTGGGACGATCCAAATGGAGTATCCCCAAGTCATAGGTCACCAAAATGCATAATGCATAGGGTGAATCTCCTCATGCAATTTTGGAACGCTGCACGAAGCTTATAAAACCCATAATTTGATTTATATCTAGATTATTTGCAGATGATATAATGAAACCTTACAAATTCAGGCTGTCTAGATTCTTTCAAAGTGCCTGTAAAAATTATGACCAGGTTCATATAAAGCATGGCGAGATACTAAGGACACCGGGTATTAAATAATCCTCATGAACTCAGTTTAATCTTTACAAAATGATCGATTTTCTCTAATACCAAATGACATTGGTACAAAGTTTTATGAAAAAAACTCTCCTTAATGAATTATTGAGAACACACTCTCTAAATGAATAGGCTTGAACATTTTCTTAATAGAAAGAGTCAAACGCTACAAAAGTGAAACTGATATTATTGTTATGTGATTTGTTATAACTCGCATAACAGCAAACTAACAAAAATATACGTATTAATAATATAATAACAAACTCACCCATGTGAGTAATAATAAGAATATCTCTAGGATAAAAATCACCCCAACACTTCTCAAGACCCATAAATAAGTACCACTACAAATGAACATGAACATAATTGATTTGCAAATGATGACCTAATGTATCAAGGTAAGGCTAGCTTGCACGTACCCTTGGTACCACTATAACTTGAATTGTACCATGCATCATAGTAAAGAACTTGTAAATTTCCCTAAGAAATTGTACCAATTGATAAATTTATTAAATCTTCCCCCGGGATGGAAGCGTATGGGATGAGCCATAGCATCCATAAGTTGTGTTTTTTGTTGTATGTTTTGGTACTGTGTGTTTTCTTACCCAAGTCTATTTTTGAGCCATTTTCTAAACATTTTAAATATTTGATTTTTTACATGTTATTTTGTTTCTTGATTTTGAACTTCCATGAGGGTGAGATATTATCTAATTTGTTTCCCCTTTTTTAGGGGTGTGTTAGATAGAGTAATCTGAGTGTGGCCCAAGCAAGTGGACCTATAGACAATGTGCACATGTGATGTAGGATTCATGTAGGGGAAATAGGGGAGTTTTTTAATTGTGTATACCAAAGCCCATACATAGTAATTGTTAACACACAAAAGTGGCACCATTTGAATGTTCACGTGTGAACATTAGCACTCTGGCATAACATGGGATGATCTCAACAATGTGGGACTTGTAACCTGAGATCAACCTCCAGAGAAGGTTGGATCCTTTTGTCGTATCCCACCAAAAACTAACCTTAAACTTCAAAATATAACTAAACTACAAATTCATAAGGTGCGGGGTTGAGAGGGAGAGGAGAAGATGCAAAATGAAAGAAGGTGATGCACCAAAACTAAAATAGGGTCCAAATCTGGCTCATGTCGCGGACAAAAATAAGATTATCATGCAAGGATCCAATAGAAACACATATTTCTTTACAAGAGACAAGTGAATAAATTCAAGGGAGACAAAAGGGTCAAAGATTCACATCCAATACGAAGCGTATGAAGGAAAATACCACAATTGCATATCATTAAACATTCGACTTGCATTTACAAAGACGGACTTGAGAATAACTTGTAAAATATAGTTGCATAGGCCTAGAGGCATGGAAAATGTGAAACTCTAAGGTTGTGCTCCAAATTCCATAGAAGATAACTCAATTATTGTGTAAAGGAACTTACATTTATATAACATAGGAATAGAGGAAAGAGGAAAGATGGGAGGGAAAGGAGCTAGATTTGAATTTGAATTTTCAATTAATAGAACTAGATTTACCACCCACGATATTTTCGTCATTAATTCCATGAGGAAAACATTCATTTTCCTCTTCAACACGGCATCATAATTCGTAGGAAAGGAATGGACACCATCTAAGATTTTAATTTGGGTAGGTGAGGTAATTGGATGCTTGACTTCATAGAACGCACTTTTCTCCATCCATTCCTATGTCTACATTTTTAACCCTTTAAATTCCATTAAAATCTAAATTTCTTGATGTCAAAATAAATTTCTTGAGGATATCCAAGTTCGATTCCATCAATTTCGTGAAATTTAGACATCCACTATGAAATATATGACCAAAAACATTACCTCTTTGTCTCATAGTTGGCTTGTGATTCACTTGATATACACAGAAACTTTTGAATTTCTTTTGGTTTGTGATGATTTGAATAATTCATGAGAATTCCATCATTCGACGGATTCCACAAAATGATCCATGGTTTTTGGTTTTGAATGCCTCCATGGATTGATAAATTCATTAGACACTAAATCTTGTGCATCCGCAAAACTCATATGTTCCTCTTCATAATCCTTGAGTCCTAACTCCTTGGTCTTGGCCTCTTTGTATAATACTCAAATCAACATTGTTGTGTGGATTTTGATTTTTGTGTTCTTTTCTTCATATCACAGTTTGATAAAAAAACCCCTGAGGAGCACTAAATGCTTGAGAAATCCATAGAACACTAGGATAGCGTTATGTGGCTTCTTAATTTTTCTACCTCACACTTAAAATTTTGGGATCTTCACGTCATCCAAGTTTGATTACCCTTTCATCATGGAATATGAGGAAAATAACCCTTCTCTTTGTTTCTTTATTTGATCAACTCCCCGTAAGATTTCACTTAGGTCTCCTTGGGCTCAATTCACCTTTGTTCCGAGTGCAGTGAAAGGCTAAGTCCCAATGTTATGTGGATTTTAAGCAAGATTTCTTCTAAGTCCAAAGTTAAGTTTGTAGGTTGCCAAAATAGCCTATATGGGGTATTTTGGATAATAGTAATATAATAGAAAAACTAGCAAAGTTTTAGTAACAAGCAATAGGAAAACAACACAATAGATGTAAGAAAAAACATGCAAGGACACACAAATAAAACAACATGGAAAACAATATGCCACATATATGGGACACCACTAGTATGTCTCAAGACAATAGAGGAAATCAATATCAACAATAAACAATCAAGTAATTTTTTGGCATGTAAAATGTCCCCACATTTTACTTGACAACCCTACGAAAATATTTGTCACTTTTTGGTCAATCGGTCAAAATTGCCAAATTGTCTCTTTTCGAAACCAACTTTTGGGAAAGGTTTCAGGAGCCTCGAGTGGTTTTAGAAACCCATATTATAGTCAACAAAAAGGTATAATATTTTTCTCTGTGATGTATGGTTTAGAAGATATTTTATAACCTTTAAAATGGCCTTGAGAAAGCTTCTTCTCTAATTGCTTTTTGAGGAAAATGAGTATGTGAGCACTATAGAAGGGCCAACTTCTAGAAAATGTTTCAGAACTTCATGTGGTGTCAAAAACTCAAATAATATTCATTGGATAGCTTACAAGGTCTACTACATGATGGAATATGTAATATAAGGTTATGGGAACATAGAAAGTAGAAACCTTCCTAACACTTTGAAACACGGTGGTCTTTATTGATAAGGAAACTTGTACTCAAGATTTTGAGCACCTCAAGTGGATCTAGGATCCTCAAAAGGGATAAATTTAATCACATTAAACCCCCTCTATGACCTAAGTGTTATTTTGGTTCATACTTATCTCAAACTTCTACAGAGTCCAGCTCACTAGCACACCTTCCTTGAAAAAGTGGCACGTTGACTAAAAATTCACGAATAACTCAAGGTGATGAGGATAAAGTAGGACTCGTGGTTTAGAACTAGATTCATGGTGAAAGTACTTATAAATTGGGCTAGACAGAGGCAAACACGAGGTATTGATCATGCTAAATGTTCAAGGATTAGCAGTAATTGATGTGATAGGCATTGAGGATGTAGTTATGGTTGGTGTATGTATAGGATAGGCATAGGAGGGTCTTGGTTGTACAACAGAAGGAGTGGATGGATAAGGATATCAGGAAGCTTGGTATGTTAAAGCTAGAGGATATGTTTGATAAGATGCTTGAGGTTAGATTAACATATTTGATTGTTGGTACATACAAGAAGTGTGAATGTTGGTAAATTGTGGTGATTGGACGGGTATTCTAGATGAAGTAGGGATAGGGTTGATATGACATGATGTAGGTGTAATATGATCCATCAATTGAGTGGATTGACACAATTGAGGGGTTTCAAGCTACGTAAGCAAGCATGATGCATGGGTTATTTTAAGCCAAAATGAGGTGTGGACTGTCGATGAGAACAATCACTTAGGAAAGGGAAATTACAATATAGAAAGGAGAAAATAGGTAAAATGAAGAATACATGTATATCACTTCCTTATTACTTGATTGTACTTGATAATGGTGTATTTGGAAGTGATAATTAGTGTCTAGGAATGTCTCGGTACCTTAAAAGTGTACCATTCACAATCATAGATGGGGTTTGGTGAAAGAGATTTTAGGCATGTGTTTTTTTATGTTTTTAATGTTAGTCTTTGATGGTGTAATTCGGTGGTCGCAACGTGGTGAAGGTCACCTGCAAAAGAAAATAAGATAATTAAATAACATGGTTATAAAAAGTATATTAAATGCAATTACGAGATCTAATATTCGCTTGAAGGAGATCTATGAAGAGAATGAAGAATGAGTAAACTAAAAATGTTGTACCAACGTTTGAAAAATATAAATATAAAAAAATCTGTTAAACAAGCTATGATGTTATACAAATATAAACAACAATAATAATGTAAGTATAAATAATATTAGTAATACAAATATTAAGATGAAACACATGTTATACAAATATTAATAATACGAGTGTAGACAATATTAATAACATACGATGAAGTAGAAGCTAAATGCTAAATGATTCTTAGGTGTAATGTTTTAAAAACTTGGAGCTTTTGATTTAAGACGTTTTACCCAAAATTTTACTTGTGTGTGGTTGAACTAGGTGGAATTCACGTGGAGGGAACCATGTGGCGGGGAAAGCATGGATGATGGCCACGTAGATTGGTGGATGAAAGAGAATGGGTCGGTGGATCATATGAATTTTCTCATCGATTTAGACTCATGCAGTTGATTTCTTTGCCAACTAAAACCCATATTGCAGAATTCAAAACACACTATTTTATTGAATATTTTTTCCTCTCTCAAAATCCCATAGTTAATTAATGATGTTTTTCAAGGTCATGGACTTTCTTTTTGGTTTGCAATGGAATCGGTCAAGCTTAAAATAATTGTTTAGGAATCATTATATACTTGTGTCAAAGTTTTATTAATTGTTGTAGATATTTGTCTTTTTAGTATTTTTTTAAAAATTTTATTCGCAAGTTCAAATTTACATACAAGCTAATTCCTTGCAAATGAAATATAGATATGCAAATTATTTATATGTATGGTTTATAGTTCTTGGATTTTCTATGTATCTTGGAATTTTAGATATGGTGCCTAGATCTTAAAAGTTCATTCAAATCAACTTTCACAAGCACAAATTATAAGAAAAACTATACCAAGCAAAAATTATATATTTCTCATTTAATGGATGGAAATATCTTGTCGAATTTCTTTATTGACACAAATTTTTGTTACATTTAGGTAGTCCATGGTTGGTCATATTACACATGGACATGGATTTTCACATGCACGGTAAGAATCAAAAAAATAGAAACAAGCAATGTTTAATTGGCTATGGTGCTTTGAAAATGAAACTACAAGACAAAGTTAGGCTAAAAATGTTGAAAAAGGTGTGTGTGGAGTGGGGACATGATTTTAAATGTTAGATGTAGTAGTGAATTCCATATGAATTACTTTACACTATTGAATTTTTGAATTATTAAATTCATGGGTGGGGTTCATGAATTAATAATTTTGGGGGATTGATTTTTAGGTGGGGATTGATTTTGATTTGATTGAATTAAGTGGGGAACATGTGGGGTTCTTGATTTGGATGGTGGGTGTATTAGTGGATTTGATTTGATTGAGTGGGGCTTATGATTTGGATGATTTTTGGATTATTTAATTATGAGATTGGATGATATGACCTAATTGGAATAATTGATTATTTAGCATATAATGAGGTTTAAGTATGTGAAAGGGGATCAATTAAGTTATAATATTAATTAATTGAATACACATTTTTTATGAGAAACGAGATTTGTTTAATTTGAGGGGGAAATGGATTTGAGAGAGTAAGTGTAACGGGGAGAGTGAATGCAGGGTGAAGGAGAGGAGTTACACCAAAAACTGGTGTCTAAACTAGTTGTTGGAGATGAGTGTGCTTGGGTTATAAGTGACCTATAGAGGAGTGAAGAAGAATGTAGAGGGGTTATGGAGAGATCCTCGAATTATTTTGAATATATGAAGATTATTTAGGATCATTGATGTAAAGATATTTGACCTAATCATCCATGAGAGGAAAAATTTGAGCGAGTTAAAGGAGAGAGGAGTTTGAAGAGATTTCAGTTTGTTTGGAGCTGCATTTGGATCATAATCAGTTAAGGGATCAACATACTTTCAGTGGTAATTCATTTATTAAAATATCCTATGATGAGTAATATTCTTAAGAGTCCTTTGTTGTGTATAATATCATCAAAATTTTAGGGGTTGGTGCTTCTTGTGGAGTTGGTGCCTCACTAAAGAAATCTCTTGTGATGTGTAATATTCAATTGAGTCCTTTGTTGTGAGTAATATCAAAATAAATTTTAGTGGGTTTCTTTCCCTTGAGGGTTTCTCACTTATACCTAGTGTCTATGTGTTCTCTCTCTTATTACATGCTCTTGTGAATGGTTAATGCACATATAATAAGCTCACATGTGGTTATGAATGATGAATGGTTAAATGAATGTTGAATTCTTGTCATGGTAAAATAAGTCAAAGTTTTTTAGAATTGATTCATCTCCCCCTCAGTCCATTGTGCTTCTAACAATTGGTATCAGATCAAGTCTTTGAGAAGAAAGTTTAATCACTTGAAAGAGATCCTAGAAACATAAGCAATGTGTAAGTCCTCAAATGTTTAAGAAACTTTGAGGAGGAAGTATGAGAAATTTGAGTCTCTGATTCATAGATTTCAAGATCAAATTAGTAATGTGGACAAGCCATCACATGGCTAGAATATCAAATTGAGGATGTGTTTAAATCCCTAAAGGATAAAGAAGATAATTTTTCCAGGTATGAAGAAAAGTTGAAATCCTTGGGACCTGTCTTAGAGGATGCTTCCAAAAAGTTAAGGATGTATGGGAAGTTTGAGAAGAGTTATGAAACTCTTGATGGGATCTTGGAAAGCCAAAGAGTGGCTAGTGACATTTAAAAGTCTAGGGTTCAAAGGAGAACATGTGAAGAATGATGGTGATGTTGGTCTAAGCTCTCAAGAAATAAAGAAGGAGGCAAAGAAGAATTATGTATGAAGGTATAACCCTGTTAGACAACCTAATGCTATGAGGTATGGTTCTTCTTTCAATGGATATTGTTATGATTGTAATGGTTTTGGTCATAGAGCTAGGGATTACAAGAGGAAGTTATCAAAAAGTGAGTCATCTTGGAATGGTGAAATATCCTTCAAAGTTCAATGTTACTCATGCTATGAGTATGGTCATAGGGAATTTGATTGTGTTTGCAATTTAAGTGTGTATGAGTAAAGAGGAAAGAAGAATGGCATTGTATATTTCAATTGTGATAAACAAGATCATATTGCAATGTTTTGTTATCAAAACAAAGCTCCAAGGAATGACATCAGATCTAAAGAATTTAAAGGATAAAATAAGAATATATTCAGGAGAAAGATAATTCCTAAAAGTGAATCAAGTGCAGGTATGACATTCAAGGGTGTTGAGAAAACAAACAAGGTCAAGAAATTGAATCAAAGCCTAGTGAGCAGATTGTGAAATCTAATGAATCTAAACTTAATAATAAGGTTTAAAATGCTAATGGATTTAAGGGAAGAGAAACAAATATAATCAAAGGAGATTCAAGTTCTTTGAAGATTCCAAAGTGTGTTGACAAGAGTAAGAAATATGTTGTCAAGCTTGGAAAGACTAATAAAGGTTTGTTGGATCTTATTGTAAATGAAAACATCCATATGTGGTTATCACGCTCTCATTCAGAAGATGAAGATTTTCAGGATGAGATCATTGTACCTAAAAAGATATATCTTCAAAGGGAATGACTAATTAAAAGGAAAGAGAGAGGATTGAGTCCTTTGGCTCATTTGATAGTGATATATTATTTTAAAGATCCAATGAGATTTGAGTGTCTTCTCTAAGCTTCTAGGATACATTCTTCATCTAAAGGAAGCATGGGTAAGTATTAATATGCATCATCATCTACTTCTGTTGTTTAAGGATGAAAATAAGGTCACAGTCAAGGTAAATCTTGTAGCCTTATGTGTTTGTTCAAACAATGAAACTATGTTTTTATTGTCAGGGTGTATTCTTAAGGATGTACAGTCAGGTCTTCAAGTCTGTATTGTCACTATTGAAGTATGTTAGGTCTTGTGTTGATTTTCTAAGTATGATTATGATATGTATTGTGTTTATTATATAGAGTAAGTTTCTTAATCCAAGTATGAAGTTATTTTATGATCTCAAGTGAAGAAAATGTGTCATTGCCTTATCTATTCAAGCAAAGATCTAGTTTTAAGTTAAGTTTGATTCATTTCATGAAGTCTATATGTTAAGGTTCTTTGTTGATACATCAAGATATCAAGATAAGTTAGCCATGTCTGGGTCTGCATATGAAGTGTTGTTAGTCCGTCAAAGGTTCACCTTGTGTAATGGTCATGAAGTATGTCATGTTACTCTTAGTTGTGTGAGTGAGTCTCAAAGGATATTCAATATGTTTGAAGATGGTTTAGTTATTGTCAAGTGATCAAGAAGGTCATAGGCATGTATTAAATGCAAAATGAATTTAATTAAGTATGCATGGTGCTCTTGATCTTCATTGCATTTTTACTGAAATTATGTTGTGTTTTTGTTGTTGTTTAACATGTTACAGAATTAGGATTATAAGTTTATATGAAATCTATCAATCTTGTATTTGAGTGTCAAAGGTTTAGTAGAAATGACATGTGTTGAAGGGGAGGTTGTGCAATCTCAACCTCTAGAAGATATGAGGTCAAATATGTTTACAAGATCAACATGAGGGACTTATTTCTCTTTGAGTAAACATTGCAGAAGTACTATAGGTGGTTACTATGCACATAAATGGTGTGGTACATGTCTGATGTAGTCCATAAAGGTAGGGGAGCATGTATTATCTTTGAATCAAGTGAGAAAGGTGCTAAGAAGGCTTGTGTGGCACAATTAGTCATGGTTAGTAGGTATACTTCAAGGGGGAGTGAGTCATGTGTTGATCAACTTTAATAATAGTTATTTTTTATGGTACATTTCAAGGGGAGTGCTGAGACATGATTTTATGAACTATGATTGATTTTATTACCTTGTGAAGTTTGGACAAGATGCACTGAAGATGTGGTTTAGGGACAATGGTCCTAAAGGAGGTTTTGCAAGCATTAGAGGCCGATTTTATGGTTCTTGGCATGGTATAGTCCTAGATGATGACAGATGAAAGATATGAAGAAATTTTTTGAGGATATTAGCTTATGGGAAGATTTTTTCATGCATTTATTAGGTCCATGGATCATTTATTGTTGTTTTGTGAAGCCAAAGGAGAAATTATAGTCCAAGGAGAATTCTTGTAAGGAAGTAAGTTTGAGTTCATTCATTGTTTCCATTGTGTCATGTTATGTGTTGTCATTATCCATGTCTAGTTGTTATTATATCCTTTGTTATAGATGTCAAAGGGGGAGAATAATATGAAACATGGAAAAGAGTCATGTAGGTGTTTGGTCTTGTTGGTTGCCATCAATGACAAAGGGGGATATTGTTGGTCATTATGTGTCAGTTTTGTCATTGAGGTCAAATCCATTGATGGAAAAGTATGTGTAGAGTTCATATGAGTCTCTACGAGGTGTCAAAAAGGTTTGATTCTGAAGGTTTATTGGTAGTGTCTAAGTTTGGTGAGTTTGTATAGTGTTTTAGAGCATGGTCTAGTAAGAAAGGTCATAATTTGTGTTATCCATGCTGAGTAGAGGTTTTCATGAAGTGTATCATGGATAATATGGTGTGTCGAGGTGTATGAGTGTCTATAACATGAAATAAAAGTTTCTTCAAAATCTTCTTGTATGCTTCAAAGTTAGTCTGAAGTTTGTGTCATTTGCTTCGGAGTATGAACTAGTTTCTTTAGATTGTGAATTGAATGCTTTGGATTATGATCAAATATTTTGGTAGTACACTTCTGACATGTGATGAAGGTCAAGCAAGGTCAAAGAGATATGTCAGAGGTATTTTCAAGATGGAATACACGTTGCTTCAAAGTGTGCTTGGATGTTTCAGAGTTTTTCCGAAGTTAGTTTTCTTCAGAGTTTGTCCAAAGATTGCGATGATGTAGTATGTTGAAGCAAGAAAGTCAGTACAAGAATGTGAGGTGTTTTATGATGTTGCAAAGGAGGTGTAGAGGATGTACAAGGTCAATTTTCAAAGATATGGTTCAAGTATAATGTCCTTTGGAAGTAATTTTTTAAGGACAAGGCTACTAAGCACAAGTAGATGAGATTGGATGGAATGATTTGAGCATGAACATGCAAAGGTAACATTTTGAAAATATGGAGCAGGTTATTCTTGAGTTATGGACCAAATTTTAGATGATGGTTTGCAAGTGTAAGCAGGTTATGAGACTTTTTCTCTTATCGAGTTTGAATTTGATGTTCTAATGCTTACTGATAATGTACACTTTGCATAAGCCCCTAGGACTTTCAAGGATGTTAGTACATGGATTTAAGATTACATAACAAGTGGAATGAGGTAATTTTAATGTCGAGCTTTATTAACAAAGTTTAAGAAGTCAGACAGGTTTAAAACCCTTATTAAACCCTAATAGCAGAGTGATAGAGGAAATTTGACTGGTATGATCTGAAAATGAATTATGGAAGATAATGTGATGACTTTAGAGTATAGAAAATTCCACTATGCTCATTTTTACATAGGTTTCATATTCCATTTGTTTTAAGAAGAGAGATAAAACCCTAGTTTTGTGGGTTTTTATAGTTTTGGGATTGATATGAAGGTTTCAACATGATAAGTGAATTGTTCCATAATTGATCTAGAGGATTTTTCACTATTCGATCTTCACTAAAATTCCCTAAATCTAGACCATGTTGAAGGGATTCTCAGACCTTTCCAATGGTATGTTGAACTTCAAAAACAGAGTCTGTATGTAGATTATATCATTGGTCAAAGATGAGGTCTTAAACAAGTCAACCATGGTCAACAGTCCAATCTAGACGTGACACGTGGCAAGGAGAAAAATACGAAATAATTTTTTGATATGGTTTTGGGCCTCCTGGTCTTCGACTCACATTGTGGTGAAAAAGAACAAAATGCTCAAATTTTGTAACAAAGGGGAGCCCAACCACCGTGAGAGCTATATTCTTGTTTTCCAACATGGTGGGCTCTCAAACCACCACGTGGATGTCAATTTTGCATTCCGAGATCGATTTTTTGTTTTGAGTTCAATTTTGCACTATGAGTTAATTTTTGCATTGCAGGTTGATAATCAACTCAAGTGAGCTATTATACTAGCTCGGTGGGGTGATCAACTCCCCACCGAGTTAATCACCATATTGCCACATAGTTCGGGATTCACATTATTTCCCAATTACCTTGGAAACCACATTGGTCGGTTTTATTATAGCTCGGTAGTCATGCAACGCACGGTCATTTTCACTTATCTCAAAAGGCCTTACTAAATAATGCTTAGGATCTATCTTATCACACTTACCTCGGCGGATAGCTCGGCCTTTTGAATAGGCAGCGAAATCAAATATAGCTCGATGCATATCTATCAACCAGTGTAATGAACAAATCGTGCATAGCCCAATAATTGGGCCTACCAACAAACTAGTGGCATTTGCAACGTTTAACTCGGTGGTGGAAAAATGCACACGACTTGGTCGTTCAAACAAACAAACAACGACCAAGTTAGCCAACTATTGTTTTGGCCAATAAAAAGGGTGAAGGATGTGGCCTAAGTCACGTGGAAATAGGGTGGCTAAGCCCATTTTTAACCACAATCCCCCCTTTCACACTACAAATGTGGGATTAACCCCACATTGGAAAACAATGCGTCAACAAAAAAGATGCATCGCTAGGTTTTAAACCCGCGACCTCGTGCACATAATTTGATCCACCCAATCAACTCGGCCACAAGCCCGATAAAGTTGTTAATTGAGCTCAGTGTTATTTAAAGAGCTTTGTGTTATGTGTTTTTGGGAGACCAGATAGGGAAATTTGCAGTCAAGCTCATTTTTGAGGCATTTAGAGGTAGAATCAAAACTTGGAGTCAAAAGCAAAGTTGCTCGAAATTTTGAGACGAATACAATGGTGGTCTTATTTTCTCATGTAGTGTTGTATATTGTTATTTTTAGGTGATTTTCCATTGCAATTGCGTAGAACGGGCACGAGGAACCAACAGAGATCTGAATTTTTCCAAGCACTTCTAGTCCGAACCAGGCCATGGAGTAAAAGGAAGTTGTTCAAATTTTCATAAGATTTCTAGATATATAAAAAAATTTCATGAAGTGTTTTTAAATATCCATTTGTAAGCATTTTTAGTCACATTTGCAAGGGGATCACATTATAGAAGCACTGTAGGAGCCATAGATCGTTCTTGGGACAGTTTTGCTATTTTTCAGAGTTCCTTGGGACATTGATCAACTCATTTGCAGGTATAAATATATTTTAGTCATTATTGAAGGGTTAATTTTACTTCATTGGATGTTGAATAGATCGATTCACTTTTTGTGAATCCGAGATGTAGCCTTCAGGTGAACTCCATTATCAATTTCTAAGTTGTGGTGTTTATTTGTAGTTTTTTGGAAGATTTTGATTAGATAAAACATTTAAATTAGTTTATTTGATTAATTGATAAAGCAATCACATAACTAGTTAAGTGGATTGAAAGAAAATTTCAGTATCCATAACCCACATCAGACAACTGAATGCACTTTCAAATTTGTGAATTGAAAATTCAGTTTGAGTGCATAATTGAATTCAGCTTGTGAATTATTTAAATGGTTTTGTAAAAGAATCAACATATTCACTTAAGTTGGAAAAATCATATTAATTGATCATTTTGGAAGATTTTAAAAATTGGGCTTCAAGACACCCAAAATTGGATAATTGAATTCATGATTAATGTTGAGTTTGTTAAATTTGTTCATCTAAATTTTCTATGTACTTCAAAAAAATAAATTAAGTACCATTTTTGGATCAATAATCCTTGGGATATTTGATACATATCCATGAAAAATTTTAGGCATGTACAATGGAGATTTATTGAGTTATTGGTGCTCAAAGGTGCACTACCGATTTTGGCCTTAAGGGCTAAAATGTTAGTCTTATGCTTTGGAGTGAGCTTGATCATTTTGCTTCTTCTAGCCAATGTTTTTTGTCATGGATAAATTTTTGGCACTTGGTATGAATTTTTTGAGATTTTTTTATCATATGAGGTGATTTCATGTTGAAACCCTAATGGCCTAATTGGTCCTATTAGATCGCTTGAGAAGGTGACTGAAACAAGAGTGCTCAGTAAGATTTATCCATATGATCTATGCATGTTAGTGTTTGTTAGTGCTTGTACATGTTGGTATAAGTGTCCTTGAAGTGTTACAGGTGATGGATGATCTTAGAAGATAATTTAAAGGCAGTTGCACATGTTTCTCTCAATACTGGTTCTTGAGTCCTTAGAGCTTGAATGAGAAGTTGTAGAGATTGGATTAGTTGAAGGCATTACACTATGAGTTGGAAGATGAAATGAGATGTTATGGAAACTATACTTAGATACATTTCCAATGGTATATGCTTTGTGTTTTGATGATTTTATTTGATAGGTAAACCACCTCATGTGTGAAGACCTAGTTTTGGGGTCTTGAAATCCATTTGGAGTAGTTGTAGATATTGAGTTTTTTAGAGGTCTTCCATCGTGAGTTGAATGAAAAAATGATTTTTTTTGGAAATTAGACTCAAATATATTTTTAATGATATATGACTTAATTCAAAATGATGATATTTTCTATTTCAAGTTGGCCTCTCTTCAGGACTGAATTTATGGGTGCTTGAGACCTAGTTGTGCACAATTGCTCCTTGGTGAGTTTCATGGTAGCGATGAATGTTTCAAAACTCCTTGTGATTATTGGTCATGTTGAGGACCTGTGTATGACTTATGTGAAGTCTGATGGAGCCTTCAAAAAATTGTTTGAACTTTGAAGATGTTAAATTTGTTGGAGGTTTCACTAGTACTTGAGAAGCTTGTTTTGGGCTTGTTTGATAAGTCGTATGTTTCTTCATGGTGTCTTGACCCCTTCCAACCTACTTGGGTCATTTGATTTGTTTTATATGATTTTATAATTATTTTTAAGTTGGGATGACTGACCTACTTGGTCATGGCCAACCCAGGGGTGTTATGAGCAAGTTTCATGTATATAAGCAAGTGTTTGTATTCATTTGTGACTAGTTGTTGGAGATGAGTGTGCTTGAGTTATAAACGACCTATATAGGAGTGAAGAAGAGTGTAGAGGGGTTATGGAAAGATCCTATAAGTGTGTTGAATACCTGAAGATGATTGAGGATCATTGATGTAAATATATTTGACCTAATCAACCATGAGAGGACATATTTGAGTGAGTTGAAGGAGAGAGGAGTTTGAAGAGAGTTTAGTGTGTTTGGAGCTGCATGTGGATCACAATCAGTTGTGGGATGAACATAATTTAATTGGTCATTCATTTATCAAAATATCCTATGATGAGTCATATTCTTAGGATTTCTTTTTGTATAATATCAACAACATTTTAGGGGTTGATGCTCCTTGTGGGATTGGTGCCTCACAAAAGAAATATCTTGTGATGTGTAATATTCACTTGAGTTCTTTGTTGTGAGTAATATCAGTAAATTTTTAGTGGGTTTTTGGGTTTCCCACTTACATCTAGTGTCTACATGTTCTCTCTCTTATTACATGCTCTTGTGAATGGTTAATGCACATCTAATAAGCTCACGTGTGGTTATGAATGATGAATGGATAAATGAATGTTGAATTTTGGTCATGGTAAAATAAGTCAAAGTTTTATAGGACTAATTCATCCCCCTCTTAGTCCATTGTGCTTCCAAAATCTTAATATCTCAGATGATAATGAGTATTAGAAGATAAAAATTGAAACAATTGACCTAGGGAGGGTGATCTTCTAGATAAAGGATGTTACAGGGAGTTTTAGCTCTATTAGAGAAAGATCTATGTGATAGTTCATGGATGTATAATGAAAACTTGTATAGACCTTGTATGCAAAGGAAAGTTGAAAACCTATGGGATGAGGTTAAAGAACCTCAAAGCTTTGCTTTACTCATCCATGCACCATGAGATAAGAGATAAGCAAGAGTTAATCCTATACATGCATCATAACTTTGACAAAAACATCAAAACCTAGCATATATACTACTCTCTACTCTTTAGATTACTTAATTAAGAAATTGAACCTAATAAGATCAACTTAGCAATCAAAGGGGTGATTAGTTGTTTATGGTTTTCAAGCTTTCAAGAATGGAGTCTCACCATTAATGGCTTCAAGGCCAATGGTTCTCTCTATTTACTCAAAACTTGGATTATGGATGCAAATGGAGGTTATTAGCTCAAGATCAATGAAGGGAGTAAGTTTAAGATCAAATGTCTTATAGCTTAAAGCTAATACAAATGGAATCCCAAAACTAGGTGTTCTTAGTGTTAATAAGATATCCTAGGTGTGAAGGTGTAAGTTGAATGGGTAGGCTTAGCCTTGTATTTATAGTTTTTGGTTTGGAAGAATTTGGAATTTGGGTGCATGTGGGACTAAAGCTCAAAAAGCACTTTTAGATTAGATTAGGATAAACATGCTTTAGGCTTAGTTAAGCTTGGTTTAGGCTAGTTAACTAGGGTTTAGGCTAGTTAAACTTGATTAGCAAGTGATTAGAGACTCATTGAGAGTTGGGAGGGGTCTGGATAACCAATTGTGACTAATAGATAGCCTATGAAGCCAATAGAAGTGGTCTAGAGAGAACTAGGGAGGTTTTGAATGGTCGAAAGGAGGAATGTTTAGCTAATAAGAGAGATATTAGCCAAACAAGTTGAATATAGGAGGAATGCGACCGAGAAGGTGTCGTGAATGGGCATCCGAGAATGGAGCGAAGAATGGGGAATTAATAAAGTGTAGTTAATCAGTTGGATTGGAGGAAATGCTAAGTGTAAGCATATATTAGGTGTCTACAGACCTAATTAGGTCAAAATGCAAATTGTAAACTAGGAAAAATCTACCTAGAATTGGGTTATAAAACTTAGGAGTCTTCTTGAGTCACACCATTGCAGAGAAGACTATGATACCTTTGCTTTGACTACAACAAGGAATTTTGAAGTGCTTCGAGGCTCCCAAAGCTTCCATTGAAGTTGATCTTTGAAAATGAGCAATCTTGTCAATTTGGGAAATTCAAGCAAATTTGACAAATTTGACCAGAAAGGAGAAAAATTTCAATGGGGTTCTCAAATAAAATGTAATGACATCTCATATGACAATAGCTAGCTCATACTCGAGGAATTGTTTTGGATTAGATGAAGGAAAAATGGAGCAAACATGAACCTCAATTATCTCTTGGGGAGAAGACTGGTGCCTTATCCATTGGGAAAATAGAGTCATATAGCACACCAACAATACATGCAAGCCACACAAATAAGAACAACTAAAACAAACACACGATGGAAAGGGAAACACACCACAAAATAAGGGAAAAAACCTAACTCACCTATGGTACATGTGGGGACAACTTGTTTTCACTATAGCACTTTTTCCCTTTTGGATGTTACCATGTGTGGGTAACACCAAATGATTTTTTCTTAGCAAACCCATTGATTGGTTCAATGAAGTATGACACTTTCCTCAACTTCTTGAGAAAATTTTCATGATTGTTCTAGTAAGTGAGGGTCGATATGAAATGATCACTTTTCTCATTGTCCTAAAATTCCATTTCAGGTTTCCAATCCATTTTTACATTCACTCGTGATTGTGATTTCACATTCTTCATCCTCACACTACTACAAGATTGATTTTTGACCATTTTGGGCTCACCTTGTTTAGAACTAGCCTCATGCTCTCTAATGAGAAACTACTCATGATTTTTCATGTTCTCTATGACAATTTCTTCTATGAGATGGATCTTGGTAGGTATTTTTAAATCTTCAACATCATCATAGACCTCATTTTGATTCATGTTTGACAACTACCCCAAATTATTTTCTTTCATACTCACCAACTCATGTTTGACCCATTACATGTTATGACATGGCTTACATATAATTTCACTCTCTTGAACAGAGAGTGGACACAAATTTGGGGAAAAATGGAATGATCATCATTCTCATCATGGGTTATAATAATACTCTTTGTGATGGAGGTACACATGGGAGATTCAAGTACCTTCATTTCATCCCGTTCATTATTGATACAATCTTCTCCACTAAAAGGGAAAAAGAAAGATTCATACTCATATTCATAATCATTTGGAAAGTATTCACATTGGGTCTCGAGGAAATGGTTAAACACTTGGAACTCACATTCCCAAATCTCATTGAATATCACCCTTTTTCTTCATGAGTGGTATCATCCTCGAAAGACTTGAGTACTTTCATATTCATACATTCACCATTGAGAAGGTATTCTTCCTCAAATGGAAAATAAAAATATTCATTTTCACAATCATGTTCATTATTTAATCCTTCAAATTTTTTTACCTCCAAACTCCTTCTAAAACTCCCAGAATCATCTAGAGGTTTCAACTTTCACCGTTAGGACATTCATTCCCTGCACCAAAAAGACTCGGTCTTGCAAAAGTTGTCCTGAATCAAATTTTCTTTCCTAAACCACATTAGACATTTTCAATACTCTCCTACATCACCCTTATGTTATTTTTATTTTCCCTGAATACTCTCAAAGAATGTTTAATGTCTGCAAAATGGTCTTTTTAGGCCTCCAGAGGAAGAAACCTTTCATCGAGTCACAATGAATTCATCAATCATATTGGGTGATCATCCTTGCACACTAAAACAAACTTGAATTTTTTTTAGGACTTTCCTCTAAGATGGGATAAGGGTTGAACTGAGGGAAATCTAGCCAGAGGAAGGATTCATAATGATAGGGAAATGTGTTTTTCAATCATAGGCTTGATTTTCATGCTCAAAGTTTCAATTTTTCATGTTATATATTTCAGATGATAACATGTCAATAACCAATCAAGAAGGCCCCAAAACCTAAACAATGAATATATTCTTTCCCAACATAGATATCGATTATATAATTTAAGCCCTAAAATATTTAGGATGGATGTTGAAATCTTGAAAAATACCTATGTACTAACTAGATTAGAATGTGAAAAACTATCTTCTAAACCATGATTTATGTAGCTGTGAGACTAATTTCATAAGGTGCAGAGTGGCCCTAATTTATTATATTTACTAAAATAAATTTAATTATAAGAAATAATAAAGTATAAAGATTAATAAATGAAAAACTTTGGGACTTATTTATTTTTGTAAATATATAGCTCCCAAATGCACATATACAACATTGCTAATAGGAACGCAAACGCATTCACATTATAACATGCTCATGTTTTAGGCTTGGTAATTACTAGTCCTAGTAATTTAAAACGTGAACATGATTTTATAAAATGTACCCACATTTCAATTCAAACAAAAAAATTGGTTGATTTTTGGTCCCCTATCTTCGCGCACTTACCTTACATTCAAATATTCTCATGTCCATGTTATCAAAGCAAAATCTATCCAAAATATGATTCTCACTCAATTATTATAGTAGATTTCAGGTTATGTCCTCTATATATCTCATTGGTTTTTCACATTATCACTATGTTGCATAGGATCTTATGCATGGAATATTCTTACTTTTTTCATAATAGGTATTTGTAGTTGGCACTTCAATATTATATACAACTTTCCAAATAAGGATTTATATTTTTTGTTATTCTAGAGTCATGCCTCTCATTCAAGAGTTGGATATTGACATAAAACACTCCTTCCTCTTAGGTTTTATGTTAGCTCATTAAACAATAAGTAAATAATGGTATTCATGAAGAATTAAAAAAATCTTATTATAATGGTATTCATGAAGAATTAAAAATGGTATCTTAAGAATTATAAAGTTACATGGATTAATCCAAAAGAGAGTTTGACACCAAATATTCTTCAATATTTCCAATATTATCTATATTTCTAGGAGAATTGAATTTGAGATCCTAATCTATAGTTTCTTTATCTAATGTGTACTTGAAGTGCTTTGTAGGAAGCTAGGGTTTGTTTGCAAATACATGTGTAGATGTGAGGGTTACAGAGAATCTAAATATATCAAGATGTGACACAAGTGAAGGTAAAGTGAGATAGGAAAAACCATTGGTACATGAATTCCCAGTTTGAAACCCTACATAAGGGGACCCAACCGTAGTACGGTCCAATAAAGAATTGTCCAATTCATTCTTCCCACACATGAGAATATTGTGAGATATTAGGAACATTCTAGAACTTGTACAACTCCTAGATCCATTCATGACATATTCATAACATCTATGGAACCAACTGAGTCATTTCTTGAACATTTATTACACTTTTACTTGTTATATCTAATAATTTTGCTAGCAAAATCTCGTTTCCAATCTTGTAATTTGATGTATATGATATGAATTTATTGTTTATTTCCTATTACATATCACTCCTAATTTAATTCATGAATAAAACCTATTTATAAAATTTAGGTTGAATCAAAAATCAAAGAAACCATGTTTGATAGCTCGTTGGATTCTTGGCATAGTATAGACACCCTATGGCTCAAAAATCCCCCCCTCTCCTAACTGCCTAATCATGGCCCCTCTCGATTTCCTATGCTTAGAGGTAATCAATATTTTTGTGATAGTAGCTCCTACACATATATCCATCTCATTTACCCTCACTCCTCTCATGCTAATTTGGCTTCCCATGATTCAATGTTTGGTGGATCATGACATTTCTCATATCTCTTATGAGCTTGATCTACACTTTTTCCATTTCCACCTTTGAAAAATCTCGTTGTTTATTTATTGTGCTATCATGGACGGGTTTATCTTTCCAAAGTTTCTTCTATGAGGTAAGAATAAAAAGATCGATTTTAACAACCATGTTTATGAGAAGTGACTTAGGATCATATTCATTCCCCATTCAAATGAGGTTTAAAAAAAAAAAAACATTATGGGTTTCAATCATCTGAATGTGGATATCCACTCAAGAGTTAACTCTGAGGAGGCTTTTGTTTTCATGGAAAATATTTTAAAAGTGAAGTTGGATAAGAGATTTTCCTTAGATATGGTTGTTATATACATTCAGGAAGATCACCGAGTCAACCTTGATGATGTGCTTGAGAAACTAAGACTAGACGAGCCCTCTTTTCTCCTACCTATAAGTGTTATTTTGCATGGATTTGTGACAATTAATTCTTAATGATAACTTGATTCTAGGTTTCTTTCTTATATGGATTATGTGAGCGAGGTTCTTTAACATTATTGTTCCTTAACCATTGTCACTTCACCAAGCTAGACCTAATGGCTCTACAAAGTTTGATCATTCCTTATGGTCAACGGCTTATGGATATACACTTAGAGAAAGAAAATATCCTATGAGTATTTTATCTAGCATGCTAGTAGGGAAGGGTTTGATCTCATTTTGGATGGGGCTGGGGAAATGGTGTGGAGGGGGGGCGCATTGTGCCTCCACGTATTATCTTCTGATGAGGTTGCGCCTTCATCCCCACGAGAAAAAAAATTGGTTATGGATATGTCTCCTATGTTATAGTAATGGTATACCCATAATGGGTTGATTTTGTGTAAAAACCTATACTATTATTATTAGTGGGCATAGGCCACGTGAGATAAATTTTTAATGTTTTGATCCAGGTTTTTCCTTGCAGAAATCAATGCCAAACTTTTTGTAAATTTTGAAAACAATAATATTAATGGGAAAGGTACCCTTGCAACCATCATTTACCTATTCACAATAAATATATCACTCAACATAAGAGATTTTTGTGGACCAAAATTCCCTAATATATAATATAATGAGAAATATACTAATTATCCTTAAGTTATGGCAACACCATACAATATTCCTTAAGGAAGGAAGGAATCCACAAGATATCCTAATATGAGAATCCTACTTCAAGGGAGATAACCTCCAATATGCTTCTACCAAATAAAATACTCCCCACTTACTTTCCACCCTCACATTGATATTCATCTCCTATATATAAGTTTCTTAATAATAGTATAAGGGTAAACCACTAATCCCAACATAGGTTGAATAATTTCCCAATACAATGGACTCCATAAGTTACCCAATTGACCCAATATATTTGACACGATATATAGCTATGGTGATGCATGCCACATGGAACCATCTCATCAACCCATTTGTGTCATAATATCATATTCCTATGTACATAACAAACACTCTTAAGACCAACCTTCCGATCATTTATGAGACTATGGACTCAATTGAGAGCTATTGAACTATCCTAAATAATCTCAATAGTTTCTCTTAATGAATTTACTCACTCCTCCATTCACATTACCCAACCCCATAATGTCCATGATCGTTTCCCACAAAATTCTTGGTATGATGCTAATTACATAAGTTAACTAAGCATATTATGATTCAAAGATCCTCTAAATCCAAGCCCATCAAAAACATTTATGGAGTTATTCTTAGAGAGTGAAAATGATAATGTGTCTATAATAAACAAAAATCTATCCTTCCCCAAATAAAGTTTAGTCCCAAGTCACTTTGGAGATCAATTTTACCTAGATATTATATTTTTTCACTATCAACCCCTAAACATGGTATACTTATGAGGTTGAGCCTTCATCCTCATGATAAAAAAAATTCATTATAGATATGTCTCCTATGTTATGGTAATGGTATACCCATAATGGGTTGATTATGTGTAAAAATTATACTAGTATTATCAGTGGGCATAGGCCACTTGAGGTGCAATTTTAATGTTTTGATCCAAGTTTTTCCTTGCTGAAAGCAATGCCAATTTTTTTTGTAAATTTTGAAAACAAGAATATTAATAGGAAAGGTACCCTTACAACACTCATTATCCTATCCAAAATAAATAGATAACTCAACATAAGAGCTGTTTATGGGACAAACTTCCTTGATATAGAATATAATGAGAAATGGACTAATTATCATTAAGTTATGGCAATAACATACAATATTCTTTAAGGAAGGAAGGAATCCACAAGATCTCCTAATATGAGAATCTAACTTCGAGTGAGATAACCTCTAATATACTTATAACAAATATAAGACTCTCCACTTACTTCCCACCCCTCATATTGATATTCATATCCTTTATATATAAGTCCCTTAATAATAGTACAAGGGTAAACCACTAATCCCAACATAGGTTGAATAATTTCCCAATAAAATGGACTCCATAATTACCCAATTGACCCAATATATTTGACATGATATCTAGATATGGGGGATGCATGCCACATGCCTCCATCTCATCAACCCATATGTGTCATAATATCATATCCCTATGTACATAACAAACACTCTTAAGACCAACCTTGCGATCATTTATGAAACTATGGACTCAATTGAGAGAGCTATTGAACTATCCTAAAAAATATCAATAGTTTCTCTTAATGCCTTTCCTCCCTCCTCCATTCATATTATCCAACCCCATAATGTCCATGGTCATTTCCCACAAAATTCTTGGTATGATGCTAATTACATAAGTTAACTAAGTAAATTATGATTCATAGATCCTCTAAAGCCAAGTTCATTAGAAAATTTTATAGTGTTATTCTTAGAAAGTGAAAATGATAATGTGTCTATAAAAAACACAAAACTATCCTTCCCTAAATATAGTTATGTAGTCACAAAATCACGCACTTACTATTACATTTATACCACCAAGTATGTTATTTTATATATGGATCTCGCCTAAGAAAATTATTCACTAATGGCTCATCCCTTTCTCTTGTCGTTAGTTAGTCAGTCATCATTGTCACTTGTCTCACACATTCGTTTGTTGTTTGCATAGTTCTAGTCATCTCTCAGAGAGTCTTAGTTGTCGTTATTTGGTAATTTTTCATCTCTAGTCTTTGACTAAGGCACCTAGTGTAGTGTTGGGGCGCCCATGGGTGCCTCGATCAATAATTTTAGGTGCCCTGGTCCCCGTATCACTTGGATCTAGTTTACTTATTCAAGGTTGGTCTTTTTCATGTTCCCTCTCATTCCCCTAGGTATTAGTCAGCATGTCGGGCCATTAATGTCAAAATTTGAGCAAGACATCCCTATATAAACATATCATACTCACTATCTTATAGGTGAACTATCTACTATCAAGAGATAGCTATCTACTAAGGCAAAGAACTACATTTGGGCATCTTCTACATTTGCATCACATAAGCATAGAGGGAAAGGGTTGTATTCATTTTATTCCATCCACCATTTGCATCTTACATCTAGTTACCGCCCCTACTTTGGTGTCATCGATGCTAGGGCACCCTAGGAACACAAGCACACATAACTACATTGGGTTTAGAATGTAGTGCAACACTTAGTCATAATTACACCATTGTGGCAGCTAAGGTCAGTCTGACCCCTTCATTTACATCTTTATTTTTTAGGGATTTGATGATTTTTATGGGTTTTGCAAGTAAGTTTGCATCACACAACTACAATGATATAAGCAAAGGTATTGCGACAACCAAGCCACCAAGACAAATATATTGTGGAGACCTTACAACACTGTAAGATTCAGATCATGAACTTCTCTGTAGACCAGGGTGCCAAGATTACAAACCAGAGCACCTGTAGGAACCCCAGTCCTATCTCAGGCACTCCAATACAAACATATCTTCATTTGTTGCAATTTCTTGGGCAACACCATCATTTCTTGCCCTGTCTAGCACATCATGCTTTCCAGTCCTACACACAACAAGATAAGTTAATTTTAGGTTAGTACCCTATCCCTTCTCATCTCCATTATTTCATTTCATTTAAAATATCAAATAAAATTATTTAGCATTTACATTACATTTATCTCGATTGTCATTATTGCTACTAGTATAGATTAACATAGAAAAATCACATTTTTAGTTAATCATTTTAGTGAACCTGCATTTTAGAATACCTTTTCCTATAATCCATTAAAATCCTAATGGCTAAGAGTAGTTCATCTTTTTTTCCTATCATGTCTCATTTTTGTGTCAACCCTATCTATGATGAGGTTGTCATTGCTGATCTTAAAGCTCTATATTCTCCCATCACTACACCTGACCATATCAAACAACAAATTTAAGATGGAATGCAACATGTGCCTAATTTTTTAAATTATTACCCTATATGAATCAACATTTTTGATGATCCAGTAGCCTTTACTTTATACTCCATGTTATACAACTACTTGTGATCCACCTTCTTGATTTTTCACATGAAACATTAGATGATTATCTTATTGATTACTTTCTTGGTATTAACACTTGTTCACATGAGCATATTGATTCTCCGCTACTGACACAGTTCCCTCTCATGGCTCTACCTCTTCTGACATTTCTTCTCATGATACATCCCCTCCTAGTTTGTATACTCCTTCGCATTATGTTGATGATCCTGTTGATAGTTTTCTTAGTGATATCCTCATTTATGAGTCTCTATCAAATAACAGTGATCCAATTAAAGGTCATGATTATCATTCTTTCCATATTGTTGAATGTGACTCACCTACTCCATTGTTATCTTCCCCTAAGATCACATCTAGCACTACGCATGACTCACCACCATCTATTACTTCTTCTTCTCCTAATGTTTCATCTCCTCTTGCTAGGACACCTATGTATCTTGGTACATCTCATGTAGATGTTTGCTCCCTAATTAATTTTCCTATTATGGATGTTTTGGATGTTAGTCAAACCCTTGCTAAGAGTATTCCATCAATATCTTATATTGTAGCTTCCTCGGCACATACTGCTAGTGTACCCTTAGCATCAGATCCTTCTCCATCACCTTTGGATATCCCTATGATCACTAACAATGGAAAATTTTAACCACTTAACACATTATTGGAATCTTCCACCATCCATTCATAAGATATCCTTTCTCTCATCCATGCCATAGGATAGTTACAATCTTAGGTTCAATCTCTCACTTTAGAAAGTAGGGCTTATTATACTTTCATTGACAAAAATTCATTACATGGAAATATGGTCCCTAAGAAGATTCATAATTCTACATTCCCTCGTGATTTCACCATGCCTACTTTCACATGTTTTGATGGTACGGGTGACCCTCATGCTCATCTTCTACATTATCGTATGGCTATGGCCTCCTATTCTAATGATAGATTACTACTTAAGGATTTTTGCTATAGTATTACCGATGATACGTTACAATGGTACACTCATCTCCATTTTTATGACATGGAGGATTCCTTCCTCCATCAATTTATAATCAACAATGTCCCTAAGGTTACCTATGATAGGTTACCTACCCTACATTAGGGATCCACGGAACCTATCAAGGATTATATTCTAAGATTCAATGCTTGTATCCATCAACTTATCTTCCAACCCATAGATCTTGAGAAGCAATTTATTTTCTGTCATGGCCTCATTCCTCCACTCAAGCAATGATTACAATATGATACATGTGAGTCATTCATTCTTCTATGTTATAAGGTTATTGAATTAGAATAAGATATTCTCTCCACACACATCATAGATCCTCCACACACCTCTACAACTATTGCCTCATCTAGTTCTCTGCCAGAGCCTCCTTTGAACATCCTACATAGTCTCCATCTTTTCCTCCCAAGAAAAGCAAACAAGCTCAACCCACTTCACCAAAAAAGCATACTCCTTCTCGGATCCGCAAAATCTACCCCTCCTACCACTCCACCTAGGTTGTGTGAAGCCTTTACATTTCTCTCATCATGCTCAACCATGTGACCAACCTTATTGTAATTATCATCACATAAATGGCCATAGAGACAATGATTGTCTTGCCCTTCAGATAGATTGCAACAATTAGAGGATAAGGGCATCATATCCTTTGGTTCTTACCCATGTGAGTGATCCATATCTCCTCTACCTTGTTAGAGATTTTCTACTACTATTGAGTCATCTCCTACATATGGTGCTTTGGCTATGATATATCCACCACAATCTATTATTCATACACATTCTCCACCTCATCCATCCACCTCACCCATTCCATTCACGCTATCCACCACATCACATTGCTACTTCACATTGGTTACCACAACACCCACTTTTGCACATCCCACCACAGCTCCATATGACATTCGGTTCGGTTCATACACTCATGTTGATTCTATTCCACATACTTCAACCACTCCATGCCACCTTGGTATTTATTAGGTGAGTACTATCACCTTACCCCCCGATGACACCCTTGTGTTCTTACAGTTCTTAAATGAATGTTGAGGGTTTGCTTTGATAAATTTTCATCATGTGTTACATCGTTCATCTAGCACACCTCAATTATTTCCCGATGATGCACTCTTGTTTTTCATGGTTCATTCTTGACTATTGAGGGACCTTAACTACAATGAACCTAATCATTCATATGTTGGGGTGCGTCGTTATGTTCCCCTCCCCTACCATTTATCACACTGACATGCTACGGTTACATTACATTATTACCACATACATTCATCACAATATGTTACTTTAATAATTATACGTCACCTATTTTTACATTCACTTCACTATCATCATCATACTAACTACGCATTACACATTCTATTAACTAAACACTCCACTTAACTCATCACATTGTATTTGTCATCATCACATGAATATTACATCAACTAGCACTAACAATACACAAAGACATCACATACATTTCAACAATAAATCATACAACAATATATATACCACAACATAAGCTCATCATATATAAATCACACGTGTCCATACATATGTAGCAAATACAATCATCATTGGGGAAACTCCCTACATCATATACAATCATGATCATCAAACCTCATCATCACTATCACTCTCGGGTAGTACAAGAGCCCTAGAACTTGAGGCCTCACCACTCACTCTAAGCCACTATTCATGGCCTCGATATTGCTCCACTTACCTACACAATAATGTGTTCTCCGTAGACTACTCCACAAACTAACATTGTAACTCCATGAAATGTACAAATACATCATGTGCCAAAGGGCCACCACCCAATGCCTCACGGTCTTAGAGAGTCTCCTCGAGTGCCTCATTCCTCTTGGCTACTAATACAATACATGTGGTTGTCTCCATGGCCACTGGCTCAAATAGATGGGCATGCTCACCTGCAATCTCATTCACTTGCTCCAATATACCTCCATTAAGAATGTCAGTCATCACATTCCACGTTAATGTGTGGATGGATGTATCGACTATTAAGGACTAATATGCATCACCTACAAAACAAACAACACCAACGCGTTAGACAACCATTACTAAAACATAAGCCAACAAACAACATACATAATGTAACTATATGTCAATACTCATGCTCAACTACAACAACTGCCATAGGGTTGGGGACATGTACTTCACCCACTCTTCCTCCTCCTACACACGGTAACCCCACGCTGGATCTACAAATAATGGGATCAACAATACCCATCAATGTGTCACCCACTATGCACGGTACTCCTTTGTGCTACCAGCATCGTCTGCGTCTATCACCTCTATCACTGAATCTACCTTATCCGGACCGGAGGTGTTAGCTGCTCTATTGTGGGCCTTAGTTTGGCCCTAGGCCTCCTCGGTGCTATAATATCTCTTAGCAATATATATGGCTCTGGGGCACATCCTGAGCCATATAAAACTGATGTGATACTCTCTCCACCTGAAAAATCTTGGCTACACCTGAAAATATATCCTCTTGCCACATCATCCTCCAAATACAATGTAACTCTATGGAATCCTTGGGCCATCCTCCATAATCATGGTATGGCCTCCATGTGATGGCCTCGGGCCCCATCCTATCTATCAATTCCCTATAGGTATATGTATCCATCCTATGCCCATGAACATTGACCCACCTCCTCGCATATATCTCAAGTCTAGCCCACTTTACTCATGGACCCCCAACTGGTCTCAACACTATTATGTGCTCATACACCCACACGTGTAACAACGTAGTAGCTCCTATCCCCCCTCCGTGCTCATCATGAGTAAATTGATATAGATCTTTGTATATGTGTGAGCCAATACACATCGGGCCCACACGTATCTAGTACTCTCCTCCTCTATACACTAGCATATGGCATGTATCTTATACAATATGCCCACACTGCCTCCCTCCAGCATTATAGATGACACAATAACCACTATTATGAGCTTCCGCAAATGTGGAACAAAAGACCTCATAATAGCATCTAGACTAATATGCACCTCGGTAGGTGTCTGAGTCCCTACAAAATATCATCTCGTTGCTCGCATATGCCTATCTATGTCCTCCAATGGCATCAATGTACCCTCTCCCAAACAACCGGAAACCATAATATACGATACACATCCTCCATCGTCACTTTCATATCCCCCGTAGGCAACCAAAAGGTACATGTGTCTGCACACTATCTCTGTCACATAGTGCAGTCAACATGGGCATATTATAGGGCACATCCCCCATCCATGTTATATGCCACAGGCCGACACAGTCCATAACATCCCAATCATCATCGAATCAAACCCAATCCAAGCAACGTACTCAAATGACGCCCACCACGGAACTCCCTCAAGTGGATATCCCTCTGCACAACACAAAACAACAAAAAATGCTACGTTAGAACACATTATAGGTATAAATACACTCACTTATCACATTTATATCCATTAAAAATCCCATTTTTCATTGTTCTAGACCAAATACACACATTCTAGACCAGAGTGCCTATATGCAAGATTGGGGCACCCAAGAGTAGGACACCAACACCCAGATCTAGGTTCTCCTATCCCAAGGGTCACTAACACCCTCACCACTATCATCCAGGTCTAAAATGTTGAGAAAATCAAAATTATCAATTAAAAAAATTCAACAAAAACAACTACTACACCATACATTGTTGTGAAAAACAATGCACTTACCAACTCCGCAGTTGTGCGCGATACTACGACGGTCGCCAACCTCTCAAACCGACTAAGACGCACTACTCTCACTTGTGGTATTTTCACTCACTTCATGCTCACTCTCACAATCACATAAAAAATGTAGTAACTAAACACTTTTTCACTTCACTATTTATAGTTACTTTTTCATCACCTACTTTACTATAGTCATTATTTTGCACTTAGTACCACCACTAATACACACTACACCATTTTTTCCATATCTCAAGCGCTTTACTCCGATTCCCACCCCGTTTGTGGTGTTATTTTACGAATTACACCTACCACCATATTAAACACATTGCATGTGCATTAAATTTACTGTTACATACACATTTTTGTGATTCCTATCACTTTCCTTCATATTTCATGTTTACTTTCGGTTTAGTGTTCATTCCTATCGTCACTTCCCATTTCCAAAAGGGGGCATATCATTGGGGTCATCCTATAATTCCCCTTATATCACCACACATTTAAAACATGACCAATGTAACAATTCCAAGACATTTCCTAATTCACAATGCGACATTTCACCAATAATTCCCCCTAACGACATAATTTGGAGGCAACAAATACAAAAACATTTTCTATAAACATTTCATCACTTCCCCTAATGACCTAACATGGGGAAATAAATGATTAAAAACCTTTCCATGTGATGATTCACCAATTTCTATCGATTCCCCCTAATGACCTAATTTGGGGGCAACTAGCGTAAAACCTCTCCACAAGTAATTAATCAATCAATCCATCAATCAATTAATGAGTTCAATAAAAAACAATATCATTCAATCAAATACAATGTAACACAATTGGCCTCCCAGATGACATAACTTGGGAGTTGCGTACGACCTCCTAGATGACCTAACATGGGAGATTACATTCATTACTTTCCTATATGACCTAACTTGGGAAGCTATTCTACATTTCACGTCTTCTTCTAGATGACCTAACTTGGAAGCCATCATTTTACTCTTACTTCTAGATGACCTAACTTGGAAGCCATTATTACATTGCGGTGACACCTATGGAGTGGGGGCAAGAGTTCCTTTCCTATACCACTCCTATATGGGTCAATTGTTTTATCAAAATTATCTAGATCCAGAAACCACAAATGTGATATGAGTCTATCTATAGTGGCTATGATGTAGCCTAGAATTTACTAGATAACACCCTAGATGCGTTGGCACATCACTAAGCCTAGACTGAGCGCTCAACCAAAGCACGCAAAGGTACTAGATCCCTCTTTAGGGTTGTTGTAGCAGGATGTTAGCATGATGAAGGAAGAAACATATAGATCCATAACTAATTCATCATTCTACCATGCATGCCATATTCAGATCTATGAAAGAACAAGCTTAAAAATAATCATGATTGGATCAAGAACATGCACTACTCAATTACACAAAGAATGACACTTAGATTCAGCCAATAACTTCCATCTATTAATAAACATAGAATCTCCTTACAATAACGACATTCCATACTGATGCATGCATGGATCTGATACAGTAATCCAATCATATGCACATATCTCTTTATGCTTACCTCTTACGCTCTGCATATACCTATATATCTCTAATCTCTATCTCTTAGGTAATTCACTACATATATATAGGGTGGGGACTTGACCTTCACCACTTATCAATTCCAAAAATAAACCACATGCTATTAATAGCCACGTGTTGTTTACAGGGCATAGCCACACATGCAAGTGTGTTATCTATAGACCTCTTATAGTTAACTGAAGTGACAATCCTATTCTTAGCTCATCTCCATGCAAAAATATTTGATCCGATCCTCTAAAGATAGATAATGTGTGGCATGCACGTCTATACATCATTGGTGTGTTCCACACGCCATCTTCTAAAAATAGGTCTTCATGCTTAAAATCGGCTAAGTCCTAAATGCTAAACTTCTACTCCATGCGTGCGTTCTTCCTATCCATTCGCAGCCCTTAAACCTGGCCTATTTTCCCATGTGGACTTCTTGTGTGAGTTATGTCAAGTGTTCTCTGATCAACATTACCCCACACTAATCTCATTGTCACCCCGAAAATGGGTATCTCCAAAAATTGAAGTAAAGAATAGAAGAATGGAAAGAATAAGAATGAAATAATGTAGATGAATAAAGAATTTTTATGAGGCAGCCTCCTCTGTATCAGTTTGAAGTATCAACTCTGGATACTCCTCCTTTATTCCGGCCTCCAAGGCCTCTATTCAATGAGTGCTTGTTCTACTTTTTCTGGAATTTCCATAGCAATGGAATTTAATTCATCCCTCGCAATATCCCCTTTTTCATTTTGCAATACCAACACAACACTGGACATTGAGTCATTCTTCCTTCTAGAAGATCCATCTTCTACACAATGAGCTTCCCAAGCTCTTCTAGCTGAGTCTTGTGCGGCTCTTGTGCTTGCCAGGGCCTCACGCTTCTACTTAACCATTGACAATCTTTTTGCGCATCCCAATGTTTCATCCTTCATTGCTCTCTGGACCTCATTATTTTCTTCTAGGGTCTTTATGTTGATAAACGCCTCTGGAGCTATGCAGATGTTCAAATCTGGGTCTTCTTTCTTTAATACTTCTTGTAGCACTTGTAGTATCCCTTCATAGGATGTAATCTTTTGCATCACTAAATATTTCTCTCGCTCTGCCTCTTGTTCTAGATTCCTTTTCATTGGCATGCGCAGGTTATGTTATCTTCATGTACCCCTTTCTCATTTTGTGGCTAACTCCTTTCATTCTTCCCTCTCTTGTGCCTCAAACATAATTTTTTACTTTTTAGTGTGGCTCAAAACTTTCTCTTAAATGACACCATTGGATAGAGCTCTCTCTTAGATTTCCGATAAATGTTTTCCTCCTAACTCCATGTATTTTTGAAGTTATGGCTTGGTTTTTTGTGGGAAATTTTCCCCTGAAAGGCCCGCAGCCAATGAGATGCCACCACGTGTCCAAGGAAGTGGCGGGGTCAAAGGAAAACTTGGTTTTTTACCAAGTGTTTTGGTGAAATTTCAAAAATTCCCCGTAGGCCCACCGCGAATCAGGTGATGCCACGTGTCCAGGGGAGGAATTTGCAAAATTTGACTAAGTGTTGGCGCATGGAAAATTTTGGAAGGAAGGCCCGCGCCCAATCATATTGCGCCACGTGTCCTATGGCGTGGGAGTTTCGGAGGGCAGAGGAGAAGTTAGAATTTTGGTGAAGTGTTTCACCAAATTTCAAAAAAGAAAGTTTTGGCCTACTGCCCGTCGACCAATCAGCGAAGGCCACGTGTCACCGAGCCCGGAAAGGCGGAGCGTGGGAGGAAATTGGGATTTTTCCCAAAAGATTGCGAACAAAGTAAAAATATTTGCAGAGGGCCCGCGGTGAATGAAATCAGGCCACGTGTCCTAGGACCGAAGGTGGGGAGAATTTGAGAAATTTTCCCAAGGAAAAATAGAGGAAAATTCAAAGGGAAAAGCCCATCCCCCTAAATGCGAGCCAATGGGATCTCGCCACGTGTCGTGGTGGAAAAAAACTCATCCTCTTCACCTCAGTCAGGGCTGCGAGGAAAATTTAAAGGGGCAATCTCGCATCTAATGGGGTTTTTCACGTGTCCAAATCAAAAATGGTCAAAAAGGACACATGGAAAATTTGGAAGGACAGGCCCGCGCCCAATCAACATTTGCCACTGTCCTCGGATCATCGACCGGCATAATTTTTAGATAATTTTCCAAAGGGCAAAATAATGGAAAATGAAGCGCAGAGGGCTGCGCCCAATCAAAACGTGCCATGGCACCTAGAATGGTGGAGCATGGGGATTTTGGGAATTTTCCCAAATGCAAAAAAAAGTGAAAAATTCAAAAATTTTGCCTTGACCCGATTTGCCCTGTTTTGCCCTAAAACTTCAAACGGACATATCTTTCGATCAGAGCTCGGTTTTTCACATTCTTTATATCAATGGAAAGATGGAGAAATTATCTACAAGATTCTAGGGTAATTTTTGCATTTTGATGGATTTTGGAGGGAGAAATTAAAAATGCCTCGGCAAGACTCTTCGTGGTCATGGACCTTCTAGAAATGACGTTTTAACCACCGTTTTTAATGAAGAATGGCTCGCATTCTCTCCCAAAGCATGGCTAAAAATGTTAGGGGATGGGATCAAGGATGCCCATGCTGTTTTGATTGTGTTTTGGTCAATGGTTGAATCTTTATGTTTTCCCATGTTTCTCTCTCTCTGGGGTCATGACTTGCATCGTAAAAGCGAGAATGGGTTCATTTTTGCAAAAGGAGGACACTTTTTCAGCTCTGCAGTTCCTTTTCTTCCTCTTTGGCGAAACTTGTGGAAATTTTTACCTTTCCATGTAATACACACCCTTTTTCCTCTTGATCATTGTAATGCATTGTACTAGATCTGGAATGTTAATATATGCTTTGTGATTAAAATCCCTCAATCCTTTCATATATCTACCATTGTTTTCCTGATCTTTCATTACATTTTGAGCAATTTGTGCATGTTTTTGTGTGGTGTTTTGCTTATGGATTGTGTATGTATTAGTATCGGTTTTTGCAATTTCTTTGGTGTATCACCTCATTAGTATTAGCTTCACTTTCTTGCATTCCCTATCTTTGTCCCCTTGGAATTTAGAGTAGGATTTTGAATTTGAAAACCTCTGTATAGCTTGCAAGTGATATATCTGATCAGAGGAGTTGAGGAACCAACCTCTAATCAGATTCCTCTCCCATTTTTACAAGTCCCACACTTGGGGAGAGGATTCAATGTTGTGCAATCACACTAGATGCTTAGGATGATCAAACTAGAAATTTGATCAACATCCAGGGTATTGGCTTAATTTGTCAACAACATTTTGGCATGACATGGGACCTTAGAGGTCTTCATCTTCATTCAACAGATAACATTGATGTGCATTTTTGCAAGTTTCAAAGTTTAAAGAGCCCTAAATTGCACATCTAGCGACTCCAAGGGAGAAAGAATCAACTGGTTTTAGCAGTGTAGACCTGAAAACTCATGAGAAGAATCACCACAAGGTCAAGAGTTAGAGAAGAAGAGGTGTTGTTTGAGTATCTGCAGTTATCTCCAAGAAGAAGGCAAAGAGGGAGGAGAATTCAAAGGTCTTCATCTCCACCAAACAGAACTCTATCAACTCCTCCACCTGTAGGCCTTTTATTCAATCAACAAGGGTTGTGAGGCCAATCGAATGGCACAAAATAACCCCTATGTCAATTTCACTTTGCAAATGCACCCCACTTGCTCTCAATGCACAGAATCCAATCCTAGTTCAGACATTGAAGAACATCCCATACTTTCTTGGAGAGAATCGGACCACTCCTTTGTGATCATGTCAAGGATATTGCTAATATTTGTGCAATCCATGAGATCAATGAGATGCAAGTCTTTATCAAACTGCATATTCTTCATTCAAAGGGAAAGCTTTACAATGGTTCGAGTCTTGCCTCAAAATCTATCCAAAATTAGAATCAGCTATGTATAGCTCTCCATGAGTAGTTTGGAGAAAAGGAGACAACTTGTCCTTTTTGGAGTAAGGTGACAACCATCAAGAGAGCTCCCAATGAGCAAATGACTGATTTTAACTTCATATTTCAAAGGACTTGGGAGAGAATTCTAGTGGGAGTCAATTGCCACATGTGTAGAAGGTACTTTTCTTTATTACCTTAAAGCTTTAAATTCTAATATTTCTATGTTAATTTAGTCCATGGGAGGCAAAACTATCCCCATTGCTTAAAACATTGCCATTAGAGCTGAAAATTGCTTGATTCAAGCTAGCAAGCTAGCTCTGGCCTCCAATGCCATTATTTCCAAGTTTAGAGAGCCCAAGTACTAGCCAAGTGCCTAATTTAGCTCCTATTCCCACTCTTAGAAACTATAATTCAAGTGAAGCTTCTACTTCATCTTCTAGTGCCTCAAATGAACTTCAAGAAGTCATGAAGCAATTGCAAAATCTAGGCAATGAGCTCGTTACACTCAAGAGGCAGCAAGCCCAAAGCTTTAGACCTCCTTTCCAGCCCCAAGCTCAGCCTAACAGGTAGCCATATCAACCCCAAAGACCACCCAATCCATCTGAAAATCTAAAGCAAGCAAGGCCTCCCGCCAATGACCATTTCAGCCCTATAATCCCAATGCTACATCTGCCTCTAAAGCATTAGTGCCAGTACAAAACAATATAGCTCAAGAGTATGATTGGTGTTTCCCATGCAATGAACCTCATAACCAATCCATGTGCTTCAACGGTGCCTTGAATCAAGAATTAATGGTGACAACAACTGGTGTGGAGGGTGAAGGTAGTCAAAAACATTCAAGTGAGCGGTCAGCTCCAAATGATACCACACTTGTAAACTGGTAGGCAGAAGATTTTTGTGGCATGAATCAAACAGTTTCCCAAAGTGTTGTAGCCAACACAAGGTCAAAGAGGAGAAATTTGGGTGAAGAACAGCCATTAGCCCCAAGCAATCCTCAATCTTCTATCACTCCACAAACTATTGGCAAACAAAATCCAATCCCAAACATGCAGGACTTCCTAAAACAGCTCTAAGCCTAAGCCAACTCAAATACTAGTTTCTTTGCCCATGTGTAAGAAATGAATGTGCGAGGCCAAGGGACAACAAATGGATACTTCATGTCCATTCAATATCATTGATCGATGAAGAAGACAAATGTAAACATATCAATGTGGGAATTACTATCTATCCCGAGGCCAAAGAGATTTGTTACAAGCTTGAAGGACTTTCACCTCAAACCAGCAAGTCCAAATGCAAGAGAAGGTGCTCACAAATTTTTTTCCCAACTCTTAGGGGAATCATGGAGGACAGCAAGGTAAAATGTTGAAACCCCCTCCATTCTATGTTTCATTAATAATTAGGAACCAACTAGTGCACAATTGCATGATTGATTCCGAGGCAAGTACTTCAAGAATGCCCAAGCAAATAGCTGATTAGTTGGGGCTCCAATATGAATTCATATCCAAAGGGGTAGTGCAATTAGATGGGATAGCAGTGACAATAGTTGGAGTGATTAAAAACTTGAATCTTACTTTGCATGCATGCCCCAACGTGGTTGTTTTGCAAGATGTATCAATAATAGACCTTCCACCACTCTTTTCCCTATGTCTATCAAGGGATTTCATAGCCAAGATTGGAGGCTACTTATCTGCTGATTGGTCACACATGTTGTTCAGAACAAGATATGGAACCAAGGCCACAATCAGATCTAAACCTATTACAAACTTTCACATTGAACCTTACACTCCAAGTCAGATCAATACCAATTGTTCAACGTTTGATCAAGAAGATTATCCAAGCACTGATGAAGCTGACACCAAGGTTGGAAGTATCCCAGATTTGACTCTTGATGAATGGGCAAACAAGGTGCATGCTTTTGACCCTTATCAAGAAATAGAAGAATCCGAGCTAGGAGTCTATTGCATACATGAAGAAAATCAGCCTATTCCTAGCATCACCAAGCCAGACCACAAGGATGAAAATGAGGTATGGTAGTTGTTTTTTGATGGATCAAGGAGTAGACAAGGTGCGGGAGAGGAGCTATGCTTTTTCCCCTCAAGGAGTGAAGTATTATTCAGCTTTTAGATTTCAGTTTGCATGCTCTAATAACACTCAATTGAATATGAAGCTTTGATACAAGGATTGCATTGGTCAATCAAGAGAGGAATAAAGAAATTGCAATTCTTTGGTGACAATGAGTTGATTGTCAACCAAGTTAAGGGGCAACATGCTGTCAAGAATGATTTTCTCAAGTGCTACAAAAATAGGGTGTGGGACCTCATTGAAGATTTTGAGGGCTTTGGCATCAAATTTATTCCTAGAAAGAGAACCAAGTCACTTTGACAGTTTGCAGCATTGGGGCAGCCTTTGACATTGTTGAAAGCATTCGAAAGACAAGGTATAGCCAAACATCCATGTGATTGTGAGGCCTTCAAAGATGCAGACAATAATGTAAGTTGGCAAGTGTTTGAAAATGATCAGCAAATCATCCATTTCTTGCAAGAAGAGGCTGAGTTCTCAGCTAAAAATCAGGAAAAGTTGGAGCAGCAGTATGGTGACCAAGTGGTGCAGCTGAGAAACTAACAAAATTCCAAAGGGACTTATTAATCTGGAGTCCATTTTCAATCCTAATGACCAGTTTAGGAAGGAGAAAGCAAACATCTAAATCAAGGGAGAAGATTCAATGTCCATCTCGGTGGAAGAAGGAAAATCACTCTAAGTTGGCAAGATGATAACCGAACAAGAAAGGTATGAGTTCATACAACTTTTTCAAGAATTCCCTGATGTGTTTGCTTGGAGCTATGAAGATGTGAAAGGTTTCAATCCCAAGTTAGCTCAACACATCATTGAATTGGATCCAAGTACTAAACCCATCAGAAAAAAACAAAGGCTAGTCAATCCACACATGGAGCCTCTCATGAGAAAAGAATTGAATAATTTGATAGAATCAAGGATCATATTCCCTATCAAGCATTCTAGTTGGGTGGCCAACTTGGTTCCAATAAGAAAGAAGAGTGCGGAAATCAGATTGTGTGTTGACTTCAGGGATTTGAATAGAGCATCTCTCAAGGATCATTATCCACTTCCTTCCATGGAGAAAATTTTACAAGTTGTTCTTTGGCTCTGCAAGGTTTTCATTACGTGATGGCTATTCGAGGTACAATCAGATTATGGTGAAAGAAGAAGATCAGTTCAAGACAGCCTTTACAACCAAATGGGGAACTTATGCATACATGAAAATGCCATTTGGGCTGTCCAACACTGGAGCTACCTTCCAAAGAGCAATGGACATGGCATTCAAGGGTTTGATTAACAACATAGTGCTGATATATCTTGATGATATCACTATTTTTTCAAAAATGCAGCAGACCACCTCTTTCATTTGAGACAAGTGTTCCAAAGGTGTAGAATATTTGGAGTCTCCTTGAATCCTAAAAAGTGTATTTTTCTAGCCCATGAAGGAAAGCTCCTTGGCCACATTGTCTCCAAAGAAGGATTAGCAATTGATCCAGAGAGAGTTAAAGCCATAAGAGCACTACCATTGCCAAGCCACAAGAAGGCCCTTCAAAGTTTCTTGGGGAGAATAAATTTTGTTCGAGAGGTTTGTCCCAAATTTTGTAGCCCTAGTCAAGCCTATCACCAAGATGTTAAAGAAAAGCATGGCTTTCAAATGGATAGCAAGAAGGCAAGGAAAGTTTTAAAGCAATCAAAGAAGCCATCTCTCAAGCCCCAACTCTCATCAACTGGATTTCTCCAAGGATTTCATCCTCTATGCATTTGGGGGTGATGATACTATTTCTACAATTTTGGTACAATAGAACAAAGACAATGATGAGCAGCCAATTGCTTTCTTCAGCCAAATCTTGGAGGACTATGAGGTGAGATATTCTTTCATTGAGAAGCATGTTCTTGCAGTAATCAAGAGCTTGAAGAAATTCAAGCATCTAGTTTCAAACAATAAGGTCCAATTGCTGGTTTCTCATGTGGGAGTTAAAGACTTCCTCCTTAACAAAGACTTGAATGAAAAGAGAGCAGGTTGGATTACTCGTGTCATGGAGTATGACATTGAGATCAAAGTTACCAAGTTGGTAAGAGGAAAAGGATTGTGTGAGCAGCTGATTTTGGGAAAACAAAAGGAAGCATGCAACGAGAAGGAGGTTGTTTTGGCATTGCAAGACAGCCATGAGAAAGGAAGCACTCAAGAAGAAAATAATGGTGTCCCCACTCCTTGCTAGACCCAAGGTATAATGCACTTCCTAAGCACATGCCTATGCCCTCCAGAGATGAACAAGACCCAAAGAAGACACTTCAGATTGCAGGTTGTCCCATATGCCCTTGTTGATGGTGTTTTGTTCAAGAAAGATGTGAATGGAGTACTACTGAGATGCATTGGTACAAATCAGATTCATAGGGTGTTGGAAGAGTTCCATGGTGGACCAGATGGTGGTCATTTTGCACCAAGAGTGATAGCTCTAAAGATCATGAGGGATGGCTATTATTGGCCCAAGATTTTCAGTGATTGTTATGCATGGATCAAGAGGTGCAAGAATTGTGCATTCTTCACAGGTAAAGAGAGGCTAGCTGCCCTTCCATTGCATCTAATTTCAGTTGACCAGCCATTCATGCAATGGGGTTTAGACTTCATTGGAGTCATTAATCCCAATTCAAGCCAAGGGCACAAATGGATTTTAATAGCCATAAATTACTTCACCAAATGGACTGAAGCAGTAGCACTCAAGGAAGCAAATGAATCTAGCATCCTAGACTTCTATGAGGGAATAGCAACTAGGTTTGGCGTACCTACAATAATATCATATAATGTATTGGCATTCATTGGGTCCAAGGTGACTAAATGGGCTGTCAAGAATGGGATCTACCTAAGTACTTCATCGAACTATTACCCTCAGGGTAATGGCCAGGCTGAGTCTACAAACAAGAACTTGTTGAGGATCATTAGAAGGACTCTTGATGAAAATCAGAGGTCTTGGCATACTAAATTGAAATCAGCCTTATGGGCTGATAGGATAACTCCCAAGAGATCTACAGGTAACTCTCCATTCAAGCTTGTTTATGGAAGAGAGGCAATTTTGCCCATGTCACTTGAGTTGCCAACATTGGAACTCATGAAACAGTTGGAGTTGTTGGAGTTTGAGCCCATGGAGGTTAGATATGCAGAATTGATGGAGCTCCAAGAAATCAGAAATCAAGCATCCCAAGCAATGGAGAAGGATCAGGCTTTGATAAAGAAGACCTTTGATAGAAAGGCCAAGAATAGATCCTTCCAAGTTGGAGATCTAGTGTTAAAATGGGATGTAGATAGAGCAAAACCAGGAAGGCATTCAAAATTTGATGCCATTTGGAGTGGCCCATACATGGTCACAAAGTGTAAGGACAACAATGCCTTCCAATTGTCTTCATTGGATGGCGAAGAACTATAGATTCCAATCAATGGAATCCATCTAAAGCATTGCTATTGAAAGGAACTCTCCACCTTATACATATTAGCTTAGGTTTCCATTCCTCTAAGTGCTTGTGCACATTGTTTTGTTGTAGGTTAGTTTGTTTTCCCTAAGTGCTTTGGCACAAGCTTGCTGTTCCTAAATGTGTTTGTAGGCCTTGCTCCATCAGGTGATATCCCATCTTCCTCCTTGTAGTGTTCTAGTCAGTTGGGGTACCAAATAAATAATTTGATGACTCCATGCCCAATGGATTGCTTCAAGCAACTGGTAACTTCATCCAGCAGGCAGATGACCCCTTGTAAGTCGCCAAAATTGTTTTCCAAAATCTACCCCTTGCTCATTTTGTGGTTAACTCCTTTCATTCTTCCCTCTCTTGTGCTTCAGACATAATTTTTTGCTTTTAGGGAACTCAAAAATTTCTAGAAATGACACTATTGGATAGAGCTCTCTCTCAGGTTTCCAGAAAGGTAAATTTTTCCTCCTAATTCCATGTATTTTTGAAGTTATGGCTCGGTGGAGTTTTTGTGGGAAATTTTCCCCTGAAAGGCCCGCAACCAATGAGATGCCGCCACGTGTCCAAGGAAGTGGCAGGGGTCGGAGGAAAACTTGGTTTTTTACCAAGTGTTTTGGTGAAATTTCAAAAAAGGAAGATTTTCCCCGCAGGCCCACCGATGAATCAGGTGATGCCACATGTCTAGGGGAGGAATTTGCAAAATTTGACTAAGTGTTGGTGCATGGAAAATTTTGGAAGGCCCGCGCCCAATCACATTGCACCACGTGTCCTATGGCATGGGAGTTTTGGAGGGGAGGAGAAGTTGGAATTTTAGCGAAGTGTTTCGCCAAATTTCAAAAAGAAAGTTTTGGCCCATTTGCCCGTCGACCAATCAACGAAGGCCACGTGTCATTGGAGCACGGAAAGGCGGAGTGCGGGAGGAAATTGGGATTTTTTCCCAAGATATTGCGAACAAAGTAAAAATATTTGTTGAGGGCCCACGGAAAATGAAATCAAGCCACATGTCCCGGACCGGCGGAAGGCGGGGAGAATTTGAGAAATTTTCCCAGGAAAAAACAAAGAAAATTCAAAGGAAAAGCCCGCCCCCTAAATGCAAGCCAATGGGATCTCGCCACGTGTCAGGTGGCGGCAAAAACTCAAGTCAGGCCGCGAGGAAAATTCAAGGGCAAAAACCCGCATCTAATGGGGTTTTTCCACATGTCCAAATCAAAAATGGTCAAAAGGACACATGGAAAATTTGGAAGGACAGGCCCGCGCCCAATCAACATGTGCCACGTGTCCTCGATCATCGGCCCGGGGGAATTTTTAGATAATTTTCCAAAGGGCAAAACAATGGAAAATGAAGCGCAGAGGGCCCGCGCCCAATCAAAACATGCCACGTGGCACCTGGAATGGTGGAGCACAGGGATTTTTTGGGAATTTTTCCCAAATGCAAAAAAAGGTGAAAAATTCAAAAAATTTGCCCGCCAACCTGATTTGCCCCTATTTTTCCCTAAAAATTCAAACGCCATATCTTTCGATCCAGAGCTCAGTTTTTCACATTATTTATATGAATGGAAAGATGGAGAAATTATCTACAAGATTCTGGGGTCATTTTTGCATTTTGATGGATTTTTGAGGAGAAAATAAAAAGTGCCTCCTGCACATGGTCATGGATAGAAATGATGTTTCAACCACCATTTTTTAATGAAGAATGGCTCGCATTCTCTCCCAAAGCATGGCTAAAAATGTCGGGGATGGGATTATAAGGATGACCATGTTGTTTTGATTGCATTTTGGTCAATGGTTGAATCCCCCCATGTTTTTCCTGCATTTCTCTCTCCTGGGGTCATGGCTTGCACTGTAAAAGCCAGAATGGGTTCATTTTTGCAAAAGGAGGACACTTTTTCAGCTCTACAACTTCCCTTTTCTTCCTCTTTGGCAGAACTTGTGGAAATTTTTACCTTTCCATGCAATACAACACCCCTTTTGCCTCTTGATCATTGTAATGCATTGTATTGGATCTGGAATGTTAATATATGCTTTGTGATTAAAATCCCTCAATCCTTTCATATATCTACCATTGTTTTCCTAATCTTTCATTACATTTTGAGCAATTTCTGCATGTTTTTGTGTGGTGTTTTGCTTATGGATTGTGTATGTATTGCAGTGTCAGGTGTCTGCAACTCCTTTGGTGTATCACCTCATTAGTATTAGCTTCACTTTCTTGCATTCCCTATCTTTGTCCCCTTGGAATTTAGAGTAGGATTTTGAATTTGAAAACCTCTGTATAGCTTGCAAGTGATATATCTGATCAGAGGAGTTGAGGAACCAGCCTCTAATCTAGAGATTCCTCTCCCATTTTTACAAGTCCCACACTTGGGGAGAGGATTCAATGTTGTGCAATCACACTGGATGCTTAGGATGATCAAACTAGAAATCTTTATCAACATCCGAGGTGTTGCTGATTTGCAACAATAGGTTCATCTTCAAGTACCAATTCCACCAATTTTCCTACATAATGTATCACTGAGGGAAACGTTTGTGGTACCTTGGTCTCCAAGTGTGGCCTAGCTCTTATGACATTGTCTCTAATCTCCTCTGTGATGTTGATAAATACTTTGTTCTTCTTCTCTGCTAAGTCCCTCTCTTGTGTATGTGCACTATCTCTGCATCCTTTGTCTTTAGCTCCTCATGCAATGCTCTTATTGTTGCATCTTTGTCCATGTTTCTTCTAGCAAATTCAATAGAAACCTTCACCAATGCATTGTTGACCTGCTCATCTAATATGACAGTAGGATTTACCGTCATATGTCTAGCTTGGGGTGCCTTCTTCAGCCATCTCGAAACACATGACTCTTTACATACATCAAATTCAGGCTCATCCATGTGGGTATGCATTGACCATGAGAGTTGTTTTCTAGTGTGAATGGTCACCATATCCCCATCCATTAATTCCCATCCAAATAAATCCTTTTGTTCTACAGTGCTTTGGAAATGTGCGCGGATGATTTTTCCGGTGTCCTTTGCATAGCCCATGATTGGTGCATTGTGTTCCCCACTCATCCTCTTTGATCTAGGTTCCTTGGGAATTATAGCTTCAAGGTTAGGAGCATGTCCTATTACACCTTGAATAGTCGCATGCGCGATCCGGAGGTTTTTTTCTCTCTTCCTTCTTTGTCCTTCATCTCTTCATATTTTTTCTCTTCCTCGTTCGGCTCGTCTTCTTTCTCGAGTGGGGTAGGAGATGCACACTCGCTCTCCTATGATTACTCTGCTTATTCATCTAACTTCAACTTTGTTCTCCTCTTTGGCTCAATGGTCTCCTTGTGGAGTTCCACCTTGATTCCTTGTGTGTCTGAACACTTTCTTAAATCTATGCTCCCCTACTCAACCTCTGTATCTTCCTCTTCATCATGTCCTTGAGGTGGAGTGGTCACACACTGTGACTCTTCTATGTCATATGGTTGCTTTCTTCTATGCTCCAAGCCCCCACTATCTTCACGCTCCTCTTCTTCATCCTCTACTTTAACAAGTTTCTGTGGGCCTTTATGCTAGTATGTTTTCCATTGTGTGCTTACCCTCATCTCTTGTGCGGAGAGAGACAAGGTGATTTCCTTACCATTTGTGGAGTTCCACCTTGAGTCCTTGTGTGTTTGAACACTTTCTTAAATCTATGCTCCCCCTGCTCAACCTCTGTATCTTCCTCTTTGTCATGTCCCTGAGGTGGAGTGGTCACATGCTATGACTCTTCTTTGTCATATGGTTGCTTTCTTCTATGCTCCAAGCCTCCACTATCTTCACGCTCCTCTTCTTCATCCTCTACTTCAATAGTTTCTGTGGGCCTTTGTGCTAGTATGTTTTCCATTGTGTGCTTACCCTTTAGTGGCCTTGGGAGTGCGAATTCATTCTCCACATACTTATTGTTCTCCATCTTGGGCTTCAGCTGAAGATACACTAATGTTTCCCCTATATCTGCTACAGCTAAAATTATTGGCTTAATATTCAATACCTCTAAAATGAGCCTCTCGACATAGGCACTTCTTCCTAGATACACATACTTTTTCCTTAAAGTGTGGTACTCATAGTCTACCTTGTTTGCATTGAATACCAGTCAGCACGTGTTTGTGAATCTATGAATAGATGCTTGGAAATACCTTATAGTGAATGCGTAAGGCAATTTACACCAAGGGCTCTAGACTCCATCTCTCATTGGGAAGCACGCGATGTAAAAATGTTGATATACAAAAAACTAGACTTGTTTCCCCACTACTGATGGTAGGTCCTTTGGGATGCGCCACTCTTCTCCAAATGCCACGCGAGCCTTGTCACACCATTTCTCTACCCTTTGCTTGACGTCATCTCTTATGGACCCTTTACATAGGTACTTGGTGAACCTTTCAGTTGGTGACTTATTCTCCATGGGGTATTCCCATACCTTTTCCTTTGACCCATCTAGTACTCCAATTTCCATGAATACCAGTGATAGTAGAACAACCCCAAATCTGATCTTCCCTCCTATGTGCGCTTCCTCAACTATTTTCTCCTCAATGTAGCCTTACTGATATTGTAGACTACTCCTTCGACATCTTGTGCGCAATGTGTAACCACATAGTATTTACTGTGACCACCACTCTGAGTGTCGTTCAACTTTGTAACAAGGTGTGTTTCTTTGCTTACACAAGCATATAGTTCTTCAACTTGTCTATATCCATACCATACGGACCCTTCAGTACCCCCAACTCATGTCGGCCTTTAAGATCACAGATGTATCTATGAGATCATTATTTATATCTTCTCATGTGGCCTTCAAACCTGTCACCATTGAGATAAGCGTGGATGAGATTCTAACTCTGTGTCTTACAAAGTAGAAGAAGTCCTCATGCACTATACTCATGAGCCACTGATATAAGGGCTCATACTTCCTGAAATATGGAAGCTCATATAATTGGTAGACCCCAATTCTCTTCAGAAGCTTCTCACCTGCATCATCATAAACTGGCATGTCATCTGTCGTACATTTGTTCATCCTCGTAGTGAGCAAGGAATCGAGCTCCTTCTTGTTCTCTATGGTCCTGTGATTGTATTTTCTTACTTTTCTCTTTCTGATGGGTGAATCCCATTCCTAGCCGATGATGACTCCTTGTGGATATTGCATTTCTAAAAATTCTTTCGGGTGCCATCTCTTCCTCCTCGACAACCACCTTCTTCTTTCCTTTTTCTCTTGCTGCAGCTTCCTTCTTGGGTGCCATTTTTACCTTGTAATCATCTCCTCTTTAACCCTACAATTTAAAATCAAACCCTAGCTTGATTCAATCCTACCCTAGGTGGAAACTTCATGCCCTAACTCCTCTTTGTCACCTTGCTTCGCTCAAACCCTTCACCACTTAGGGACATGAGCTTCTTTTCACACAGATATGTTTGTCATGCTTGGTTTCACACCCTTCACACCTTAACCCAATCACTCGGCTCTTCGCACTTAGCTCTTTCCTCAAATACTCTTAGTCACAACGGTAAAAATGAATTCATCCCATCCTTATATAATTTTTCAAAATTTGATGCATTTATTACTCCTTCACCTACCAAATATCCTCTCATTCATTGACCAAATTCATTCATTCCACATGGTACATCTTCGCACCCAGCTATAACCTTCTAGTGCGCCTTCCTTCCCTCTGGTCACAAAATTCTCTTCATCCTACGCCCTTACGCCTGAGTACCTCGTCACTATACCTTCTCCTGGTAGTTATCATGGCCTCTTCTTACCTCGTGTTATACTATCCCTTCATTCATCTCCATCCTTGGTCACTTTTAAGAAGCAATCTTCTTTTGACTTAAAGCACACCCGTAGTAGCTTATTCCTTTCACCTTTCAATTACCATAGTCTTTTACTTGGATAACTACAACCACCCCACACCAAACGTATGTGCAGCCCTCTCGCATAAACATTCTTCACATAGTAATTAGCTTCATGTGTGTAAGTGCACTTATTACACAAGAACACCAACTAAATTGACAAAGCATAACGACAATGAAGGAAATACATTAAGGAAAGACATAATTGAAAACCTAATCTAAATGGCAATACTACCTTATTACAAACACCAAGAAGACTTATTTATAGTAGGGCTTCAGCCTACTCCCGTTAAAGTAACTGGGTAGCCATGTTCCATCAATTGCTTCTAAATGGCAAGCACCTGATTCAAGTATGTGAGTGATGACATACGACCCCAATCAATGTTCTTTGAGTTTTCCTAGATGGCACAAGAACTTAGAGTCATAAAGAAGTACCATTTTCTAACCACCAACTTCTTATCCCTTATGTTTTTGTCATGCCATGCTTTCTGCCTAGCCTTTTCTTGCTTTTGACTCCATCATGTTATGTCTCGTCACTCATCCAACTGAATCATCTTCTTAATACGCTCTTCTAAAGCCTGCTCATCAGCTAGACCTCTCACAGTGTGCACAATGTGCAAAGAAGGTAACATAAATTCTATAGGGAGAATGGCTTCTGTGCCAAACACCAACTGAAATGGTGTGGCTTTGTTCAATCTCTTATAAGTTGTTTTATATGCCCAAAGAATAGCTGACACTTTATCATCCCAATCCTTTCTTCCAACATCACAAATTTTTGTCAATGTCTGGCTCAAAATCTTGTTGAAAGCCTCAATAGTTCCATTTTCTTGAGGGTGGTAAGGTGTAGTCTTATGGTGGGCAACCATAAACTCATCTAATAGGATCCTTATGGTTTCATTTAAAAAGTGTGTACCCTTGTCACTTGTCAAGCTTAAAGGACATCCATATCTTGTAAGAACATTATCCCATAGAAACCTAGCCATTGTAGTAGCTGTTGTACAGTCCTTCCTAGGTGCTACTTCTACTCATTGTGTGAGATAATCTATGCAAGTAATGATATAGCACGATCCAGTCCTATGCATGGCTGGTGAAATAGGTCCTACAAAATCAATGGCCCATTTCTCAAATGGTTTTGCACTGATAATAGGTCTTAGTGGCATTTCATCTCTTTGTCTTGGTTTTCCTAAGCGCTGATAATGATCACACACCTTACAATATTCTTTACAGTCTTTATACAATGTCTCCCACCATAATCTAGCAAGTAGGATCTTCCGGGTAGTCACATCACCTGCATAATGAACTCCTACAATACCACCATAGGCTTCTTCCATAATATCCTTGTGCTCATGCTCTAATACACAACCGATGATAATACTTCATCTTTGCCTAACTTGTAGAGGTCACCACTGATTAACATAAATGGTGTCACGCGTATAGCAAGTTGTTTCTTTTCTAATGCCTTCATTCCTTCTAGTGCTACACCAGTCCGGAGAAAGATAACAATGTCTTCTAATTCTGATGGTGTGCATTGTAACCTATATAACTTTGTGCATCATCGGCATGGTTTCTTCAATTGTCTATGCTTCTTCTCCTGAGTGAATTCTAGACAAGTGGTCTGGTCCAGAGTTACTTTTCCCTGGCTTCACCACAACTATGTGAAATCAAACTCTTGAAATAGGAGTACCCATCTGCATATGCGCCCTTGTAAGATGGGTTTGTTCACCAAATAATTCAATGCCATGTGATCCATATAGAATACAAATGGTGTAGCTATAAAATATTATTGAAACTTTTGCAATGCATAGATCATTAACAAAGCTTCGCACTCTGTAGTTGTATAATTTTGTTCAGCAGGAGTCAACTTCCTACTAGCGAAACAAATTGGATGATCTACAATACCTTTGTTAGGTTGAGCTAACACAATGCCAATGGCCATGCTAGAGGCATCCACATGCACATGAAATGGTTTATCCCATGAGGAAAATGCAGGATAGGCGCGGTAGTAAGTTTCTCTTTCAATGTTTCAAACGCGTTGCTGCAATTCTCCCCAATAGAATGTACCTTTTCCTTTCAGTAACTCCTCCAGAGGTGCAACAATTTTTGCATATCCCTTGATGAATTTTCTATAATATCATGTGTGACCTAAAAATCCATGCACCTCACTTTGACTGGTAGGCACTTCTAGGCCTAGAATGACTGCAACCTTAGTTGGATCAACAAGTAATCCCTCCTTGTAGATTATGTGTCCCAATAGTATTCCAAAAGGTGTAGTAAATATGCACTTCTTGATGTTCAAAGAGATACTCAATTGTCTGCACCATTCAAACATTAAGCGCAGATTGTCATAGTGATCCTTAATAAGCCCATATACTGTCCAATTACGAGGTAGACCTATAAGAAGTTGTGAATAAAATATTTGAATTCCTAAACAACTATGTGTGAGAATACAACAGGACATTTTTCAATCCAAAATGCATCACAGTATAGGAAAAACTGCCCATTCAGTAGTAAAAGTTGTCTTTTCTTGATCCTCCTAAGAAATCCTAACCTGATGATACCTAGAAAACTTATCTGTGAAGGAATATATGTTGCGCCCTACAACTCCTAGTATTTCCTCAGTAAATGGCATAGGGAATGGGTCTATTACACATGCAACATTTAGCTCCTTGTAGTCAACACATATTCTGATTCATCCATCCTTCTTGATACTAATCACCATTGGACTAACCCATTCTGACTCATCAAGGGGCTTGATAATTCCATATTTCAACATTTTATCAATTTCTTCTTTTACCTTTTTACGTAAATTAGGATTCATTCTATAAGGTCTCTTTCGCACTGGATGCACACCTTCCTTAATTTTTATCTTCATTTCCCCAAGTGATTCATGCACGCCTTTAAGTTCATGATACCCTCGAGGGAATAAGTCCTAATAATCCTTGAGTAACTCAATGATCTTTGCCACTTCCGATTCTGACCAATAGTATCCAATTATGACCTCCTTAGGCTCAGCCTCCGATCCTATATTGACCTTCTTTGTCTTCATTGGTTCATGGTATATGTGTGTATCCTTATCTGCACTATCCAAGACCTTGCGTGCCCCCCCTGTGAATGGTCAATATCCAGGTTTTCAATTTCCTCATCATCCATGATGTACACCATCTTTCCTTTTTCTTTCTCAAGGAAAGCGTGTTCAAGTAGTATGGAGTCCATTTCTTCTTCCTTTTCAAAATGTGCTCCGGACTCTGTCTCACCAAATAATTCCTAAATATGCTCTTCTGCCTTTGCATTATCTCCCATAGTTAAGCGCTTGACAAATTTTAATGCTTCTTCTACTTGGAGGTTTAGTCGAGAAGTAGTCAAAGGTCTAGAGAATTCCTGTAGTCAAATTCTTCCAATTCCCAGTCTCTCGATGTAGTTCGGCATATACTAACCAGGCGCGTGCACATCCTTATAAAGTAGCATACAATCTATGCACCTAGAGTGAAGGTGGTAATGCTTCCTGTCCTACTATCCAGAGTCTCTCACACCTTTGCTTGAATGTGGTGCTGAACAGGTTGATCACCATTATAAGTGAAAATTTGCGTAGGTGCATTGCTTCTTACAAACCTGGTAGATAAGATGACTCTGATCTCCTTCCACTCCATAAGATTATCTCTATGAACTACCCACTAACGTGTTGCTGTCCCGCACAAGAAATATGCTAACACGTCTCTTCTCCTAACCTAGTCTATCCACTTGTGCCTCCATGACTTGTAAGAATACAAGAAGATCTTCTACTCCTATATACCAAGGTACTGCGCTACCTATCCGTCAAACAAAATGAAGTCCATTCTTGCACATAACTATGCTTTTTACCTCATGTGTCCTACTAGTTCATATGTACCATGAGCCCAATTGTTACAAGCAATACTCATAGTATCACTAATAGAGTGAGAATCCTCCAACTGTAGGATGCCTTCCTTTGATGGCTCATTGACCTCTGGGTCCTAAATAACACGTACATATATTCTGTTTAAGTCCTCCTCACTTAGAGGCTCAACATATGGTGTATAATTCCCATCTGTCAAAGGTATCACAACCCTTTCCTCTTTGTTCTCAAAGCTGAAATACCCCTTATTGAATCTCAAATCAACATTATTTGCATAACACCAAGGGTGCCCAAGTAAGGCTAGAAAACTATTTGCTTCACAAGTGCTAATACCTCAAAATCCCCAGTGAATTTGGCCCCTTGTATGGTTATAGATGCATCCTTCAAAACTCCTATGGGAGTGGCCTTAGTCTGGTTTTCCATAAACAACACATTAGATGATGGCTATAATGGAGGCCTCCCCATTTGTACCCATGCATCTAAAGTAAGCACATTGACATCCGCACCTGTATCAATCAAAATATTTCTCAATAACCATCCATGTACAACATCATTTAGAGTGATCTCTTTATCATAGTCAATGCTATATCGGGGGAAGATTCGCATGCATGATCTATCGTCCGATCTCAATACTTGCGTGCGGAGTGTTCCCTTTTAACCAACTTCCTAATAGTGGAATGATGTTCTCCTGGCACAACATTTTACACACTTCTCTCAGATCATCGATATCAGTTTGGACTGTCTCTGATGCTTTCTTCTACTCCTTTAAGTACTATATCTCACCCTGAAGATTCCTTACTACTTCCATGGTATCTTGGTAAACTTCCTTCTGATGAGTAGGATCTGGTACCTTGCATGCAAAACCTCCTCCTTGGTGATCGTAGGCTTCTGGTATGATGTCTCTCTTACGTATGCCGCTTCAGCACGTGTGGTAATCTTTACAGTTAAGGCCTCAGGTTCTGGTGCTATCTTGGGCATCCACTAATTTTCCTCCATGCTTGGATCCCAACCATCCCTGTGCCTTTTTTTTCCTTCTTATGTTGTTTACTAAGATGCTCATACAAGTCCAAGCACTCCTCATAGCTATGATTCTTTCCATAAAAATAACATGTAACATTCTGGGACATTCACGCCTATAATGATCAGGGGATCCACATGTATAACATGTTCCATGAGGGAACTCGCTTCTTCCTCCACCACAGCCTTGTCCTCCATATCCACCTCGATATCCATGTCCTCTTCCATGAACTCCTTCAAAATGGCCCTCATTCTTGTCATAGCGCGGTTGATTATGATCCCGATCTTGGTGCTTGTTCTTGTCCTTAGAGTTATCTATTACACTTGTCTGTTGTACCCCAATGTCTATAACATCATGGATCTAACCAATCAATCAACAATCCTCAGTATCATGGGTCGTGGACCTATAAATCTTACAAAACCAAGGATACATTCTTCCTTATCATGCGTTGTAACAAAGGAAAGTGGCTAGCATCATGATTCAAATGACATATTTCATAGTCTAACAACAATGAATGTATAGATTTGCGAGGGCAACTATCCTTGGTGTGACCTTCCACTTCACAATTTATACACCAAATCCTTGAGCACGTTTCATGGGCTGAATTTGCTGATAGCTTCTCTAACTATTTTTCCATAGCTGCAATCTGTGCCTCTAAGAATGGACTAACACTAGTGTCAATGCTCCCAACTACCTCAGCACATAAAGTTGCTTCCAGTGCTTCATGTAGATCAGTGTATGTCTTATGTGACAATGCTCTTCTGAATGGTGTAATCAATCCACCAACGAACCATTGTGCATGTTGGCTTGTGTGAATATCATAAGAAAGCTTAGATAGGAGTGTTTTAAAATGGGCATCATACTCACGTACACTCTCAGTAGTGCCTTGCTTAATATCCTTGAGTGCACTTATACTCTTCTGCTCAAACTCAGGGATATGGAACTCTTTCAAGAAAGCATCCTTTAGCGTTGCATAATCCACACAAGTTTGATCAGGGTCAAACTTCCTATACCAATAGTGCATGTCCTTGTAATGTAGTATCAAATTGACTTGCCTTGCACTCAGAAGTCGTGATCCCTTTCACGCACCATAATATTTCACACATATGCACATGTTTAGCAGCATCCTCTATACCTCTATACTCCGGGAGATGAAGAGACATCTCCATATAGATATTATGTGGTTGTTGCAGGCCTTGACCACCTGATCCAAAACCTCATGTGTTTCCTCTACCTCCAGAACCACTAGATCCACTTTGGAACTAGAACCACCTATACCTCTTGATCCTCCACCTGTAGCTGGAATAGGACCTATAGATGTACTCCCATGTGCTCGATAGTAGTACTATACTGAACCCCTACAGTATGTGAGGTAGTTCCACTTCCATAGGTGAATCCAACATTCTACGTGCTCACGTTCTATGTGGATGATGTGCCTAAGAATGTTCCTCCAAATAACATTAAAGTTGTTTGTCCTGCCATTGATGTACTTTCTCCCTGACTTACTCCTCTCCTACTTCCCAAGTTAGCTTGCTTGGTTACTTGTCATACTAGATACTGGAAAACCAAGCGCAAGGGCTAGGTCACCAGGTGGATTAAGATGTGCCCGTGGCCTAGGTAGTCTTTTTGGCACACTTCTGATGTGAAGCCAAGGGGGATCTTTTTCATGCTTTCCAAGATGGGGAGTTCCTGATGCTCTGGCTCCATGTCCTCTACGTGAGCTTCAAATCCTTCATGAGCCATCTCTCTCCTCAACGCCATACTTTCTGTAATGGTACGCTGCTTCTCTATCTCCCTCTCGCGTGCCTCATTATACTTAAGCCACCTTTCCTCTCTCTGCCTTTCTGCTGCTAGGTCTGTCCATCTTTCACCAAACCTGTTCCTACCCTCACGCATGGTGAAGTTTAGTTAGCCATCGGTTTACTCTCCAAGTTCAAAGTTACCATCAAGATCTTGATCATCAGTGGAATACCTTACGCAGGTATGCTCCTCTAGGATACCGCAAAAACTAGAATTCAACTACCTCCGGAAAGAATACATCGAAATTGAATATTCCAAAATATAATTGTTTAGAACACCACAAAACCATGTATCCACAGTGCGAGTCTAGATCATATTAGCATCATAAAGGGCCTGAAATTCTTCATGTGTCCAGACAAGTGCGTGATACCTCCAATTCCACTTAGATGCATAAGCAATCAGCCACTCATATAATTCTACTGGAAAGATGGTGAAAAAGCTCTCATATAAGCTATCATATAGATTATGTTCTACCCAAATGCATGCGTTAAACTCAGATCCACTACTGAACCATCATGTATATTCTTCCTCCAGGTCATCTATCCATTCCTCAATACTTGCTAGAGTTAACCGGTATGTCTTCATCATGAACCATCCTAAAAACAACTAAAAAAGAGGTCCCGGAAACGAAACCAATGATGCAGACCTATAATTTACCAAATAACACCTAGATGCACTGGCACATCACTCAACCTAGATTGAGTGCTCACCCAAAGCACGCAAAGGTACTAGGTCCCTCTTTAGGGTTGTTATAGCAGGATGTTAGCGTGATGAAGGAAGAAACATATAGATCCATAACTAATCCATCATTCTACCATGCATGCTATATTCAAATCTATGAAAGAACAAGCTTAAAAAATAATCATGATTGGATCAAGGACATGCACTACTCAATTACACATAGGAATGACACTTAGATTCAGCCAATAACTTCCATCTATTAATAAACACAGAAGCTCCTTACAATAATGACATTCTATAGCGATGCGCGCATGGATTTTGTTTTATTAATCGTCTGAGCATGTTTAGTTATTTCGCATTGAGTTTCATTTGCGTCCAAAGATGGAGGAGATGGAGACTCATTACCGACCTCACATGTTTTGTATTAAAAGTTCATTTCTTTAATTTTTATGAGTTGATTTTTTTTTAATTTCCTCATAGATTTACTATACAAGTTATCATGGTAGCAACCTTCAAACCCATACGTTTTGTTTGTTACATGTTTTTTCTCGGTGGAATAATTTATTTTAGTTTTTATTATGATTCATCTCTTTTTTGTCTGCATTAGGAATCAAGCTTTGTATTAAGAATATGTGATTGGGTGATTTCTTGTAAACTTTTCTTTTGCACTAAATCAAGGTATGGTTCTATTTTTATTTTTTTGAGGTTTCTCTAACCAATATGAAAATTTTGTTTATGAAATCATATTGGCGATTTTCTTATGTAAGCTTCATATCGTTTTGAAATTATTTTATAGTTCATGTCTAACATTATCTAAATACAATTCTAACATTATTTTGGTGGTTTTTCTCCATTAAGAAATGAGGGAGTTGGAATTGTTCACAAAAAAAAATTAGAAGGATTTTTATTTTTTGATGGCGTGTAGGGCCTAGAGAAACATTCTCTGAAGGGAGGCTACTTTTCTATCAATAAGAACTCAACCTTATACATGAGAAAATTTGTCCCAATTCGTATGAAAATATAATATCTATAAAAGATTATTGTGTTGAACAATGGCCACTTATATATAATGTGTTTCAAGATAGAGGATTTTATTTTGATTTCATGTGGAATTTGGAATCCTTCATTCATAAAAGATTTTCATGTATTATGGCAGCTACCAAGTATGACTAGTCGAGAACAAGTGCCATCACATTTTTGTAATTATGCATTGATGCTTTATTTCCAAGTTAAATTTATTGACATTTTCATTAATATTTATTGTAAAGTTTGTTCGAAGGAGAAGATGAAAAACTATGGCAAATGAGTATCCCATGCATCATCATCAGAATATATGTCTATAAATCTATTTATTAACATTAGAAATAAAGTGTGTTTGTGTAATTATGTTATGTTTTCTTGTGAAGTTAAAGTTAAATTTTTCAGACTTATGTGGATGTAGTGTCCGAGCCTTTAGATTTGTTTCATTTTTAGTATATTATTTTTATTTCAACCTAACACTCTTAACAGTAATTCACTACATATATATAGGGTGGGGACTTTCCCTTCACCGCTTATCTATTCCAAAAATAGGCCGCATGCTATTAATAGCCACGCTGTTTATAGGCATAACAACACATGCAAGTGTGCTATCTATAGACCTCTTACAGTTAATTGAAGTGACAATCATATTCTTAGCTCGTCTCCATGCAAAATGCTTCGATCCAATCCTCTAAAGATAGACAATGCGTGGCACACACATCTCTACATCATTGGTGTGTTCCATATGCCATCTTCTAAAAATAGGTCTTCATGCTCAAAATCAGCTAAGTCCTGAATGTTGAACTTCTATCCACACGTGTGTTCTTCCTATCCATTCGCACCCTTAAACTAGGCTTTTTTTCCCGCGGACTTCTTGTGTGAGTTCTTTCAAGTGTTCTCTGATCAACATGATGACATAACTTGGGAATTGTGTACAAACTCCTAGATGACCTAACATGGGAGATTACATTCATTACTTTCCTATATGACCTAACTTGGGAAGCTATTCTACATTTTGCGTCTGCTTCCAGATGACCTAACTTGGAAGCCATCATTTTACGCTTGCTTCTAGATGACCTAACTTGGAAGCCATTATTACATTGCGGTGACACCTGTGGAGTTGGGGCAAGAGTGCCTTTCCTATACCACTCCTATATGGGTCAATTGTTTTATCAAAATTATATGGATCCAGAAACCAAAAATGTGATATGAGTCCGTCTGCAGCAACTAGATCTTGAAGATGTAGTTAGAGATTGGAGAATATTACACTTTTCTCCATACACTCTTCCTCTAGCAATAGGACGCCCAAATCCTCTGGTTGATTATTCATATACACGTGTTCGGGTTGGGAATTGATCACTCCCTACCCCATCTCATCGTCATAATACAATGTTTGAAACCATCTAACATTACAATCATCATTTTAATTTAGCACATTTCATCACGACATTGTGTTTTTCACTACATTACATGGATCAACTTGTTGATCCATGGTTCGACATGTTATATAGTTCTTTCAGCATGCTTCTACTACATATTTTTGCGTTTTACTATAACATGGGATTCTACAAATTTCTCTCATGTACCCATCTCTATCTCCTTTATGTTATCGAGCTTTTGCTCACCAAACTAAAGTGGGGGTAAATGTAGTCACAAAATTACGTACTTACTATTACATTTATACCGCCAAGTATGTTATTTTATATATGGATCTCACATAAGAAAAGTATTCACTAATGGCTCATCCCCTAGTCCTATCATTAGTTAGTCGATCGTCATTGTCACTTGTCTCACACAATCGTTAGTTGTTTGCACATTTCTAGTCATCTCTCAGAGAGTCTTAGCTATCATTATTTGGTCATTTGTCATCTCTAGTATTTGACTAGGGTACTTAGGGTAGTGTTGGGGTGCCCATGGGTGCCCCGTTCCACAATTTTAGGTGCCCTGGTCCCCTGTAACACTTGGGTCTAATTTAGTTATTCGAGGTTGATCTTTGTCATGTTCCCTCTCATTCCCCTAGGTACTAGTTGACATGTCGGCCATTAGTGTCAAAATTTGAGCAAGATATCCCTATATAAATATAACATACTCACTATCTTATGGGCATATAATCAGTTATCAAGAGCTAGCTATCTACCAAGGCAAAATATTTCATTTGAGAATCTTCTACATCTGCATCACACAAGCATAGGGGAAAGGGGTGTATTCATTTTATTCCATTCACCATTTACATCTTACATCTAGTTATTGCCCCCTACTTTTGCATCATCAATGCTAGGGCACCCTAGGCACACAATTTACACACACAAGCACATAAAACTACATTGGGTCTGGAATGTAGTGCAATGCTTAGTCGTAAGTCCACCATTGTGGTAGCTAAGGTTAGTCTAATCCCTTCATTTGCATCTTTCTTTTTTAGGGATTTGATGTTTTGTATGGGGTTTTACAGTAAGTCTTCATCACACAACTATAGCGATATAAGCGAAGGTATTGCGACAACCGAGCAACTAAGATGAAGATATTACGGAGACCTTGTGACACTGTTGGATTCAATCCTAAGCTCCTCTGTAGACTAGGGCACCCAGATTACATACCAGGGTGCCCGTAGGCGCCCTAGTCCTCTCCCAGGGGCTCCAGTACAGATAGATCTTCATTTGTTGCAATTTCCTTGGTAGCACCGTCATTTCCTAACCTATCTGCACATCATCCTATCCAGTCCTGCACACAACGAGGTGAGTTAATTTCAGGTTAGTACCATATGCCTTCTCATCTCCATTATTTCGTTATATTTAAAAGATCAAATAAAACTATTTAGCATTTACATTGCATTTATCTCGATTGTCTCATTGTTGCTACTAATATAGATTAACATAGAAAAATCACATTTTTAGTTAATCAAGTTCAATCCCAAGTCACTTTGGAGATCGATTTTATCTAGAAATTATGTTTTGTCATTATCAACCCCTAAACATGGTATACTTATGCCCCTACTCTCTATGATGCTCCCACTCAATCCCACATCTAAGTGAAACCCACAATGCTTAACTCCCATTTTTTTATAGATGTAATGATCCTCAAGGCCATCTTTACACAAATATAATAAATCCTATGACATGGAAAATTTGCAGATTGAATTCATCAAATATAGCCTAGTTGTTCTTGATGTCCATATCTCCAAACCTTTTAATTTTATTGTTCTACATGGTAAGCCCCCAACTTGGACTTCTCATGTTATTTATCCCATCTTCAAATATGGATAGAGTCTTCAACCATAAAACTACAATACCATCATGATTGGGCATACTTTGGGTAAACATTTTGCTACACCTCTAGATGTTAATATCTCCAAGTGTGTAGAGAGAGCAACTTTGAGTTAAAATTCAAGTAGCATTCAAGGATAATCATCAAACTTATGACCACATATTTACTCTTGTTGCTATTATTGAGGAAGCAAAGCCTAACAAACACAATGTATGTTGTTTTTTTGTGGAAGTTTGTAAGGCCTTTCATATAGTCCCAAGACATATTTTGGGATGAAGGCTTAAAGATTTGAGTGTTCATGAATTAACAATTTCTCTTGTAATGATTTTGTATGGGGCAAGTATTGGACATATTCATACCAAAATGGCTACTAGATATAACATCCATGGAACCATAATTGTGAAACAAGGTAGTCCACTCTCACCTATACTCTTTGATAACTATGTTGATGAATTAGAGGATATTTTTCCAAAATTCTATGCAATATGGGTGGATGTAGTCCCTTTTGGATTTGTATAGCAATTTTCTTGTTTGCAAGTGATATTGTTTTCTATTAATGATAAATTACATGTCTTCAAAATTAGCTTGATGTGTTGATAATTTTTTGTGATAAAATGGCCTTGAAGTAAATTTTACAAAGACAAAATTCATGGCATTCAATTGAACTAAGAAAGTAGTATGTAAAATCAATTTGACATATAAAGCATAGTAGGTCAAGTTGGTGCACTCTTACAACAACTTGGGTGTGGTTTTCTATATACCTCTTGTAAGCCTTATATCTACAATAGAAGCAAGAATTAGCAAAAGGACATGCACCATTGACATCCTTGGAAAGATAATGTTTTCACCTCCAATGTTAAGATGTTCGGAAAAAGATTCATATTGTCCATATATAGTTACTCTAACACTTTTGTATGGATTTGACATATGTGGCCCACACTTGAGTCATAATGATTTCAAATGAATGGAAAAAAATTTATTTCCGTGTTATCAAAGCATATTCTAGCTAAAAGACAATTCTCAATCAATTATTCTAGCATAGTTTGGGGTATGTCCTCTTTATCTCATTGGTTTTTCACATTATCACTATGTTGCATATATTTGGAAACATGGCATATTATTACTCTAGTAATAATAATTATTTGTATTTGGAAATTCAATTTTCTATGTAACGTGTAAGACAAGGGACATAAGTCTTGTTGGTATTCTAGAGTCGTGTCTCATATCCAAGAGTTGGATATTGACATAGAAAGACTCCCTCATCTTGGTTTTTTTGTTAGCTCATTAAATAATATGTAGATAATGGTATTCATGAGGAGTTTAACAAAACTTATTAGAAAGTTACATGGATTAATCCAAAAGAGTGTTTGCCACCAAAAAGTCTTCATTATTTCCAATTTTATTCGTGCTTCCAAGAGAAATGAATTCGAGCTCCTTAGTACAAAGAAGATGTCCCGTCCTGCATATGGATTCCTTTAGCTTAGTTTCAAGTTGCTCTCATTAGCTGGAGATGGAATCAAACCACACCTACCTCCCATAGAATGAGTGTAAGTACAGATTGTGTTTTCTAGAGCTTGAAAGTGAAGGACATTTTATTTTAATGTACCCTATCTAGTATGAGATTTGTAGAAGATATCATTGTCTTTTTAGAGATTTCATGTATCCATGAGGGCCTTCATTCAATACAAGGACTAAAGATGTTTAGCTTTATTCATTCGTGAGGAACTTTAAACTTCAACAAAGAGCACTCAAATTGAAGTCTCAACATGTCAATAATTTTATGACTATCAATTCATGTTTCTAGACACTAGGTTACCAAAACCCCAAGAGAACGCATATTGAGACAACATGATCCATTCCGTAAGATAATATACATTTTATTAATTCTAACAAAATATGACTTTTAAATACCAAAATAATTAATCATAACACTTACTTTATATACTCCATGTATTGTCTCTTCAATCCCAATAACCATTGTTAACCTCTAATAAACATTAGCCATTATTAGTAACCTTTAATGAACGTTAGTATCTAAATTAAATTAATCTCTTTATATAAAAATGATTGCCTATAACAGGTGTGAAGACAAACTTTCTATTATGACAGAGACATGAACAACAAGGCCATGATATGGCAAATACTACCGAAGGGAGTGCATTAAGGGGTACAAAGAAGAAAATTGTATGTAGTTGTTTGCAGAGTGACAACTTGTACATCGATTTTGATTATACAAATGTTAACATAGAATTAGAGTATACAAGTGTTAACATAGACTTCAAGTATACAAGCATTATGTTGTTCATTTCTGAAATAAAAAACATTGTTCGTCTCTAATCTTTTTAGATGAAAGGGGTTTTGCACTCTCATGTTTTTGTTTTAATTTGTTTTAACCAGTTTGCAATTGAATTAACAATTAAAATAAATCCGAATCATGGTTCACTTGACTTCAACCATGAATAAAATGTTAAAAAATGCCCTAGCCTTCTAAAAAACTATGTGAGTTTCAATTTTTTTGTACTCAAATATGTAAAATGCCATGTAAGATATAGCACAATAGGTAAAGGACCTATAAATTAAAAAACAAACCACATTTTAATTGGGTGAGGGGTGTAAAATTCTCATCTTCTTTGTTGACTTTATGCAACATTTAATTTGTTTGTCATAAATATTTATGATGCCTTACACTTTTGGCTGGATTGCACCATCCATCCATCAAATCCATGTCTTGTTATTGTCTTTTTCAATTTAATTTTTTTGAACAAAACTATAGAAAGCAAAGAAAAAAGAATATTCTTTAATAAAGGAAACAGAATATTCCCACAAATATTTCATATACACTTTACAAAACACAATAAATATGACAAGTGGCATATTGTTATTGATTATGAGAAAACAATTAATAGCTATGGTGAAAGCAATATACTTGCCTTAGGCAGTATAATAAACATTATACTAAAAATGCATCCTCTCTCTATTTTAACATGGTTTAGAGGGTGTAGAAATGGTTCCTTTTACTGTCTTTGTTCCAAATAAAGCAGCATATATTCATGGTTATGATTGGACGCCATTGTTAATATCTGATTAACTAATCTCTCTCTTAAAAAAATGACTGTAACTGATGAGACAAATGTTTAATGTGGTGACCATGTGATCACTAAACTTTCCACAACCAGAGAGTTTGTCAATGGAGGCTTGTGAAGCTCATCATCATTGATAAAAAAGTCATTGAAAAGTCAATGTAAACTTTTGACTTTACAGAAGAAAACATGAAGCGTGAAGCCCACTTCTCTCTGCACTTTCTCATTCAGTCCACATAAGAAAATTGCTGGAGATTTTCAACCTGTTATAGCAACTTCGACTTCTCATATTTCTTACCAAGCGAAAGTACTGCTGCCTAGTTTAACTATGAATTCCATTGATACGCACATATATTATCATCATAATGGTGAAATGATGTCAATCAAAATGTTACTAAAAAAATGCCACGTTTTTCCAAAACATTTCTCTAATTTTATTGTTATTCTTATACACCTTTCACAATCATTCCCCGGCATGTGGCTTTTCTGCTTTGACATTTTCTAATGTCTTAAGACTTTCTCTCGATGTTCACGCTACTGTCCACTTTCATTGACCACGCCCTCGCTGGCCTTTTTGGGTTCATGGCTCCAAGATTATAGTTGATTGCTGTTTCTCATTCAGTCCAATTATTTTTTCCAATCACCCTCTCTCTTCGACATCATCTCCAAGTTGTTTGTCTGTTTGTGCGATCAATTTGTCGAGAATTCATACTAAGTTCGGGAATTTTAGCAGCTGCCAACCAAAAGAGAATCTCATGCCAGCAACAACAGAGGAGACATCTCCTGCCAATTGAGGAGCATCTCCTGCCAATTGCCACCCAAAACAGTAAGTGAATGACTGATTGTAGTGTTAGCCTAATGTCTGTATTTCAACCAGTTTTGCATGCCATGGTAGTAGTTATGGTTTTGTTTTTCTTCTGCAAAGAATGCATGCGTTAGAATTAGATCATCTATTTTGTACAGATATGATACCATTTCATAATTGGAAAACAAGAGGTCTGGTTGGGAATTGTTTTTTTTTTTGCAGTAGGAGTTAGTGGGTGTTGTAGATAGATACACCCACTTGAGAAAAAATAAAGAAGGCTTGTTGATATTTAGATGTGGTTTGCTTGTAGTGATGGAGTCCATTTGGGCAACAACATTGTTGGGAATGAGTGAAGGGGGAGAACTTGCAGATACTGTGTTTGGGGTTTACATGCGGCACGCAGTTGCAATTTCTCTTCATATGGTGTTTTTGGTTTCCCTCATCCTTCCCTTTTGCTGGAATAGGTGTAAATATTGCACACACAGGCCTGAATACTCTATTTCAAATCCCACTTATTCCAAGAAGTGCATTATGGGGTTACCCATAAAATGGCCCTGTTGAGTTGTGTTTCTCTGTCAGTGATATATATCATACTTGGTATATGGAGCCCTTTATATTGGTGGCTGAAGGAAAGGCCCACAGATATTGGAGCCGAAGGAGAGTACATTGTTCAGGCCATGGCTTGGGCTATCATCTCAGCTTATGCATATTACTCCCTCACAAAAGAAAGTAAAGAGAGGTTACCAATTTTACTACGGATGTGGTGGATCTTGTCATTCATTCTTTATGCATTCTTCTTCTACCTCAACATTGAAGAGTTCAAGAAACAAAAACATATTACCCTCAGTGTTGTGGTTGAAGTTCTGGCCCTTTTCCTTTCGGCTCTTTTGTGTTATGCTAGTTTTCATGGCACACCTGGTGAGGGTTTCTCAACACCAAGCATCGAAGAACCTCTCTTGAGTGACATTCGAGAAAATTCTGAAAACGATAAGTTAAAAATCACTCCTTACGCAACAGCAAGCTTTCTCAGCCGGCTGTCGTTTTCTTGGATGAAGCCTTTGCTTGAGGTTGGCCATAAGAAGCCCTTGGGCATAGATGATGTACCGCAAGTCGCAGATGAGCATAGGGCTGAGCAAATATACCATAAATTTAGAAATCAGTTAGACAGCAAAGGCAGTGCCACATCTATAGCAAAAATGTTATTTCTCATTCTTCAGAAGGATGTACTCTTTGCAGCATTCGTGGCACTATTGGCTTCATGTTCATCATATGTAGGTCCATATTTTATAGATAACTTTGTTCAGTGTCTTGCTGGACGGAAGCGGTTTGCTAGTGAAGGTGTTGTTATAGCTTGTGCATTTCTTCTTGCAAAAATAGTGGAATCTTTGGCACAGCGCCATTGGTATTTTGTATCAATTCACATAGGTATACGCATTAAGGCAGCTTTAACAGCTGCTATATACAAGAAGGGCTTGATGCTTTCCAGTCAATCAAGACAAAAGCATACGAGTGGTGAGATAATCAACTACATGAGTGTTGATGCTAACCGTGTTGGAGATTTCGCTTGGCATCTCCATGACATTTGGATTGCACCTTTGCAAGTTCTTCTGGCTCTGGTTATTCTATATCAGAGCACGGGATTGGCCTCTCTTGCAGGAGTGGCAGCCACAGTGGTAATTATGATGGCAAATTTTCCACTAGGGCAAATACAAAAAAAGTATAACAAGAAGATCATGGAAGCAAAAGATGAAAGGATGAAGGCTACTTCAGAGATACTAAGAAATATGAGAATCTTAAAATTACAAGCTTGGGAGACCAGATTTCTGCTGAAACTAGAAACATTGAGGAAGGGAGAATGTAGGTGGCTGCAAAAATATTTTTACATGTATGCTGGAATAATGTTTATTTTTTGGGGAGCGCCTACATTTGTGTCTGTTGTCACTTTTGGTACATGTACAATGATAGGAGTGCCTTTAACAACAGGTAGAATTCTCTCTGCACTTGCAACCTTCAAGATACTCCAGGAGCCAATATACAGTCTTCCTGACTTAATCTCTATGATTGCTCAAACTAAAGTGGCATTAGATCGTATCGCGGGCTTTTTGCAGCAGGAGGAGCTGCAGCATAATGCAGTCGAAGAAGTCTCAAAAGATTCAACAGACATGGCAATTGAGATCCAACAAGGGGTATTCTCTTGGGATCCTGCTGCTCCTAGTCCAACCATACGCGGCTTAGATGTTCAAGTAAAGAGAGGCATGAAGGTCGCAGTGTGTGGAACTGTTGGTTCAGGTAAATCAAGCCTCCTATCGTGCATACTAGGGGAAATACCAAAAATATCAGGTACTGTCAGGATAAGTGGTACGAAGGCATATGTTAGTCAGTCTCCATGGATACAAAGCGGAAAAATCAAAGACAATATTCTCTTTGGGAGGGAATTAGAGGAAACCAGGTATGAGAGTGTACTGCAGGCATGTGCATTTAAAAAAGATCTTGAATTGTTCCCATATGGGGACCAAACAGAAATTGGAGAACGAGGGATAAATCTGAGTGGAGGGCAAAAGCAAAGGATTCAGATAGCACGTGCTGTTTATCAAGATGCTGACATTTATCTTTTTGATGATCCTTTTAGTGCTGTTGACGCACATACTGGAACACACATTTTCCAAGTATTTTTATTTTAGCCTTTACGAGGGATAACTTTCTTGAATTTATGAGTTTGGTTTTTTAATGGAATCACAGTAAATTTATGCAAAATAATTAATGTGTACATTTACTACTTCATGTTTATCATTTGAAAATATCTCAAAATTCAATTATTCTGTTACAGGAATGTCTACGTGGTATTCTAGGCTCAAAGACTGTAGTCTATATTACTCACCAAGTGGAGTTTTTATTTGCAGCTGACCTCATTCTGGTAGGTTTGAACTTCTTATTATGGATTTAATACATTATAAGATTTCAACTCATACAGAATAAACATAAGTATTCAAATTCTGGGGATCATTGATATATATGAAATTTCTTGCAGGTAATGCGAGATGGCGAGATTACCCAGGCAGGAAAATATGATGAGATATTACAATCAAGCACAGACTTTGAGGAATTGGTCGGTGCACATCAAAAAGCATTGAAATCCATTGATGCTGTGGAGATCTCTGAGTTCCTCTCATCACAGGTACTTGTTGAAGGATCATCTATTGGTAATACTACAAGTGTAAAAGATGTTAACCACGATCAGCTCCAGAAGAAGGACAGTAACCACAAATCAAGAGAGGTAGAGGAAGAACTTGAATCTGAAAATCATAAAGAAAGAGAAACTGATAAAGAGGATAAAAGTTCACAGCTTGTGCAAGAAGAAGAAAGAGAGAAAGGCAGGGTTAGTCTGTGGGTCTACTGGTCTTACATCACTGCTGCATACAAAGGTGCTTTGATACCTATCATCTTATTGGCACACACAACATTTCAGCTACTTGACATAGGTAGCAGTTACTGGATGGCATGGGCAACCCCTACAACCGAAGATCAAAGGCCCCCTGTTAGCAAGTCCCTCCTCATTCTGGTTTATATAGCTTTGGCAATAGGCAGCTCACTGTGCATTCTTGTGAGGACTTTGCTTCTTAGTCTGGCTGGGTTCAAAAGTGCCAAACAACTTTTCAGCAATATGCACAGATGCATATTTCGTGCACCAATGTCCTTCTTCGATGCAACTCCAACTGGGCGCCTACTGAATCGGGTTGGTTGGTTTTACCGTTTCAACATTTTATTTTTGTGCAAAAGAGAGGGGAACAGTTTGAAGCTGCAAAGTGAATTATAAACTCTGTTTTTTGGCAGGCATCAACTGACCAGAGTAAAGTGGACCAAGTCATTCCTTTTCAACTAGGATCTGTAGCCTTTGCGTTTATACAGCTTTTGGGAATTATTGCAGTCATGTCTCAAGTTGCTTGGCAGGTCTCTATCATGTTTATACCGGTGCTTGCAGTTTGTATATGGTATCAGGTACTCTCTATTTCTTATGGATTTTCAAGACCAATCAAAATTCTCTCAAGAGAAGCTAGTAAGGAAATAGGAATGATCGACTCAGTACTCAAGTTTATCTCAAGGTTAGCTCTAAGTAGAGATGACAATTTACTGAACAAAATGTTAGAATGTCGTATGTACTAATTGCGTATTAGATTCTACCATTGAGTAATATTTGTATGATTTTGATTCCTTGGTTTTGGGACTCGATGCTTATAAAGTATAAACAAATGAACTTTTGTAAATATGATTAATTTTACTTTGTGCAGCAATATTACATAGTGACATCCAGGGAACTTGCGAGGTTGATTGGAGTTTGTAAGGCCCCAATCATACAACATTTTGCAGAATCAATCTCTGGAGCGGCCACAATAAGAAGTTTTGACCAAGAGTCTCGATTCATGAACACAAATCTCCATTTGATCGATGGATTTTCCAGACCCAGCTTCCACAGTGGTGGGGCTTTGCAATGGCTTTGCTTTCGGCTGGATCTTTTGGCTAATCTTGTATTTGTATTCTCTATGGTGATCCTGCTTTGCTTGCCAAAAAGTGTAGTTAATCCAAGTAGGTACAAAAACATTGATTTGGGATGCAATTATTCTTAATAAGACTAAGTTGATTAAACAAGATGGATACCTCAAATGAGTCATGAAAGTTAATCATGCGGCACCTTAATAGGCATTGCAGGATTGGCAGTAATATACGGGCTTAATCTGAACCTCGTACAATTCAGGCTGATATGGCACATTTGTAATGTGGAAAACAATATGATCTCTGTAGAGAGGATAGTGCAGTACTCACGCGTACCTAGTGAGCCTCCATTGATCATAGAGGACTCACGACCAAGCTCTCGCTGGCCATTTAAAGGAACAATAGATATGACTGGTCTTCAGGTTAGTACTCAGTACTCACAATCTATTTGTCTTCATGTATGTAAGCTAGTGTATTCCATTTTCATTCATCATTCAACTTATAAACTTGATGTACACAATCAGGTGCGTTATGGACCACATCTTCCACTTGTATTGAAAGGACTTACATGCACTTTCCCTGGAGGGAAGAAGGTGGGAATTGTAGGGCGGACAGGCTGCGGGAAATCCACTCTTATTCAGTCACTCTTTCGAATTGTAGATCCAACAGGCGGCAGAATAGTCATTGATGGAATTGACATCTTAAGAATAGGCTTGCATGACCTAAGATGCAAACTAAGCATTATTCCACAAGACCCAACAATGTTTGAAGGCACTGTACGGAACAATCTAGATCCTTTAGGAGACTATTCAGATGAAGAGATTTGGGAGGTGGGTTATACTTCATATAGTTTTCTTGGATAAAAGAATACAAGTAGTGCTCATGTGTAAAAAGGTATGTGTTACTGTTACTGATTATTTAGATTGCTTGTGTTTGTGTTTCAGGCTTTGGAGAAGTGTCAACTGGGGAAAGTCGTCCAGGCAAAAGAAGAGAAGCTTGATTCTCTTGGTCTGTGTCTTCTTTGTATATGCTTTTGGAATAGGAATTACAGAATCCTTCTAGTGTCTTATTTCACTACTCTCTTTCCCACTTAGAACAAATGTACTAAAACTTTTAATGCATATGCTTCTTCTCATCCCTGATGATGAGTCTGGTATTGGAATCGAAACATTGGAATTGAAAAACATTTAACGCAGGATCTTCCAAAAATATTAATTATATCTCTTATTTGTGAAATGAATCTCAAATCGTTAACTTGTAATATATTTAAATGTAATTGATTGATCTATGGCAGTAACTGAGAATGGAGAGAATTGGAGTATGGGGCAAAGACAGCTTGTCTGCTTGGGAAGAGTGCTACTGAAAAGGTCTCGCATATTGGTACTCGATGAAGCAACTGCCTCAGTAGACACTGCAACAGATGGGCTTATTCAGCATACTATAAGGAACCAATTTTCTGACTGCACGGTTATAACCATAGCTCATCGAATTCCATCAGTCTGTGATAGTGACTTGGTTCTAGTATTGAGTGATGGTATGGCAATATAACCTTTCCGCTTTCCTACATTTCATTTTGCAAAACTTGTTCTTTTATAGAAATACTTTCCTGCCCTGCTTAGTTTATGTGCTAAATACTCGTTTTGAATCAGGAAAAATTGCTGAATATGACTCTCCAACCAAACTACTGGAGGACAAATCTTCATCATTTGCGAAACTTGTTTCAGAATACACCATGAGATCAACTAATGCTGATGCCAAATAGAAGGTCTGATCATATCAGCTTTCAAATATGATGACTAAAAGCAATCTTTGAATATTGACAAATGGAATTATAAGTTTTGCTCATTTTGATACAATGGGTTAGGATTCATATATTGTGGAGTCTGGACACTTCTAATTTTGATGAGCAGATATAGAATTTCACATCTGCAACACTGATAGAAAATGCTTGTGCTGCAAAGTCATATGTATCACAGTTAAAAATTTTAATGCTATTAAAAGTCATTTTAGAGCTTATAGGATGAAAGGTTCTATGACACTTCTATATGTGAACCAACGTATTTCCTAAAATAAATTTTCTGCTATGACAGTGAATATGACATTAGTACCCTGAAATTTTGCAAGAATTCAATCCCAAAATATGTGCTTTTATATCCTCTTATTTCTAGTTGTTGAGTAATATGTTAAGCGTGCTCCACAATTAGAACATGGCACTGTAGTTAATCTCTCTTAAAGAAAGCCATACTGAACATGATCTCAAATAACTGCTCAGAAGCTATCGAAGCTATTAGTGTTCATGTTAAAGCTTCAATAGCTTCTACTGGATAAACTGGGTAGAAGTTATTGAACCTATAAATATCATTAACTGCCTAGAAACTATAGATATGGCACAAAAGCTTCGGTAGCGTCTAGCTTATCTGAATTACATTTTGTCTCGGTTAACTTGTACGGTTTCAAAACCTTCGAGCTGTTAGACCCTATGCTTTTGCTTATTCTACCCCTAGCCTTCTGGATGAGGAATGTTTTAGGCATTCCATTTTAATTTCATTGAAATGAAATGACTCATAAAAACTTATTTATGTCCACGGCAGACCCTGTAGGATTGACAGGGCTACAAAATTACAATTACAAATAGAGCTATCATGTTTGTAGATTAACCTACATTCACCTTTAGAGTTAATTTAAAAGATGTTCAAGAAAACCAATTACCTGGCTACTTGGGAGGCGAGTTAAGTAGATTGTGCTGATTGTTCATCTCATTTTGCAGGTGTTCTTGGTTGTGAACCTGAAATGCTTTGGCCACTCCTTTTTGTGTTGATTTAACCAAGACAATTATATTTATTACTGTTTTAAATTTAGAATGTAGGTGATTTTGGATAAAAAATGTTTGGGATGGTTACTTGCATAGTAGCAACTTTCGTACGGAGAGTATTAAACGGTGGACACAAAATATGGAAAAAAAACGGTCCATAGAAAAATACGATAAATACGGAAAAAAATACGGTAATTTGTATATATAAAAAATATGGTAATTTTAATAATTAAACACACAACTATACAACAAATTAAAAATTATTAAAGTGAAAAAGATTTTTGGCTTAAACTTAAAACATGTATGCATTAACTAAAATGATGGAAATAACATATTTTATGTCTCTAACATCATGAGTGTTGACAAATGTTTACAATTCTTAAAAATAGGAACACAACTATGAAGCTCCCACATAAAGAGTCATCCCTCATTTGTATCATTCTCTGAATATTCACCATCTGATATCTCATCATCACCACTACTTACATCTGCATAGTACTCTGCATCATAGTTCAAATTTGCATCAGGATTCAAAGAATGAGGAGTAGAGGTGGAAGAGTATTGCTTTGCAATATTGGCACTTAGGACTCGCATGTTGCTATGGACAAAAACTAGATCTGATAGTTGTTGAGTCCCTAATTTATTCCTCCGCTTTGAATGAATGAGTTCAAATGTACTCCAATTCCTTTCACAACTAGATGCACTACATACTTGACTTAGAATACGAATAGCAAACTTTTGTAACTCTGGAGTTGAACCACCATAAGATTCCCACCATTGCACAGGTGTGATATCTGGATTAGTTCTATTCTCTCTTGCTTTTTGTCGAGAGAAGAGGAGCCCAATCTCATCCCTATATGCATTTTTTTGAACATCTAACTTGCTTCAATATCAGGATCTAAGCACATTCTATCCATGCATTGATACAAACCATCCATAGTCTCCTCATCACTTTCATGTTTCATCCCAAACAAGCGAGGATTCAAGTAACATGCTGCTGAATGTAACGGAGAGTGCATCATATACCACCTCTCATCTATCATATCCCATAAATAATTCCATTCTGGCTTACAAGAATCTCCACCAAAGGATTGTTTGATTGCCTCTTTTGCCGTGTCCATTGCCTCAATAATATCTCCCATGCAAGGAATGTCACCATCAGCCATTCTAAGCACTCTTACAATAGGCTCAAATATTTTATTGGCCTTTATTGCTCCCTCCCAAAATTGTTCCCCTAGAATGATAGCTGCAATTTCTTTGTTTTTTTGAATAGATGAAAGTTTACTATTTGCCCAATCTCGACCAACCACCACACTTCTAATTGCTTCCTTCTCTTCAATTTCTCTTTGCAAGGTAATAAATCGAGTTGCAAATCTTGTGTCCCCTGGCATCAATAATTCCCTCTTACACTCTTTTTCTGTATTTGCTTAGTGTAAATTGGTGGTTTGTAATAAACTTGGCAATCAATTTGCCTTCTTCCACAACTATTGATACCCAATGTAACTTTCCAAAATCTTCCAAAAGAAGATCCAAGACATGAGCAACACAAGGACTCCAGATTATAGTTGGATATTTTTCCATCAAAATTTTCCTGCTCCAACACAATTTGTAGCATTGTCAGTCACAATTTGAACTACGTTTTCCACTCCAACATGTAAAATAGCTTGTTCAAGGACATTAGCAATATATTCTGAAGTTTTTGTTTCATTTGAAGCATCCACAACCTTTAAAAACACAGCTCCATGAGGACAACAAGAAAGAGTATTGACAAGAGTTCTACGTCTCCTATCTGACCAACCATCACTAACAATTGTGCATCCAGTTTTGCTCCAAGAATCTATAATAGGTTTCAGCTCCTTTATTATTTCATCCTTCTCTTTCTTGAGACCCGATGTCCTCAAACTCTCATAAGAAGGGCTAAGATACCCTTTCCCAAATTCTGAAATTGCACGCACCATTCCGCAAAAATATGGAGATCTAGCATGATTAAAAGGTACTGCATCACCATAAAAATACCTGCCCACTACCCTATCAACATCTTCCTTAGACTTTTGATTCCAAAATGTCTTCAATGTTTGTTTTTGTTTTCCTTGTGAAATTTGTAGATGAGACTGAACTGATCCAACTTCAATGTGTATTTTATGTTTCCTTGCAGCATTCTCCAGTTTGGATTCAAACTGTTTTAATATATTTTGTTTTGTATCCTTATCAATATGTAGGCAACTAGAAACTTGGTTTGAATTTCCAAGAAGATGACCTCGAATCCTAGTTAAATTATCTTGCATTCTAGATTTACAAAATGTGCATTTATACACCTTTTCTGTATCATCCCATTCTATGTATTTCCATTCAGGTGTTGTGGACCTTTTTTGTGCCATATCCACCCTGTTTTGAAATAAAAATATAAGATCTTAAGTTGAATTTCAATATGATTTCGAATTTGATATACTATGTTTGTTTGTAAAATATATGAATGAAATCTTCTTTTGATAAAATAAATTATAACAGTGATGAATAAACCATTAAAAATTACACTTGAAATAAATTTTAACTAACCTGTAGGCTGCTGCAATGAAACCTTTGTTAACTCTGCTGTTGAAAGCTCTGGAAAATTATTGTTTTTACCTCTATTGAAAGCTCTGGAAAATTATTGTTTTTACCTCTGCTTGCTCACTATGCACTTTCACTCTCTAACTACCCTTAATTAATATGGTGCGGGCTACTATAAAAATAGAAAATTCTAAACAAATGCCCTCAATTCCCTGTAATTCCTCACTTTTTGGCTTTTACGGGTTTGGTTTCTTGAGTTTCTGCTTTTTCTAATTTTTTAAAATCAAATCCTGAAAATTTCAGAGTTCCATAAGATGGACACTACAAAACGCAAAAGTATGGTAAAAATCTAAAATATGGCCGTATTTGGTAACCATGGTTACTTGCTACCACAGAGTGTATAAAAACAATGGTTACCTATTGGTTTCTTAAACGAGGCCTAAATCAGACCATGGTCATTTTGGGGGGCACTGGGAATCGTGACCTGAATAGCCCAATTCCAGGGAAGGGCTGGAATCTACGCAGAATGCCTTTTTGGCAGCAGGGGGCTTCATCCCACACACAGAAGCAACAACTAGTATCGGCTAATTAACAGAAGGGAACCAGTGTGTATGATTCATCAGGCATTAACTCCATTTTTGTTGTTGTAAGAGCATTGCTGCCTACTAGATGCAGGCTTAGGATTGATCCTTATAGCAAGCTTTACTTTCCTGAAAGTTTTCATCGGAATTATATTCAATTTGTTCATAATGCTCTTTAAGGTTTTACAGTTTAGAGTTTTTTCTGGATAGGTTAATATTATATGATGAAGTCATGGGGTACTAATTTGCATGATGATCTCTGCAACTATTTTTTTAATGTCTTTTGGAGTGAACTCTGTCTTCAACTTGGTAGCTAGGAAGGAAATCCATCTTTCTTTGTGATCTTGAGATTAAAATTAAATGCATCCTTGTTGTATTTTCAATTTTCCACAAACAGTCTTCCCCATGACATGCTTGGACTTTTATCCACAAGAAATCAAAGCATTTTTATGCTTAAAGGCGTTTCTTAAATGAAATGAGGCCTCTGGATTCTGACACATTGCAGACCATCTAAAGGTGGAAATTGTGTTTTAGGCGATGTTGATGTACGAGTTGATGCAGGCCATCCACACGAATCGATGTAAATTATTGTTTACGTGTTAGTCCCCCTTACTAACATAATGGTTGATTGGTTGCGGGATGAATATGTTGCTTGCTCGGCCTTCCCCTCTCCTCCTCTGTGGTGGTTTAGATAAATAAAAATGCAAGTCTCCTTTGCATGCTTACCCCAAATAAATTCGGTTATGCCTACTCTTGTGGCATCTTGGAAATGTTTCTACGACTATAATACTCCTCTCCTTAGTAATATCCCACATTGGTTGATTGGCTTGGTCCACGGTAGCATATAAGTCCCAACACACCATGATCCTTATGCCAATAGGGGTTGAACTACCATGGAAGTAGTCCCCCTTACTAACATAATGGTTGATTGGTTGGGGATGAATATGTTGCTTGCTCGGCCTTCCCCTCTCCTCCTCTGTGGCGGTTTAGATAAATAAAAATGCAAGTCTCCTTCGCATGCTTACCCCAAATAAAGTTGGTTATGCCTACTCTTGTGGCATCTTGGAAATGTTTCTATGACTATAATAATCCTCTCCTCCTCCTCCTCCTCTAACTTCTGACAGTTGTCTTCTCATCAAACTATGTTGTCTTTTGTTTGTCGTCCCCCTCATTATTTCTTTCATTCCCCCCATTTCTTCTCTATCAAATCACACACCTTCTCTCCATCATAAGAAAAACTTCTAGCAGAAGTTAAGGGAGCAAACCACCTCTCCATCGGAAGAAAAATTCTATTAGAAATTACAGAGACAATGGAGTATCAGAGCAAAGAGGTTAGTTTTTTTCTCTCGTATCCCGTTCCTAGAGTATTTTTTGGGTTAAATCTGAGTATTGAATTTGATTTTCTATTCAGACATAATCAGGGTCTTATGTGGCTATGCCCAAATTTGCACGATGGGATAGTGCAGCCATGCCTACAGATTATTCCACTATTTTTTATAAACTACTTATTAAATCGACCTTGAAGTAGATGCATAACATTTAAAATCGTTATCACGGAAAGTTGTAACTGAGATTTGCAGTTGAGGGTTTCAAAACATCTGTTACCGTGAAAGAATCGGTTATATGAGGCAATATGGTAAAACTTCAAAGGTCTATGCGGGCTATTATAATGCGCAGGATTTAATATTGCAGTGTAGGGTTAATGTTTTTCCATATATAATTGCAATGTGCTTCGATTTGTGTGAACTCAGAGCAAATGACAATGAATCCTTGAACAGGTGGTGGGGCTAAGCCCTTTACAGTTGTCACTTGTTACTCATCCTCCATTATGTTGCAGGGATTAATTATTAGGAGCTAAAAGATTGAGAAAATTATTTGTTTTTTTCCAACTTCAATGTTTTATTGTGCTTTCCACATATATACATAGGATTTAATTTTCCACCACTTTGGACATATTGTTCAACTGGGATTTGCACGGTCTTGTTTATGTGATGCCTTTGACGTTGTACCTGGTATACCTATGACATTTATGGTCAAATGGGTTGTTGTTTATGCTTCTCTGCAATGGTTTAGTGAAAGTGTTAGTATTTTACCAGTACTTCAAAAAGCCTAAAAGGTAAGAGTATTATGATTTCAGGGTAACCACGGTGCAGTGAGATATCTGATTGTTAATCTTTGCAAATATATTCATGCAGAGAATCATTTGGATTTTCTTGTTTTTTCCTAAGGTTTGAGTTAATATTGTAATAATTTGTTGTTCTGTTTCAGGGTTAAGTGACACACTTGATGGTGAAATCTTGTATGTGTGTGCTATGGGAGGTGATGGTTGGATTATAAGCTAATGTACAAGTCATACACACCCTCGCATGTTGTGCATGGTTAAATATTTTGTAAGTTAAAGATTTAGAAGGTCACTTTCCTTCTCTCTTAATTACTAAGTTTCGATATCCATAGGGTTTGGCTGACAGGTGGACATTTGATTAACTTAGATTTTCTAAGACTTTTGTTTAGATGATGCACACGTCATGGTTCCAACATTTGCTTTTCACTCATATGGATTCTTGTTTAATATTTAAAAAGATAAGCATTGTAAAGTTTTAACTTTTATTGAGCACTCATGAACTTATGGTTATCTTGTTTCTTGTTCTTCCGTGTTTCCAACGCTTACGAGTTGAATTCATCTTTTGTAAGTGAATTTTTGTATATATATTTTTATATATATATATATATATATATATATATATATATATATATATATATATATATATATATATGATTTAATTCCTTTTGAGGATATTTTTAAATTCTTTAATTGCTCAAATGAATATGAAGGTAAACATAGTGGATTTTCTCCCTAACTTCACAAAGTAGGGCATTTTGGAACAATGTTCCACTTCTTTTCGTGCATGATCCCTTATGTATGTTAATAACATAATATAAATCATTTTTGTTTTATTAATCTTCTGAGCATGTTTAGTTATTTCACATTGAGTTTCATTTGCGTCAAAGATGGAGGAGATGGAGACTCATTACCGACCTCACATGTTCTGTATTAAAAGTTCATTTCTTTAATTTTTATGAGTTGATTTTTTTAAAATTTCCTCATAGATTTACTATACAAGTTATCATGGCAGCAACCTTCAAACCCATACATTTTGTTTGTTACATGTGTTTTCTCTGTGGAATAATTTAATTCAGTTTTTATTATGATTCATCTCTTTTTTGTTTGCATTAAGAATCAAGCTTTGTATTAAGAATATGTGATTGGGTGATTTCTTGTAAACTTTTCTTTTGCACTAAATCAAGGTATGGTTCTATTTTTATTTTTTTGAGGTTTCTCTAACTAATATGAAAATGTTGTTTATGAAATCATATTGGCGATTTTCTTATGTAAGCTTCATATCATTTTGAAATTATTTTATAGTTCATGTCTAACATTATCTAAATACAATTCTAACATTATTTTGGTGGTTTTTCTCCATTAAGAAATGAGGGAGTTGGAATTGTTCACAAAAAAAAAAATTAGAAGGATTTTTATTTTTTGATGGCATGTAGGGCCTAGAGAAACATCCTCTAAAGGGAGGCTACTTTTCTATCAATAAGAACTCAACCTTATACAAGAGCAAATTTGTCCCAATTCTTATGAAAATATAATATCTATAAAAGATTATTGTGTTGAACAATGGCCACTTATATATAATGTGTTTCAAGCTAGAGGATTTTATTTTGATTTCATGTGGAATTTGGAATCCTTCATTCGCAAAAGATTTTCATGTATTATGGCAGCTGCCAAGTATGACTAGCCGAGAACAAGTGCCATCACATTTTTGTAATTATGCATTGATGCTTTATTTCCAAGTTAAATTTATTGACATTTTCATTAATATTTATTGTAAAGTTTGTTCGAAGGAGAAGATGAAAAACTATGGCAAATGAGTATCCCGTGCATCATCATCAGAATATATGTCTATAAATCTATTTATTAACATATAAATCTATTTATTAACATTAGAAATAAAGTGTGTTTGTGTAATTATGTTATGTTTTCTTGTGAAGTTGTGAAGTTAAATTTTTCAGACTTATGTGGATGTAGTGTCCGAGCCTTTAGATTTGTTTCATTTTTAATATATTATTTTTATTTCAACCTAACACTCTTAACTTTCACTATAGAGTATAGACAATGTAATATGGATGGAGCACAACACTTGTTAAAGGAGGTTAGGGTTCTGAGTTCTGTAAGTTAAGTTTCATAATTTATGTGCACTTAACTCTAAGAATATAGATTGTGATTGATGAAAACTGAAATGTTCAGAGCTTGATTGTATGTTTTGAATTTATTATTGTGTATTTATGGAAAGAACTTGTACTATTCAAATGTTAGCTCCATCAATGACTAAAGAATTTGTATGGAAAATAGGGGATAAATTTGACATGCCTATCAAACAATTTTTCCGTGACTGTAAATTTTTAATATTGCTTGTTAAAAATATAAAATAATGGTATTTATACATTATTTATAAAATTTATAAACAACTATTCCATATTTATTTAACTATGTTTAATATATACTAATATAATTTATATATGAATGTATATAAAAATTGATGGTCACATTTTAAATATGCAAGCCACACGTGATAGTTCTATAAAATATTTGTAAGTATTTTACGTCTAAAATCACGAAAAAAATATCTAAACGGCCATCAAATTTAACCCCTGATGGAAAATCAAATGAAACATAGTGTCTTATGACCTGATCAAACACCAGATTGTTTAAGTGAAAAATGTATTTACTATCTATGCACATGTTCATAGAAGTTGTTCTCCTTTGGTTTAAGTTTCCAAATTTGGTTAAAGGCATTACAAAAATGTATTAACTTTGGTTTTGGTTTACTTTATGCGTGAACTATATTAAGTGTTTATGGATTTTGATAATGATACCAGGTAAAATTTGAACTCACGACACATGCTCAATGAGCAACCGAATTAGACAATGACACTGATAGTGTATATTTTAGGAACAAAACTAATGAAGTCATGGGCAGCAAGAAACAAAATACAAAACATTCATTGTCCATCGATTTTTTTTTGCATTGAAATTTTGGACGAACATCTCATAAAAGGTACAGTACAAAATACTAATTACATTGAAGGCATTGTCTGAATAAGAGTTTGAATACGAATCACACCCATCGTGTCTAACATATGACAATCTAATGAAGGGTTTATATTTCTTTGATCAGTGATTCATTGATGTCCTCCAACCCTCCACAAAACATTGATGTTTCACCAATTACATGAACATGTGTCTAGAAAATAATAAAATAGATTAGGATACACTTTGATGGATCTATTAGTAAAAATATCTCCTTGTAAATCATTTAGAAAATTTCACTCAACTACGCAAAAAATCATTTGGAGTTTGTCTAAAACTTGATCGGCTGATAAAATCTACAAAGTGTTCATATGAGAAATTGTTGAATTATTGCTTAATTGTTTGTGCTTGAATTTCCTTTGTTGAGATGGTAACTGACTATTTCCCAAGCCATTAGGTTTGGGTTTCAAACTTGGAACTTTTTAATTTTTCCTATTTTTTAATTGGCAAATCGTAAATTTCTTGAGTTTTTGACATGATAAGTAGAAGCCATGGAATGTGTGAGACGGTTTTTAATTCTGGGTTTTGAACTTGGAACTTTTTAGATTTTTCCTATTTTTTATATTGGCCCCATTAATCGTAAATTTCTTGAGTAACATTGACATGATAAGTAGGAACAATTTGAGCCATGGAATGTGTGATACGTAAAGAAAAGAAAAGAAAAAATCATTTGGCTGGGGAATAGGTTTTCAATTAAGAAAGGGATTATTGCAATTACATTATTGTGTTTTTATAATGTAAATGTGGAAGGAAAACAAAATAAGGTACAAACACATGCAAAAACATGGTATATACTCTATGCAAGAGCACTTACTTTAGGGCCTAGAAATCCGTAACTCTGACAACGATGTGTATTGGTTTGTTACCATTCTCTTAGCTAGACCAAAATGGGAGCTTAGTGTAACACACAGAAACCATCAAAGATTTATGGAAGGTGGATTTTGTAGATGTAGCTTTCATCATTGGGGGTGGAAAGAACCTAGGTTCTAATCTTTTGCTCCACAACTTATTGCTCATTATAGAATAATAGAAACAAACCCATTATTCAGAAATCCTCCGTTGCATCAAAAAAAGTAAAATGTAAAAGCAAACACCATTACTCATATATACAAAAAAAAGCGAACAATGAATTATCCACAACCGATATTGCAAGATACTGGTTATTAAATTTGCAACATTAACAAGTAATTACGTTGATAACTATTTCTCCAGCTACACGTGTCCCCATGCTTACACATACATGTCCACATATTTTTCAACTGTCCTCAGTAAGCATCCATGCATCTAATAGATTCAATGCATTCAAATTTTATGGTTGATCATTAGATTATAATCTTGAAATTGGTAAACCAAATTATAACCTTCAAACCAAAACATTTCCTATTTGTAACCTTCATTAAGATAGAGGATCAAGAAAGACCCAACCGCACATGCATTTTCCCCCTTATTTTCCCAATGACTCGAACATTATTTTCGCTAATAAATGTTTCCAAATAGGAGTCTCAATGGTTGTCCTTGTCACACATTTTTGTTATGGAAGGTCAAGGTTGTGTCGGTGGTCATTATTGGATAGCATCGTTAGGACTATTGATGAGAGAAACCATAATCACTATCTTAATTTCTAAAGAAAATCCCTAATAAAAATGTGCATGAAATTGGTGGCAAAAGGTACACTAAACGTAAAGTTTCTATATAATATATGTACATTTCGAGATTCAAACATATGTAAGTTTTCCTTGAAAGTACTTATTCACCACACCTAGCTTTCTAAGATATCTCCAAAATACGTTTCCTCAACAACCTTCACACCGCACCCCCTTTCTCATTCAAACAATTAACGAAAATGGCACATGGTTCATATGCTCATGGTCATAAGAAAGATTTTTTTGGCATTTTTTCCCCCCAACATTAACCCCACTTCTATGGTTTTCCTTCTTCTTCACCGAGTCCTCTTTTTGTCTGGATTTTTTTTTTCGTTGGCAAGTCGAAATCTTATGCTTAAACTTTGGATAATTTGTATTAGTATTTTTACATTTTGCAAAACCTTCACAAATTCAATATTAATTGGTTTTTCAATATGGACTTTATGAATATGATTTAATGGTTGTGTTTTATGTGCTTATTTTTCTAAAGGTTATTTGAGGCAGCTTAGAGTTTTACTTATTTTTGTTTTTCAACTTATGATAGAAAGCAATAGAAATTCCAAAAGTCTTGAAGTACAGATTACCCAAGCTTGTACTCACTTGTGCTTCTATTTTGTATAATGACTCTACATTTATTTTAGATTCCTCTAAAAATTTGGAGTCACATTTCTTTTGTTTCATTATTTGCCTTGATGGTGTTGCATTCTATTAATAAATCATGAATGAATGGAATTTCCTATATAAATATTAAATTGTTTCTATTTTCTTTATAATCAATCTATTTTTATCTCTTGTACTGCACTTTATGTGTAACTTTATCCATAAGGAATCTAGGTGGGCATCTATAAAGCGCTTTTCTATCTACCAATTATGTTACTAACAAATCTTGGAATTTTAGGTGACAAATCATTGGGAATCACCTCCAAACAAATAGTTCATACAGATATGTACTTTATGCCTCTCACATTTTAGTAATGCCCATTGCCCAGTTGGAGAGGCAATTGTTTTGGTGGTAATGCATGATATGTGGAGATTGCAACTTTCTTCTTATGGTAAAACCTAATCCATGTTGCTAATTTTTCAAAGTGTTTTGTTTTTGGAGGATTTCCATTCCATTTTGCTGATATATATTTTTTCAAATAGTATTTACTCTGCTTTTTTCAGAGACCTTTGTTGACAATTCAAAGGTATTTTGCCTCTATTGATATCTTGAAAGTTGAGTCAGGTTAATTGAAAAAGATAATTCTATAATTTCCTCACTATTTGGGTTAGGTTAATTAAGAGACAACTTATCTCAGGCTTTTCTTACGTTGGCAGCACAAGTATTAAGTGGATTGTTGCTCAATTTTTTGGCGTGTTTTTTTTACATTTATTTTTTTAATAAAATTTCATTAATGTCCCAACTGATTAGCATGTTTTATCTTGCACACAACCATCGTTAACAAAATGCTCAAACTTATGAAAAGCTGCAAGCAGGTAGAGATCCCCGCATCTGTGAGGTCTTCTAAGCTTATGAGGAGGCATGAGGAAGAAGATGGAACCCCTGAATGGGTAGAGCAGTTGGTGTTGATAAAAAGATTTGAAGGAGAAATTTTTTCATGTACCGTGGAGCATAACAATGTAGAGGAGCAGAAGGACGAGGAGGCAATTTTTGGCGGGCTACAGGGGAAAAGTGAAGAATGTCTATGGGCATGAAAATGTTGAAGGGTTTCATGGGGTGCAACAAAAATGGGTAGAAAAATGCTCTTACTATGCCCAACATTCAGGTAATCGAAACTTTAAATAGGCATTCTCATGTTAATCAATGTATGTAGATTTCGTTAAAAAAAATTGAACTTGCGGTAGCCAAAATTAACTAGCCACCAAATCTCCTACATTGAAAAAGTTGATTATGGAAGCCAAGGATAACATCATTGAAAGAGCCATAACACTCCTTATTCTCCATACTTTCCACAAATATCTCCTCTAATGTTCTCGCATACCCATCAAAGCCATTACATTTTTATGTTATGTCATGTTCCATCCCAAAATTTACCTTCCACTTTACCCTCCTATTCTTCCTTGCCTTCTCTCCTCCACTCTTTATTCCTATGCCCAATCCCTTTCGACATTCACATTGCACTGCTCACGTGCGATTGCTAGTTATATCTATATTAGTCATTTTTGTATTGTGTTCTCTATTGCATATGTCGAGATAAAGTACTCATCTCACATTATGTATCTATAATTTGACAGCATGCCTGTATAAGTTCTGTATAAACGAATGCCTATACCACACCACAAAGATGTCCTTTAATCTCAATGTTTTCCAATTTTGTATTTCATTTTCTAGCATGTTGCACATACTGATTTTAATACTAGACAATCGAACTCTCGACCTCGGGATTTTGTATTTCATTTTCTAGAATGGAAGGAGCACTGCGATATTGCTATCGGCACCGCCAAGGGGCTCGCTTACCTTCACGGTGGCTACCACGAGAAAATCATACACCGTAGAGATCTAAGAATGCCCCTCACCATGTAATATTTTGTCATTGAGAGGGTTGGTTCAATGAAATCCCTAGATATTAGCCCATGAATAAATTAAAATAATTTTTTTGTTCAAGTTCAGTTATTTGGGTTCTCTGTACTATTTAATGATATGTCTATATTTGCAATGTCTTCTTCTTCTCTGGGTGAGAGTTTCTTTGCTCCATGTATACAATAGAAAGAAAGTTCTTTCACATAGAAGCTAAAAAACTTGGTTTTCATTATGATGTGTTTGGTGGTCTATACACATTTGGAAACTTAGTTTCCTTTGTATTCGAGAAATAGGACAGATTTGCGTAATACCCACAAATTATTTTACTAGATTTTTTGGTTGCAACTGCAAGAACGGCTTATGTAATGATTTCAAATGGTTGAATTGCAGGGGAAAATGACCACCTCTCACATGGTCTATGTCTGGTAGATTTTTTTGCTTGCTTTATGTGGGTAAGTCTATACATCTGAAATCCTCCATCCGTCCATCAAAATGAATTTAGACTTTGCTTGTAAGTTATGTAAAACAATAAATGTGTTGATAAACCATGGCATGAAATTATCAATCATCTTAGTTTCTAATTCATCTTGACAGAAGAAAATCTATGTTCCTAGGCTACAAAAATTATGACAAATGGTGAATTCTTCAAATCTCAAAATAGAATTTGTCTCCAGTTGTAAGAAATTGTTCTCAAATAAGAAGTTGACACCCAAGATTTCAACTGAGAGAAGCCCCAAAATCGAATGTAATAATTAATCAAAATGAGAGGCTACCTCTGAGCACTAGATTTTCAGAACGAAAGAGTGATCATGGCTTATAATTACCATTAAGTTCAAGGTTAGCATCGACAATAGCCCACAAAAAAATTGGTCTCTTCTAAACAATGGGACAACAAATCACTTTACCTTTTTCTATGCGCTGTAACCTCTCCTATGAAAATGAAGGCCTTTTGCCAGCACTATCTATTTACCTAATCAAGCAATTATAGTTTGTGGAAGCTTACGTATGTATTAATTTCAGGTTCTCATTTCAATAAGTGTATGTGGATTTGCAGGATTACTGTCATGTAGAATTGCACCTTCACTGGTCTAAATTATACGACCCCGACAATGGGGAACTTGATCCCTACATTTACCTTTATATTATATGTTATTTGCAGGTATTAAGTTCAATCAACAATTTACATTAACATAACTGTGTATTGTTCATATATATACTTGCTTGGCACGTAAACACCTGTGAACATGCTCTCCTTTTCTACTTTGCTCAGATTGAAGAGTATGGGAAAAATCATGGCATCCAAAAGACTTATGACGCGAGGATCTGGAAACAGTGGTGGCCCGGGTGTAATGTTCAATCTGAATACAGTGCTCTTGTATTTCTCGATGCACTTTTAAAGAAACCATCCGCCCCTTCCACCACGAAATAGTCAAATAATCCATAATGGCTCCGATGATGGGAATTCCGTAGCTTCCACGGACTTGTTGCACTCCATTATCTTTCGAATAAGCCATAACGCTCTTCGTCTTGCTAGCTGATACATTCAACACTGTTATGAACTAAAATTTTGCAATCTACTTGCTGGAAAATCAAATTGCCTCGACTGAATTGTATTGGAGGCACCCTAATTTTTATAATAGATTTTGTTTATTTCAAAGTGTTTTTAATACATATAGAAATAATAGATCGCTGGAAAATATCATATATACATCGGCCTAAAGGGTAACGCAAGGCAACTTACTTCAACATCAACAACTTTTCGATAAGAAAAATGCTAATTAATTTTGAATAAAACTATTTTTCAAAATTTCTAGACAATCTACATAAATATGATTTGAATGTACATTACTAGTGAAGTATATCACAAATACCATTCCCTCTTATTCGCATCCTTAAGTTTTAATTCTTCACTCTATCACCTTCGGCATTGCCATCTTACATTTCACGTAAGATTGCTAGTCTTAAGACATCTCTTACTCCTCTCCAAACTCAATACACTTTTGTTTCGCCTTTTATCACATAAGTCATCATTTGTCGTAGAGGGATGCTAGCGATCACTCCCTAGTGACCCATGACACTAGTGACAATCGTTAGTGACCCCCTCTATCCCACAACCACTTGCATCACTTGGGTTCATTTTGTTGGCTGGCCTATATATGAATTTGCATCGACTTGTGCGAGAAATCATCCTAAGAACACCTATATAACTAACACCCCATATGTTATTTCTCACACAACAGACACATCTCTCATCTTATACACATTGAACATCATTCTACTACACTCTAGAGTTATTAAGATGTCATTTCAAGCATTTACAAGAGCATTCAAAGTTAGTCAAGCCCATCCAAAGTTTTCCCTTAATCAAGTTGTTATGTAATTTGTGCCAAGAGAATGATTCATTTGTTTGCATTGATTGAGCATATAGGCAAAGAGAATGAAAAGTCTATTCTTGCATGGGGATATATAAGTCTATAGAGGATTACACAAGCCTTGATTCCACCTTTATATGCAACTCAAAACTTCCAATTGGAGGCAGTGCAAGCCATTTCTATTGGTTTTCATTTATGTTTCATTGAGTGCATTGCTAGGGTTTGAAGTTGGATCGGGAAAAACCATTTTTTGACATTCGCACATCATTATCCCAATCCAAAAGAGGTTTTCCCATATCAAAGGGTTGATGTATCTAATTTTCGTTAACTATTGTATGATTCTAAGATGCACTTGGAATATTATTTGTAATTTAGTATGTGGATAATTCACCTTGGTGCACACTTATCCACATCTATTAATATATAATAGTATCAACCAAGTTATTAACTTGATTGATTTATGTTATTAATAGTTTTTTTATAAGAGTTTGTTTGGAAGCAATTTCTCTCCAAACCCGCACCCTAGACTCTTAGCCTTTTTATAAGAGCATAGAACTAGTGCGTGGTAATAATTGTGGAAGAGAGATTCATTGTAATATTTTTGCAAGGGTCATTGGCTCTCCACTCATACATGAGATTAATATTACATTAGGTATTCTACCTTGATTGTATTTGTGTTTATATTGCTTGCATAATTTACATGTATGTGTATGTAATAACGAGTGATAGTCTTGAGGTGCAAAAATCCTTGATCATGTCTAGAATTTCTAACACGATATCAAAGCTTTCCCAAGTTTCATTTCATTGGATTGATGATTTTTCATCTTCAGAAATCTTCTCTTGATTTTGTGAGATTTTTGTTAAACTTGCATCAAATAGACATTGTTGATTCACCACTTTTATAGCTTCATGGAAAAATTTTAGAAATGAATTGGTGGGCCCTTACTTGGCACCATGTGTAGTGGATTCATTCCAATCATTCCTTGATCTATGAGATATATTTTTTGGTTCTTAAATGTTTCCTCTCACATGTATGTTTCATGTAGTTATTTATATGAAGAAGGTTGTCAACATATTGATAATCAATGTTGTGATCAACTCCTACATTTTTAGAGAAATATTAGTATTCAACACCATTTTCTACTTGGTGATTACAACAATTAAACACCCATGTATAATGGTAAGATGGGATGACATCCATAAGGACCTTCATACTATATGGTATTCTTCAACACATAGTCAATGGGACTTCAACTATGACCCATTACGATACTACTTGCACATCAGATTGGAGATTTGTGAAGCAAATTCTCATTTTTGTGAGGAAGTTTTATCATCATCTTTAACACAATCAACTTCCTAATAGGATTTATGCTCCCTCTTGGAGCTAATCTCATGATCATTTTATTTGATGGCCTCAACTAATGCAATCATTTTTATGTTTGCTTCAGCCTGGAATATTTTTATATGGGATATGTCCTTGCATGGATCTCTCAGAGCCAAAAGATGCTTGCAATACCTTTCAAATATATAATATGGGTGGATCATTTACTTTAGTGCATTATACACACTCAAATTTGGTAATTTACCCTTTGAAACTACTAATTGTGATTGTGCTCCTTTTCTAAGATAAACAACCACATCTTATCCCCACTCAATACATCTTGTTTTTCCCACACACTGATGTGTCGAAAAATTATGAATAAAAATATATGAAATCAATTCTTAACCTATGACAATCATAGTGTAACTTTCAGATTTCATCTATCTTTCCCTTGTTCAAAAATGTACAGAAAGGTCAAGATGTAAAATTAGTCCTAACCGACATGTATGGTCTTGGATTGACACATTTTCAAAATTTGCTTCGATGTAATTGTTATGTCAAAATTACAATACCCCCTGAATGGCCCAAGTTTGAATGGGGCATCTAGTGTAATCTGCATAACATGGGACCATCTCTCAAGTTGTGGGACTTGCGAAATTGAGAACTTGAAATGGTCCTCCCTAGAAGGTCGGCTTCCTCTACCTAATCCTAATGTAGAAAAGACTCCTAACTACAACTATCCTAACAATTCCAAGGAGATAAGGAGAGGGAAATTGCATGAAGAGGGAAATCCTACACTAATGAGGTGATAACACCAAGAAAAGGGGAAGATACTCTATTGAGGGAGGATGAAATAGGGAAAAGGGGGCTGAGGGAGGTCAGACAGATGTGACACGGACCTAAATCCTAATCCACCATCAAAACTCCATAAAACACAACATCATGAACATGCAAGTAAAGAACATGCACAAAAACAAACACGAAATGGAGAGGCAAGGAAATACAATAAAAATGAGCTAGGGTTGAAGAAACACCACAAAACAAAATTTTATTGCTTCAAAGTATGCACAGACCATTACATTGATGCTCAGAGGCATAAATACATTGCTAGGCCCAAGAGAAGGCTCACAGCTCAAGTGGAGTTGAGGGAAAATTTTGCAAGAGTTTCCCCAACTCCTAGAATGTCTCCTTTTAAAAATGAGGGGTTCGAGTTATTTTTATAGGAAATTTTCACCCACCCTCATTAAAGAGGTATGGGCACCCATACAAATTCGCTTCCCAAGGGTACTTTTGTCAGATGAAGACATGGGCGCCATACCGCATTAAATCCAATTGTTGAGTTGTCTTTCACCCACCTACCCTTATCTGGCTTGGGACTTGTGAGCCACTCAACCATGTGACCCGTCCAACTTGGAGCGTCCAACCTCTAGGCATCCAACCCATACCGTCCACCTCTAGCCTTCTAACTAAGAGCCATCTAACTTGTGTCATCCAACCTGTGGAACCATCCAACTCGCTTGCATCATTGTACTATTTTGTGAACTGCGGCCATCCAACTCTGTACCATCCAACCCCCGGTTATCCACCTTAGGTATCATCAAACCCATGTCCATCGTGTTTACCTTGCTTCATTCGTCTAATCTTGCAACTTGTATGTAACCTCTAGTGTCCAACCCGTAACCTTCCAACCTCGGCTACATCGGCTAACCCCATCTAACCTTGTCCCATACCTTTCAACCCGCTCTTGGCGGATGACCTTTTCATGTACTTCCCAAATCCTCTTCATTGTCCCAACCTTTGGCCCGTCCAACCAGACCCATCCAACCTCGGCCTCGTCCCGTCTAACCCGTGTATTCAACCCCCGACCTTCCAACCAACCATGATGTACCATCAACCTCGACCCATACACCTAGACCCGTCCAACCATGACCCATCTAACCTTGAGAGATTCTCCACGAAAGACCAAAAAGGCTGAGCCAAAACACGGCTTCCTTTCTCTTCTAATGGGGTTGAACTTTGATCATCCGCACGTCCAAGAATTATGAATGGCTAAGTCCATTTATGATGATTTATCCAAATTAACCTGGGGGGTAAATTTGGGATAACAGTAATAACATTTTTTGGGTCTTTTCACCTTGCATTTGTTACAGCTCCCTATAAGATAAGTGTCAAGCTACACAGAGAAATCTTGTGATTGTAGATACCTAATTTTGGTAGAAGGTATGTATGTGGTCACAATAATTTTGACATCTTATATGACAATTAAACTATTAGTGCACATTAAGCTTCTTTTGGCATATGGTTTTCCCTTATAAGTCAATTTTCTTTTGTTTTGTCACTTTTAGTTGCCCTTAAATACTCATAATCACTTTTAATTTTTGTTAGACATCTCTTAATCCTCTCCAAACTCAATACACTTTTGTTTATGATCCTTTTACCACCTAAGTCATCATTTGTGATAGAGGGATGCTAGCGACCACTCCTAGTGACCCATGACACTAGAAACAATCGTTAGTGACCTCCTCTATCGGCTTGTGCAAGAAATCATCCTAAGAACATGTATATAACTCTCACCTCATATGTTATTTCTCACAAAACAATCACATCTCATATCTCATACATGTATTGAACATCATTCTACTACACTTTAGAGCTATTAAGAGATCATTTCAAGCATTTACAAGAGTAGTCAAAGTTAGTGAAGCCCATCCAAAGTTTTCCCTTAATAAAGTTGTAACATAATCTGTGTCAAGAGAATGATTCATTAGTTTGCATTGATTGAGCATATAGGTAAAGAGAATGAGAAGTCTACTCTTGCGTGGGGATATATAAGTCTATAGAGGATTACACAAGCCTTGATTCCACCTTTATATGTAACACAAAATCTTCCAATTGGAGGCAATGTGATCCATTTCTATTTCTTTTCCTTTATGTTTCATTGAGTGCATTGCTAGGGTTTGAAGTTGGATCGGGAAAAGACATTTTTTGACATTCACACATCATCATGCCAATCCAAAGAGGTTTTCCCATATCAAAGGGTTGATGTATCTAATTTGCGTTAACTATTGTATTATTTTAAGATGCATTTGGAATATTATTTGTAATTTAGTATGTGGATAATTCACCTTGGTGCACACTTATCCACACTATTAATATATAATAGTATCAACCAAGTTATTGACTTGATTGATTTATGTTATTAATAGTTTTTTTCTAAGAGTTGCTTTGGAAGAAATTGCTCTCCAAACCCGTACCCTAGCCTCTTAACAATTTTATAAGAGCATAGAACTAGTGTGTGGTAATAATTGTGGAAGAGAGATTCATTGTAATATTTTTGTGAGGCTCATTGGCTCTCCACTCATATATGAGATTAATATTACATTAGGTATTCTACCTTGATTATATTTGTGTTTATATTTCTTGCAAAATTTACATGTATGCGCATGTAATAACGAGAGATAGTCTTAAGAGGTGAAAAAATCCTTGATCATGTCTAGAATTTCTAACACGGTATCAAAGCTTTCCCAAGTTTCATTTCATTGGATTGATGATTTTTCATCTTCCGAAATCTTCTCTTCAATTTTGTGAGATTTTTGTTGAAGTTGCATCAAATATACATTGTTGATTCACCACATTTATAACTTCATGAAAAGTTTTTAGCTATTCCATTACATCTAAATAGTCTTAGAAAATCAATTTTGAATTTTATTTAATGAAAAAGAGGTTTGAAAATAGGCTAATTATGACCTTTATGCATGTTTTTTTTTTAAATTTATCTTTTTCATGTTTGTTTTTGCAAATTCGAATATATATATATATATATATATATATATATATATATATATATATGAAAATAAAAAAAATTAAAAAAGTTTAAATAAAAGGAATGTTAAAAATAGAACCACGCAAATTCTAAAGTACTTTGCGTAAAACTATTATTCTAATTTGGGAATTGCATGGCAATGTTTTGCACATCAATTCTCAAGGTTTTGGTCCATTGTTTGCACACTAGACTTTGACATGACATATATTTGTCATGTTGTGGTATTTTGTAGTTTATTTTCAAAGTGTCTATTTTTAATAGCTTTACGGTGGCGTATTTGATTTTTACATATCGGACCTGTTGTTTTGGTTATTCATAGTTTGTTCAAACACCCTTTAGACAATTTATGCTTAAATTTGTGATAACTTTCACATACAAAAAAAATTTCTAATGAAATATTCTTTAAAAGTGTATATTTTTCGAGAGGAATTTATTGGTGTGCTTATAGTTTTGATTTTACATTATTTACATTTTTTGCTATTTTATTTTATTTATATACTTAATAAGGCTTTGTTAATCATTTGGTGATACCTCACTTATAAATGAGTACCCATTATGAAGTTTATCGAGACTCATATTGAGGATAATGTGTTATTGAGTACTTTCAATTATGGTTATGCCATTATGGAATTCATGAAATGACTTGGTGGGCCCTTACTTGGCACCATGTGTAGTGGATTCATTCCACTCGTTCCTTGATGTATGAGATATATTGTTCGGTTTTTAAATATTTCCCCTCATATGTATGTTTCATGTAATTATTTATATGGAGAAGATTGCCAACATATTGAAAATCAATTTTGTGATCGACTCCTACATTTTTAGAGAAATCTTAGTATTTAACACCATTTTCTACTTGGTGATTATAAAAATTGAACACCCATGTATAATGGTAAGATGGGATGACATCTATAAGGAGCTTCATACTATATCATAATCTAGAACACATAGTCAATGAGACTTCAACTATGACCCATTGTCATACTACTTACACATCAGATTGGAGATTTGTGAAGAAAATTCTCATTTTATGAGGAAGCTTTATCATCATCTTCAACACAGTCCAATTTCCTAATAGGAGTTTTGCTCCCTCTTGGAGCTAATCTCGCAATCATTTTATTTGATGGCCTCAACTATTATGTAATCATGTTTGATGTTTACTTTAGCTAGGAGGATTTTTCTATGGGATATGTCCTTGCATGGCTCTCTCAAATCCAAAATATGCTTGCAATACCTTCCAAATATATAACATGGTTAGATTGTTTACTTTAGTGCATTATAGACACTCAAATTTGGTAATTTACCCTTTGACACTACCAATTGTGATTGTGATTGCACATAGTCAATGGGACTTCAAATATGACCCATTGTGATACTACTTGCACATCGATTGGAGATTTGTGAAGCAAATTCTCATTTTGTGAGGAAGCTTTATCATCATCTTCAACACAGTCAACTTCCTAATAGGAGTTGTGCTCCCTCTTGGAGCTAATCTCATGATCATTTTATTTGATGGCCTCGACTATTATGCAATCATGTTTGATGTTTACTTCAGATAGGAGGATTTTTCTATGGGATATGTCATTGCATGGCTCTCTCAAAGCCAAAATATGCTTGCAATACCTTCCAAATATATAATATGGTTGGATTGTTTACTTTAGTGCATTATAGACACTCAAATTTGGTAATTTACCCTTTGACACTACTAATTGTGATTGTGCCCCTTTTATAAGATAAAAACCACATATTATCCCCACTCAATACATCTTGCTATCTCTTTCTTAACTTGTTTATTTCCACACATTGATGTGTCGAAAAATTATGAATATAAGTCCATGAAATCAATGCTTAACCTCTTACAATCAAAGTGTAACTTTCAGATTTCATCTACCTTTCCCCTGTCTAAAAATGCATAGAAAGGTCAAGATGTAAAATCTAGTCCTAGCTGACCTGTATGGTCTTGGACTTACACATCTTCCAAATTTACTTCGATGTAATAACATTTTTTGGGTATTTTCATCTTTTTGGGTTGGCATTATCATAATGATTTACCTTCATAACCTTGTATAAGAAAGTTAAATCACCTCATTTACTCACCTAGAAAATATATAATGAATCACTTGGCACACTCATTACAATACATGCTAAAGTCACTCAAGAATATCTAAACCTTCCTAAAGTTTATGTACATCCATTAGGAAACCACTAATATAGCTTCAAAGGACTCGACCATGTCGAGTCTAGCTTCCCTCACTTATAAGCACACCAAGGTCCTTACTTGAAATTATTAGTGAGAGTACAATCATCTCAAACATGTTGAAATTGGTTCAAGTTTCCAACTCATTGCATTCATATAGATCTTCCCTGCTAGGTGGAAAACTTCATGTGGTTTGAGGCCTCTTCATAGTAGTACCGACGTAGGTGGTGCAAAAATTACACTTCAACCCAAACATTAAATTTCTTGCAAGGTGTAAATTCCAAAAAGTGATTAGATATATATGAAAACTAGAAATCAAAACCAAATTGATTTCCTAAATTTAATACTCTTAAACACTACCTCAGATTGAGAAAAGATGAAAGGGAGATATAAGCAATACCTATAACTTACCAACGAATAACCTCCCTTGATGTTGTAGTTGTGGTCATGATGATTAGATAGAATTGTTTGCTTCAAATTTGTGGAAGTAAACAGACAACACTTCCCTCTGTGTATTGAAGAATGCTTATGGATGCTTGATAAATATGCAAATGGATATTAGAGAGATTTGTAGGAATTTTAGTAGTACATCATTATGATTTCTAAGGATTGCTTCCATGGAGGGTGGCATGCCAATTTATAGTTTTTGGAAGAAGAAATGGAGGGCTAGGATCTTTCCAAGTAGATGGAAGATCAATGGTTAGTATTAAATGAGAAGATAGAAGAGTATAAATAATTCTAGAATTATGGAGAAATATCCATTGAATTTAAAATTCAATGGAGAAGAGTAGAAAGTTAGAGAGGCTTCTAGAAATAGAGGAGGTGGGATCAATTCTAGAATTAGAAAATTCTAGAATTATGAAGAAATATCAATTGAATTTAAAATTCAATGGAGAAGAGTAGAAAGTTAGAGAGGCTTCTAGAATTAGAAGCTTCTAGAAATAGAGGAGGTGGGATTAATTCTAGAATTAGAAAATTCTATAATTATGGAGAAATATCCATTGAATTTAAAATTCAATGGAGAAGAGTAGAAAGTTAGAGAGGCTTCTAGAATTATAAGCCTCTAGAAATAGAGGAGGTGGGATTAAATTAGTTTAGGTTTAATTAGGATTTAATGATGTGATTACATGGAGAGGCTAGTTGTAGGGTAGGTGTAGAGTAGGTGGGTAGGTAGATAGGAATTTTAAATTCCTAGAAATGTTAAATGAGGTTAGTGGGAAGTTAGGAAAGGGGTTAGTAATAATTAATCTTGTGATTAATTATTATAGGATCAAGATGGGAATTGTGGAATGATGAATTAGTAATAGGGGAGGGAAATATATGTTAGGAATTAATAATGTTTAATAGGGATTTTATTTATTTATTAATTATGTCGACATTTTACATGTCTACATTTTGCCCCTCTTTGAAGGGTTATTGCGGAGAAATGACCATTCAAAGAAAGAGAGATTGCTAGGATAGCGAGGGTGATTTATTGCAGAGTAATGACTGTTCAAAGAAAGAGATATTGCGAAGATAGTGAAGGTGACACCCCTTCGAGAGGTCGGTGGGAGGAAATGAGTCGAGTGACCACTCGTAATGAAGAGAAGGTCATGTTAGTAGAATCATACGAGAAGTGTTGAGATCAAGAGAGATTGTTGAGTGATAGGATGCCCCAGCCAAGGTGGCCAAATGATAAGATGCCCCAGTGAAGGGGGTTAGATTGATTGATTGACCCGAGCAAGAGGATGAGCCTAGATTGATTGATTGCATTGATTAGATTGATAGGATTGATTGGTTTAACTGATTGATTGGATTGATAAGATGCCCCAACCAGAAGATCAAGTTGGATGAATTTGATTGGATGCCCCAGTCAATGATATATGAAAGGGGTGTGTGTATATTGGTTTTTTGATTAATAGATAGGATTGTATTTAGAAAGGGTTAGGATTTGTTAATTAAAAGATTGGATGTCTGACTAGTTAGGAATCCCTCCCAAGCAAGACAAATTTGGTGATGTGATTTTGGCTCAGCTAGCCAATGATTGATTTGATTGGATTTTTGTGCCATCACACCATGCACATCGTGCACTCTTGGTTTGGATTTTAAAGATCAATTAGATGTTGGCTGGGGTGGTTGATTGTTTGGATGGGGCTAAGAAGATTTAGAGTGATAAATGTGGATGAATAGATGATCAAATGAGAGGAGGATGACGTTAGACAGTTAGTAGTGGATGATGATTAAAGGGGATGGGTATTGTCATGGAATTTCCACATTTTCATCATTAACAATGTTATTGATGTGGCATAGAGTAAAATGCACCAAGGTATAAAGACCATGATAATTGAATTGCTAAATTCCCTTGCCCTCATATCATTGGACAAAAAATGGTCCTCATATCATTGGACTATGCAAAATAAAAAGAAACAAAATGGGCCTCATATCATCAGCTGAAAAATAAAAGATACAAGAAATAAAGTAAACATTCACATTCACACATGCGAAAAAAAAAAAAGTGAGTGAATGAGGTCGGGTAGATTTATTGGATTGGGATGATGGTGTGGATTTGAAATAGTTTGACCAAATGGATGCGTTTTGACCATTTTTGGGGAATTTTGAATTTTTTACAATTTTTACATTTTTTACGGTTTTTGTGATTTTTTAAATTTTTACAATTTTTTTATTTTTGGAATTTTTTTTTATTTTTTTTGAAATTTTTATGATTTTTTAAAATTTTACAATTTTCTTCTTTTTTATTTGCAATGATAGAGGGGGAAATTGGGGTAGGGTAGGAAGAAATGTGAAAAAAGAGGAGGATATGATGATGACAAGTGGATGGGGGGATGAAAAGGAATGAAAGCCTCAAGATCTTACAAGGGTTGCATTTCTTAGCATTGATGTAGAGGCTTGAATCTTCTCAATGTTGTAGTACTAAATTTTTGTTGTAGACAATGTGACCTTTGCGAGGATCAAGATAGCATTCTGGTCGTGATAGAACCGTTACTTCTAGTCAAGACCAAAAGAAGTCTAGATTAGGATAATAGGAGAGGAATGCAAATAGGGATGGAAAATATGGGTATGGATAAAGGGGCTTGCCCCCTGGTGTGCTAACGTGTATGCGAGGCACTAGTGGACGTAGGATATAGCTTACCATAATGCCAAAATCCAGTTTTCACCATGGTACTTGCCCAAGGCGCCACCAAAGTGGTTTTCACCATTGGACATTTTTTTATTTATTTTTGAATAATTGGAGGTTTTTGGATGTTTGATAGTGGGAACTTAAGAATATAAGAATTTAATATGTATCATGTTCATGGGCTCATCCAACTCATACCCTTCCTGGGTAGTAAGCTTATAAGCACCAGAGACTAAATTTTCTATGATGACGTAAGGTCCAAGCAAATTTGGTTCAAACTTTCCTTTCTTTTCACGATCGACATTATTTTTGCGTTGGTACTCTTTAAGGACTAGGTTGCCAACTTCAAATTCATGAGTTTTGATGTGTTTTCCATATTGTCTATGAAGGTGATTTTGGTAAGCTTTGAGATGCTCCAAGGCTTGGAGGCATTTCTCATCCAATAGATCGAGTTCTTTAAGGTGGTGTGCATGATAGTCTTCATCTTAGATAAAGTTTTGTAGATAAATATGGAGGGAAGGAAGTTCCATCTCAATGGACATGATAGCTTTGGTGTCGAAGACAAGGGAATATGGGGTGGAGCTAGTGGGGGTGTAGATAGATGTACGATATGTCCATAAGGTAGGATAGAGTTGTGTATGCCAATTGTGTCCTACTTGATTAACAATTTTTCCAAGGATGTGTTTGAGAATTTTGTTGGATGCTTCGATTGGCCATTTCCTTGTGAGTAGTATGGGGTGGATAACTTAAGCTTGATGTGGAAGTAATCACAAATTTCACGAATGTCATGACTTTAAAAGGATTTACCATTTTCTATGATAATGAAATATGGAATACCATAGCGGAAAATAATATGATTAAGGTTGAATCTTGATATTTGCTTGTTGGTGACATAGGTGAGTGGAATGGATTTGACCCATTTGGTAAATTATTCCATAGCAGTAATGATGAATTTGTGACCATCATATGAGGTAGGATTAAGCTTGCCCATGAGATCAAGACCCCAGGTAGAAAATGGCCATGGAGTAGTGATGGGCTACAAATCTTGAGAAGGAACATGGATGAGGTCAAGTATGTTTTTGGCATGGGACACATTTACGGACATATGATCATGCATATTTTTCCATGAAAGGATAGTAGTATCCAGTACGCAAAAAAATCTTAGCGAGTACCACACCACTAGTGTGAGCACCGCAGATGTCATCGTGAAATCCCTTGATTGTTAATTCATCCTCTTGTGAGTTAAGACATCGTAACAAGGTTTCGTCATATCCTCTACGGTAGAGGGTGTTGCCAAGGATGGTGAATCTAGATGCGCATTGGATGAAGGATTTGTGATGGTTGTGAGGAAGGTCGGGTGAAAGGATATGGTCATGGAGATAAGTCTAGATGTCATGGTACCATGGGGAGTTGGGACCAACAATCTCACATACCATTTCATATTCAGGGACATCATATGTCGGAACCATGAGTTGTTCAACCAAAGTTTGTGAGTTATGGGCATCTGAAGACATGTTTAAGAGAGAACCAATGGTAGCCATTGCATCTTCTGATTTGTTATTTATTCGTGGAACTTGATCAAACTAAATATGCTGAAAATAAATCTTGAAGTTGTCCATCATTTACTTGTATGGAACAAGTTTGTCATCTTTGGTTGAGTATTCATCATTAACCTATTTTATTATGAGTTACGAGTCACCAAAGACATTAAGATTTTTGATCTTTTATTGGATAGCCATTTTGAGTCCAAGCTATAAGTGCCTCATATTCAACTATATTATTAGTGCAGGGGAAATAAATTAATGTTCGACTTAGGTAATAGATGGCTTATTCTTATATAAATAAAGATGCCCCTAGTTTGAGAATATTAGGGTTCTCTTCAGTGCTAATATTAATATCAATGGTTTCTTCAATTAGTGATGTTGAACCATCTTGTAGCGTTTCAAGAGCCGGAAGGAGTCGATCCATAGTTGGGTCATGATATGGATGTGAGGGATTTTTGAAAAATTCAGTAAGGGGATGCTCCTCATCCGTATGGAAGAGGAGTAAGGATAGGGGATGTTGGATTGGGATTGGATAGGTAGGATAGGCTCTTACTCACCAAAATAGGCATTGAAATTTAGACATAATTCAAAACCCTTTTTATGGTCGTCGACTGGTATATTGTCCCAAGTTCTCATGAATTCGATAATTTCTTCATCATTTTTAAATGTGTCAAGAGGGATATGTTTAGACTATTGGTTCCACAGATGAGTTGGGGATGGGTGAGAGCAAATGTCAATGGTGAGGATGGAAGTGTCATGGAAGAGGTTTGTTTTGGAAATCTCTTTGTATTGGCTATAAACAGAGCTTTTTTCGATGACATCTATGGCCTCCTTAATTATCTCAGTGTGTCACTTAGATCATCGCAAATACCCTCATCCGATGGCTATTACCCTAATCCATGACCATCAAGATTGGGGATAGTAATAGGGGGTTCAAAATGCCTTGTTCATTGTGACCTAGTCCTCAACTAGATTAACCCATGTGAGTCATCATATGCTTAGGGATTGGATATTCATTACTCAGGTAGCATGATAGTATGAAATCATTTATGAGCCATGTAATATCATATGGATCTAGGTACTTGTCGGTGAGATACCAAAAGAAGATAAAAGTTGAAGAGCCCAACGAATATGTTTTCTTATTATTCCTACACATGTTAGGCCTACCATGCTATTTAGGTGAAATCGGGAGTTGTTCAATACTGAAAGTTTAGTATTCTCCACACTCTGTGGCTTTGAATTTGAGATGTGGAGTGAGTAAGATAGGAGTGGGGAATATAGGATCAGATGGCGATGAATAGTTATGTGAAGCAGATGGAATATTGTCAGGTAAATCATATGAAGTGGTGGATGTCATGGATGATGGAGATGGAAATTGTGAAGTGACAATTTTAGTAATGGGACAATACAGTTCCTCATAAGCTTGTGCTTCAAGTGCTTGGAAAAATTAGAAGGGTTGAGGGTCACCATGGATGGTGACCTCCACATCGGCATGCTCAAACTTAAGGAATTGATGTAATGTGGATGGGAAAACATGCATTTCATGGATCCAAGGGTGACCAAGTAGTAAATTTTAGGGAACTAGATGTCCACAACATGTACCAAGGTGGGCAACGTGACAGCCCCACATTAATGGGAAGGTATAAAGTTCCCACATATTTTATTTCAGTTTTATCATATGCTTTAATATTGATTATATCTTGTCTTAAATCTAATTCATTATACCCTAGGTGTTGAATGAGAGATAAAGTACAAAGGTTGACACTAGACCCATTGTCCACTAGTACTCGCTTGACACGAGTATTTTCTATATGAACCTCAATGTAAAGAGGAAAATTGTGGGTTGGGTCATGTAATGGCAAGTCTTACTAGGTAAAAATAAGTGGGAGTGTTTGATAAGGGTAAAGGTGGGAAATGAGGGCTTGAAAATGCATGGGATTGATATTAGTTGGAATGCAAGTCTCTTGAAGAGTGCGGTAAAGGATATCTTTATGTATGGAAGATGTTTTGAGAAGATCCATGATGGAAATTTGTGGGGGTATTTTCAAATTGTTCAAAATATTGTATTGAGCTTGTGGAGGTGGATTGGAAGAAGAGGGAGCAGCCCCTTGAACCACTACACGACTTTGGCGAGTAGTAGTAGCACACTGAGGGTTTTGGGAAGGTCCCTTGACTTTTATGGTCACTACTTGATGGGGGAATGGTTAATATGGTCGATGAGAAATTTATATTGGAAGGATACGCATTGGAATTTATATTGTTAGATTGATGATTGGATGATTAAGGGGTTTTACCATACTTCTGTTGACCTTGATTTGAAGTCTGGATCTAACCATGATTAGGGAGTGGATTTTGATAAATCCCTAACTTCTGATTTTGAGAAGAGAAGGATACATTGTCTTCAATTTTGATTTCACCCAATCAATTAATTCTTGTATATAGTTCTTTATCTTCATACACTTGGTGGTGGCATGACCCTTAATTTTTGAAACTTGCAATATTCATTTTCCCCAAACCAAGAAGGTTTGGGTCTAGACTCATCAAGTGGCTAGGTTTGTGGGAAAAACCATATTAGTGGCAACAAGTTTTTCAAGGATTATTTCAATGGACTTGCCAAGAGGGGTGTATGACCTTTTCTTTGGATCTTGGGTTGAACAAGGTTGAACTTTAGGAATGGATGAAAACGGATTTTTAGATGTGTTTGGTATATGTTACTCTATTTCCAACAACATTCTTATTCTTGTTAAAATACTTGGGCTTATCAAATGTGGAAGGATGATTAGATTGATTATAGTTGCATTGGGAATATAGTTTGATGAGGCCTTTAGAGACAAGAGATTTTCTATCTGCATTCTTTTTTCTATGATGTCATCAAAGGTATTTTCACAATGGACTTGGAGGTGGAAGGCTATCTTTTGATGGAGGTTAAAACAAAGATAGTGACCAATTTCTTTTCAAGGATGGGCCATGGAATGCAACTAGCAAAGAGATCTCTATCATTGCAAGAAGGATGAAAAACTTTCACCATTGCGTTGTTTGGTATTGCATAGATCAATCATTATGACATCATGCTCCATATTATACGAGAAGTGTTTGACAAATTTTTTTGATAATTCAGCGAAGGTGGTGACAAAACACTTGGGAAAGTGAAAGAACCATTCAAGAGTAGGACTACCTAGGCTTCATGAGAAGAGTCTCAATAAATAGGATTCATCATAGGCTACTTCCTACATGACATATAGAACTCCTTGACATGTTCACAAGGATCGCCCTTTCCCTTGTATTTTTCAAATTTGGGTGGTCCAAAGTATGGGGGAAAAGGGATGCGTAAGATATCATGGTCAAATGGATAAGGAAAAAGTTACTCAAACTTATATTGACGTCCTTTTCTACTGAGTTGCAATCCTTGAAGAATTTCCTTCATAGACTTTACTTCCTTCTCCAAGGTGGATTATTGAGGGCCGATGGGTGGTAGGTTGAAATTAGGATGTTGAGAATGTTCAGAAGCAAGGTTACCATGGTCATTTGGACATTGTGGATAAATTTGGGAGGATATCGGGGGTAATTTGGTTGTTCATTTATTGTAGTTGGGATAATACAACCTCCTTAGATACATGAGAATTATGGGTATTCTCTCTATTATCCCATCCACGTGTAGTGCAAAAGTTGTTGTGATTTAGGTTGTTTGAATTGTGGTGAAGTGGGGATGGGGATTGTTTCCCAATGCATTCATTCTCATCGGAGAGGAGATTATGAAGTTGGTCATAGGTATAGTCAAAAGGAAGTTTTTCTCTCATGTTATATAATTGGAGGAGGAGAGCATCTTTATTTTTTTCTACTAAGTGATTAAGCATTTCATGCCATCTTCCTTATGTGAAATAGGTGCTTGATCCATCATCGCTACTGGTATCAACCATTGTTTCTTTGTCTCCCCCTCGGTTTTTCTTCCGCATTGGCATCAATTTTTTTATTGAATAAGCCATTTTCTGTTTTTGTATTTAGTTGGTGGCTTGTTTTGTCATCATTTCTTGTTTGAGGTCGGGTAAATCTTGTCCTAGGTTCCATTATATCCTAGTGCTTTGAGATGTGAGGATGGGATGGAGTTATATTAAGTTGGTGAAGGATGTGTGATTAGTATATGAAGAGAGGATAAGATTTCTTATTGACCAATATATAATCCCAACACCAAACCTTGTTTTAGGATGAGAGGATTGAAGAAGGATGTGCCTCGATGATAGAGGGCTTAGATGTGCCTCGATTTTGAGGGATTAGGATGATTGGATAAGAGATAATGATTTTGTGTCTATATTCAAGGTGTCGACTGATGAGACTCAATTAGTTGTGCCAATAGGGAATCTTAGATAAGGTGTTTGAGTGTGAAAGCGTATGTGTAGGATTGTGTGAGAATGTGAGGATGTTTAATGGTAGTAAATGTTGTGATTAGGAAGGGATGTGTGATGTGATATGTTTTAGGATATTTTGGACCTATATAAGTGTATTCATGTCAAAAGGAAACCTTAAGCTATTAGGTAGAAGCTTTGTGACAATGAGATGAATAAATGTTTAGGTGTATGAGATGTTGTGGAATAAATTACATATATAAAGTGGGGATGTGTGATTAAGTGCGGGTAACGATATTTTATAATAAATTTGAAGGGAGTAAGGGATGATGTATGAGTGATAGGTGAAGTGTGATGTAGATGTAAAGGTGTTTTTATATACAATGTGGTATGGTGTTATATATAATGTAGAAAATAAGGGATGTTCTAAGTGAATTTTAGATGTGTTCGTGAAATGGTGGATGTATGTGAATTTTTTTTGAGTTTATAAATTTTATTGATTATGTGGAAATATTTATTGATATTTTATTTTTGTTTATATCAAAAGGAAGGTGTGAAGGATATGAGTCATGTTAAGTGAATGATGTATGACAATAGTCTGGTCAAATATGTATGGGGATAGTCAAAGTGACAAAAGTATGATGCTCAAAGGTGATGTGGTAATAATCAATTTAAAGTCAAATGGTGTGGTCAAAGGGATGAATGATGAGTGTATAGGATGGTATGATGAAAGGGGAGTAGTGTGGAGTTGTGTACTAGTATCGAAAAACACTCAAACAATCACAATCATGCAAGCACAACCTAACTAATCAAGTATAGTTGCAACCAAACTATAGCCCGATTTTAATACCACACACCACGATGGTGCCACAATCTATCTCTCCACCTATATGTCAATGTGGGGTTGAATAATGAGTAGTCTTAGGGAGTGCGACCTCCTTGCACTATAGTTTGATTTATGGCCAAAAGGTTTCCTAGACTAGGATGTATAGGCTCTTTAAGGGCATCCCTAATATACCTCATGATACGTGGGGCCCAATTTTGTGTTGCAAAGATGTCATCTAAGGCTTGGTTATTGGGACGTGAAATCCCCTCACTTCACGTTGCTCTTAAAACAAGCGAGCTCTTAGCCAATAACAACAACTATCCAAGGATTTATATACCTCATTGGAACATGGGGTGTGTCTACGTGCGTGGAGGTGAAGCCCATGGTCACAAGACTCCTAGGACTATGGTAAGTGCATAGATGTGACTTCCACATCATGTTACCCCTATAAATGAAAAAGGGGTAAGGTTATCCACTTTTGATCCTCAAGATCATCCTAGGCCGTAAGAGGAGAGCATACACAGTTTCACCTTTGGGATATAACAAGCACACAAGGGGGATATATACAAGCAAATGAAAACAAAATATAAGACGATATATATAAAATATCAAATATACTTTCCCATCCCGTGTTACTCAATGTATTTAACTAAAATCAAGCTAAATATTGGGGAAAGGCCCCACGGTGGGTGCTAGAATGTAAATGTCAAAAAGTTGATTAGTGTTGAGAAGATAGCATATTGCTCTAAGGTGAAGGCACATAAAGGATGCATGCACTTTGGAGCAAGGCGCATTTGAGGGCATGGAAGAATAGCAGAATAAGCGCATGCCAGAACACTTTGAATTCAGGACTTAGCCATTTTGTGGATAAGGGATATTCTTGGAGATAGCGTGTTGAGTACACAAAGACATGAAGACTTGCGTTCCATGCAATGGTATTTTGGGAACAAGCAACAACTGAGCACCATGCATAGTTTAGGCTAATAATAGGATTTCTACTTAGAGTTAACTATAGGAAGTCTATTCTTAAGAGCACTTGCATGTTGTGCATCCTTTTATAAAGGTGCATGGCTATTATTAGCATGTGACCTATTTTGAGAAGTACATGGGTGGTGAAGGAAAGTCCCCACCCCTATATATATGTATTGATTTGCATGGTTTTGTATGAGTGAATTATTATAGAGTTATGTTGCTAGTTTTTTCACGCGCATGACTCATGGAGATACTTTATAATGTATAAAGCTTATGTGTTTTACAATATTTAATGAAATGATTCATATTGGTTGGATAATGGTGTTGAACATGACTAAATCTAGTTCTTGCATGGTAAATCTTGTTATAGTCATTGTTTAGTTCATCTTACATATACTCTAAGATCTAGATCTGGTTTATGCAATGTGTGTTGTTTACTATTGGTAATGAATCTGAATACCTATATGCACCATCATGATAACATTTTCTATAAGAAACTCTAAAGAGGGACTTGGTGCCTTTGCATGCTTTGAGTGAGCACTCAGCTCATTCTAAGTGATGTGCAAGCACACCTAGGTTATTCACAATGAATTTTAGGCTACATCATTAGTTCCGTTTTCCAGGACCTCTTTTTCAGTTGTTTTCATAATGTTGTGTGATGAAGATGTATCGGTTGACCTTAGCAAGTGTTGAGGAGTGGATAGTAGATTTGGAAGAAGAATACACTTGGAGATTAAACACTAGATCTGATTTTGACACACGCACGTGGGTGGAGCAGAATCTGAATAAGCTTATATATGAGAGCTTCTTTACTATCTTTCCAATAGAGTTATATGAGTGGCTGGTTGTTTATGCATCCAAAAGGAATTAGAGGTTTTGCACACTTGTCTAGACACAAGAATAATTTCAGGCTCTCTATGATGCTGATCTAATTTAGATGCGTGTTGTGGATACTTGGTTCCGTGGTGTTCTAAATAGATATATTTTGGAGTACTCAATTTCCACTTACTCTTTTTGGAGGTAGATGAGTTTCAATTTTTATGTTATCCCAAGGGATCATATCTACACAATTCCATTGGTGATCAAGATCTTGATGGTAACCTTGAATTTGGAAGAGAATCGATGGCTAGCTAAACCCCACCACACGCGGGGCAAGATTAGGTGTGGTGAAGGATGGAAGACATAGTAGCAAAGAGGAAAAGAGAAGAAAGGTGGATTAAGTTCAATGAGGCACATGAGAGGGATTTAGAGAAGTAGTGTGAGGTTGCATAATGGATGGTGTTGTGGAGAGAGATGGCTCATGAAGGATTTGGAGCTCACACAGAGGACGTGGAACCAAAGCATCTTGAACTCCCCCATTTAGGTAAGCATGAAAGGGAACCCCATCAACCTCTTATGATATCCCACCAATAGAGATAACATGGTTCATGGCCACACATCTGAATCTACCAAGAAACCTAGCCCTTGTGATTGGTTTTCTAGTTTCTAGTACAGCCAGTAGTCAACAAGATGGTTTGGGTAGTAGAGTAGCAAGAGGTAAAGTTGACTTATCAGCAAGTTCAAGAGTGAATCAAATAGAAAGTACATTTATGGCCCGGAAGATGTATTCCCTATTATTTGGAGGACCAGTTGGAGGAACCTTTTCAGATGCATCATCAGTGCAGAACACAGGCATGTAAAACTCTAGAATCACATCTAGGAGTAACGAAAATTTACAGATTGTAGGAGTTCATTTTAGCACCATGTTATCATGTAAAATTGACAAGGGAAATTTTGCAGGTAACCATCCCAAAAAAATTGAGTCCTCACCAAGGTCCATCGGCGTTCTAATGGCATAAAATTCCTTTCCGAAAAATTTGGTTTTTCAAACTTAGTCATCTGGTCGTTTTTTTGGCTAGTTTACATGATTTAGTTCATGCAACACTAATGAATTTGTGCCCCTTCTTCCTTTGGCACACTCTATTGATTTTTGACATTAAAAATGTTGCACCTTCCCATGTTGCACCTTTTTAACCTACGCCAAGGTGCATGTGCCACCCTTTCGACACTAAAATTGTTGCGCCCCTGAATGGTGCGCCAAGGCACTAAAAAGAGATGTTGATGATCACAAAAACACACCAAAGGCACAAGTAATTTCATGTCAACATATGTTTTGGTGCGCCCTTTAAAAATTTGGTGGCACATTTATTGCACCTTTTGCTATATATAAGCACATCCGCCCTGTCATTTTCACGATTGAAAAACACGTGAAATTTTTATTCCTCTGCACCTGTCAGCACCCTGTCATCCCGTGTCACTTTACGTCGCATTCGTGGACCCCGCATCATTTCTTTCATTCTATATTTTCTGGGTAAGTGGTCCTTGCTTTTCTTATGGTTTTTGTTTTGGTTTGGTTGTTTGTGAGATTGTTTAAAAACCAACAAAATGAATCTAATGAAACCATATGCTCCCTTCACCCGTTTGCAATCTTCTCTTCCCCCAAACCAGTTTTACCCTCCTTCCAGATCTGCTAGTCTGGAGGGCTTTGTCTCAGAAATGAACCCAAGATCCTCTTCACTCTGTCCCTTCTTGTTCAAAAATCCATGTTGAAAGAGGCCATAAACCACAAACCTATCCGTTATTACATATCCAAAGCCACAACCTTTTCTTCGGCTCAAACAGACTCTCTATTGCACAAAATACAAGATGGGTGCACTATCCCTCCCCTGCAGCATGCGTTTTCCTTGCACCATATCAAACCCTCAAAACCAAAAAAAAAAAGCACAGGCACAACTCTAGCTACATCAACATTTATGTCATGTAAAATTTTCCTGCGCTACGCCAAAACTAAAAAGAGGTGCACCTAAATTCAGTGATACACCCTTTAATCCCGTGCCCTTTGGCACACCAAAACTATTTACAACACGTTCAATATCTGTGCCATTGGCGCATCCTGTTGCAACACAAAAATTATTTGCACCCAGTTTAAACCTTACACAAACGACACAGGCGCAAATCCTTCTACATCAACACTGAATGTTGTTGTATGTAATATTCTGCGTCCCGTGCCCAAAAGCTTTTAAACTGCTAACTCCTCATTCTGTAAAGCTTTGATGGATAATCTAATAGCTAACATGACTCTTCTGCGTTGGACTTCACTCCTTCTTACGAGATCAACAATCAACTTTACAGTTTTGAGATATGTCTACATCAAGCAAGAGGCCAACCAAGTCAAAGGTAAGGCCAAACTCACGAGAGGAAGAAATGAAATACAAGTATCAAAGGTCGGGATGCCCGAGTCCCATGCAGAGTGTGACTTAGACATCAGAGATTCTAAACTCGGCCATATAGACATGGAGGATTTACGGGCCGGAACTAGAGGGTCACGAGGCATCCTTAGATGGAAAAATTGGTCGACAAAGTGGTCTACACTTCAAATCCCTATTAGCGCGATGAATAATGAATTCATGATGGTGGTGGCCCATGATATAAAAAAAGACACAAGGTGTGTCAAGAATGAGAAGGGTGAGGTTATAATCAACCTCACTGCCCAACACTTTGAAATCATGTTGGGTATCCCCCACCACTGGAATTTTGTGGCTATAAGCCAAGAAGATTGCATAAAGGCATGGGAGGAAAATGAAGACAAATGCATGTAGTTAATGAATGAGGTATACCTAAAGAATAAGAAGGTAATAACCAGGTGGCCACAGGTTATTCATCACAGTGACTTTTCGGAGGAGCTAAGCGACACCATTACCTTCCTAAGTAGAGTATTTGGGCTTCCTGATGCCCATTACTTCCACAAATGGATGCTCAGGTATCTAGAGACAATGAATAAAAACGTGCCTGATCAGCATTTTGAGTGGGTAGAAATCATTAGCAGCACCATCTCTGAGCAGCTCCAACAACTCACAACAATGGGGAGGTTCTACATGAACTCCTACGTAGTCTACGCTGCAGCCTCTGAGAGGGACTATCCAACGCTGAGCCGATGTGGGGTGTGGCCCCAGGTAAAAATATATGAATATTATCCAGAGTTGAAACTAGAGAACAACATCCCACAGTTCAAGCAAGATCAACGATGCCTTCTTCTACAGAGATCATTTGCCTATGAGGCCCAATATGACTCACGGACCAAGAGCATAAGTAACTCATACACATAAAAGTGGGGGGCATTATTTATGCAATTCCCCACTTTCACCTATCTTAAAGTAGCCAACTTCTTGGGGGAGCCCACCAAGTTTCCAAGATATGCAGGCCCTAAGATAATCCTATTGGAGTTGTCCAGACAGCTCATCACATATCACGAGAAGTGCCTAAAGAGGAAGAAGGGTGGAACTCCTTTCCCCCTCACAGTGGCAAGTACACCTGCACTTCTCACACCAAAGCCCGAGAAATGTTCATAGAACTGGAGCTACTCAACCTAAAGCACAATTTCCGGCAAGGCCGACCTTTGATCCACGAAATTACCTCCCAAAGGAAAAGCTCGATCCGATCCATGTTCCACAGATCGAGGACATCTACATCAACCTGTATCACGAGGTCGAACTTAGGAGAAAGGATCACTCTGTCTGGCCCTAGCAGAAATTATTCAATATGGCGTGGCCATTGTTCCGAAAGGTTTCCAAATGACCGATCAAGAAGTTGATCAGGTATATCTAGATACGGATGGGGAAAATTGGCCATTTGCCGAGATTGACAGAGCAAGGGCACCTCAGACTATTGAGGAAAGGGTTGAGGTCACTTTACATCGTCCATGGAGCATTGGTGCAGGTATAATGGTCTCATCTACCTTGGGGTAGACTTCACCACGTCTCCTTTGGGCAATGCACCTGCCTCAGAAGCATTTTCCAAAAGGAAAAGGGAAAGACAAAGAGGGAGAATCAAGCACCACTCAAGAAGAAGCTCCTGAGAGCCCTCCTTCCACCGCACAGAACAGGTTGTAACCCTGGTATCTCTAGAGAAAGAAGTAGCAGAAAGTGTTCCAATGGGCACATCCACTCAGGATGTTTCCACTACTACAACTTGTTGAGGTTCCCACCATCCCTTCTCCCGCTCCTCCTTCCCCTCCTCATGTCACTCAACCAACCATTCCTTTTGCCTGTCTTCCCCCATCTTCTCTGTTCCCCATTCCTCTTCCTCCATCTTTCCCTTGCAGAGCTATCCCCAAAGCATTTCTTCTCTCATCTCTCAGCTCCCTTCCACTCCTGCGACTTCTTCCCCTGCAGTGTCTCCTCCTCCCGTGAGCACTTTGTTGGCCTCTCTCTCAATGCCACCACCAAGTGTCTCGATGCATTTCCCCTCATCCACTGCAGCTACTCCTTCTTCCACCTCTGGTCCCACTCCCTTAAGTCCAGCATGGATCTCCCGGCAAAAGTCGAGCCTTTACACCTATAGACTTCTCTGTCATCCCAACAAAAGGGGCTAAGAAGCAAAAACCAATAACCCGCTTCTCTCAGAGTGCATCGGGAGAAAGAGTAATGGAGATTGCATATCCCGATCCCACAAAAGATAAAAAGGATCTGTCTCCTACAGATTATACGGTGATGCAGTCATGATGGGAACATCCTCCGAGAGCCTACAAGGAGAAGCCCTATCTGCAGTGGATTCCATTTGCAAGAAGCTTCAGGAAGTAAAGGAAGAGAAGAGGCTACTAAAAGAGCTAAATAGACACCTTCTCCAAGCCACGAAGAAAATTGGCATTGCACCTCCTACAACCGCCACTTGAAACTCCCGAGGCCCTTAGTCGGGAAAAGATAAACAAATACACCAAGATTGGCAAACAAGGCATGGCAAGATCTTCCTGGAGAGACCAAATCCTCAAATATAGTGAGGAAGTAATCGTAAAGTTCACATAACTATATCAAAATATTGATCGGTGAACAAGGAACTCCAGGTGATTTACGGTACCTATCTCTCAAGAGTTGGACCACGCCGGGTTATAACATGAGACATTCTAGAAGATGCTCAACCGCCTGGCCGACGACTTAGTTAAATTCAGCGTCTTTGATCACCCAAGAGCACCCAACAAAGTTCCTGCTTTTGCTTTGGACTACCGGATCAATCGATGGAATTTGTCTTGGAGAAGATAGACAAGGTCAAGGAGGAAGCCTTGGATGCAATGCATCAAATGAATTTTCCTAAGGATGTCTCTGGGCTTACTCACTCCATCATATGCCTTGAGGAAGGTAGATGAAACCATTCAGCTCTTCAAAGAGATCATCTTGCAAGGGTTAGGGTCAGAAGTTACTTTTGACACTGAATCTATCAACAACCTTCTGGCTTGCCGTGATTTTGTGGGATACCTGATGGAGGTAGGTAATGAATACTTCAAGCTCCCCAAAAACTTAGAGATGAACGAGAGACTTGTGAAGTCATCGGCGATCACACCAAGGGTCCTGCCCAGGATCAACTCCAACATGATCAGCAAATTCATGGAGTACACCATTACCTCTCCCGAGTAGAATCATGATACTCCTTTCCAACCACGAGACGAAGACGAATATCCTTCCTCCTCTTGGTTTTCTTTCCATTTTTGTAATATTTAAAAGTATGTTGACACAAATGATGACATCATCCATGTTGCACCATGGGATGTTGTTATCCTATAAGTTGCTCAAAGTTAACATGAGGCTTGACTTTTAGATATTTTGTAAATATTTTGTAATTATTTGTTGGTTTCTTTTTGCCTTCTTCTTCCTTCTCCTTCTATATATACTTGAATATTTGTTGTATTCAAGTGGTGGACATTTTTTAGATGAAAAATAGAAGTGAGAAGAAAAGGCTTTGTACTTTTTGTAATAGAAGAAAATATTAATACAAATATTGAGACTTTGTGCTGAATACATGTGTTATGCATCAAACCTTTCTTATGTTAGATCTCTATGTTTATTCTATTGTATCTATCTCTACTTTTTTGTCATTTTCTCATCAGTATTGCTTTGTTCGTTTATGCAAGTAGGTTTGGCTCCATTTATTACCAATCCCAAAACATAAACCCTCTGACCTTTCTGCTTTGGAATTCATTTCTTTTCTCCCTTCGGATCTATCCTTTCTTCATCCTTCCCTTCATTCCTTTCTTTTCGCAGTTGGAAATACCCCTACTGGGATGAGATCCCAAACCCCCGAAGGTAGAATATTGTGAGACTTACACAAATTCCTGCTGGTAGAATAGCAATAAACCAATTTCACTTTGTTGTCTCAAAGAGGGGCTACGCCCGCACACTAGTTGATGATGATCTACCCTCACGACATATTTACGGACCAACACACCACAATTGGGTCATAAGAAATACATCCTCTGGTCCAAACCTCTTATAGGGGAGGATCGTGTGGAATAGATGGCTCAAGATTTAGCGAATCTAGAGGCGGAGGTAACACAGGAGGTTCTAGATCTACTGGGCATGGTCCTCATCAACCAAAGAATATTTACATGGAGATGTGACTTCATCTCCTAGAGTATAGGGGAATATAAGATGTTGTTGAGCATGTCCATATGTGTGAGATACTATGGCACATGAAAGGAATTACAGCTTCTGAGTGCAAGGCCAATCGGAATATAACTACATTGTAGGGACGCGCGCACGCGTTGGTACAAGAAGTTTGACCACAGATCATACTTGTGTGGACTCTATGGCATTACGAGATGCTTTCATTAAAGAATTTTATATCCTTGAGTTCGAGTAGAAAAGTATAAGTGTGCTCAAGGATATCAAGCAAGGCACTACTAAGAGTTTCTGGGTATATGATGCTCATTTCAAAATACTCTTGTCTAAACTATCATATGATATCCATGCAAGTCAACAAGCACAAGGTTTGATCACACCTTTTAGGAGTGCGCTCTCACATAAGACTTATACAGACCCACGTGATGCACTTGAAGAATATTTTTACACTGAAGAAATCGGAAGCATAGACACTAGAGTGAGCCCATTCTTGGAAGCTCAAATTGTGGCAATGGAAAAATAGTTAGAGAAACTATCAACCAATACAACACATGAGACATGCACTAAAATTTGGTGCACAAATTCTGAAGTAGAGGAGCATACTAAGGATAGTTGTCCTCATAGATCAATTTACTCCTTGTTACTAGAATGTGAGATATGTCATTTGATAAGGAAGAACATGTCCTCCTACTATAATATTTTCCACTATCCATTGTTGCAACACGCGATAAGGAAGAACATGTCCTCCTACTATAATATTTTCTCGGTCCAAAACTCACAATATCAAGATTTTAGGTTGATTGATTAGATCCATGATGTCATTGATATTGGTGTACGAAAGATGAGAGTTTTGAATAACTCTAAGGATAAAAGTGGGCAACATGATCATGATCACATTCAAGGGCGCTATGCTCAAAATGAAGGGCACTTTGAGTGAGGTCGTAGTAGAGGTCGAGGATACCATGGTGGACTTAGAGGCCAAGGATAAGGCCACGGCGGTGGATGAGGTGAGTTCTCTCGTGGAACATGTTATACATGCATATCTCTTGACCATTATAGGCATAAATGTCCACGAACGTTACTTGTTCTTTTTGCGAAAAGAATCATAACTATGAGAGTGCATGGAATTATACGAACATCTAAGCAAGAAGCACAAACATGAGAACAAGGGTGCAGGGATGGTTCAAATACAACATGCCATGGAAAACCAATGGATGCCAAAGTTAGCAATGGATCCTAAGGTAGTACCTGTGAATATTACTACACGCGCTGAGGTTGTGGGTGCTAGAGAAACGTTGCAACAAAATCTACCATTACTAAGGAGGATATTTTACATGTAAAATACCTAGACCCTACACATCAAAAGGAGGTTTATCAAGAAACCATGGAGGTACTCAAAAATATGTAGGGTGAAATACAATGTTTAAAGGAATAGTTGTGGAAGTTGGTATAGAAGAAGGTAGCTGATACTTTCTATTCAAATGTTGATGATCTGAATGAAGTATGCAAGACGATGCATCATGAGAACATTATTCCATTACTATGGAGTTGGTTAAAAACATTATTCCAATCGAGACTTTCCAAATGATGTTGATGATCTCGAAGGAAGTATGAAGATGTTGCATTAGATAAATGTTGCAACAAAAGCCTACCATTGCTAAGGATGATTTTTACATGTAAACTACCCGACACTACACATCGAAGGAGGTTTATTAGGAAAGCATGGAGGTACTCAAAAATATGTAGGGTGAAATACAATGTTTAAAGGAACATGGAAGTTGGAATAGAAGAAGGTAGTCAAAATTTCCAGTTGGATGTTGATGATCTGAAGGAAGTATGCAAGATGCTGCATCAAGAGAACATTATTCCATTACTAGGGATTTGGTTAAAAGGAAACACTTCACATGCTGGTATTGAGAACGGATGGTAGATTCTACATGCTAATATACCTCCTCATAGTTTGGATTATGACAAGGAGATCACTCTAAATGTTGTTGTGGATGGATGGCTTTTGAGCAATATCTTGATTGACATAGGCGCGAAGTGAATGTGCTTACTTTAGATGCATGGGTTCATATGGGTAGACCTCCATTAAAGTCATCTTCTAATGTATTATATATGGTAAATCAAACTAAGGCCATGCCAATTAGAGTCTTAAAGGATGTATCTATTACTATATAGGGGGCCAAGTTCACTTTGGGGACTTTGAGGTCTTAGCACTTGTAGAAGTGGACAACTTCCTAGATCTACTTGGGCACCCTTGGTGCTATGCAAATAATGTTGATCTACATTTTAACAAGGGATATATAATTTTTGAGAACAAAGAGTAACGAGTTATTATCCCTTTGAAAAATGGTAAATCTACACCTTATGTTGAGCTTTTAAGTGAAGAAGATTTGAACAGAACTTATGTGCACACCATTCAAGATCCAGAAGTGCTTGAGCCATCTAAGGAAGGAGTCCTCCAGTGGGATGATGCACAATCCATCAATGGTACTACAAGTATTTTCTATGACAATTGGGCACATGGCACTTATGAGATGGTTGGGCACAAGGTAAGAAGTGCATTTGCGCACATAAGTAGGATGCGTTGTGTTAGGTGGTTAGGAAACAACCTTGTACCTTGGTACATTAGAAAAGGAAATCCTGAGGTATTCCTACAAGCCATGGAAGTATAATGGAAGGATCAGGTGACAAAAGTAATATGTTAGTTTATACCCTGCATGCGAGGACAACAACGTGATGGTGGATGGTTCATAGGGATAATCTAATAGAATGGAGAGAGGTGAGAGTTTCCCTATCAAAAAGGTTTCTCAGAAGTAATGCACCTACTCAAATATGTGAATATCATGGTAATAATCATGTTCAACACCACATTCAGAAATGTGAGAGACTTTGGACAAAGGGGCAGGAAGCTCCACCAGCTTCATTGAGGGTGCACAAGATTTATTTCACCTTGCGATGCTGCACATGCGCATGGTATGTTTATGCGGAGTTAAATAGAGAGAGTAGATATTGACAAGACTTGATTGTAGGTATGATATAGACTTTTGACTATTTCTCCACTAAACCTCCAGTGAATGAGGCATTACAGGTTATGAAGCGCTTGACTATGAGAGATAATGTAAAGGCTGAAGAACTCATTTAGGAGTTATTTGGTGAGTCGGGTGAAAGGAATGATAAGAATATTGTTCCAAGCTACGATCTTAGATGATAATAGCACACCACATTAAATTTGCAAAACATAAGAGCTAAAATACCATATATGGAAATCCATCATAATCCATAATGCTCAATACATTACAATACAATGACTTGAATTAATCAATAAGAAATATGTACATATAGGAGGAGGGAAGTTCAACTAATACCTAAATCAGTGGTGAAGAACTCCCACTAATTGATACTAGTAGTTAAGTTAACTCCAAAAGACTAGAAGGCTAACTCCACATAACTGAGAAGCTAACTCAACACAACTAGTAAGCTAACTCCACACAACTATTACGCCTAAGCAAGCTAACCCAACAAGTGTAGGGATAACAAAAGTGTAAGAATTATCCTAATAAATTAATAAAAGGATAAATAATAACCTACACTAACATCAGGCCTAGAAGAAAATTTCAACAAAGTAGATGAGACAGATGCAAAACTGTGTGAGTGTGTTTTCCTAGAGAAGGAGAAAGGAAAGATGGTCTACATGGTGGATGATGAAGAAGTGGAAAATTTGGACATAGATCATTTAAAGGGTACGTGTGAGGACTTAGACAGTGTGGATGAGAAGTCGCACACCTACCATGAACCTATGAAGATGAAGAAAGTGAACATTAGCACAAATGTTGAACCTAAAGAGGCCATAATTGGAGATTACTTGTCTGACTATGAAGTGGCTAAGATAATTGATTTACTACGTGATTTCCAGAACTTTTTTCCTAGAGGCTACCATGAGTTGAAAGGAGTGCATGAATATTTGTGTGAGATGAAAATTAAGCTAAAACAAGGTGCGTGCCTAGTCAAGAAGAGACCTTACAGGATGAACCCTAACCTGCACATAAAATTTAAAGAAGAAATTGACAAGATGTTGGAATCTGGCATTATTGAGCCCATAGAGGAATCAGAGTGGGTTATCCCTATGGTAATCAACATAAATAAATATGGAAGAATTAGAATTTGTGTGTACTATAGGGAGCTGAATGTTGCACGTGTGATTAATCCTTTCCTTACACCATTCATGTTAGTGCAAAATCATAGCACCCCCAAATGAGCTCTAAAAATCTACTTTTCTAAGGTAGGGTCATTTGGTGTGATTTGCATAACATTGAAATTTCCCCAAGGTGTGGGACCTTGAAAAGTGGGAAAGCTCTCCAGAGAAGGCTGGTTCCTCTTCCTAAACTACCTACCATGAGCTACTCCAGTGCAGGAAAACTAAATCTAACCTAATCTAACCATTCCAAGGAACCAAGGAGAGAGAAAGAGGGAAAAACAGAGCCTACACTAAAGCGGTGATACACCAGCAAAGGAAGTGAGATATTCTATTGAGGGAGAAAGAAATAAAAAAATGGAGATGAGGGAGGTCAGACAGAAGTGACATGGCCCTAGATCTACAAATCATCCATTAAACTCCATGAAACACAACATCTACGCACCTACAAATGTGAAATACATGCACAGAAAACCAAGACTGAAAGGGAGAGGCACGGAGAAACAACAAAATGATGCAAAGGGTTGAATAACACCACAAAAACACATTTTTTATTGCTCTAGAAGGTGCATAGACCATTACATTTCTGGAATAGAGTCATAAATATATTTATCGGCATGGGAGAAGGTTTGCTGCTCAAAAATGGTGCCAAGAAACAAATTTGACAAGGTTTCTCTATGCCCAAAATGTCTCTCCTCAAACGAGAAGTGTTACAGTATATATAGAAAGAAAAGAGAGAGAAGAGGGAAAAGTTAAATCCTATTTCAACCACCATAGGATATGCATTGAGTCCACTTTGAAAGTTCAACCACCGAATATCAATGCCTTCTACAAATCTACCCACAATATGTCACTTTTGGTTCCCAGTGAATCAAATCGAATCGGATCTGGTAGTTGAAGAGATTGGATTTTGCGTTAATGGCCTAGAAGACTCTTCTTCATTTTTCACCTACCAGGGCCACACGGCAGCCTGGCACTCATTTGGGATTCCCTTTTGATATGGGACACATGGCAGCTAGATTAGAGTAAAAATCGGGTTTGTGGGTCCGTAATTTACCTTTTCCCCCTTTTTGTGAAATGTAAAACTCAAAAAACTCCCGCGGCCCTAAAGCTCTTCTTGGACACGTGGCACTCTTTGGTTAGCTGAGGAGATGTGATTCCATCTTTTCCTTTGTGCCCTTTTTTTTCAAAAGGAAAATTTTCACCTTTTCCTCCGAACTCCTCGTTTTGGCTTTGACTCGGGCTCAAACGCTGACCTTTTCCCCCTTTTTTATTTTAGAGCCTGCATGAGTCTGTCAAATAGATTTAAGACACAGATTCATGTGACAGAGCCATTTCTTCTCTTTCTTCTCACATAGGGTCGTGGCCGATCCAATATTTTTCCCGAGGGTGAAATATGGATAACAATTTGGCGACTCACGGGGACATCTACCTGCTAGATGAAGAGACCAGTGGCCTTGAAGCATCCATTGGGCATGGATTTTACCTGATAAACATGAAATTGATCTAAAATTTTGAAGATCTGATCCCTGAGCCACTTGGAAACCCACTTGAACTTGGAGTTGAACTTCACCAAAAGCCAACTAAAATGGATTGTGCAAGAGCAATACAACAACACAAAAACTATGTACAAACTAAAAATCATACATGCTCCAAATGGAACATGCAGAGTGTGCAAAAGCACTTCTTCTACTAAAAACAAACCTACCTACACTACTCTAACCAAGAGCAAAGGGAGCTCAAACAAAGCCTACAACTGGCAGGGAGAAATAGCTTCCCTTCCTCAAAAATGGCAGCCATGTAACTGATTTGGCACTGAACATGGCTGGTTGGATGAGTGAAAAACTAACTACAAGCTGATCTTCCACCCAAATCACCAAAGTATCAATTGAGACAAATAAAATACCTCTTTTAGTTGCTCTGCATTTGGATTGAAGAGGTATGACAACTGATCCTTGGTGCTTTGTAGCTCATCCTCATGCCCTGAAATGGACATGACTGGTTTTGGTTTCTCCTTTGGCTCCAGTGAAGCCAAGTACCTGATTGGGCATGGTCTGATCCTTTGGATGTGCCCATTTCTTTGAAATTCAACTCCAAAAATGGAGTCTTCTTGTGGACCTTCTTGGGTGGATGGTGTGAGAGAGATGATGACATCCTCCTACCTTTTCTCTTCCTCCTCCTTTGAAGAACATGGAAGATCAAGATCTTCCAACCTTGGTTCCAGAGGGCCATTATGGAATGTAGGTTGTTGCACTTGGATGTTCTCCTTCATGGCAGCAGGTTCGTGTGCTTGGAAGGTTGAAGATGGAGGAAAAAATGATGTTATCTCCTCAGGATCCTCTTCATTAAAGCAATCTTCCAAGTCTGACAGGCAGTCTACCTCCTTGTTGTCTGTATTGCATGTGCTCTACCTCCTCCATGGTGCCTTCTTGATCTACAACTTGATCACCATGGATCCCTTCACTCTCAAACATGAAGTTTGAAAGATCAAACTCTTCTTCAACATCAAAGCTTGAAGGGGATGAAGTGGGAGGAAGAACTTGAATGTTCTTCTATAGCCTACTCCACACTTGGGGCCTCTGAAACTATATGGTCCTCCTCCTCTGCTGAAAAATTCAAACTCATCCACCACTGAATCTTTGACTTTGACCTCCTCTATTGGCTTGACCATCAAGGGGATCTTTGTAGACCCAAATCTAACAGCCCAACTCATCATATTGTCGGTTATTTCTTTTCTGTTGGACTCCTCTTCTTGTTGTCCTTGACTGGATTCTTGAGTATCTTCCCAACATGGACTTGGGAAAGCAAGAGGAGTGAGTTGGGGTTCAACCAGCTTTGCAATTGTTTGTGGTGGGGAGGGAGGTGGAACTTCTTGTTTGTTTGGAGGGGATGACTATTTGGAAGGGAAAAGGGCAGAAGAACTGAAATGGGATGGAAGACTAGGGGATGGAGAAATGGATTTCACACTTGGGGTAGCATACAATGGGAAGCTTGGAAATTGAAGCTCAAATTGAGATGGTGCTACTTGAGGAGTGGAGAGAAAATTACCAGATAATGGTGTAGGATTTACCCATTGACAAGGTTGCCTGACACCAAATTCATAGGCCTCGATCTCCTCAGTCCATTGTGCAAGTTGGGGCAGCATTTCAACCATGAAGTCTAGCTTCTCCTGAGGGTTGTAATGTCTTGGAAAAGGGCCTTCCCATGGACAAGGTGCCCTACAACCAATCTCAAATGCCTTCATTCATGCTATGCCCCTGGACTGCACCATGCCAACCTCCATTTTTTGAATTTTCTCTCAATAAACCAACATTCTCCACATAGTTGTCACCATTGTATGCACCCCTTGTTCTTGATAAGGTCCATGGCCAAACTGAATTTGTCTCTGCTCATATGGGTAAGCATAATGGTCCCTGGATCTAATCATAATGCTGATTTGGAGTTGGGAAATGCATTGGAGGTGGATTGCATTGTTGTAAGTGTGAGTTCCATGAAGGGAATGAAGTCATGATTGCACAACCTCATGGAATGGGAGAAAATGAAAGAGATGGAAGAAGAAAATGGATGAAATGAGTGGAAATGGATGGAAAAGGTTTGTAACTCAGAGAATGGGTTTTTGACCAGATGGAGTCCATATGTGCTTTGAATGTGCCTCTAAAGGCTGAAATATTCACCAAGAGCACATCAAACCTGATGAAGTGAAGTGGTAAGGTGCTTCAAACCTGTCCCACCGGGTGTTCCAAAACTATTAGTGTGAAATCACAACACCCCCAAATGAGTTCTAAAAATATATTTTTCTAAGGTAGGGTCATTTGGTGTGATTTACATAACATTGAACTTTCCCCAAGGTGTGGGACCTTGCAAAAGTGGGAAAGCTCTCTAGAGAAGGCTGGTTCCTCTTCCTAAACTACCTGCCACGAGCTACTCTAGTGCAGGAAAACTAAATCTAACCTAATCTAACCATTCCAAGGAACCAAGGAGAGAGAAAGAGGGAAAAAATAGAGCCTACACTAAAGCGGTGATACACCAGCAAAGGAAGCGAGATATTCTATTGAGGGAGAAAGAAACAAAAAATGGAGATGAGGGAGGTCAGACATAAGTGACACATGGCCCAGATCTACAAATCATCCATTAAACTCCATGAAACAAAACATCCTGCACCTACAAATGTGAAATACATGCACAAAAACCAATACTGAAAGGGAGAGGCACGAGAGAAACAACAAAATGATGCAAAGGGTTGAAGAACACCACAAAAACACATTTTTTTATTGCTCTAGAAGGTGCACAGACCATTACATTTCTAGAATAGAGGCACAAATACATTTTCCAGGCATGGGAGAAGGTTCGATTACTCAAAAATGGCATCGAGAAACAAATTTGATAGAGTTTCTCTATGCCCAGAATGTCTCTCCTTCTCAAACGAGAAGTGTTATACATATATATAGAAAGAAAAGAGAGAGAAGAGGGAAAATTCAAATCCTATTTCAACCACCTCGGATATGCATCGAATCCCACTTTGAAATTTCAACCACTGAATATCAATGCCTTCTACAAATCCACCCACAATATGTCGCTTCTGGTTCCCAACGGATCGAATCAAATCGGATCTGGTAGTTGAAGAGATTGGATTCTGCGTTAATGGCATAGAAGAATCTTCTTCATTTTTCACCTACCACAGCCACATGGAAACCTAGCGCTTGTTTGGGCATCCCTTTTGATATGGGACACGTGGTAGCCAAATTAGAGCAAAAATCAGGTTTGTGGGTCCGTAATTTACCTTTTCCCCTTTTCACAAAACGTAAAACTCATAAAACTCCCGTGGCCCCGAAGCTCTACTTGGACACATGGAACTCTTTGGTTGGTTGGGGAGATGCACTTCCATCTTTTCCTTTGTGCCCTTTTTGACAAAAAAGGAAAATTTTCACCTTTTCCTCCGACTCCCCATTTTGGCTTTGACTCATGGGCTCAAACGCTGACCTTTTCCCCTTTTTTTTAAATTTTAGAGCCTACCCGAGTCTATCAAATAGATTTAAGACACATATTCACATGACAAGTTGTTTCTTCTCTTTCTTCTCGCACAGGGTCATGGCCAATCCAATATTTTTCCTCGGGGTGAAATATGGATAACAATTCACTGAAGAAATATTGGAAGGCGTTGTAGGGTGCAAAATTTATTATTTTACAAATGGATTCTCTTGGTATCATCAAGTAAGAATTGCTAAAGAAGATAAAGAGAAGACAACTTTCACCACTGAATGGGGAGTTTTTGTATATAGAGTGATTCCCTTTGGATTGAAGAATGCGCCTGCAGTATTTTTGCGCATTGTTGTTCAAGCATTCCAGATTTTATTCACAAATTCTTGTAGGTTTACTTTGATGATTGGACCATGTATGGGATTATCAAGGATCATTATGACAATTTGAGGTTAATGTTTGAGAGGTGCAGACAGTTAAGCATCTCTTTAAATATCAGGAAGTGTATATTTTCTACACCTTTAGAACTCTACTAGAGCATATCATCTACAAGGAGGGTTTGTTAGTAGATCCAGCTAAGGTTACAGTCATCTTAGGCTTGGAGGAGCCTACTAGTCAGAGTGAGGTGCATGGATTCTTGGGCCACACAGGGTATTACAGAAGTTTATCAAAGGATATGCTAATATTTTTGTGCCCTTGGAGGAGCTATTAAATGGTAAAGGAAAGTTCTATTGGGGAGAACCACATTAGTGCACATTTGAAGCACTGAAGGAAAGGCTTACTATGACACCTATTCTGTGTTTTCCTTCATGGAATATACCTTTTCACGTACATGTGGACGCCTCTGGCATGGCCATTAGCACAATTCTAGCTCATCCTGGAGAAGGTATTGTATATCATCCTATTTGCTTTGCTAGGAGAAAGTTGAATCCTGTAGAAAACAAAATTATATAACTATGGAGCACGAGGCTTTATTAATGATCTACGCACTGCATAAGTTTTCTCATTACTTGATAGCAACACCATTTTTTTTCTATACAGATCATATGGAATTAAGATACTTTGTGAACAATCCCTTCTTACAAGGGTGCATATGCCGATGGGTTCTCTTATTCCAGGAGTTTAAATTTATAGTGATGGTAAAGCCAGGTGAAAGAAATTTTGGCCCAGATCACTTATCAAGGATTCAATCAGGAGAGGACATGCAAAGTATTGAAGATATAATGTCGGATGCACAATTATACATGTTTAATCACGTGCCCTTGGAGTTAGAGGATATTGTTGTCTTTTTTACACACAGGTATGACACCCAAGGAATGAAGGCATTGGAAAAGAAACAACTTGCAATTCACATTGCACCTTTCATGTTGATCAATGGTGACTTATACAAACTAGGCCAAGATGAATTATTGCACCGATGTGTACTAGAGCATGAGTGAATGAAAATCATGGAGGAGGCTCATGGTGGTATTGCAGGTGGACACTATGTAGGTGATGCCACCACGTGCAATATTCTACTAGCTGGTTTATGGTGGGAGACCTTGTACAAGGATTGCAAAGAATATTGCAAGGCATGTGATCATTTTCAACTTATTGGAAAACATGGGAAGAGAGATGAAATGCCTTTGAGGCCTATTGCTAGCGCATAACCTTTTGAGAAATGGGAAATTGACTTTGTGGGTCCTATTTCCCTAGCCGAATGCAGAACTCGATCATGTTATATCATCACTTGTACATATTATCTTACAAGGTGGGTGGAAGAGGCACCTATAAAGGATTGTACAACAAAAACAACAAAAAGGTTCTTGTGGGAAAATATTCTTACTAGGTATGGATGTCCCTTAAGTTTGACAAGTGATAAAGGCACTCATTTCCTTAATGAGACCATCAAGATTTTATTGGATGAATTTATGGCTACACACCATAAGACAACACCTTATCATCCTCAGGAAAATGGGACTATTGAGGCTTTCAACAAGATATTGAGCTAGACTTTGAAAAAAATTGTGATGTTGGAAGGAAAGATTGAGATGATAAAGTTTCTTTTGTACTTTGGGCATATAGAACAACCTATAAATGGTTTAATAAGGAAACACCATTTCAGTTGGTGTTTGGTGTAGAAGCAGTTATTCCCATGGAACTCATGTTACCTTCTTTGCATATTGCGCATGTGTGAGGTCTAGCTTATGAGAAAGCATTGGAAGAGAGAATTTACAAGTTGATACAAGTTGATGAGAAGCACGCTAGAGCATGATGGATTCAAAAGTAAGAAAAATCTAGGTAGAAGGCATGGCATGACAGGCACATCAAGGACAAGAAGCTTGAGGTTGGGTAGATGGTACTTCTTTATGATTCAAAGTTTCTGCACCACCTAGGAAAGCTTAGGGTTCATTGGTTGGGACCATATTTTATCACTCATATACTTGAATTAGGTTCTTTCTTCTTAGAGGTGCTTGATGGAGCATAGTTTCCCAATTACTTCAACAAGAGTAGGCTAAATCCCTACTATAAATAAGCCTTCTTTGTGTTTTTAGTAAGGTAATATTTTCATTTAGATTATATTTCCCTTACTTTATTTCCCTTAATGTGTTTCCTTCTTCATCGTTATGATTTGTCAATTTAGTTCAATGTTTTGTGTAATAAGCGTGCTTGCACGCGTGAGTTGATTGCAATCTGAAGTGTTTTCAAGTGCAGAGGACTACACATACCCTTAGTGTGGGGTGGTTTTCATTCAAATATGGGTATGCATAAGGAAATACTTGTGCAGGTGGTTTCTCTTGTTAGAAAGTGTAGATAGTATGGAAAGGTGCTGTAGAAAGAGAATTGCTCCTAAAGAAGACCATAGTTGGAAAAAATGAATGCACAGTGTAACGTGAGTTAAGTTACTAGTCGTAGAAAATACTTAGAGGAAGGCATAGTGGCGAGGTACTTTGGTGCATGGAAGCACATGAAAGGAGGTATGTAGCCAAAAGGTAGAAAGGCACACTAGAAGGTTATGGTTGTAGTGCAGAGGAGTATCACGTGGAAAATTTGGTAAATGGTCAACTAATGAGAGGATCGGTGGTAGGTGGAGGAGCAATAAATGTGATAACATTTTCAAAATATATATAAGGACATGATGTGGGTTCATTTTTACCTTTGTGATCATGAGTATTTGAGTGAGATAATTACGACCGAGCCGAGAAAGATGCGTTGAGGTGTAAATAGTTGTGAAACTAAGCGAGGAGAGTAGATTTGTGCATGAACTTGGCTTGCATCCCCATTGGAGAAGGTTTTAAGCAAAGCAGAGGCATGCGTAGAGGAGAAATAGAGCACCAAGGTTTGAGAAGAATATAGGGCACATGATTTGAAGCTAGGGCATGTAATTTCAATCTAGGGCACAAGAATTTTCTCAACAGAAGTAAAAAGGCACGACCTTATTTTACCATGGCACCAAGGAGAGCACTAGAGTAGGAAAAAATGGAAATAAGAAGGTATAAAACCAAGGTGGAGATCGAGGATTCCCTCGAAAGAAAGTTTTTAGAAATGCAGTACCTAGAGGATGTAATCATGGGACATGACTAGGATCCTCATGTCCACAGAGCAAGGTAAGTGACTACAATCATCACAAACCTGACAACAAGGAAGAGTTGGATGTGTTATTAAACAGAAAGACAAACAAGCATGCAATGATCGATGACATATTTGTCTATGATGATGCTAGAGAGAAGTTGTTGAAGAAGGTAGGGGTATTGTAGCTATATGAACTCCCTTACTTTGGAAAACCTGAGAAACTATATCAATGGATTATGAACAAAGTCCATGAGGAATTATTTTATTTTGTTGGGCTGTGGATGAGGATCATCGCGCTCTTAATTACGAGCCTAACAAGTTTGAAGGGAATAGGGATAGAGATTACAGTGACTTAACTGAAAAAGTAACTATTTTGGCCACCCGTAAGGAGTGGGTTACACAAAGGGTCCACGTGGAATGGACATTTACAAGCTAAAAAAGTACCATGTTGTGCAGGTGGTTGTACACTTACTCACAAGGTTGAATGATCAGGAAAGGTGGTCACAAGTGAAAAACATGTGGCTACACATTACCAAGAAGATGTCACAGGGAGAAATTTACAACTTGGAAGGATCCATAGCAGATACCATCATTTAAGAATCACGCAAAGGTGAGAAGATAAGCTTTGGCACCATTTTTCTATCTCTTTTTTTGTTAAAATTGGAGTGCTCGATGGGCCAAAGAACAAGAATTGGGAGTATCCTACAGAGAAGAAGTCTCTAGCAGAGAGGTTTGAGAAGTATTTATGTGAGGGATCTATGAGTGTCCCATTCAAACAAAGGGAAAATATGTGGTATGATAGACTTTGTGTGGCCTTCAAAGAGGAATGGAGAATTCCTAAGGAGTTGTTATCAGTTGTTGGGAAGTCGGTACAATTTGTTGTGTACCAAATTTTTGCATTACATTTTGTAATGAAGGATGGGACATGGAGCCCCTGGTGTAAACTCCCTTATGCCTTTACAATGTGATTCTTCTAGGTGGCATTTCACAGGTTTGATGATGCATGTGAAGGTTAATCTACAATATAGACAAGATATATGTGACTACCATACCTTGAGAAAGACTTACACATACCTAGGTAGGTCTTCTTATATTGAGAGGTTCATATTAGATGATATAACCATGAGGCATGTTAGTTTGGCCATTGGCGATAGTGGGGCCACACTGATTTATATCCATCTTAAGCCTAGGCTGGAAAATGGTAAGTATGTTGAAAATGAATTTATGCTACCAAGCCCACCAAAGGGGAAACATATAGTTGGGAGCCTGGTGGCTAAAAATCCCACTTCACCATTAGAATAATAAGAATATGAGCAGGAGAAAGTGGTGGTTTAGCATGCAGGGATAGAGGAAACCCTCAGACACTAAGGAAAGTGAGCATGAGATTACTCCTCCCCAAGAAGCAATAAGAGGAGGAAGACTTAGAAACATACATACTAGACTTAGATGCAGGCCCAATAAATGAGGAACACCAATTTAAAAGGGTTTTAAGAAGGACAAGGACTCAGTGTGTGGGGCCATCACAACCTCCACACAGATCACCTCAGATCTCCCCACAAAAATAAGTACTTGAGTAGAAGAGGAGGAGAAAGTTAAAGCTCAAGGAAGATGAAGAGGATGATTCTAGTGAAATCACACCAGGGACCCCGGTGTAGCCCAAAAATATAGAGGAGCCTCGTGATGAGGAAATGAAAGATGATGAAGAGGGGGTCAAGGAGACAAGAGGAAATGGATGAGCCATCTAGCGTGCCTTGCTCCACACAGGAAGGTGAAGGACCCACTGTAGATTCTAGCACCCAGGTTCCCAAGGGAAAGAAAAGAAAGAAAGGAAAGGCATTTGAGGACTATGTGACTCTGGCTATGGGGTACATAGAGGACTCCAAAGATCATTTGTGTCAGGTTCAGTAGCATAGTAGGGACAAAGTATTTATATGGTTGGGAGTTAATGAACCCATAAATGGCCAATGCGTAAACTAGAAAGTAGTTTTCCTGGTCCATGTAGACACACATGGACAAACCAGGTTTTGATGTGTGCGAAAAGTAATGTGTCTTGCTTCGGGTAAAGAAGAAACCATAGATTAGGCACATGACTATCAAACCTCCTGTAATTTTAATGAGCAAGTAAGCAATTCCTTGGTCAATGTATCTGCTGAAGTGGCACGGAGGAACATTGATAAGGCATCCACCATTCAAGCGCTACTTAAAGATAACAAGGATAATACTACAGAGATAAAGCGCTTGAAAGTAGAGAAGGAATGAGAAGAGGAAAATAATGAGGCCTTTGTTAGCATGGATAAGGAACTTGGTGATCATATCCTTAAGGTAAGGCCTCATTTGGAGTCTAAAGTTCCTCAAAATTTTCCTCTGCAATGCATTATTTGTGCACTCTGGTGGATCTAGTTTTTAATAAAGAGCTGTTGTTATGGCTGCACCAAAAGATCCTACAAAAGAAACAACAAGAGCAAGGGCTACCATTTTTAGGAAAATTTCAAGTTTTGAGGCCTTGCTCCAAACATTGAAAGATGAGCTAAAGAAATCGGATCAAGCTTTGAACATGTGTACAACGCCAAATGCCATAATAAGAACCAAAACTATAGTATAGGATAATGAAGTGTTGAAGGAAATGAAGGATGAAACACTTGGGTGTGTAGAGAGGTTAGCCCTGGTAAAACAAAAGTGTGAGGCCCTTACAGCAGCCGAAGATCCACACAAAGATAGGATCAATGAACTTGGGAAACTCATAGTGCAAAAATGGACTTCATGGAGGGAATGGTCTTAAGTATGGAAAATGTTGTCTAAGTGTTGTAGAATCAAAAGGAAAAGATCACTCATGATGAAATGGATGCCATAGTGACAGACATTTTGAAAAAGACAGGGAGCATGCTAAGTGACTAGCAGACCTTGGAGGATGAACTAAAAATACATATCCAGAGTTAGTCCTTCCTAAGAGGAAGAAGGGTACTACAGAGTAAACTTCATTCTTTTGTATAATTCCTCATTCATTATTTCATTCCTTATTATTTATTATTGGAGAAATAAGAAGGAATTACCCATTTTGGGGTGACAATGTAATTTAGTGTGGGGTAATGTTGAGAAGATATCATATTGCTCTAAGGTGAAGGCACATAAAATATGTGTGCACTAGAGCAAGGTGCATTTAAGGGCATCAAAGAATAGTAGAATAAGTGCGTGTTAGAACACTTTGAATTCAGGAATTAGCCAATTTTTGGATAAGGCTATTCTTAGAGATAGTGTGCTAAGCACATAAAGACATGAAGACTTGTGGTCCATGCAATGGTATTTTGGGAACAAGCAACAGCTGAGTGTCATGCATAGTTTAGGCTAATAATAGGATTTCTACTTAGAGTTAACTATAGGAAGTCTATTCTTAAGAGCACTTGCATGTTGTGCATCCTTTTATAAAGGCACATGGCTATTATTAGCATGTGACCTATTTTGAGAAGTGCATGGGTGGTGAAGGAAAGTCCTCACCCCTATATATATATATATATATATATATATATATATATATATATATATATATGAGTGAATTATTGTAGAGTTATGTGAGTGAATTATTGTATGCTTTGCCGGTTTGTCACATGCATGACTCATGGAGATACTTTATAGTGTATGGAGCTTCTTTGTTTTACAATATTTAATACAATGGTTCATATTGGTTGGATAATGGTGTTGAACATGACCGAATATGGTTCTTGCATGGTAAATCTTGTTATAATCATTGTTTAGTTCATCTTACATATACTCTAAGATTTAGATCTGGTTTATGCATTGTGTTGATTATTATTAGTAATGAATCTGAATACCTATATGCACCATCATGCTAACATTCTATACAAACAACTCTAAAGAGGGACTTGGTGCATTTGTGTGCTTCGGTGAGTGCTCAGCTTAGTCGGTCCGAGTGATGTGCCAAAGATGCATGGGTTATTCACGGTGAATTCTAGGCTGCATCAATTAGATATATATGCAAACTAGAAACCAAAACCAAATTGATTTCCTAAATATAATCCTCTTAAACACTACCTCAAATTGAGCAAAGATGAAAGGGAGATAGAAGAAATACATATAACTTACCAACGAATAACCTCCCTTGATGTTGTAGTTGTGCTCACGATGATTGGATAGAATTATTTTCTTCAGATTTGTGGAAGTAAATGGACAACAATTCCTCTCTGTGTATTGAAGAATGCTTATGGATGCTTGATAAATTTGTAAATGGATATTAGAGAGATTTTTAGGAATTTTAGCAGTACTTTGTTATGATTTCTAAGGATTTCTTCCATGGATGATGGCATGCTAGTTTATAGTTTTTAGAAGAAGAAATGGAGGAATGGAATATTGCCAAGTAGATGGAAGATCAACGATTAGTATTGAATGAGAATATAGAAGAGTATAGATGATTATATAATTAGAAAATTCTAGTATTATGGAGAAATATCCATTGAATTTAAAATTAAATGGATAAAAGTATAAAGTTATAGAGGCTTCTAGAATTAGAAGCTTCTCGAAATAAAGGAGGTGGGATTAATTCTAGAATTATGGAGAAATATCCATTGAATTTAAAATTCAATGGAGAAGAGTAGAAAATTAGAGAGGCTTCTAAAATTAGAAGCTTCTAGAAATAGAGGAGGTGGGATTAATTTTAGAATTAGAAGATTCTAGAATTATGGAGAAATATCCATTGAATTTAAAATTCAATGGAGAAGAGTATAAATTTAGAGAGGCTTCTAGAATTAGAAGCTTTTAGAAATAGAGGGGGTGGGATTAATTCTAAAATTAGAAAATTCTAGAATTATGGAGAAATATTTGTTGAATTTAAAATTCAATGGAGAAGAGTAGAAAGTTAGAGAGACTTCTAGAAAGAGAATCCTCTAGAAATAGAGGAGGTGGGATTTGTATGAAGAGAAAAATCACAGTGAATGAAAGATAAACAATAAACAATACAAACCTTCCAGTAACCTTCCAATGCAAACCTAGGTAAGATTGTAGAGACTTTTTCTATGGAACCTTGTAAATGAATGTGGGTGCTCTTGAATGTTCTCCAAATTTGACTGCAAATGCTACAAACACAAATACTTTGGAAAGCTTCAAATGCAAATTGACAGAGTTTATTTGTAAACAATTCAGGAGGATTTGTAAGAGAGTAAAGTTGCAATTTATAGAAGCAAAAGTGGTTGGAAGTTGGTTGAACACACTTGAATGCACATGCTAAAAATAACATTGGAGGAAGTTACAGTAGTGTCGGGGCATTTAGGGGTAGTAATGGATTTAATTGCAGAAGTTGCATCTCGGAAGGTGGTTGTACGTGCGATTCAATTTCCCCCACCTTTCTAGGATTCTAGAAGTGCAGTTAGCTAGTATGAGGATGTGGAGTCCAAGTGGAGTCCAAGTGGTTAACTGAAATAGGTAGAATTAAATAACTAAATTTAATTGGTATTTAATTGTGAGGAGATAATTAACCATTTAAATAAATAAATGTTTAATTATATTAGCTAGAAGGTGTTAGGAATTAATTTAATTAATTCCAAGAGAATGGTATAATTAAATTAATTAAATTAAATTAATTGTGAGGAGATAATTAACCATTTAAATAATTAAATGTTTAATTATGTTAGCTAAGAGGATGTTAGGAATTAATTTAATTAATTCCAAAGGCATGTTAGAATTAAATTATATTAATTCCAATGGGTAGGAATATAACTTAGGTAATAGAATTAATTTTAATTAATTCTAAAGGGGAATATTTGAATGATGAAATTAATTTAATTAATTCCAAAAGGGGTGTACTCTGGTGAAATAGAATTTATTTAATTAATTCTAATTAGATAGAAGCGGGATAGAATATGTATGTATTTTTAGGGTGTCTACATTTTGCCCTCTTTAAAGTGCTATTGCAAAGTAATAGTGCTTTTAAAGATAATAGATGCATGCAGATCGACAAACAAAAAATTGTGAAGCTTCAAGATGCCCCAACAAGGTAATGGTAGAGGAATTCCCCCTCAAGTGGTGGATGATGCAGTAAGAAATGGACAACTACTTGATAGGAAGGAAAAACAAGGATTGGAACAAGGATGGTAAAAGGAATGTGTTTGTAGCATGAGTGTTATTTGGAGAGTAATTTTTAGAGCAACTTGATATTTGTTGTTGCACAATAGAGTTGTCACCATGATTATGAAAGAATCAAGATGGTTAACCCAAATTCATAAACAAACACACACAAAAAAGAAAAGATATAAAGGAAAACAAACCCAATATATAAAGTAGGTGTCGGTGTCAACATCAAGGTTATAAAGGAATAAAGATGTGATCACAGTACTTGTAAGTGGTCCAAAAAGAGTAAACATCAACAATGTAATACAAATTTGAAAAATAAGACAATCAACTATGCCCCTAATGTGTGCCACAATGATGATTAAGTAGATACAAATGCTCCCAAATGGGAATAGGATCAAACTGGAAGAGCGGAGTTAAAGCGACTCCTTATGAAACTCTTGTTGAATCCGTTGTGCAAATGATCAAAGTTGAAATTGCCCTAGGTGAAGTTATATCACAAAGGAAAAACAATTGTGTGACTTGCCCCAAGCAGAGTTAGCATATCATGCAAAGGGAAGAAAGTGATAGTTGTAAGATTGGCACGAGCACTAGAGTAATAGATAAAAGTATGATGTTTATCAAGATTGTATGGAAATGTTGAATGATTTACTTTAAGGGTTTTCAAATTGTATGATTTATGTGCCAAATGAATGTTTGTTTGATTTTTTTATTATTTTATTTTTTGGATTTTTTGAAATATTTGATTTTTTAGATTTTCGCAAGTTTGGAAATACAAATGCAAACAAAAAAATGAAGAAATTCCATGGCTTAAATAAACCAGGAGGAAAACACAACACGTGCAAATGACAAAAAGATATAAAATAAGCAATAGAAAGAAACCCAATATGAACATGAAGGAACCACACCAAAGTTATACGTGAACTAGGATGTGAATAAATTTCTTGGAATTGGTCCACAGTAAAGATAAACAAAGTAAAACACAATGAAAAACTAAAATAATAAACAACATCATCACAATGTTAACAAACTATAACAATACAATACAACGTGTAAAAATGACATCTAATGACACTTTGAATGTGTTCCACATTGAAGAACTAGAAATATTTGAATGCCCCCAAGTGATAGCTTAGCACGCAGATGATTGGATCGGGGTGAAGAGTGGAGTGATACTTAGATACTCCAAAAGATACTCTTGTCAAATCCCATTAAAGTTTGATTTGTATTGGATTAAAATGTAAAATCCAAATGTGCCCTAAGAAAAGTTATATTGTGAAAGGGTAAATGAGTGCCTCGAGCATAGATATACACCATGGGAAAGAAATATGAGTATGATCTGGAATGATCATGAGGAGTTCCATAAAATGGATAAGTTGTTGAATTGTGTTATCCAGTTGCTGAAATTTTGTCATACATTATCTGAATGTTTTGATTATGACAGTTTGAAACTATTTTTGGAGTTGTAGACAATTTTATTTTTTTTGTGTTTTTGAACAACTTTATATTGTTTTTTCTTAAGTTTTATGAGACATTTATGAATTTTTTTTTATATATATATTACAACTCGGTAAAAAGGTACACTACTTGAAAGTAGGTGTAAAATAATTAAAAGCATTCCATTCCATTGGTAGAAATGTAGATGATAAAATGATAGGGTATTTCACTCCACTCGTGGCTCCACACAACTAGGAAGATGCAAGGGCTCATCACCGAGATCCAAGAAGGACATGAAAATGAGATGAATAGTGATATGAAAGGTGAAGATAATGGATGCGAAGACACAAGGTGTAACAATGATCCATGTGAGAAGAAATGCAACTCATCTCCAGTCAAGATTACTTGACCGATTACAAGATGATTCCACTTTTAGGTTTTGACTCGACTTAGATCCATTGATGGCCTAATGATTAGAAAAATCTGATTGAAGGAATTGGTGTCTCTCTTAACATGAGCAACTAAATCACTTCCTAGGATATTTTTGATTAAGCACTTTGATTCAAATTTCATAAAGGCTTTATTGAATGATTATTTATTGATTTTTGTGAAGGAAACCCTACATGTTTCCTCATGCCATCAGTAAAAGGCAAGGTCTCAACACCAAAGACAAAATGTAGGTGAGTAAGGGCTTTCTCCATTCCCAGTCTCATACTACCAGTAAGAAGTATGGGCTTATCACCAAAGATTGTGAAGGATGAAAGGTGTATTGATTTTATAATTTCCGTATATTTTAGATTGATTAAATTTTCCTTGTATGTTGATAGTGTGCTTATTGGGAAGGAACATTGTGCTCCCAAGTCTCAGCCTCATGTGACTAGTAGGATGCAAGGGTTCAACACCGTAGATTGAGATGGGCGGTCAAAAGGATCGGGTAAAGAAGTTTAGTGATTTCTATTAAAGAGATAGAATATTTGAAAGGAGGTTTTTTCCATCAGTAAGCTTCAAGACAAAACCGTAGGTAAAAATATTTGAAATGGTAGAAACCATAACAAAGATGAGACACACAATGCCCAAGAAGAACAAGGTTAACATGTGTCGGAATAGGTGAAGAAGGTGAGTATATGATAATGGTATGATTAAGGTATCTACCAATAGATGGAATGCCTAACATTATTTGTACACACTTTTCCATTTCTGATTGGAAAATAGTGCTCTAATACAAAGTTTTATTATCTTTTTGTGATTTTTGAGTTTTCTAAATTTTGGAGAATGAAGGTTTGAAATGGATTCGTCAAGAAAAGTTTTTGTTTATTGAATTTGAATGGTCCTGAGATACAAGACTTGTGTAGACAAATGCAATTCAAGATGGAGAATCAAAATATTCGATAAGTCCTAAAATACGATACTTTGACGGACATGAGCCAAGTCAAAGGAGGAAACCAAAGTTTTGATAAGTCTTGTAATATGAGACTTGGGTGGATAGGAGCCAAGTAAAAAGATTGAATCAAATGATTTGATGGGTCCTAAACTACTAGACTTGGGTAGACAAGATCAAATTCAAAGGATGTGTGATTAGATAAGTCTTCGATGAGATCAAAAGACATATGTGATGTTAGAAGAAGATTGTCGATGCGGGGAAGATGTTGAGATACATATTCACCTATGAGTGAAAGAGCACGAGGAAAGAAGAATAAATCTCTAGATGTAGACTCAGGGTTCCTTGTAAGCCGTAGAGAGGAAATAGTCAATGTTTCTCCTTCTAGGTTATGAATTAGTTGATTTGATGAAATATTTGCAATTAAATCTTGAAACGGTTAAATAAGGATATTCCTAGGTATACGTACCTCAAAGAATGTACGCATGTAGATACCTTGAAAGTAGGAATCATCGTTGATGATATTCCTATAGGATGGATCATGTGAGGTATAATGGACATAGAAGGTTGCGGTGTCGCAAGTGTCCAAGATTGTTGTGGTTGTATTTCGACAACAAGACTAGAGATGTTAGGCGTAGGAGTTGGAATAGGAAGAAAGGAATCAAGCTCAATGGGGTTTGACGATGGACCCTCTTATCATGTCAAGGGTTATTGGAGAGTCTTGAAGAAAATTAAAGTTATCGTTAGGTGTTAGAAGATTGTCCGAAACATGTTCAATGTCTGTTTGGACTATAGGAAGAAAATATGTAGAAGAAATGGATTGGTTTTAAGGGGGAGATAATTGACCTTCATCGTGATCTTGTAGAATGTTAGTATGAATAGAAGTGGGAATAATAGTCAACTCTTCATTTGATGGTGTGGAAGTTGACACGTCATTGGTTGCGAGAGCTTCATCGTCAAGATCTACAAAGATCTCTCCATCATCAATTAAGTCTTGGACATAGTTCTTAAAACATGTACATTTATCAGTTGAGTGGTCATCAATGCGATGAAAGTCACAATATGCATGAGGTTTGTACCAATATAGCTTAGGTTATCCTTCAATCCAAGGTCTTGTAAGGGGATATTTTATCATCCCAACAACTTTGAGTTGATGAAAGACACTAGAGAGACTTTCACCGAGGGGTGTAAACTTACGTTTAACTTTACGCGTAGTGTCTTGGCTAAGTTGTATGATTGGATTTTTGATTGATTGGGCATGTATGTTGGCCATATTGTGATTATTCGTGACACCAGCAGTGATGACATTACGGTTGCGATTGATGTACCAAGATTCATCATGAGAAATTCTAGTATGGTGATTATTGCGAGTGAGGTTTTGGGAAAAATGTTTGACAAACTTCTCTGAGAGGTCCACAAAGGTGGTAATAGATTCCTTTGAAAGGTGTAAGAACCAATCAAAATATTCTCCTCCTAGAATTCTAGGAAAAAGGCACAAGAGAAAGCTATCGTTATATGCCACTTCATGACATGCTATGGAAAATTATTTGATATGTTGTCTTGGATCAATTTTTCCCTTGTATTTATAAAATTTGGGTGTCTCAAAAGACTGTGGGAAGGGTATGCATAATATGTTCATATTAAAAGGGTATGGACACAATTCATCAAAATTGAATTGTTTGCGTTGTTTTTTCATACCCGCAATGGTGTCTTTCATCATTTGTGGTTTTGTTGTGTGTGTTTGTTTGTACTCCTTTGACAACCTGTAGTTAGTAGTTTTTGAGTGTTTTATCCACCTTTTTAAGAGTGGGTCCTGTAATAAAGGATTAGAAAGTTCACCTAAGGTAGGTAGAGGATAAACCAAAAGAAGCAAGTTCATGCTTTTGATTTCCAAGATCGCTTAAAAAGCGAGGAAAGAGCATACACGTAAAACAAGCTTTGATTTTTTTAAATGTTAATTCCCAAAACAAACAGAAACCATCATGTTTCTAATTTCTGAGATCACTTTTAAAGTGCAAGGAAAGAGCATACGCATGAGGTTGTTACGTTAAAAAAATGAATTAAAGTTAAAAAAACTACAATTTTTTTATTTTTTTGAAAAAAAACAAGTGTTAGAAGAAATGAAACCATAATTTTTCTATAAATCTAAATCAAAAATTATTTTTCCATTGCATATATATTTTCAATACCTTTCATAAAAAAAAAAGTCATTCCGAGTTCGGGAGAAAAATTTATGGCTTCCGAAGATGGGCTACGGTAGCGCTCTCAATGAAAAATTTGAATGTGAGAAAAATGCCCCGACAACTGGTTTTTAATTTTTGACTTCTGTACTTCACCTGAGAAGCTAAAATTTTGACAGCAAGGTTAAAAAAGAACAATAAACATAAAGAAAGAGTTAGATCACAAAATGATTAACTAAAATGAAAGAAAGAAAAATGTGGAGAGTCCCACCGGGTGTGCCAAAATGTATGCAGAGAAAAATCACAGTGAATGAAAGATAAACAATAAACAATGCAAACCTTCTAGTAACCTTCCAATGCAAAAATCAGTAAGATTGTAGAGACTTTGTATGTGGAACCTTGTAAATGAATGTGGGTGCTCTTGAATGTTCTTCAAATTTGAGTGCAAATGCTACAAACACATATACTTTGGAAAGCTTCAAATGCAAATTGACAGAGTTTATTTGCAAACAATTTAGGAGGATTTGTAAGAGAGTAAGCTTGCAATTTATAGAAGCAAAAGTGGTTGGAAGTTGGTTGAACACGGTTGAATGCACATGCTAAAAATAACATTGGAGGAAGTTACATTAGTGTTAAGGCATTTAGGGGCAATAATGGATTTAATTGCAAAAGTTGCATCCGGGAAGGTGGTTGTATGTGCAATTCAATTTCCCCCACCTTTCTAGGATTCTAGAAGTGTAGTTAGCTAATATGAGGATGTGGAGTCCAAGTGGTTGTTGACTAAAATAGGTGGAATCAAATAACTTTAAATTTAATTAGTTAACCATTTTTAATTATATTAGCTAGAAGAGATAATTAACCATTTAAATAAATAAATGTTTAATTATATTAGAATTTAATATGATGTATGGAGCCTCCCAAACCTCCTCAAGTTCCCTCTTCCTATTAGTGACACATTTTTGGCCTTACGCATGCATGATTGCACTCCTTGGTCTTTCAAAACATGATTTCACACCCCTCATCTTGTACAAACATGCTTATGAACCCTAGTCTTTCACAAACATGTTTTCACACCCCTTAGTACTCCATTGCAAGTTTGGTGTTTCCCTTACTCCTTGCTTCCATTTACACACACATTTCAAATTTATACTTCCCCAAAAACACAAATCCAAAAAAAGGTGAAGTGCAACATATGAAACCACAAAAAGATTGTTTTTCCACCTCTCATGTCCACCAAAACCACTTTTGTGCCCTAGCTTGCTCAAACCTTGTTTTGCTCATATCTCTTGATTCCTTGGTCGAATCACTCTCAAATTTTGAGCACATCCTCCTCTTGAAAACACCTTCAAGATTATATGAATAACATGTAATATTTTGGAGTGGATTATTTTACACGATAGCTTAAAATTCATAAGTTAAAACCCTATTTTGCAAAACCACTCAAACTTGATTTGATCGTTGCTTAAAAACCACATGACAGAAACTTTACAAATGATCTCTCCTTGAAAAAAACTTCATTTTGAGCTATTAATCACGTGATAATATTAATAAATTCATGATTTATAATCAAAACCATTTTTTCCTCCAAAACCACCTCCATGCCCTAGATTTGTAATACTTGTTTTGCTCATATTTTTGAGCTCCTGCAATTATGCTTGGGAGCATCATTTACAAGCATGGAAATCATAGATAGGTGTTTTGTGGTCATCAGAGTGTCATATGAGTGATTTTATCTCCATTTTTTCATTTTTCAAATTCAAAATTGTATTTAAACCAGTATGGTAAGAGTGAATATGCTTGTAATGAGTTGTTAATAGTTAAGTTTGACTAAGGGTGGTTATAGGCTAAACAAGGTCATGAAGACAAAGTAAGTAGATGGGAGTTGTTGTACACAATCTTATGAGTTATTTTGGGATGATGTTTATTATGTTTTCATGATTATCATGTTTTTGAGTCAAAATAGGTATAGTTGAGAAATGCTAGGAGTTAGTAAATGAGGTCTAAGTTGGTAAAATCCATCTTTGGAGGATGAATTCAAATGAAAACCAATGTAATTTGATATTGTTACATGAATAATACATGAGTAGGTAGTTTGAAAAAGAAATCATAGTGTTAATTTTGAAATTTAGAGTGTTTCTTTGCATTTTCCATATAACCCGAAGACAGGACAGTGAGCAGAGATATTACAGTCAACCTTAGAGAGTATATCTCTTCCTACTATCATTTTGAACATGTGAAAGAGATCATTACAAGCCCATTAAAATTTATTTAGGGTCTTGATAGTTGATTTTGAGGTTTTCATAGCTAATTGAAGGTTCACGGGCCCAAACTAGGGAAAGACATAAAAAAATATTACTTGGTGGAATTTTCTCAAATTTTTAAGATATCTCTGTGTTGGAAGTCACAAGCACTAAGTGGGAGGGGTGAATCGGTTCAATCAAAACTTTTAGAATGATCCAATTTCAATGTTCCTTGATTATGAGAAAGAGTTGTAGCATGGACAATTAATCAAACACATGCAAGAAGATAAAACTCACAACACAAAATTTATCTTTGGGAAACCCATAAAGGGAGAAAACCTAAATTGAAACCAAGGTTTTATCAAAAACACCAATTCCAAATCTTACAATGATCTTGGTTTTTAAGCACCCACTCAACTAGTTTATCAAGCTCGATTTGCATGGAGCACCCACCCCTATAATATAAGAACCCACTTTGAAATATATTACAAAACAATTTGATCATGTAGATTCTATATTGATTATACAATAGATTATGATCACTTTTCTCTTGCAATCATTACCCACTCTTCGAGCTCAAATATTTAGCATTCTTCTTACTTCCCTTTTTCAACTCTCCATGCATTCATTGGATCTAGTTTTTTTTTCTTCAAAGCTCTATCATCACCCTCTTTCAATCAATATCTCTTCATTTGATAGCACTATCTCCTCACAATCTCTCAATAGTTCCTTTACCATATCTCTTTACTCTTTCTCATCAATCTCTTATGATTCAAAATTCAACTTAAATAGATCAAAGATAATTGTTTTTCTTGACTCGTGATTTTTCTATTTTAACAACCTTCTAAATTTTCCTTCAGTTACCATAAATTACCTTCATTATTCCTTCAAATATGAATTTTTCTATTCCATGCCACAGAGGATGAAATTACCTTTCCAAAAAGTCCAAAATTACCAAATTTGGACAATTGGAGCGAAACATATTGAAATGCGGGTTTCCAACATAGCTCTATTGTCCTCACTTCTCTTCTCTGTGGGTTTTTTGTTGGCCATTACTACCTTACTCCTCTGTGGAATTTGGGAACATCTTTGCTTCGGGTTTTGGCCCCTCACTACTTCATAGTAGTGACACATCTCATTTCTGCATTACTCCTCAATTTTTCCCTTTTTGCGGGCTTTTGGAGTTGCTTTACTTAGATTTTTGCTTGGCCATTACTTCATACTTGTGTCACATATCTTTCTCACATAAATCCTTTTCTTTTCCATTTTCTATGGGTTTTCACAACTGCTTTTCTTGGGTTTTTCTTTGAACATTACTTCAAAGTTTTCCTTCATCGTATCTCTGCATTGCACTCTTCTTTGTTTCTTCATGGGTTTGGTGGGCACCTTTTTCTTTGCTCGGGTTTACAAAGTGCCATTACTCTACAATTTTCCCAAGTTATTTTTTGTCTTACTCTTCTTCCATCACCTTTTTTTTGGGTTCTCGTAAGCTGCTTTACTTTACTTGGCTTACGAACCTCCATTACTTACAGATTATGGCATATCGAAACTCTAGATTACTCATTTTTCTCCAAATTTTTCTAAGTACTTGCTAGAATTTTTCTTTCTCCATACAAATCTTATGAATAATTAGAACATTTTAAATGAATTTTAGACCTGTAACACCTCATATACCCGATTCACATATGCTTGACTCTTTCTGCACACCACCTTGGAAGGACTCACCACACACCTTGTTTTCTTGAGAGGACTCTAACTGAGATTCACTTCACCATTCTCACCTTTTGCCATCAATGTCATTTGACATCAATGACAACACCAATGACCAAGGTTCAACAAACTCCCCCTTTTTCATTAATGGAAACATACTCAAAACATAGAAACTTTGATGGCAAAAACACTTTCAAACTAGTTTCTAACTACACTCTCTCCCCATTTCACATATATGACAAAGGGACAAACACTCAACACCATGATCAATAAGAAAATAAGCATGATAAACCATAATCTTACCTTTGATGGTGTTGCATAATCCTTTGTGACACCTTTTTCCTTTGACAAAGAACTTAGCTATTTCATCTTTGTCCACAAGCTCCCCCTAGGATTGTATTCCATCGTTTCTAACTCAACTCATCAACAAATCTGATCCATTTAACTTGATATGAGCTTCAACATAGCTCCCTTTGAGATGATACACTCCATGATGGTCTTAAATCTTGTCATACATCTTTTTTATGCCAAATCCATGCTCACGTTATTAGAACTACTTCTTGTGACACAAACCATTTCAACTAGATGTAACTATTGAAATTTGTGCATATTGAGAACATACTTACATCACTTTTTGATCCAGGATAGTGAAGAACAACATGAACAACACGAAATAAAATTCCAAACAAAGATAGTAACATGGACTAGTATACTATTTCCCCCTCACATGAAGATCTCTTTGCACTTTGTAGGAGCTGATATTACATGAAGATGCTCCCTTAAGTTATCTCTTCTTACCTAGTTGTTAGTGGGATCATGAATCACCCCCAATTCATTTCTCAAGTGCTCAAATGTTTCTTTAAGTAGTGGCTTAGTCATTATATCAAAAATACCTTCTTTTGTACTTACATATTCTAGGTGGATATTCTTATCATTCACTTGTTCCCTCAAAAGTGAAACTTGATTGGGATGTGTTTGGTCTTTGAGTGGAACATAGGGTTCTTGGAGACACTAATAGCACTAGTACTATCAAAAAGAAAAAGAATTGGACCATAAAATGTTACCTTGTAGTCCTCCAATGTCTGTCTCATCCAAATAACTCTAGTACAACACATGGCACCTGCTATATACTTTGTCTCATATGTTGAAATTACTACTAAAGATTGTTTCTTGCTTAACCAAGATACCATATAATTACCAAATAATAACACACAACAACTTGTACTCGTCATATCATCACTGTCTCATATCCAATCAACATCGATGCATGTTTTTATGTTGAAATAATTACTTTTAGGGTACCAAAATTCATATTCAAGTGTTCCCATAAGGTATCTCAGTATCTTTTTGACTTCCTTGAAGTGTGTTTCCCTTAGATCTTCTTGAAATATCCCAGAAAGACCCACATCTTGAATGATATTAAGTTTTGATGCAGTAGAGTAGAGAAGACTGCCTATCATAGACCTATACAAAGTTTTGTCTACCTTTGGTGAGTTTTCCTCTTTTCTTAGCTTACATCCCACCTCCATTGGTGTACCTATAGGTCTACACTCTTCCATCCTAAAATTTTGAGCATTTCCTTGATGTATTTGGTTTGAGATATGAAGATGCCTTGATCTGATTGATTAATTTGTAAGCCTAGGAAGAATGAAAGATCCCCAAGCATAGACATTTCAAATTCTTCTCTCATCACATCAGCAAATTCATGAGTCATCTTTTCATGATCCCCTCAAAATATGATGTCATCCACATATACAATAACAATCAGCAAATGATCTCCTTCTTCTTTGATGTAGATATTATTGTCGCACTCCTTTTCTAAAACCTTTCTCAATGAGATATGTATCCACTTCTTTGTACCAAACTCTAGGGGCTTGTTTGAGTCCATAAAGGCATTTTCAACCTACACACATAGTATTTATCTTCAGTTAGATAGAATCCATCAGGTTTCTCAATATATACTTCCTCACTTAGATGGCCATTTAGAAAAGAAGACTTGACATCATGTTTCTTTGATGTAAGCCACTTATCCATTGTTGCAACGCGCGATAAGGAAGAACATGTCCTCCTACTATAATATTTTCCGGTCCACAACTCACAATACTGAAGATTTTAGGTTGATTGATTGGATCCATGATGCCATTGATATTGGTGTACAAAAGATGAGAGTTTTGAATAACTCTAAGGATAAAAGTGGGCAACATGATCATGATCACACTCAAGGGCGCTATGCTCAAAATGAAGGGCACTTTGAGGGAGGTCATGGTAGAGGTCGAGGATACCATGGTGGACTTAGAGGCCAAGGCTAAGGCCGCGGTAGTGGATGAGGTGAGTTCTCTTGTGGAACATGTTATACATGCGGATCTCTTGACCATTACAGGCATGAATGTCCACAGAACATTACTTGTTATTTTTGTGGAAAGAATCATAACTATGGAGAGTGCATGGACTTATATGAACATCTGAGAAAGAAGCAAAAACATGAGAACAAGGGCGTAGGGATGGTTCGAATACAACGTGCCATGGAAAACCAATGGATGCCAAAGTTAGAAACGGATCCTAAGGTAGTACCTGTGAATATTACTACACGCGCTAAGGTTGTGGGTGCTAGAGAAACATTGCAATAGAATCCTACCATTACTAAGGAGGATGTTTTACTTGTAAAATACCCGACCCTACACACCAAAAGGAGGTTTACCAGAAAACCGTGGAGGTACTCAGAAATATTTAGGGTGAAATATAATGTTTAAAGGAACAATTGCGGAAGCTAGTACGAAGAAGGCAAATGAGACTTTCTATTCAAATGTTGATGATCTGAATGAAGTATGCAAGATGCTACATTAAGAGAACATTATTCCATTACTAGGGAATTGGTTAAAAACATTATTCCAATCGATAATATCCAGTCAGATGTTGATGATCTGAAGGAAGTATGAGAGATGTTGCGCTAGATAAATGTTACAACAAAAGCCTACCATTGCTAAGGATGATTTTTTAGATGTAAAATACATAGACCCTACACATCAGAAGGAGGTTTATTAGGAAAGCATGGAGGTACTCAAAAATATGCAGGGTGAAATACAATGTTTAAAGGAATAGTCATGGAAGTTGGAATAGAAGAAGGTAGTCAAAAATTTCCAGTCGGATGTTGATGATCTTAAGGAAGTATGCAAGATGCTACATCAGGAGAACATTATTCCATTACTAGGGATTTGGCTAAAAGGAAACACTTCGCATGATGGTATTGAGAACGGATGGTAGATTCTGCATGCTAATATACCACCTCATAGTTTGGATTATGACAAGGAGATCACTCTAATGTTGTTGTGGATGGATGGCTTTTGAGTAATATCTTAATTGACATAAGCGCGATGAATGTGCTTACTTTAGATGCATGGGTTCATATGGGTAGACCTCCATTAAATTCATCTTCTAATGTACTATATATGGTAAATAAAACTAAGGTCATGCCAATTAGAGTCTTAAATGATGTATCTATTACTATACGGGGGCCACTTCACTGGGGACTTTGAGGTCTTAGCACTTGCAGTGGACAACTTCCTAGATCTAATTGGGTACCCTTGGTGATATGCAAATAATGTTGATCTAAGTTTTAACAAGGGATATATAAGTTTTGAGAAAAAAGAGTAACGAGTTATTATCCCTTTGAAAAATGGTAAATATACACCTTATGTTGAGCTTTTAAGTGAAGAAGATTTGAGCGAAATTATGTGTACACCATTCGAGATCCGGAACTGCTGAGCCATCTAAGGAAGGAGTCCTCCGGTGGGATGATGCACAATCCATCAGTGGTACTACAAGTATTTTACGTGACAATTGGGCACATGGCATGTACGAGATGGTTAGGCACAAGGTAAGAAGTGCATTTGCGCACATAAGCGAAACAACCTTGTACCTTGGTACATTAGAAAAGGAAAGCTGAGGTATTCCTACAAGCCATGGAAGTCTAATGGAAGGATTAGGTGGACAGAACGAATATGTTATTTTATACCCTGCGTGGGACAACAACGTGATGGTGGATGGTTCATAGGAATAATCTAATAGAATGGAGAGAAGTGAGAGTTTCCTATCAAAAAGGTTTCTCGAAGTAATGCACCTACTCGAATATTTGAATATCATGATAATAATCATGTTCAACAACTGCGTTCGAAATGTGAGAGACTTTGGACAAAGAGGCCGGGAAGCTCCACCACTTCATTGAGGGTGCACAAGATTTATTTCACCTTTCGAGGCTGCACATGCGCATGGTATGTTTATGCGGAGTTAAATAGAGAGCGTAGATATTGACAATACTTGATTGCAGGTATGATATAGACTTTTGACCATTTCTCCACTAAACCTCTAGTGAATGAGGCATTATAGGTTATGAAGCGCTTGACTATGAGAGATAGTGTAAAGGCTAAAGAACTCATTTAGGAGTTATTTGGTGAGTCGGGTGAAAGGAATGACAATAATATTGTTCCAAGCTATGATCTCAAATGATAATAGCACACCACATTAAATTTGTAAAACATAAGAGTTAAAATACCATATATGGAAATCCATCATAATCCATAATGCTCAATGCATTACAATACAATGACTTGAATTAATCAATAAAAAATATGTACATATAGGAGGAGGGAAGTTCAACTACTACCTAAATCAGTGGTGAAGAATTCCCACTAATTGATAATGGTAGTTAAGTTAACTCCAAAATACTAGCAAGATAACTCCACATAACTGAGAAGCTAACTCAACACAACTAGTAAGCTAACTCCACACAACTATTACGCCTAAGCAAGCTAACCCAACAAGTGTAGAGCTAACAAAAGTGTAAGAATTGTCCTAATAAATTAATAAAAGGATAAATAATAACCTACACTAATATTAGCCATAGAAGCACATTTCAACAAAGTAGATGAGATAGATGCAAAACTGCGTGAGTGCATTTTCCTAGAGAAGGAGAAAGGAAAGATGGTCTACATGGTGGATGATGAAGAAGTGGAAAATTTGGACATAGATCATTCAAAGGGTACGTGTGAGGTCTTAGAAAGTGCGGATGAGAAGTTGCGCACCTACCATGAACCTATGAAGAAAAAGAAAGTGAACATGGGCACAAATGTTGAACCTAAAGAGGCCATAATTGGAGATTACTTGTCTGACTTTGAAGTGGCTAAGATAATTGATTTACTACGTGATTTCCAAGACTTGTTTCCTACGAGGATACCATGAGTTGAAAGGAGTGCATGAATATTTGTGTGAGATGAAAATTAAGCTAAAACAATCAGTTAGGAAGAGACCTTACAGGATGAACCCTAACTTGCATATAAAATTTAAAGAAGAAATTGACAAGATGTTGGAATTTGGTATTATTGAGCCCATAGAGGAATCAGAGTGGGTTATCCCTATGGTAATCAACATAAATAAAGATGGAAGAATTAGAGTTTGTGTGTACTATAGGGAGCTAAATGTTGCACATGTGATTAATCCTTTCCTTACACCATTCATGTAGTGCAAAATCATAGCACCCCCAAATGAGCTCTAAAAATCTACTTTTCTAAGGCAGGGTCATTGGGTGTGATTTGCATAACATTGAAATTTCCCCAAGGTGTGGGACCTTGACAAAGTGGGAAAGCTCTCCAGAGAAGGCTGGTTCCTCTTCCTAAACTACCTTCCATGAGCTAATCCAGTGCAGGAAAACTAAATCTAACCTAATATAGCCATTCCAAGGAACCAAGGAGAGAGAAAGAGGGAACAAACAAAGCCTACACTAAAGCGGTGATACACCAGCAAAGGAAGCGAGATATTTTGTTGAGGGAGAAAGAAATAGAAAAATGGAGATGAGGGAGGTCAGACATAAGTGACACAGCCTAGATCTATAAATCATCCATTAAATTCCATGAAACACAACATCTTGCACCTGTAAATGTGAAATACATGCACAGAAAACCAAGATACCCAGAGAAACAACAAAACGATGCAAAGGGTTGAATAAAACCACAAAAACACATTTTTTTATTACTCTAGAAGGTGCACAGACCATTACATTTCTGGAATAGAGGCATAAATACATTTGTTAGGCATGGAAGAAGGTTTGCTGCTACAAAATGGCATCAAGAAAGCAATTTGATAGAGTTTCTCTATGCCAAGAATGTCTCTCCTTCTCAAACAAAAAGTGTTACAATATATATAGAAAGAAAAGAGAGAGAAGAGGGAAAAGTTAAATCCTTTTTCAACCACCATGGGATATGCATTGAGTCCTACTTTGAAATTTTAACCACCGGATATCAATGTCTTCTACAAATTCGCCCACAATATTCTTGGTGTAGACTTTTCCTCTTCCTTTTTGTTCAAATTAATTTTTTCTTCCTTGAAACCTATTCCATATTTTTATTTATATCCCTTTGTTTGCTCAAGTATACTAGTCAAGACATTTGATCTCTTCTCCATCTTCTCATACACCTTGAGTTTTTAGTCATTTGTTCTAATGTATTCATTAGACACTCTAACTCAAACTTTAGTTTCAAGCATTCATCTTCCTTTTCCTTGTAGGATTGAGATATCTTCTCAAGCTAAATTTCAATTTCTTTTGACTCATTTCCATCTTCTTATTCCTTTTGAATTCATATTTTCTCAAAGATTTGAATTTGTTCTTCATAATCTTTCAGGGTGCATCTCAATTTTTGGTTCTTTCTTCTACACAATTGTAATTCTTCAAGTGCACATACAAGTTTAGCTTCTAGGTTCACACTTGCCTCTTCTTCATTAGAATATTCATAATCAACTACATTCTTTCCTTTGGTGTTGTATTCCTCAGAGATATCCAAAGCCATAAACAAGATTAAAGAATCAATTTCATTTTCTGAGCTTCTTGAGTCACTTGATTCAAATTCACTTGAATTCTCTTTTAAGTAGAATTTTCTCTTATTCTTGAAAAACTTCTTCTTGCCATCTTTCTTCTTGTAATTCATATTTTTCTTGTTAGGTTTATTACCTTCTTCACCATGTTTAGACTGAGATTCCTTTTTCTTGTTTGGGAATTTAGCAACAAAATGGTCTACTTGTCCACAATTAAAACACTTGAATGGGAGCTTACCTCTATATTTTCCTGGGATCTACTTAGTCTCCTCATGAACATTGCCTCAATCTTCTCATCATCTACTTCATCCTCCAAATATGATTTTTCTTTTTATTTCTTGGATTGAGATTCTTTGTTGGCTTTGAATGTAACTTCTTTCTTAGTAGATTTAGCTCCAACTATCCTCATCTCATATGTTGATAGGATACTTTGTAATTCATCCAATGTCAAGGTTTTCATGTCTTTTGCTTCCTCAATAGCTGATACCTTTGCATCATACTTAGGAGTTAGAGATCTTAGGACCTTTTGTACTATAATGGACTCTTCTAGCTTCTCACATAGACCTCTGATCATATTAATCACTTCATCTACTCTCTGCATGTAGGATGCAATGCTTTCATCCTCTTTCATATTTAGGCTCTCAAATTAGGCTTTACAGGTTTTCAATTTGGCTAACTTGATCTTTTCATCCCCTTCATAAATTATTTCAAGTTGTGTCCAACTAGCTTTGGCTATATAGTTTATTACCTTCACAAATTCAATTCAGTCAGCCCATATAGGATGACATTCATGACTCTTGAATTTCTTTCATAAGTGCCTTGTCTGTTGTAGAAGTAATTGGAGTGGTTGGAGGAGTGTATCCTTTTTCAACAATTTCCCATATGTCAAAACCAAGTGACATGAGATAGGTCTTCATCCTTATACTCTAGAAGGCATAGTTTGTACCGTTGAAAAGAGGTGATCTTGACATTGATAATCCACTTTGTGCTTGATTGTTTTCCATGCTTGTGAAGAGAGGATCTCCTTGAATATGTTAAGCTTCCACCGAAGGACTCACTCTAATACCAATTGTTAGAAATCACAAGCACTGAGAGGAGGGTGAATCAATGTTAATCAAAACTTTTAGAGCAACGCAATTTCAATGTTCCTTGATTATGAGAAAGAGTTGTAACATGAAAAATTAATTAAACACATGCAAGAAGATAATAACTCACAACACAAAATTTATAGTGGGAAACCCATAAAGGGAGAAAACCCACATTGAAACCAAGGCTTTATTAGGAACACCAATTCCAAATCTTACAATGATCTTGGTTTTTTTTAGCACCCACTCAACCTATGAAGCACCCACTTTAGAATCTTCAAGCACCCACTTGAAGAAATCTAAGCACCCAATAAACTAGTTTAGCAACTTGAAACTTGCATAGAGCACCCACCCCTATAATCTAAGCACCCACTTATAAAGATATTACAAAACAATTTGATCATGTAGATTCTATATTGATTATACAATAGATTATGATCACTTTTATCTTGTAATCATTACCAACTCTTCGATCTCATATATTTAGCATTCTTCTTGCTTCCCTTTTTCAACTCTCCACACATTCATTGGATCTAGCTATTTGTTTTTCTTCGATCTCTATCATCACCCTCTCTTTCAAGCAATATCTCTTTATTTGATAGCACTATCTCCTCATAATCTCTACAACAGTTCCTTTAGCATATCTCTCTACTCTTTCTCATCAAACTCTTATGATTCGAAATTCAACTTAAATAAATCAGCATATATTTTTTCTTGACTCATGATTTTTCTATTTTAACAGCCTTCTAAAATTTCCTTCGATTACCATAACTAACATTTAGTTATTCCTTCAAATTTGGAGTTTTCTATTTCATGGCGTACAAGATGAAATCACCTTTCCAAAAAGTCTAAAATTACTAAATTTGGACAATTGGAGCGAAATATATTGTAATGTGGGTTTCAACATAGCTTTACTTGTCCTACTTTGTTGCAAGGTTCCTAGGTGACATTGTTGCCTCACTTATCTTATTTGCATGTTTTTGGTTGGCCATTACTACTTTAGTTATTTACAAAATTTGGGAACTACTTTGCTTTGGGTTTTTGACCCCTCAACGCTTCTTCGTAGTAGTGACACATTGCATTTCTACATTACTCCTCAACTTCACCCTTTGTTGTGGGTTTTTGGATTTGTTTTACTCAGATTTACACTTGTCTATTACTTTGTAGTTTTTCCACATCACATTCCCACATAAATCCTTTTCTTTGCCCTTTTCTGCAAGATTTCATAACTACTTTGCTCGGGATTTTCTTTGAGAATTACTTCAAAGTTTTCCCACATCGTATCTCCACATTACACTCTTCTTTGTATCTTCATGAGTTTTGTGGGTACATTTTCTTTTCTCGGGTTTACGAAGTTTCATTACTCTAGTTTTCCCAGTCTTTTATTGGCTTACTCTCCCTCCATCACCTTTTTTTGGTTTCTCATAACTACTTTGCTTTGTCCTTACGAACCTCCATTAATTCACATTGTTGTGGCACATTGAAACTCATGATTACTCATTTTTCTCCAAATTTTTCTAAGTCTTCTGGAATTATTTCTTTCTCCATACAAATCTTATGAGCACTTAGAACATGTGTAAATGAATTTTAGACCTATAACACCTCATATACTTGATTCACATATGTTTAACCCTATCTACACACCACCTTGGAAGGACTCACCACACATCTTGCTTACTTGAGAGGACCATGACTAAGCTTCACTTCACCATTCTCACATTTTTCCATCAGCATCATTTGACATCAATGACAACACTAATGACCATGGTTGAACACTTTACCCCTAAAAAAGGAACAAGTCTATAAAATCTTAGCTCTTGATCGCATGTGTGAAAGAAGTTATCGATGACAGTTTCTGGCAGATTTTAGAAGGAAGAAAATAGTGAGCAGAGCAAGGAACCTATTGATCTTTAAATATTACTTTAAAATGAAGATGTTAAAGTCAACTTACAAATTTTCTTCTGAGATTCAATGCCTAAAAGTGTTTAAGAATTTGATTAAGGAATTCCAAACTCTGAAATTCTAAAAATCTAAAATTTCAGACCTTCAAACTTTCGGGATTCAGAGGTTTTCTTGTTCGGGATTAAAATGCTAGAATCAAAATTTTGATTTCAGAGTTCCTAAATTTGAAAGCCCAAAAGTCTAAAATTTTGGAACTTTTTTTACTTTTAAAATTTTAGCATTTGGAGGTCTCTTTTGGTAAATTGTGATTTTTTAACTTGGAGTTCCAAAGTCTGAAACTCCGAAGTTCCAAAATTTTGGAACTTCAAACTTTCAAGTTTCGGAAGTCCATGTTGATATTTTGAGAAAATTCTTCCTGGAGTTCCGAAGTCTAAAACTCCAAAGTTCTAAAATTTTGGAACTTTGGACTTTCGGGCTTGAATTCTCCCATATATTTTCGATATTTTTCACTTTCGAGACTTCAAGTCCGAAACTCTAAAGTTCTCGAAATTTCAAAACTTCAGACTTTGAGGTTTTAGAGTCTTCCATTACCTTTTCAAAATTTTCGTCTCTCAAGCAAGTCTGAAACTTCAAACTTTTGGGGTTTCAAACTTCGAGGTTTTATGAGCATTTAATTCTCACCAACCTTTACACGTGTCAAATTTTGAGCATTAATTTTAGGTTTTTCTATATAAACTCAAGATTTTACCTGTCATTTTCACCTGATTTTTCTCTAACAATCTGATTTTTACTACGTTCTTTGTACTTTCAAGGCGTCGTTTTCAAGGTAATTGTTTTAGGTTGTTTATTTTTGGTTTATGATCTTTTTAGTTTTTACTTCCTTGTTTATTTTTCTTTGTTCTTCTTTATTCTATTTTGAAATGGAACCCTTGGCATCCACCATGCCTTCCTTGAAGGTTTTTACTGATCTCCATAGTTGCAAAATCAAACATGTGCGAGAAATCCACTTAGATTTCATCATAGTTTTTGAGATCCTACCAAGTATTTTTCTTTCTTTTCATGCATTCGGTGAAGTTCGCAGTTTACCATTCTTCTTTCATAGTTTCAAAAGTTCTTATTTTGGAATTTCTTATTTCATAATTCCTATTTTTAGAGGTGGGTGTTTTCGAGCTCAAAGGTTTGTTATTTTGAAGTTTGAAGTCTCGTGGTCCGCTCTTTCGAGGTTTTTGCTTTCGTAGTTCGGAGATTCTTTCTTTTGGATTTTGGAGGTTGTTGTTTTTGGAGTTTCAAAGGTTTCATTTTTGAGATTTCAAATATTCCTTTTTCAAACTTTTGGACATCTATTGTTTGAGGTTTTTGGAGGTTTCACACTTCAGAGCTAGAGTATTTTCAAACTTTCGAGACTTCGGCATTTCGAGACTTTTTATGGTATTTGTTACAAATTTCCAAAGGCTTTTTCAGATTCCAAAACCTGAATTTAATGTCAACTTCTTCAACAAAGGGAAAAGAGAAAATGAAGTATACATTCCTAGGAGTTTCTCCTCACTCTTGTCTATCTTCAGACCTAGGAAATATAGGAGATACCGATCTCAAACAGGTTGATTTTCTTGATTTCTAGCAAGGGTAAAGGCTCCTAACAAGAAATCTTGGATGCAAGCTATCTATGACAGTGGGATTTTTCTTGTTGTCGGTTTCCCTGCATCAATGCATTTCCCCAAATTCATCTTGGTTGCAGCAGCCCACTTTGATGAAGACTCTAGGTCGGTAAAGGATGTTGATGGCAAGGTGGTAATTTGATTAGACGTTGATTTCTTTGAAGACTTGTTCAAACTCCCGATGTTGAAAAATAGGATAAAGAAACTAAGTTATGTACAAGGGTCATAATGAAGAGCTACTTGGCCAAGAGTGTCACCAAGTTTCCAAAGACCTCAGTATCGATCAGACTTCATCCAGGAAGTGAATGATATTATCGTGTTATTGAGTAGAGTTTCAGGCCTCACCTCTGTGAAATAATTTCAGGAATGGATGTTCTTATATATTGCCACCATTAAGAAAAATAAGGAATTCATACGATGGGGGAGCATATCAGCAGCTCCATCTATTTCCAGTTAGGCAAGGTTTTTCTTCGAAGAAATTTTACATGACCTCTTTCTTGGTCTATGTTGCAGCTGTTATGGGAGACTTCACTAGGTTGAACACTAAAGGTGTTAGGAGTGCTTCACAAATTTATGATTTTTATCCTTAGCTTACAATGGATGAGGGTAGTAGACACTTTCGCAGGATCAATGATGCCTTCTTCGTTGTTATCCTTTATCGTTTTGATAAGGATTTATATAACCGAAGGATTTCGGATGAATCTTTCAAGGAAGTATGTGAGTGGGGAGCTATTTACTTGCAGTTTCCTACATTCACATACATCTGGATCCCTAGTTTTGTAGGTGCTCCTAGTAAGTTGCCAAGATGCCCTACGAGATAAATGGGTTTTGTTGGAGTTGGTTCAACAATTGCTGGACTACCATAAAATCCAGAACAAACAACATAAGGCGGGAGTCTAGTTTCCCATTTCAATTGGTAGATATACTTGTGCAAGTATTTACAAGGCAAATAATGTAGATGTGGAAATGTTAGAAGTGACCTTGCGAACATTTCATCCTTGAACCAATTTTGATTACTAGGGAAAATTTAGTGAAACAGTTTATCCAGTTCTCATGTACCCCAGTTAGAAGACATTTGGATTCATTGTCAAGATGAGTTCATTATCTGGAAATGGGAATATGAAAGGTTAACCCTGGATGAGGTTTGATAGTTTGGGATCGCAGATATTCCAAAGGAAATGGAAGATGAAGAGGAAGTATTAGATGTAGTTTACAAGGATAACAATGTCACCAATCACCCATCTCCATGAATTGACTGGTATGTAGAAGAATGTTGTAATACCAAGGAGAGGGTAGGGCACATTTTTCAAAGGACATATAATTGGTTGGCTACCTTGGGAATTTCACCCAAAGGGTTAGATCAACCTATAGGAACAGAAGCCCAATCAACAATGAGTCTTCTAACACCTACTAAAGGGAAAAGGTCTATCCAAAGGGCCCATATAGTCCCCAAGAATATTTCATTCGTTGTTGGAAGTTCCTCTCTCTCTAAGGCTCATGCTTCCAAGGATGTGTCTCTAGTAGTATCAGCATCGAAATAGTTGAAGTCACTAATTCCCCAAGCTTACCATAGAATATGCCATCCTCTCCTTCCTTACCATCATCACTTCCTTCCACTTCTACACTCATTTCTTCTTTTCCATCTCCATCCATGGCCCATGTCTTTTCATCTCTTCCTATTATTTTAGTAGGGGAGATGATTGGGTCTCCAATTTCCACTTCACTTCCTCTACAACTTTCATTTCCTCCCATCTCATCTTCTAGCCTCTTTGTATCCACCCCTGGGGCTATTCTCACTTCCACTCCTATTATTACCACCTCCATTCTAGTGCCAACTAATGTTACCAATGCCATTATATTATCTAGTGCTCCAGGTACCGAATCAATTGTTCCACTTCCATCAACATCTATTATACCATAATGGTTGTTTTGCCAGACTCTGAAACAAAGAATAAAGTACCTTGTGGATGTTATAGATCTAAGTGTGTTATAACCTACTCCAAGGAGACAGACCAAGCATCCAAAGATCGTCTCCATCCTACCAGTGAACCAATCAAGAGAAAGGGTTGTGGAGATTGTTACTCCCATTAAGGGAAACCCAAAGAAACTATCACAACAGCTTTGACTACCAAATTTCTATATTTTCACTAAGAAAATCAATGCACGAAGGATCCAAACAAGATGTATATACGGTTGTCATAAATTTGTTGGAAAATTATGAAAAAGATAAGGCTTCTAAGGATGAGCTCAAAGTAAAATTTGAGCAGCTCACTTCCTGTTGAGAAAGGTAACACGCCTACTCCATCCATTGATATTTCAACTACTACTACTCTGACAATTTCTTCCACTCTAGATGATATTTCCTATCATGAGATTGAGAAGATAGGATAGAAGGGAAGATCGGTGAATGGATGGATAGAGTGCATACTTGAAGCAAATCCTTTGATTAAAGAGGTTGTTGAGATATATAATGATTTACAGACTGAAAGAGCCTCTATTCATAAAATGGATGAAGCCTTCTCTGAAGATAATAATAACTTGAATTTGAATTTGACCACATGGAGCGAAATCAAAGAAGAGGATCCAGATCTACTTCTTCAAGAAGATGTAATCAATGATGTTTCCAAGTTTTTGAATATCAAAAGGCTATGGAATTTAGGTCCCAAGTATTACAGGATTTAATAAATAAATTGGATGACAAGCATGTGGAAATCATGGATGCTCTGAATGACATCTCAGAAGAGTTTGATAATGTTAACTGCAAGTTCTTCAATGAAAACATTGATGCTCTTCCGGAAGATCAAATTAAGTCAAGGATTTGGTGAAAAGGGATGACGAGGTGACTAGAAATTTCAACAGTGACTCCATTGACAGTTGGTTTCATGCCAAAATTTCACAGGCGATTGAAGAAAGTGGTAGGTAAACTTAAAATAATTCCAGCCAAGGTAGCAAGAGAGATCGAGATAGCATATGTGGTAAACCATTACACGTGTGGGCTAGAGGAAGGAGAGATATAATGAATTATGAAGTGTTTCATTGAATACAAAGATTGGATAGTTGCATAGGAGAAATGATAAGACAAAATCGAAGAAGAAGAAGGTGTTGCAGGGCCAAGCTGAAGTTAGGTGGCCATGGTAGGACAGGGGCCCAAGATCTAGATCGGTCCAAGTTACAGGGTTGACTGAGTCAAACCCTTGCAACCACCTTGCTATTTTTATGGAAGCATGTTCCCTTGAACTTAATAATATTCTATTTTTAGTAATTTGTTGGTTAAGGTCCAGTTGTAATGGCTCAGCCTAAAAACTTAGAAATAGTTAAGTGTAATAAGGTTATAGGGAGATAGATTTTTGGGAAGTTACTCTTCAAGCTTAGAAGAGTAATTTGAATATTTTGAAGCCTTTCAATTACATTCAGAGGGATATTTTTCTGAAGAATCTAATTTATCGTGTCAATGGTTGATCAATGTATGCTTTGTGGATGCACAATTCCTTAGTGTAAGTGTTTAACTTGCCTTTATTTCGGAATATCTTATTTCATTATGTGGGAAAGTGATATAATGGTTTTGTATATATCAGTTGTGGAGAGATTATTTTCCTTCTGTTATAAAATTTGTATTATCATTAACTGTCATAAGTGAAAGAGATGTTTGACATGTGCATATTTTATATCATCGTAGTGGTTGATTTTGTTTTCAATCGATTTGATCTATTTATTATGTATACTTGGGGTTTTACAAGGAGATGCATACTATTTTGATTGTGGTTTGTTATTTACCCTATCCAAATAGTACTAGGTGAGTTAGATTGTGATGATTTTTTTATCCTTTCTGAGTTACCCCTTTCTGGTGTAAATATCATCTAATTATCTAGTTTTACTCTTGGTGTATCACTACATGTTTCTTTATTTGTTATTTCTAACCCCTGAACCTCGTAAAGTGAGTAGATTAGAATCCTCTAAAGTGTTTTAGCCTTGCACATCGATCTTAAATCAGGTGCCCCCAAGTTCCAAAGGAATTTGGCCTTCTCCGGAGGTTCATCCCAAGGTGACAAGGTCCCACACCTTGGGGATGTTCCCATGTTGCACGGGATCTTTTCATAGTTTAACGGGTGCACAATCCGCATGACAACAATTTTTAGCATGCCCGATCGGAAAAAGTTGGTACTTATCTTCGCAATTGCATGAATCAAAGTACTGACTCCATTTCTCTAGATTTCAAGTCTTAGTGAAATCACTTATGCAAAGAATTCAGACACGAGCTTCTTCCAAGCAAGGAAAATATCAGCATACTGAAATTATCTCTGTCTCCACCAAGGAGAAAAAGAAGTGACGGTTCAACATCATCCCGTAGAGGTCATTCAACTCCCCGATGGAAGGTTTCCTCCACCAAGGAAAAATCACCCCTTGGTCACCATGGCAGCCAATGCTTGTCCTCCTTTCAACATTATCAGCCCTTGCTATTCAAGATGAGATCAACATTCTTTCTCCTAAATTACTTGATGAAGCTTATCAATTGGAACTTAAGGTGGAAGAGAAGATTTCAAGGAAGAAAACTTCATATACAAGATGAAGGGGCATAAATTTTAGAGGTAGAGTTTAGCAAGGAAATAGGAGGCAACTACAGTCATATCAAGAAGAAGCTATCATCTCACAAAGCTCGAGAAGAGGCTATGCACCAAGAGGAAGAGGAAGATTCATGGGAAACCATTTTATATGAAATAGATATGTAGGTCATAGGTCTTATGAGTGTCCTAAAAATCCTTCAACCAGCCAAGAAAGAGGTGCTCATGTGGCTCAAGGTGAAGAGGAGGAAGAAATGGAAGAACCAGAGGTTCATGAAGACTTACCAGAAGTTGGTGAATCACTCTTGATGAAGAGGATTTTACTCAAACCAAACAAATAAGTCATAGAACCACCTTACAGAACAAAAATTGGAATACATGCAAGAGCAAAGGAAAATGTTGCAAAGTCATCATAGATAGTGGGAGTACAAACAATCTTGTCTCAACAGAGATGGTGGAGAAACTAGGCTTGGAAAAGGTAATGCATCCTACTCCCTACAAAGTGTCATGGTTACAAAAAGGACATCTAGCTCTTGGTTAATGAACAATGCAAGGTGGATTTTCAAATAGGAACTTAAAAGATCAAATAATGTGTGATTTTATGCCCATGGATGCTTGCCACATTCTACTTGGGAGACCATGGCAATATGATAGGAAGGTAGTGCATGATGGAAGGCATAATACCTACACCTTTGAGAAAGATGGAAATAAACATGTTATTACACCATTGAAAGGAGAGAATGCTACTCTTGAATTAAGTTCTATATTACTATTAATGAGTCATAAGGAGTTCATACATCAAATGAAGAAGGAAGAGGTAAATTTTTCTTTAGTAGGTAAGCCTAAAAGTGTTGTTACTAATACAAAGTTGATTGATTTTCCTCAAGAAATCCAAGATATGTTGAATGAGTATGTGGATATTGTAGTAGATAATCTTCCTAATGAATTACCTCCAATTATAAGAATCAACCATCATATAGACTTGATTCCAAGTGTTAACCTTCCAAACAAAACTACTTACAGGATGACTCCAAAGGAAAATGAAGAGATCAAGAAGAAGGTACAAGAATTGTTGGAGAAAGGGATGATAAGGGAGAGTTTAAGTCCTTGTGTTGTTCCTACAGTTTTGAGTCCTAAGAAGGATGGAGGATGGAGAATGTGCATAAATTCTAGAGAAATCAACAAAATCACTATCGGTATAGATTCCCATTGCCAAGAATTGATGATTTGTTGGATTGTTTAAGTGGAGCTAAGTATTTTTCTAAGATATATTTGAAAAGTGGTTATCATCATATTAGGATTAGAGAGGGTGATGAATGGAAAACATATTTTAAGACAAATGATGGGCTTTATGAATGGCTAGTTATGCCATTTGGCTTGACAAATGCTCCTAGCACCTTTATGAGACTTATGAATGAAGTGCTTAAAGATTTCATAGGTAAATTTTTCATAGTCTATTTAGATGACATTTTGGTATATAGTTAGTCAAGAGAAGAGCATCTTAAGCATTTAAGATTGGTCCTTGAAAAGTTGCATGAAGAGAAACTACTAATCAATCTTAAAAAGTGTACTTTCTTGAAGACAGAGCTGATCTACTTGGGGTTTGTGATCTCACAAGAAGGATTGAAGATGGATAAGGAGAAGATAAAGGAAATAATTGAGTGGAATACTCCTAAAAGTGTCTTTGAGGTAAGAATATTTCATGGTTTGGCTAGCTTCTATAGAAAATTTATAAGAAATTTCAGTGGGATTTTTTCTCCAATAGTGGATACAATTAGAGGAGATAAGAAATCATTTCAATGGACTGAGGTTGTTGATAAGAGTTTTCATTTGCTTAAGAAGAAGATAACGAAGAACCAATATTTTCCTTACCTAATTTCACTAAGCTTTTCCAAGCTGAATGTGATGCTATTGAGAATGTTATTGGTGTTGTTTTAATCCAAAAAGGGAAGCCTAATGATTACTTTAGTGAAAAACTTAATGATGAAAAGAAAATTTATTCCACATATGACCAAGAATTCTATGCTATCATACATGCTTTGAAGAAATGGAGACATTATCTCATGCCTAAAGAGTTTGTTTTGTTTATTGATAATCATGCTTTGTAATTTGTGACTAGTCAACATAAGTTAAGTCAAAGGCATGTCAAATGGATTGAATTTTTGCAAATTTTTACTTTTTTATCAAGCATAAAAGTGGTAAATCTAAAAAAGTTGCAGATGCTTTAAGTAGAAGGATCTTGGTCATGCAGGAATCTCAAGTGAGCATATTGGGATTTGATGATCTAAAAGAGATGTACAAAGAAGATGTTGATTTCAAAGAAGCCTATAAAGCATGCATGGATCCTCATAGAATATATAGAAGTCCTTAGATGGATTTCATAAGATTTTTTGTTCAATAAGATTTTTGTTGAAAGGTACAATAAGAACTTGTTGAAGGAAAAACATAGTGGCAGTTTAGCAGGGCATTTTGGACAAAACAAGACACTAGCTCAACTAAGTGCTCATTACTATTGGCCAAGTATGAGTAATGATGTTAATAAGTTTGTGGAGAGGTGTAAAGTATGTCAACATGCCAAAGGAATCAGTCAAAATGCAAGTTTGTATCAGCGATTTCCAATTCCCAATAGACCATGAGATTCAGTAAGTATGGATTTTGTACTTGGTTTTCCAAGAACTAAAAAGGGAATGATTCAATATTTTTGGTAGTTGATAGGTTCTCTAATATGGCTCATTTATTCCATGTACCAATACAATTGATCTTGCTAACATTACAAATATTTTTTTTAAGGAGATAGTCGGAGTTACATGGACTTCTAGGAGCATTGTTTATGACGAGGGACACAAAGTTTGTTGGTCACTTTTGGATGACTCTATGGAAGAAATTTGGAATAAGTTTAAATTTCATCTCATCCTACCATCCATAGATAGTTTTTTTAGAATGAGGTAGTGAACATGAGTCTTAGGAACATCTTGAGAAGCTTGGTAAACATGCATCCAAAATAGTGTGATCTCGGTACTAGCGCAAACTAAATTTGCATATAATGACTCGCCAAAGAGAAGTACATGTCTGATTCCTTTCCAAATCATGTATGGTATGAACCCTAGATGATTATATGAGCTGAGAAATCTATGGAAAATGGAGGTTAGGAATGTTGATGGTGAATAATTTGCTAATACAATGCCATATTTGCATGAACAAGTTAATAAGACACTTGAAGAGAACACTATCAAGTACAAAAGAAGGGCACATCAAAAGAGGAGAGAGGTTGGTTTTAGTTTTGGAGACCTTTTTATTTCTCATATCATAAATAAGATGTTTCCTAAGTGTGAGTAAAATAATCTTAAGCCAAATAAGATAGGTCCTTGTAGAATTATAAGAAGGTTTTCAAGAAATGCATATGAAATTGAGATTTGAATAGGAGTTGGAATCTCTCCTATATTTAATGTTTCAGATCTATATCCCTAAAAAGGTGAACAAATAAAGACAAGTTCCTGAACTAGATGAAGAATAGGTCATTGTATGGGAACAACAGCTTTCCCAAGGAGACACCAAAGCAACTGGGACATTTTGGACAAGAAAGTGATCAAGAAGACAAGGGATAAAGAATACTTTCAGTACCTCATCAAGTGGAAGGAAAAACTAGTTGAAGACTCAACATGGATGACTGAAAATGAACTTATCAAATAGGGTACAAGTGTGGACAAGTTGATGCATGGTGAAAATTGATGAATACTTATTTCTTTACTTGGTAGTATGATGCAAGAGAATCATTTGCAAGCATGGAAATCATAGATAGGTGTTTTTGGTCATCGAGTGTCATAGAGTGATTTGCCATCTTTTTTCATTGTTAAAATTCAAACTTATATGTAAACTACTATGGTAAGAGTGAATATGCTTGTAATGAGTTGTTAATAGTAAATTTTGACTAAGTAAGGGTGGTTATAGGCTAAATAAGGTCATGAAGACTAAGTAAGTAGATGGGAGTTGTTGTACATGATCTTATGAGTTGTTTTGGGATGATATTTATCAGGTTTTCATGATTAGCATGTTGTTGAGTCAAAATAGGTATGGTTGAGAAATGCTAGGAGTTAGTTTAGGAGGTCTAAGTTTGGAAAATCCATCTTTGGAGGAGGAATTCGAATGAAAACCAATGTAATTTGATATTTTTAGATGAATAATACATGAGAAGGTGGTTTGAAAAGAAAATACAATGTTGATTTTAAAATTTGGAGTTTTTATTTACATTTTCCATCTAACCCTACAACAAGGAAGTGAGTCGAAAGATTACACTTAACCTTAGAGAGTATATTTCTTCCTATTTTCATTTTAAACATGCAAAGTAAATCATTACAATCCCACTAAAATTTATTTGGGGTCTTGACAGTTGATTTTGAGGTTTTTATAGCTAATTGAAGGTTCATGGGTGTAAACTAGGGAAAGACATAAAAAAATTCTAACTAGTGGAATTTTCTCAAATTTTCAATATATATCTACCCCTAATCAAGGAAAAAGTTTGCAAACTCTTAGCTTCCGACTGCACGTGTGGAGGAAGCTATCGATGACAGCTTCTAGCTGATTTGAGTAGGAAGAAAATAGTGGACAAAGGAACCAAAGATGAAAACTTGGTAAAATCCATGTTTTTAAGATCTAGAATTAATCGATATCAATATTGAAGACATTTAGAAGGTGGTGGTTTTGAATTTAAGGTGAATTAAACTCCCTTTATCTATGTTGTTACTAAATAGTTCAAAATTAGTCCTAAAAGGTTTCCCTTACCATGTTTTCTCAAATTTTGAACAAAACAAGCCCTAGTTTAAACTTACTCGTACAAAGGAAATTATGATAGAAAGAATTTTTATGGAGACCTAGTAGCTTATAGGCCAAGGATACTTAAACTAGGTGAAGATAAAGTTAACCAAAATCTCGAGACAACTTGACATCACATGGTCGAAACTTCTTGAAATTTTTCCCACCTCTTCCTCTCCAGAACGCCTTTTTTTATATATCACTTGGTATATATGATCACATGGTTTATTTTTTATTAAAGGAATAATTTTTAAGCCAAATAACTCCATTAAAACTCACCAATAGCTGAAAATTGTTTTGCATTTTCTCGTGTCGTAGTAGCTAAATTTCCTAAAATTTGGAGAAAATGTTACTCTTAAAATAATATTTCATTTGATCTATCTATTACATGATTATGTGGATTATTTATAGAGATATTGAGGACTGGTTTTTTCCTCATTATTCTACCCGCTTCTTTAAATTTTTCACTTTATTGTTGATCTGGATGAGAGAATTGTCTAAAAGTTGGAGCATCACTTCCTATTGGAAATATCTTTCAAATGAATCCATCCTCAAGTGATTTAGATGAGTTATTCATATGTAATGACCACATAACTATTGCAACCTAAATCATCATTGAAGACCATTGAAGACACCTGGATAATAAGGAAAATTCATTTGCTAACTTGAGTTAGCATGCACATGAGGATTATTGAGCATAAAACATCTAGTTGAATCAATTAAAGGATTTCATGATGGGAACCATGGTCTTGTGTATTCTCAATCTCCTCACCATTATCCATTCAAGATATGTAACAAGGAGTACTCATATTCTTTAGGAATACATTATCCTTTCATTTATTGCTTGGTTTCATCTCATAAAGAGGAGGTGTTTCCATTCAAAGAGTTGTTATGTTGTCGTTGAGGATTCTCGGGAATATTAGATACTTTAAAATCCAATAGATCTCATGGCTACCAAGTTTGGGGCATGCATGTTGTGAGTGCATTCTACATAATTATTGTAATATGAGTTTCATGTTCATGACAACGATTTGATTTGTGCATCCTATTATTTCTCATAGAGATAAAGAGTTGAAAGAGAGTTTCCCAAGCATGACCGAAGATGATCAATTGAGATAAGATGTGGAGCATCATTTCCAAGTCCAATAAAATACATGCTCTAGTCATAGAAGCAGCCAAGGAGGATCTTATCCAATTTTAAAATTCACCTCCACAATGAAGGAAGAACAAAACTTCATCCTGCAACATCTTCTTCTGATCACACTTTCTCTCTCTCTTTTTTCTCTCTCTAGCATTCTATTTCTCTCATTGAGGAGAAACTTTTGTATAAGTGACTTCATTCGCTTAAATTTTATATTTCTTTATTGAGATTGCACTTTAAGTTGAAAGGTCGCATGGGAATGTGAAGAATCACTAGATTTGGATATAAATTGTAAGGCTCTCTCCATTCCAAAGGATTGGTTTTTGATCCTCCTATAGAAATTTGTATTTCTTCTACTTTTTTCCTTATGTATTCTTCCCTTTCTCAACTCCTACTCTAATAGATCATTGTAATCATGTACAACTAGGGAATGATTGAATATTTTGAGAAATATAATGCATTTAAAATTTATGTTGATTGTGTTTTTCATGTTGTTTTGCTTAATGGTGTCTTCTCATTAAATCTGAAAACACTTCTGGTTTTTTGGTTAGTAAACTTGACATTCTATTTATTACCTAAAACCTCCTCTCCAGTTCTCTTCTCCTACTCATACCTCACATTTTTTCCTCCATATATTTTTTCCACATGTTCAATGGAGTGTTCATGTGTGATCCTTAGTATTTGACCACCCTGAGAATATAATTACTGTACATTATTTATAGATTTCAATAAATGGGAGCCTCCCCATTCTAGAGAGGAGGGACTTAATCACAAAGCATTGGATAAAACCCCATGTTTTTTCCTATGACATAAAAAATCCAACAGCTTATTGCTGCCCATTTCGTTATCCTACACATTATATTGATCCACAAATTATATATTCCAAAATCATATAAAAGTTAAAATTCCGAAAACCCAAAAAAAAAAAATGAAAACCTTTTATGCTTATATTTGAGTATATCATATCATATCCCTTGGCCAATCTAAAAACCTATTTTTTCACTTAAGTGATTCATATTTTTGATTAAATTGAAATATTAAATGAACATAAAAAGTGACCAAGAAAGTGGCATTCTAGTATTTCATAATATTGCATTGAGTTGCAAGAACAAGACAATTTCATACTTGCTCCCATACATATTCCAAGACAATCTCTTAAAGGTTCATTTGATAATTTTGCCTCCTAGTTCAGTTATCTCCCTACTCTCTCCATAGCAATTGAATAATCTTCCTCCAAATATGGTGGCACTTATGCCTTGGGGATGAAACACTGGTCCATTGGATTTAACTCCTTCACTTCACAAACTACCCAAAGGATCGAGAAATAATTTTCCCAAATTCTATAGAGATGGAAAGTAACATTCAGATGATCATATTATAGCATTTCTCACATATTGTGGCATTCTTGGAGTATAACATGAAGATGTTGTTGTTAGTTTATTCATGGAGTCATTACAAGATGTCACTATAGAAGGTTCTACTATTTACCATCTCGCTCAATCACTGATTAGGAAGATATGAAAACTAGATTTGAAGAAAGGTTCAAGTCATCGGAATATGTTCATGATATTCTTGCTCAATTGGCTCAAATGAAGAAGGAACCATATGAAATCATGAGAGAAAGTGTGCCCAAATTCAACAATTTAAAATTAATAAGATTCCTACTAGTGCCCTTCCTATGAAAAATAATCAAAAGAGATTCTTCATAAATGCTTAGTTTCCTGAAGTTGGGTTCATATTGCAGAGAAATTAACAAAATACATTGGATTATGATCCAAAAAATTATTGAAGTGGAAAATGATCTTATCATGTAAAGAAATATCAAAACTAGAACTGGAATTAGATTGCTGGAACACCCCAAAGGATTTCCTTCGAAGCTCTTCTTATTAATGCAACACATGGAACTAGAAAAGATGAAGAAGATGAAATTGTTGAATCAAAACCTAAAAGAGAAGAAGAATTTGGATATGAAAATATTGGGTATTTTAAATATCCATCTGATAAATATTTCAAGGATTCCATGACTAATATGAATAATTATGCTTAAGCATTGTTCATCGTTCACACACATAAAAAGAGGCCTCTTCCTCTTCTACCCAAGTGAAGCACTTGAATCCTCAAAAGGTGGCCCTACAAAAACAACAAAGAGAAGTTCACCACTACCCACTTCCATGGATTCAACCAATAAGAAGCCTAAGAAAACCTTAGCCAAAGCCACGTCTCTTTGTCTAGGTAACTATATTTCCTTTCCCCTAGTCAAATCATTTTATGTTTCTGCTTTTAAGGATGTAACTCCTACACTTGTCAATGATGTCATTGTTCCCAAGTATCCACATCTTCATCCTTTGACATCATTAACAATGTTAAGAAGCCAAAAGTCCAAATTTATAACTCGAGTATTTGAGAACTTGTCCTAAGAAATTTTATAAACTTGTCCAGTTTATCAAAGGAAGTTGTTTAAATTTCGGTTCCATCAATTCCACTACCAAAGAACCACTTCCCACTCCTAATATCACACATTATAATCTTCTTGCTTCAACATCCTCCACTTCTAAGAAATTAGAACCCTTTTATCTTTCTTTATTGATCAATGGGTATAAATTGAGTAATTGTGTCATTAACTCTTGCCTTTGAAAATGTCATGCCCGCCAAATTTGCCAAGGCCCTTGGTCTCACTCTCACTCCTACTGTTGGCCATTATTACTCCATGGAAACCAAAGAAGTTCCCCTCATTGGTCATGTTTAATATACTCAAGTAAAATGTGTAGATTTTCCTGACAAGAAAGTTAAGTTGAAGATACTTGTGGTAGACATTCCAACTTCATATGGGATGTTTTTTAGCCATATATTCTGTCAAGATGTTGGCCGAGATATAAAAATGGATTCATCATATGCCACCATACCAATCAAGGGTAAAATTAAGAAGCTACTTCCTATAAGAAAGATGAGATACATTTTTCAAAGGGAGGATGACCTAAGGACAGAAATTTTTACCAAGATTCAAGATATGGAAACTATTTCATAACTTCAAAGGAAGATTTTGACATACCCATATTGATGGAGTACCTAGGCGTGGTTGATCTAGTTGAGAAAAAACATGATGATTTTATGGACCCCAAATTTAATAGTGTTTACTTCCCATTAAATATAGATATAGATTCTCTACTTGGTGATGATGAAGATCATGGATATCTTGACTTATCACAAAACAACCTTGATATGATAAGTAATGCAGATCATGAAGACAAATTGATATGCAATAAGTTATTTACATGTGAGCCCCAGTGTTTAAAATCATCTTCTCAACATCCAACTTGAGAACTTACCCCATGTGTATGATTATGAATATGAAGCTTTCTCTTTTCCATTTGGAGAAGATGGCCTTCTCAATGAAAAATGTATAGATAAGAAGGTTTTGAGTATATCAAGGATGATTCCACTCAAGAAGAAGATATGTCTATTGTAGCTCAAAATTTTCATGATGAGGAAAGTGAAAGTATCCATATTTCATCCCCAACCTTATGTTCATTCTCTTTTCAAGAGGATGAAACACCATGTGAGTCACACCATAGCAAGAAACAAATTGAGAATGAGCTAGTGTGTGTGAAGGATAGCCATCTAGAACAACTGGGAAACATAGAGGAATAAGAAGTCTATGATAGTGTTGAAAGTATCAAAATCTATACCAAGAAATAACTCATAAAAATAATAGTCATATGGAGCATGACAAGAAAGAAGGAAATGCCCATCTAATAACACAAGCCTAGTTGTGAACATGGCAAGCCTGGTGTGATCAAGAATCAATCTTGTAGTAGTGGAAAAGTGAAAAATAAGAAATAAAAAGAATGGATGAGTATAGAAATTGATTGTCATCTGGAAATGGAATTTTAGAACAGAAAGGAAACAAGATGTCCAAGTGGATCCTCACTTACAAGAGGAGTCATACAAACTTTCTCAAGAAGAAACACACAACTTTATCTTTCTCAGGTATATGGAGATCTCTCATAGAAGATGGTTTTCCCAATTAGGTGAGAAATTTATGTTACTTCATTGACCCATTCAATGGGTTTTTAAAGAAACTTTATTTGGTGCTACCCATACATAGGTAACATCTAGAGAGGAACAATTAATATAGTGAAAATAGGTTGTCCTCTACATGTACATAGGTGAGATAGGTTTGTTATGTTTTTCCCCAATTTGTTCCCTTTTGTGTTTCCCCTATGGTGTGGTTTTTTTTGTTGTGTGTTTGTGTGTGGTGTTCAATAAATATACCACAAGAAGGTGTTTCCTTTGACTCTATTTCCCATTGGATAAGACATTGTTTTACTAAAGGTTTTGAGATTCTTGTGTTTAATCTTGCCTTATTTGTGTTTCATCTAAACCAAGTCAAATCCCTAAGTATAAGCCAGATTTTTGGCATGTAAAATTTCCCCACATTTCACTTGATAACCCTACGCACTTTTTTTGTCACTTTTTGGTCAATCGGCCAAAATTGCCAAATTATCCCTTTTCGAAATAAACTTCTATGAAAGGTTTTAGGAGCCTCAAATGGTTTCAAAATCCCATATTATAATAAATAGAAAGGTATCAGATATTTCTCCATGAAATTATGGTTTAGAATAGATTTTGCATGCTTCGAATGGTCTTAGGAAAGCTTCCTCTCCGTGCGCTTCTTAAGGAAAATGAGTATGTGAGAAATATAGAAGGGTCAACTTTTGGAAAAGGTTTTAGGAACTTTGGGTAGTGTTAGGAACTCAAATAATAGTCATTGGAGATATTACAAGGTCTACTACATAATGGAATATGTAAGATAAGGTTCTAGGAAAATAGAAAGCAAAAACCTTCCTAACATTGAAGCACAACTGGCATTTTCAAACAAGGAAACTTGCACTGAATGTTTTGGGCACCTCAAAAGGATCTAAGATCCTAACCAATGGCCAAATTGAATCACATTGAACCCCCTCCATGAAGAAAGTGTTACTTTGGTTCATACTTATCTCAAACTCGTATAGCAGTTTAGATCACTAATGCACCTTCCTTGAAAAAAGTGGTAAGATGAATGAAAATTAATGAATAAATCATTTATAAGGTTTATAAATGCTTTAATTGAATTTTTTGGCCAATTTCTAGTCAAAATCATACATTATGTTCCTTGGAAAGGTTAATTTTGGACCCCATGGAAAAATTTACTTTATTGTTATATTTCTTTGTTGAGGTGATGCCATCACTTAAGTGATTATGCCCTTCTCCCATTGGCTGCACATTTTTGAGTCCTTTCAAGAATATCACTCATGTTCAAACATCCCATTTCTCCTCATGCATGCCTCTACCATTGGTGGAGGGATAAAAGTTAAGTTAAGTGTAAAATACGATGCATGGAGCCTCACAAACCTCTTCGAGTTCCCTCTTCCTATTCGTTGCACATTTTTGGCCTTACACATGCATGCTTACACACCCCGGTCTTGTAAAAATGTGATTTCACGCCCTATTTCTTTCACAAACATGTTTTTACACCCCGGTCTTACAAAAACATGTTTGTGCACCTCTTGATCCTCCATTGTAAGTTTGGTGTTTCCCTTACATAACAACACTCTAAATTGAAACACACCTCTAATGATAATTCTTGACGGAAAACATAAAGAGGGTGTGTTTCAATTTAGAGGGTTGTTATGTTTTTGTCAAGAATGATCACGAATCTATGATACTATCAAATCCAGGAGATCTCATGGTTACCAATTCCTGGGGCATGCGTGGTATGAGTCCATTATTCATGATGATTCTAAGATGAGTGTTTGTTAATGTGTGAGACAATATATTATGTTCATGATAATGATTTGATTTGTGTATCCTACCATTTCTCACATAGATGAAGAGTTAAAAGATATATTCCCAAGCATCATTGAAGATGATCACTCGAATAATATGTGAAGCATCATTTCCATGTCCGAGTAAATACATGTTGTAGATCAAGAATTTCCGCGCTTGTTACCTATCCAAGTTAATGTACCAAACTAAACACAAAAACCCTGAAAAACTCAAATGAAATCAATACCTGATAGATAAGACAAGATGCGAAGATGTAGATGGAAAAGAAGGTTGATGTAGACAAGACAGTGCACATGAGTGATCTTGTAAAGTAGATCCGAGAAACCTGCGAGACACAGATACTTGACAGAAAAAGACAACGTTAAAAGATATTTAGGTGGACTGCCCAAAAGGGGTCCGGAAGCGATAAGCTCCCTCGGCGGATGTCAGTCCACATTTTCAATTAAAGGAAGAAGCATACATGATAAGAGAATGTAAATAAATGTCTAGATTTTTTGATCAAAAGTGACAGACAGAACGTAAACAATGGACAGAAAGCAACAGAAAACAAGAAACTGTGAAAACAATGCTGGATTTGTGTTACTTGAATTCTTTTACCTGTCTGCAGGCCGATCGGCGTCGATTAGTAAAATCAACGTCAACTGAGATAGGTCGGAATTGACTGGGACCGGTCAGTGTCGACTAGGGGAAAATTACAGGAAGATTAAGAAACAGACAATGAAATCTAGATTGTCAATGTCCGCTGGATCTGCAGGAGCCTTTGGGATGCTGACAAAGCTCCACCTTCACTAGACGCAGAAGCAGAGTCACCAAGAGATCAATGGAGGCTTGCAATGTCGATATGGTAGGAGCAGAGTAATGGTACTCCTCTCAGGGATTGATTTGGATGGAATTAGCTTTCACTTGATAGATAATGCTCAGGCTTGATGTCCGTGAGATCTTTTCGTTCTTTCTGTCTAACCGTAATGAATTCTCGCCCCGTATTTGTAATCAATGTCGAATGGTGTATAGTAGGCACCCTTCCAAAAATCGGCGTTGACCGAAATTACCATTCGATGCGATCGTGGAACCGATTCTGAAATGGCTAAAAAGAACCTTTTTGGAAGGATGCAAGTGATCCCTCCGACTCAAATACAGGAAATATCCCAGTACGCTTTGGGGAGGAGAAATAGGGGGGATAGATGGATATAATTGATATGGGAGGTTAGGAATTGATATGGGGTAGATAAGCGGTTAAAAAAGTGTAATTAAATAGTTAATATTTAATTATCTATGGGTAAAACATAATGGGGTGAAATAAATTTAGGATAGACGTTTAAATCAAATATTTAAATAATACCCTAAGGGGGAAGTGGTGATATAAACGTGCCCCAGGTTACTTGAGAAGGTAAACGAACGTGGGGGACACTAAATTGGGTAACCAATTTTAGGTGTCTACATTTTTCCCCTTTTTGTCGAGTAACTTGCGATAAGCAAAGTTGTAAGATAAAAACAATGAGTTGGGAGAAAGGAATAAAAAGTGATGATGTGTTCCCCCTCAAACTAGGGATGGGATGGGTCCCAAAAGAACAACCGGTCCCAAGTTTGAAAAAGGTAGATGAAAACGCAGGATGCCCCAACTAGATGCCTAGAGTAGATCTGATCATTAATGACACACAAAAATAATAAAAAAGGTAGCAACCTAAGGAACTCACATTGGTAGGGCATATTAGACGGTCTTCGCATGAGACGACGTTAATACCTACAGACCCGTGAGTGTAAAGAGGGCTACAAAATAGTAGCACTTAAAGAATGACATAGTGGTAGGGACAACTGCATACCGCAGTCTGCAAAGCAAACGACATTAGTGCCTACAAACCCATTATCTTTAAGCTGCCACAAATGTGAGTGCCCCATGTACAGGGAACAGACTCAAAATGGGTGATAATACCAAAAATATGTGCCAAAAGGCAATACTCAGGTCATAATAATAACCAGATAAATAAGCCAAGCATCAACACTATGGTAAAAAGAGTAGGAGATGGAAGAAAGTGATGTGGAGAAGCAAAATTGCATCCAATTGGAAACAATGGACATAAATCAGCATCGACTAAACCAATCGGTGCCGACCATAAAAATCAGCACCGACCGTACCAAACACATATAAATATGAGAAAGGAAAACGTGAACGATTTATTTAGACCATGACGATTGATTTAGAGAGAGTCAAAAATTGATTTTGAGCAACATGGAAGCCTCTGGGAGCAGTCAGAAGTGGAAGAGGACACGACCTGGGGTAAGTGGATCTACCTGAACTTGCTATATAGTTTTATCATGAAATAGCATATTAGGATGCTAGTTTTTAGGAAAAAAACTAGATAAATGAGAGGCCAGAGCATTTTTGGGCATTTGGCCTTTTAATCGGCGTCAATTGGAAAAATCGGCACCGATTGCTTTCAATCATTGTCGACTAAAGCAGATCGACGTCGATTTGACGCAATCGACATCGATTTGACGCAATGGACATCGATTTGAGTGTTTAGACTTAAGAAAGTGATAGAATGTGTTTTTTTGATGTTTGGATTTGGATAAATAAGTAGCTAACACCGTCCATGATGTCATGTGATGCAGGCATGAGAGGCTTTACATATGTGAGATGTTATTCCCGAGCTTCTAGAGACCATTCTCCCTGATGTGACTGATGCGGATTGGCGTCACCTAGAGCTAGCCGGGCTCGGGGCTTCCGGTACTACCGATGGGTGCCTTGAGATGTAGAGTTGATGTGAGCACTAGTACGGCGATGGGATAGCAGGACATGCACTTTCTAGTTTAGGACGGTGAGATGACCATCACCCATGAGGATATATATAGGATCCTGAGGCTGCCGATCACTGGGGACCCGATTGAGATTACTCCACGAGAGCAAGCGGCGGGGGCCCTAGGATGATTATATGGAGACAGGGCAGATAATTCAGAGATAGTGTCTGGGGTGGTGAGGATAGCCTCACATTATAGACAGGATGATGCCAGGAGCAGATGGATAGCGTTGATTCAGATGGCAATCTCCTATTTTGCTCTGCTAGATTCAGGAGGTGGGAGATTTCCATTGCTGTTACTAGACTATGTTTGTGACATCCTACAGCTCAGACTGGTGTTTTGCATTTTCTCGATGCCCTGATAGCTCAGATATACTATGAGTTATGGATGTACACCACTGGTAGGCGGACAGGTATCGATGTTAGCTTTGTGCTCCATTGCTGGGCATATGAGCACATAGCAGTGATCAGGCCATCCGGGCTTCCATGGATGCCAGCAGCAGAGGGGGCCCTTGATTATGGATTCCGGTGATGGTGAGCCGACATGGCCCCGGAGATACAGGGAGATCTGCGGAGTGGTATGTTGAGCGCTTGACGCTGACACCGAGATCAGTCATTTAGAGACCATATCAGGTCTACCCGACATGGGCCGGTCAGGAGGCTCACCTGGTGGAGCTAAGACGGAGTAGGGTGGTTAGGGGCTACAGGCCAGATATGTGGGAGTGCATCCCATTTATACGGGTACTGAGGTAGTTCAGCCTGCATGCATGCATAGCCCGACCGCCTCAAAGCCAGCTATAGCACAGCGAGATAGCAAAAGAGACCGATCTGCCAATTTTGATCCCGGCAGATCCATTGAGGGAGGCCCCACCTTCCACAGATAGTGATGACGATGCAGAGTAGATGATGGCTATGTGGCATGGTATTCTACAGAGCTACCACAACACCTACCAAAGATCCATAGATATAGACGAGGACATAGCCGCAGTCTTTAGAGAGGAGGGAGGGAGAGCATGCTACCCTGACGCAGACACACCAGGCTTCCCTTGAGGAGATCAGAGCTCTAATGGAGGAGAGGGATGCATTGATACTAGAGAGAGACACACTGTCAGAGCAAGATACAACGATCCAAAGCGAGAGGATCACTACCATATAGGCACAGAGAGGCCCTCAGGGCCAAATACAGTGATACAGGCACTATTTCAGAGTCTAGGTCACAGGGTGCGATAGTAGAAGGGCCACCACCAGTAGTAGCAGTGCCATTACAAGCACCTGGTATGGTGAGTCTGAGCACTTATCAGGCTCTCCTCGCCGAGGTGAGCTACTATGAGGACGCCTTGGCACAACATGCCCCTGATGTGCCTCGTTACGATGCGAGGAGGAGATCAGTGATAGTCGTAGCTAGTGGTACATCAAAGGGAGGGAGCACCAGGAGAGATCGAGGTGGCGGCGAGGCCCCAGGCGAGCAGTGCTTCTAGCTTGATAAAGCGGTGGCCAGGAGAGACAACCTGGACCAAAGGAAGGTGGAGGAGATAGTGTCTTTCACCTATCATATTTTACGATATAGCTATGTCATTTTTTGTATCGATATATTGATGTAGCCTCAATTTGAAGGCATTTTTGATGTATGATATAGATGGCTTGATTGAAGCCATCCATTCTTTTTTGTATAGACACTCATGTATATATATTCATCATTTTCTGTGTTATGTGATTGTACTCATGCATTTAATTTTGATAGATATGGATAGATGTAGCGTAATTGTGATGGAGATAGACATATGTTGATAGAGGATAAATAGATGTGATTTGATGGACATAGACATAGAGGATAGATAGATGTGATGTGATTTGATGTGATTGATTAGATCTGATATGTTTAAAATGTTAATTTAATTTTGATGAAAATAGATATAGATAGATGTGTATTTAGACAAAGTAGATAAGATGAGTATAGATAGATGATAGATTTTGACTAAATTAACATGTTAAGTGGAAATGCTCTTTGTGACAGCAAAGGATGTAATGATATTTTCTTATTTTAGAAGATAAAAAGCAATACACCTAGATAGGAAAAAGAATGATAAGTTAGGCCCCTAACCGACCACAAATAGAGACTTTGGTAGGAAACTAAAAGATGATGCATATAAGGCCATAGACACAGATAAAATGAACCTGACACTAGTCAGTCACAAACCAGATCTAAGAGATAGATGGAACGAGAAGTATGTATCTTGTTGAAATATACGAAGGATAGAATACGTGCTCATATTGGAAAATAGGGTCTCCATATGATCACAAAAGGTCTTATATCTCAGCTTCATGATTTTTGTTTTGATAGAAGAGCAAACTGATCAATGCGGGAAGTTTTCCAGACATAGAAAGACTGATCGATACGGAAGTCTTTCAATGATGTTAACAAGTGAACAAACTTGCCGAAGAGGAAGTCTGTTACTGCAAAGGTTGATCAATGTGAGAAGCCTTGAAAATTTCATGAAATAAATAGCCGTCCTTCAAGGGAGTGGTCTGTATTTTGAATGTGATAATAGCCATCCTTCAAGGGCATGGTCTATACCTTTTGATTCATTTGATAATGCATGGATAGTTTTCCTTCGAGGGACCAATCTATCTTTTAGAACTTTTAGGATAGCATCTCTTTTTTTGGGGGGCTTCGGAGCTTTTGGAGATTTTGGAGCTTTTTGAAAGAAGTAGAGTTTAGACCAGATAGATCAGATAGAGGGGAAGAAAACATATAAAAACACACACTCATGCCTCTGAGTAGATTTGATTAAGATAGACACTTAGGACAGATGAAGTAGTGATTAAGGTGTTCCTACCATGAGGAGGAACATATCCATAAGAAAAATTCCATGAGTAGAGCCGCGATACTCATATTTAAGGTAGAAAAGACATAACGTGGAGAACCACATAATTCTGAATCACTATGAAATGCATGACTGGTTGCAGATGGATGAAGAATCTGGTTTTGTGACTAATATCGTGTAAGATAGATATTAACAATAGAAGGGCCTTAGATGCAAAGCATTAAGAGGTTCCATTTCAGGTACACCATCCATGGAAGATAAATGATAAGCCCCATACCCATATTTATGAGTGACTATGTACGGACCCATCCAGTTAGGAGCAAACTTACCACGTTGACTCCGTTCTAGTGTAGTGACATTTTGGTTTTCTTTAAGAACAAGATCACCAACTTTGAAGTCATGGTGTTGCAAGTGCTTGTTATAAGCACGTTTGACACACTCAAGATAGACTTGATGATGCTCGAGAGCATTGAGACATAGCTCGTCGAGCAATTCAAGCTGCGCTAGATGATTTTGACGATAGTCCTGATCAGAGACAAATTCTCTGAGAGAGACACAAAGAGATGGAATCTGGACTTGTAAAGGAGGACAGCCTCAGATCCATAGACGAGAGAGAAGGGAGTAGCACCATCAGGAGTACGAATGCTAGTCCGATAATCCCAGAGAGAAAAAGGGATATGTAAATTCCAATCCCTACCAGCTCAACTAGTTACCTTTGCGAGGATATTACGCAAAGTTTTATTGGAAGCCTTAGCTTGGCCGTTAGCTTGGGGATAGTATGGAGAAGAAAAGCTGAGTTTGATATTGAACGCATCACAAAGGTTCTACAAATCGATGTTTTTGAAAGATTTACCATTATCTGTGATGAGTTTGTGTGGGACACCAAAGCGAAAAATGATGTGTTGATAGACAAAATCAACAATGGGCTTAGCTTTAGTCGATGAAAGAGGAATAGCTTCTACCCACTTAGTGAAGTATTCATTGCGTAATGATAGAATGATGACACTGTGAAGAGCAGGGGATTGATGAGACCGATGAGATCAAGACCCCATTGTGAAAAAGGCCACAAATCTGCTGTAGGTTGCAAAGCCTGACTAGGGATATGTGTAAGATTGGAATGTTGCTTTGACACTTGACACATTTCTTAGTGTATTCGCAATAGTCTCGATTAAGAGAAGGCCAATAATAACCTAAACGTAAGATGCATTTAGCTACAGCCAAGCCACTAAAATTTCCACCACAAATACCGTCATGGATCTCCTGGATAGCTTTAGACGATTCAGGGGTTTTGAGGCACCAAAAAAAAATACCATCAAAACCACATTTGTAGAGGATTCCGCCCAAAATAGTATAGCGATTAGCACGTAGGATAAAAGATCTTCTGCCATTGGATGTCAGATCAGGAGGGAGCACTGAACAAGATAGATAATAAAAAATATGCCGATACCACTCATCTTGAGTGTTGATTGTGACGGTGTTGATTGAAGTCAACTGCCCGAGATGAGAGGGTTGGTCTAAACGTTGCACAACCACAAAAAGTCACGAGTCTTCGGTAAAAGGTGGAATAAGCGAGGCTAAAGAAGCCATTGTATCCGTGAATCGGTTCATAGTGCGAGGGATAGCTTGGATAGTAAATTTATCAAAAGCTTGAAGTTGAAAGAGAACGATATCGCGATATTTTTAAAGAATATCATTTTTGCATTGATAGACACCCGTGACTTGATTAATGATGAGCTCAAAATCAAAAAAGATGTCAATATGGCGAGTACCAAGATTAATGGAATTATAAAGACCTAAAACAAGAGCTTCATATTCAGCCATATTATTGGTACACTCAAAGTTAAGTTTGTGTGCGACAGGGATAGGTGCACCCCAAGGAGGAATCATGACAAAACCTCGCACCTCCTTTGACGACATCCGACCACCAAAGAAGAGTTTCATTTTAAATGGAGAAAGACCAAAATTAATTTGTTGAATGCATTCATCTGGGAATTGAGCCAGGGGAATTTGAGTGTCTAGAAGAGGAGTATCAGCTAATTGATCCGCAATGACCTGACCCTTGATAGATTTTTGTGAGACGAACTCGAGATCAAACTCTGTCATGAGCATGAGCCAATGAGTGATATAATCATTGTGATACGGTTTTGCATGCATTGTCTTGAGTGGGTTGATACTTGTAACAATATAAGTCTTGTGATTAAGGAGGTAGTGACGAAGCTTAGCAGTTGTGAAGAAGAGAGCACAACACAATTTTTCGCTTTCAGAATAGCATGTTTCATACTCATGAAGAGTGCGACTGATGTAATATACGGCTTGTTCTTTACCGTTAGCGTCCCGATGTGAGATCATGGCTCCCAGAGCATGGTCAGTCATAGAAATATAAAGATAGAATGGCTCCCCTCGCGTGGAGGTGTAAGCATAGGTGGAGAAAGAAGATAGGCTTTGAGATCATCAAAGGCCTTTTGGCAATGCTCATCCCATTCAAAATGCACATTCTTACGAAGGAGATGATGAAAAGGTTGACAACGGTCTGATAGTTGCAAGATAAAATGATGTACTTGATTGAAGACGTCCTTGAAGACCGCAGAGCTATTTTAAGTTAGAAGGGGGAGGCATCTCAAGGATAGCCTTTATTTTTTCGAGATCGACTTCAATGCCCCTAATAGAAATGATAAAACCTAAGAGTTTACCAGTGAGAATGCAAAACACGCATTTAGATGGATTTAGGCGAAGACAAAATTGAATGATCCTCTCAAAGAGAGGTGCAAGAATGAAAAGATGATCCTGACGGCGTTTGGATTTACCGAGGAGATCATCGACATAATCCTCCATAGTTTTGTGTAAGAGATCATGGAAGATGTAGGTCATTGCTCGTTGGTAGGTTGCTCCTGCATTCTTAAGACCGAAAGGCATGAAACGATAACAAAAATTCCCCCAAGGGGTTATGAAAGACATCTTATGCTGGTCCTCTGATGTGACGCGAATTTGATTATATCTAGAGAATCCATCCATAAGAGAAAGCATCTCATGACCTACTGTTAAATCCACGAGTTGATTCATATTAGGTAGAGGGAAATCGTCTTTTGGACAAGCAAGATTAAGATCCAAGAAGTCAGTACAAATTTGAATTTTCCCAGTAGATTTAGTTACTGGTACTACATTCGAAACCCATTGTGGATAATCAATGGGTTGGCCGAAGTTAGCGTAAATCAAGCGCAAAACTCTTCTTTGACAAGAAGTGCTATATGAGGGTTCATTTTACGCAATTTTTGTTTAACCAGTTTGATGTCTAGAAGAGTAACGATATTGTGGACCACAATATCAGGATCCAGTCCTGGCATATCTTCGTATGACCAAGTAAAATCTTACCGATGGTTAGAAAGAAATGGGGTAAAGTCTCCCAACTCCTGTGGATTAAGAGATTGGTTGACCTTAATGATGCGAGGGTATTCAAAAGTCCCTATATTAAGGTCGACAGTGGCTTCGTTGAGAAGCGTAGATGTATCAGAAGGAACGGTTTTAGGAAGATAGGAATCCTCTACCCCCAGATAGGTGAGGACCGAGTCATCATCCGCACAGTGGATAGTGTTGATAGTAGGAGAGTCATCTCCAACTATTTCAGGGAAGACTAATGGTATGGAAGTGGATTCACCATTAGCTTTATAGGTCAATGGACCTATGGAAATGGTATTGACTAAAAAAAGTTAGGTGGGATGGAAATGGCGTCATCCACATCAAGTGATGCTTCTGACCTGGCGGGAGAAGATGGTTCTTCAATGGAGAGAGGCTCATCGAGAATGGTGATGGTGGCTTTTGAGAGAGGTTTAAATCCTAAACCAAATTTTTGATGTGGTTTAAGAGTTGGAATGGACGTGAGGTCATGTATACCATGTTCATATTTTCCCAGGCCAAAGCCCTTCCACGCACATCGATATAAATAAGTTTTTACGAATGCGGGATTCTGTAAACAATCAAACCCTGCTGAATAGGGTTTGGCCCTTGGGGGAGAATCCGGGTGATAGTGAGGTGTATCAAGACCATCGTAAATGAAGTTAGTCTATTGATTGGGTAGACCAATGGTGACGATGCGACCAAGACCTGGCTGGTATTCAGGTTGTTTGTCTAGGTCTACCATACTCATTAGGTTTGAGATGGGCGTCAAAAGAAAGAAGAGGAAGCTCTCCTAGCGAAAAATGCTACAATGTTTCTTCCAGATTTTGTAAATCTGGTAGTTTCATTGTAGGTATGGAAGAAGATGAAGCCTCATCAGGAGAACCAACATTCTCCTTTAGAGGGGCAGATCTTGTGGTCATGTCGCACTATGCGGAAGGAAAAGGATCTCCTGGATGAGTATAGATTTTGCCCTCATGCTGATATTTTAAGCATTGATGGAGGGTTGATGAGACACATGTGTTATGCGAATCCAGGGAACATCTAAGGATCATGTTGTAGTGGAAGTTTCCTTCAATAATGTAAAAAATCTCGTGAAGCATTTTCTTACCCACCCGAATGGGCAGGACCACAGTTCCTAAAGTCACCACCAGCTGATCGTTAAATGATTGAAGGGTGAAAGGTGGTGGTGACACTACATTCTTTGGTAACTTAAGTTGCTCGAATGTGTGAGAGGAAATGACGTTGAGTGCAGCACCACTGTCAATCATAGTGTGCTTTAATGTAGTATTGTTGATTTGAACTATGATGAAGAGGGGAGCCTCTAAATCCTCAGAAGAAAGGGGAGGAATTTCATAATCCTCAAAGGAAATGGCGGTTGACGGTCTATTCAACCCAACAACCATGTCAAAGGTTGGGGCTCATCTGAATTCACCGTGATACGGCGCAGATTATCAATCAGAGCCTGGCGATGTTGTGGAGATGATTGAATGAGGTCAAAAAGAGACATTTTGACCGAGAGTTGTTTCATAACATGAGGTCAACTCGAACAAGAATCGAGTCCGAGGTGAAGCACAAATAGAGACCCGAGGCCTCGGGGCTAATGAGGAAGGATGAACTCCTTCAGGGGCTACGAGTAAATGACAACCCGTGGTCGACAGGTTGTAGAAGATGATGGATTATCATACCATTGTGCTCTAGTGGCGATATGAATTGTGTCGATTTGAGAAGGTGGAAGACCATCTGGAGTGGAATTAATAGAACTAGAGGCCTGAGTACATCGTTGAGGCTTAGATGTGGTTGAGATGACAAGAGATACTTGTTCCTCCTCCTCTTCCAGCAGAAGATCACTTTCTTCCAAAAGACTACTCACGACAGATTGGAGGGCTTTACATCCCTCGGTGTCATGTCCTGGAGTGCGGTGGTAAGCACAAATCAAATCAGAGTTGAACCAGGAAGGTTTTACTCCTTTAGGATTATAGGGTTTGATCGGAGGAAGAGATATGGATGAAGATTGGATAAGTTGGTGAAGAATTTTAGTATAGAATCCGGTAGACAAAGATGAGGATAGAGATGATGAAGGCGCCTCTTTTGCCTCAACAGACTACCGAGGTAAAAGAATCTGCATGTCTGGTTTGACAGTATTTTTAGGGATTGTTTTACTTTTTGGATATCGGGAGAAGCAACCCTGGGTGCCTGAGATGGAAGTAAGTGGGGAAAGATTGATTTTGGTGGAGGAGGAGCTCCTAAGATAGATTTTGAAGAAGGCGAAGATGTGACAAGTGTTGTGGTCTTCAGAGATGAAGAATGCTACTTGGTTGAAACAAATGATGATTTAGATAAGACTAACTTAGATGAGGGATGAGCTCCCAAAAGAGGAACAAAGGGTGCCTTGGCTTTTGGTGACGAAGATGATGGTCCTGATAAAAGAGGTGACGCCTTTCTAGTGGGTAAATCCACTTTACGAGGCACCGGTGAAGAAGGTGTTGTAGAAGAAGATGATGGTGTTGTAGAAGAAGACACCTTCTCAGTGGATAAATCCAATCTTCTATGAGGCATGGAGAGAGATTTCTAAGGAAAAGCACCAAGAGTTTTAATAGTCTGAAATATTGGTTTTCCTTTTTCGGGGATGGTGACAACTTCAACCGCATAAGGTGATTGTAACCTTTTCGGGGAAGGAGATGGTGTGGTACTGATGATACCACATTAGACTTTAGTTGTCTTGGTTTAAGTTCAGGAACCGAAAGTGTAGGTGTCGGCGCTATTTCTTTAGATTTTTCCGTAATGGTCAAGGCAGCGTCGGTGATGGAAGAAGTGGATGACGAAGAAGTGGTTCCCTGTGAGGGAGATACTTCTGGTACAGTAGTTGTGGGTGTAACTACTGTAGGAAAGGAAATGGGAAGAGTCAGAATCGAAGATGCTTCCGTTGGTAGAGAAGTTGGTATGACTATAGGTATATTTACCAATGGCATAGTCATGGCAAAAATGGGAGAAACAGAAGTAGATGTATTTGTTGTGGAAATTCGAAGGGATGTAAATGTTTCCAACATCAAAAGAATGTCTAACGACGAGACAGATGAGGATGACACTGTCTCGGCATAGATGGAAGATCAGACAAAGAGGCAGGGAGAGATGAATCCATCTCTAACAATGGAGAAATATTCAAAGACAAATTGTCTGAAGATGGCAGAATTTTAGAATTTAACGGAGTGGGAGGAAGTTTCGATTTGGTTGACGTGTTCGTAGATGGCTTAGTTTTAGAGGAAGATTCTTCAGTAGAGATGAAGCTGATAGTATGAGTGTTTGGTTTTTGAGACCCTGAAACATCATTGTTCGGGGAATGATTGGGAAAAGGTTGTTTAAAGACATCAAGTGCCTGATTTGGGGGAGCATTTGGGTTATCCAGAATGAGCTCGCCTTTATCAATGAATTTTTGGACAAGATTTTTGAAGGTCTGACATCATTCAATGTCATGGCCTTTGGTTCTATGATAATGACAGAAGTCATTTTCCCTATACCAGAATGGACGTTCTTGGCTCTCATCAAAATTTCTAATAGGGGGAAGTTCGATCATGTGAACTTCCAACATTTTTTCTAAGATGGATGCATATGATTCTCCCAATGAAGTAAAAGATCGAGATGATGAGGGTCCTTTTCTAGAAGATGAAAAGTCTCTCCGTGGTGTTTGATTAGAAGTGTTATCAGCTCATGGTGTTTTTAATACGATAGCGTTGGTGGATCCCTAATTCTTGTCTTTGTTAGAAGCGGAAGGGTTTGATTTTGTAAACCGAGAAAAATCTGGTTTAGATTTAGAGCGAAGTTTTAACTTCCCTTGTTCAATGGCGCATGACTCAAGTTTGCGTGCCATCGTGAAGGCTTCTTCAAATGTGTGAAAGGTTTGGATCCTTAAAGTGGAAGAAATATGATTAGCACAAGATCGAGTAAACAACTCGATCTGTTGAGATTGAGGGAGGGAAAAAGATAATTGATTTATTATACCTCTCCACCGAGCAACAAATTCTGCAATAGACTCGTCATCAAATTGACGAATGTTATAAAGATCTGTAATCGAGATCTTATGTGTGATATTTATTGAAAAGTTTTCAACAAACATCTGAGCTAATTGAGAGAAAGAAAATAGGGAGTGTTGAGGAATGTTATTGTACCAGTCTAAAGCAGGCCCTGCTAGAGACATAGGGAAAGTGCGGAGCATAAGCTCCTGATCCTAGACTATAAGGTAGCAAGCGTGTTTGAATGCTCGCAGGTGTTGTTGAGGATCCTCCGACTATGAAATTTTGAGAACTTAGGAAGTTCCCATTGGGGAGGATAGGGCTTAAAAGCCACTGACGGATGAATTTTTTCATTACACACTTCTTCAAAACAGTATGAAGGGTGAGCCCATTTGGTGGAGGCTTCTAGGTCTGTGATTTTCTTGAAAATAATTTGGACAACATCAGATTGAGGGGGAAGCATGTTGGTATGTCCCGCATAAGAAGCGAGTGGTATATTTTGTTGAGGTGTTAACGGGGGATTTATTTGTTGATTAACAGGATGATAAGAGGAATAACCAAATGTTCTAGGTGACGCCTGGTGAGGTAATTGTTGTGAAGGAGCCTGCATATGAGTAGGCTGTGAGATGACAAGTGGTTGAGAGAAAGGTGGTTGAATGAAAGATGGAGCCTATGGTTGGTGGGCTCCTACACTTGTCGACTGAAATCGGAATGGATTGAGGAGCATAGGTGTTGATTTGATTGGACTTGGTGGGGAACAAAATCTAATGAGGCTCTTGACTACTGGATTGGTTATTAAGGGTGCCAATGCCAAAGAATGGGTAAAGGTCATTGTCGCCGGAGCATTGGAAGAAAGACCAACTGGAGGATGAGAAGAAGGAACCAACTGACTCATAGAAGGAGGTTGATTCATAAAGAGGTACTGACCCTGAGACGCAATGGATGGCATAGAAGAATTAACAACAATCCGTGAGAGCGCAGATGCACCCATCATAGCTAAAGAAGAGGACCTCTCAAAAATAGGTTGCGGGGTAGCTGAGGTAGCCACGGCACTAGGGATAGGCATGACCATTTGGGAACCAGTCGACATGGTTGGTGGTAGAGAAAAAGGAGGCATAGATGTGCCACCCTCTTCCGTGGTTCGAGGCGAGAAAAGTATGCTAACTGTTCTATAAAAGCCTGAGATGGTTCATGAGAATAGTCATAAACTTGCTGGATTGGTGGTCCTTGATCAGATATTCAAATAGAATTATGCACTAGATATTCCATAAGGGCTACCGGATTATGATCAAGGAGCACCTAAAATTCAGGATCTCCACAAGGAACATACTCTATATCAGAAGTAGATGATACCTCTGAAGGACTGGGGGAAGCTGGACGTGATGGGATCGCTTTACGATGATAGAAAGTATTATATGACCAAGATGGGGAACCAATAACAGTGGTCTCGAGGAAGACCCGAGGGGTGTCGAAACATCCACATTAGTGGTGGTCTCAGATGAATAAGGGGCCAGTTGAGCCATTTTTCTAAACTGTAACCGGGTGATGACCGTCATAAACAAATAGAAATATAGAAAAAAGGAGATTGTCCTAACTAATGCACAGACAATTCAAGCAGCGTAGGTGATTATCTCTTTTAAGTTTTCATGCTTTTAAGAAAGAAAATATTAGGGAAGGATTTTTAGAATAAGAACTACTCAGATATTCAAACTAAGGATGGTTTGGGGAATGTTTTGGTGAGGAGTCCCAAAGGCACTTGATAAAAGAGACCGACGTGGCTTGATATAGAGGCCTACCCCACACACGTCACACACCGCTGCGATAAGGGAGTTGGGTGCTTTCCCAAAATATACTAGAACTTCCGTGAATTTATAGTGTGGCCCGAGTACAGTGTAGGCTCTTCCTCTTAGATGTCACTTCCAAGTAGGCGAGGCCAGGGAAGGAATTTTTGTTTAAATTCTTAATACCTAGTGATTTTGGCTTTTTGTGCAAGGGTGAAAAATAAAAATCAAATAGTGTCACTACCGATTTTGATCAATTTTCCAGACCTATTTAGAAAACTAGATGAAGAACATACAACAGAAATGACAAAGAAAAAGTTCTTTTTAAGCACTAAAGATGAAGTGTTTGATTTCGATGAAGACAAGTCAAACAAGTTCTTTCCCAAATGTGATTAAATTCTTTTTAAGCACCAAAATCAAAATGTTTGAATGTGATAGAAAATAAACAAACAAGTTCTTTTTAAGTTCCTAAAAAGGAGAAAACACTATAAAAGAGGAATACCTGTAGATTTAGCTCTCCAAGGTGTGTGGACTTCAAAAAGCGCGTTGTTGAGCTCTTCCCCTCGAACAATCCCATGAACAAGAAAAGTGCTCCATGCAAGAAAAGGTTAAGCAAACACACAAACAAATCCAGAAAGGTATATCCAAATAATAGTAGAATGAAAAATTCCATTTTAAGGAACTAAAAAAACTTTCAAGAAAATAACAATTTTGCATAAAGAGATGGATCAAAAATGCAATCTTGAAATCAAATGAAAGATTTATTAATCTTTGAAATAGGAATTGGAATTTAGTTTTGCAAGAAAGAAGAAACTTTAACTTTGCAAATTATAAATGAAAGAAGAAAAACCAAAATGAAGGAAGGAAATGCTTAAGGAGAACTGACGAAAAGCAGTGAAGAAACAAAACAAAAGCTCAAAACTGGAAAAGAAATGAACTTACCAATAAGGGACTTTGGTTGGTCCCACCGGTGTGCCAGAATGTAGATCAAGAATTTCCACACTTGTTACCTGTCCAAGTTAATGTACCAAACTAAACACAAAAACCTGAAAAACTCAAATGAAATCGATACCTGATAGATAAGACAAGATGCAAAGATGTAGATGAAAAGAAGGCCGATGTAGACAAGACGGGTGCACACAAGTGATCCTGTAAGGTAGATCCAAGAAACCTGCGAGACACATATACTTGACAGAAAAAGACAACGTTAAAAGATATTTGGGTGGATGCGCCTAAAAACAGTCCGGGAAGCGATAAGCTCCCTCGGCGGATGTCAGTCCATGTTTTCAATTAAAGGAATAAGCATACATGTTAAGAGAATGTAAATAAATGTGTATATTTTCTTATCAAAAGTGACAGACAGAATGTAAACAGCGGATAGAAAGCAACAGAAAACAGGAAACTATGAAAACAATGCTAGATTTGTGTTACTTGAATTCTTTTACCTATCCATGCAAGCCGATCAGTGTCGATTAGTAAAATCGGCGTTGACCGAGATAGTCAAGCATCGACTAGGGAAAATTGGTGTTGGGGATCGGTTGGCGTTGACTAGGGGAAAATTGTAGGAAGATTGAGAAATGGACAATGAAAGCTAGATCGTCAATGTTTGTTGGATCTGTAGGAGCCTTTGGGATGCTGACAAAGCTCCACCTTCGCTAGACACAGGAGCAAAGTCACCAAGAGATTAATGGAGGCTTGCGATGTCAATGTGGTAGGAGTAGAGTAACGGTACTCCTCTCAGGGATTGATTTGGACGGAATTAGCTTTCACTTGATAGATAATGCTCAGGCTTGATGTCCGAACTCTCTGTCATTCTTTCTGTCTAACCAGAAATGAATTTTGGCCCTGTATTTGTAATCGGAGCCGACTGGTGTATAGTCGGCGCCGTTCCAAAAAATCGGTGTCGACCAAGTACTAGTCGGCGCCCGATCGAGGAACCGAATCCTAAATGGCTAAAAATAACCTTTTTGGAAGGATGCAAGTGATCCCTCCGACTCAAATACGGGAAATATCCCACTGCACGGTTTGGGGGAGGAGAAATAGGGGGGATAGATGGATAGAATTGATATGGGAGGTTAGGAATTGATATGGGGTAGATAAGTGGTTAAAAAAGTGTAATTAAATAGTTAATATTTAATTATATATGGGTAAAACATAATGGGGTGAAATAAATTTAGGATAGACGTTTAAATCAAATATTTAAATAATACCCTAAGGGGGAAGTGGTGATATAAACGTGCCCCAGGGTACCCGAGAAGGTAAAAAAACATAGGGGACACTAAATTGGGTAACTAATTTTAGGTGTCTAAACATGCTCTAATCGGAGAAGCAGCCAAGGAATATCCTATCTAGTTGCATCATTCACCTCCACAATGAAGGAAGAACAAAAATTCATCCCGTAACATCTTCCGATCACACTTTTTCTCTCTTATTTTCTTTCTCTAACATTCTATTCCTCCATTGAGGAGAAAATTTAGTAAAATTTACTTAAGTTGCTTAAAGTTTATATTTCTTCGTTAAGATTGCACTTTGATTTTAAAGGTCGCATGGGAATGTGAAGATTCCTTGTCTTTGGATATAAATTGTAAGGCACTCTCCATTCCAAAGGATCTTTTTTCTCCTCTTATAAGTAAGCTATATTTCTTATAATTATTTCCATATTGATGACCATCATTTTTAACTCCTCATTTAATCATCTTAATTTATGATTTCATTCTAACCAAGGAAGTGTCTCGAGGCTATATGCGATAAGATTCTTTTGAGAAAATAATATTTTTCTAGTGGGTTTGTTTATTTGAGGGAGTTAAGTACTAAATATTGGAAATAAAATTTAATCTATGATAAGGAATTACACACATAGTTCATAATAAAATCAAACTTTCTTGCTGGAATTGGAACACAAAACACTTAATTTGGAAACTCTCAATATTGAATCAAAGGCACCCTTGCAGAATTGAAGTAAAAACTTAATTTAAATTCTTTTGAAATGAAATCACACATTTGTTAGGAATTTAAAGTTGCTGAGACAAAACAAAATTATTGTGATAGAAATTATATTAAATTTGCTAAAGAATAACAAACAATAAAATATAAAAAAATGAACAATACAAACTGAATTATACTAAACATAAGTTGGCACATGCACATATATTAACACAAAAATAACTAATACAAAATACCAAAGGTTTTGATTCCTAGGTTGAGTGGGCCCTTGCTCTGCCTTTGATCAGAAACACACTTTACGCACTAAATCACCAAAGCATCAACTTTAATGAATTCAAATGTTATGGATAATATATTAGGATTGATTACAAAATATTGATTGCTAGTATCCCCAAAGAAATCGGTGAGTGTGGATTATATTATCCTGCTCCCTCAATTGATGCCTACAAAATAGCTAGATGAATCCTAGAATCTATCTTATTTAGATAATTGGTAAAGAGGTTCCACAATATCTCCATGTTTCAAGGTGAAATGATGGAGAGAATTGGGGAACCGATTGACTCCATAGGATTTGGTTACAACAAAACATATAAAAATAAACTATATGATATGTCTATAATTGGTGTTCTCTAATTCTAGTATGTACTATTCTTGGATAAGCATGGATGTGTGGCCCAGGTTAGCATGGATCTTCATATTGCAACACATGTTGACATCAATTGGTGGAATTTTGAAGTCATAGGTTAGACTCAAAGCCAAAGGACCGGACTCGAAGCCACATAAAGAGACTCAAAGCCTAGCAAACTAGTTCTCTAGTGCCTAAAACACTTGCATCATTGAAAAACCATACTTTTTCCTTGAACTGGATATTTGTACACAAAAATGAATTATTTCCATGTTATTTGGTTAGAACACAGTAGTGGAACAAATACATATATACTAATTAAATAAAAAAATTTATAAGAGGGTAGTTAATCTAATCTAGGAGGACATAAAACACAAAAAACATTGTACTATAGCAATATAGAAATTACCAAATGATTAGACTAATAAAATAAAACCCTAATATGCAAGAAGAAGGTAAGGAAAGAACTCACTGATCAAAGTTGATTATCACAAAGTGTCACAGAGATAACTAGAGAAAATAGATCCCCACCTTCATCTCATAGTCGGTGGTATGATTTGGATGCTTCTTATCCAAATTATTATTCGAGTCCCTTCCACTCTTCTTCGATTCTAATCCAAACATTTACTCTTCTTTTGGGGATTCCAATCCAAAATTTCTTCTCGAGTCTTCGATGATTCGATCCAAACTACTATTCAGATTCATCTAATTTGAATCCTAAGTCATCTAATAAGACTCCTATGTCATGGTCCTCCCTATCTTCGCAAGACCCTCTTCATCATATATTTAATATGACTCACTACATCATCACATCCTCCTTTCTACGTAGGACCCCTTTTATCAGATCACCTCGACGATGTCTTATTCCTTTTCCTTTGAAGATATGTGCAACTCCAAATCCCTCCAATCAAACATCTAATACAATTCTTGAATCGTGGTCCTCTCTTTCTTTGCAGGACCCTTGTTATTATTCATCTAATATGATTCTTGAATCATGGTCCTCCCCTTCTTCACAGAACCTTCTTCATCAATCACCCCCAATAAGTATTTCTCCTTTTAAGATTCGTGTGACTAAAAGTCCTTTGAGTCAAACGTCTGAATCAACCCACGCGTCGTAATCTATAGAATTTGGACTTAATCCTACTAGTTTACAGATGATATACCATCATATAGGTAGGTCCACACCACCTTCTTCTACTCTTGAGACATCTAGCTACACATCTTCTTCATCCCTCACATCATTTTCTTCTATCAATCATCATCAAACATCTTCTAATTCTTCCACACCAATTGGATCTCTTTCTTCCAATCAACCCCTGGTGGTTGATCAACAACTCATGCCAATTGATCTCTTTCATAATGAAAAAAATAATCAAGGCATTTATAGGGGCATATGAAGATATTCCTTTAGTAGATTACGAGAAAGGATTCTCTTTAGACTTTGATGCATCTGCATATTATGAGGAAAAGGTTGATTCCTTTTATCAAGAAACGGAGGAAGAGCCTCAGGTCATGCAACTTGACCCTCCTCTTATTCTTCCATCTTCACATTCTTCATTATGTGATGAAACTCCTTGTCTTGCACATTGATCCATGGCCTATATTCTCATCACCCAATAAATCGTTGTCTATCATAATTCCTCAATCACAATGTCTTATGGGGTCAACACCAAGTAGCCCTTCATCTTCATCTAGGTGTGGGTCACCTTCTAGTATCCCTCCCTCTACTATTTTTGGGACATTTTCGAGTAGTCCACTATCTTCTATTCTTGGGGCATGTCCAACTAGCCCCTTATCTTCTATGTATGGATCACCCTAGGGTATTCCATCAACTTCTATTATTGGGCCACATCCTAGTAGTCCATCATCTTACATCTATGGGTCACGTCCTAGTAGCCCTTCTTCTTCTATTCTTAGGCCACATCCTAGTAGCCCTTCATCTTCTATCTATGGGTCACGTCCTAGTAGCCCTTCTTCTTCTATTCTTGGGCCACATCCTGGAAGCCCTTCATCATCTTCTATTAGTAGCTCACCTCCCGGTAGCCCCTCCTCTTCAATTCTTGGACCATATCCATTTCATCCATCACATATTTCTTCTATCAATGGTTGTGGCAAGCCCATGGTCATTTATCACATCAGTTCTAAACATCCACGTTCACTTTCTTCTCCTTCTCGGAATCAGACAAGTCACGCTTAGCTTATAAGAAACCTAAATAGTTTCTTAATCAATCTCAGATCGAAACTGCAAAGAGCTCTATAGCTCCCAACAAATCAAACAATCTCAAAATTCTAAATCAAGCGTGATTCAAGAACACACATCAACGTAACCATCAAGTATGGTGCAAAGTGCATAAACCTTTGGATGGGGAATTAAATCTCCCACATACGAAATCCATGTTTCGTAACAAATCACAGCCATTTATTGAGTGTGAACTCACCTCGATCATCGAGATCGGGATAATATCACTCTCGATAAAAAACATGCCTAGTCTCCCTTATTAAGGAAGTCGCAAACATTGTTGTTGGATCTTACCACATAGAGTGACTTTGTTAGTCCCAACCTCTTAAAACTGTCAAAAATCTAAAAATCAAAAACAATTCAAAAATACAAAAACATTGAGAAAACACAACAAAAATCAAAGGTACAAAGATCAAACATTGCAATCAAGTATTGTGTACACATGGATGTTTCTTTCTTCCCTTCCTTGTTATTTTTCTATAAGTCTCCCTACCATTTTCATCCCTTCGGTGATGTTTTGGTTAGCTTATTCACACGCATTTTGTGACATTTATCTCTATGGTATCTATTTGACCCTAGTCTTTCATCACCTTGGTAAATTAAAGAACGACTAACCTCTTAGATATCCTATCACATTCAACATCTAATAAACTTGTTGCGAAGAACTTTTGGACATATTTGTTGACACTAGCCAATGTCGTCATCTTAATCACTTCCACCTCCTTCCATTAAGACTTCTGTGGTTTTTAACCCCTTGTCAAGCTAGAGAGCTGAAATAAGTTTTCAAAAAGAAAAAGAATCAAAATCAATCAAAAATCAAAAGCTAAAAGCTAAAAGCAAAAAGCAAATTGATATATAACTCTCTCTTGGGGTATTTCCAATAATCTCTATCGAGGCTATGGACGACCGACGTGCAGCAGAGAGCAATGTTGCGATTAGAATCAAATACATCTCTATCGGGGCTAGGGATGCCCTGTTGGTAGCGGAGTAAATGTACACTATCTTTCCACCATCCATTCCCAAAATTGCCTTTCAAAATCAATCATTCCTACACATTGGCTAGGGTGTCTTCACTTTTTGTCTTTTAATTCTTCCCTTCAAGAGGTAATAAATTCAATGTGCACACACTGGAACCTCTCGAGTAAACAGATTAGTATGTTACAAGTGTCTTTTTTTGGACCTTGTTCGACTCTTACTCTAATCCATATTTCGTCTCACGATTTGTGCCTTTGGCTAATCACTTCTTCATCGTAAGGCTTCTAAGATAAATTCATATCATTCACATCATTCATCTACTTCATTCGAACATCCATGTGTATAAGATTACTTTTTGCATTTTTGGGCACCTTTGTCCCCTTCACAAAAATAATCTTCTCCTTCCTTTCTATCATGTGCTTTTAGGCCAACTTACGCTGGGGCATCCTTGCTTCTTCCCAAAGATTTCATTGGTTTACGTTCATCATCATGTTGAACCTATCCATAATGGCCTTGGGTCCTTCTTCTACATGTGAAGAGTTTGCCTTTGAATACTCCCACCTAATCATTGGGCATTTTTACATCTTCACCTTTTTCATACGCACGTTTCCTTATGCCCTTGTACATCCCATCTATCACTAGGGGCATCCATGCTTCTTGTCTTCCTATACATAGTTTCATAAAACTTTCAAAATCAATGAAAGCATTCAAATATGTTAGAAAAATTATCAAAAACATTCAAATTTGTTTCAAAAAAATTCTAAAAATTGAAAATCATTCTACAAAACTTCGCTCTTTGGTTCTCACTTGTTCCTGTGTGTGACTTGCGGATCATCTTGATCTACCTCCATCAACAAAAGCTAGGTTGCTTACTTCGTCTATACTCTAGGGCACAACAATTTTCCTGGTACTATTTCATAGTGCACATTTCTTTTCCATCAGACCCAAGTGTCCTCCATTATTCCCCTCGCATGTATCCTTGCTTGGGGCACCATCATCAACCCTTGTCATTAATTTACACAGTTCAAAACTGAAGCTCGATAATAAAAACATTATATTATGTTTCTTTGTTAGTTTAGCTTGTTCACTTTCTCATATTGCATTGCATTTTGTGTATGTTTCATGGAGTTAGGCATCTTTAACTTTCTCGTATTGCATTGCATTTTGTATGTTGCATGGAGTTTGTATTTTCAACAATGGACAATTGTTCGTAGTATGGCTTTTCATGTCATTCTACCTTTGTCGTATGCTTATATTTTTCATAAGGACCGATGACATAGCTCTTGTGGCAATATGATGACATCAAAATTGTTCCAATAAACAGTGGCTAGAGGCTAAGCTCTTCCCTCCCCTCCTCCATATTTCTTCTACATCACTTCCTTTCACCCCTAATCTTCTCTCTCACCAGGGCATCCTACCTCTTCCCCATTCTTCTGCCTATCTCTCATCTTTTTCGATCGTCGATCAGCTTCTTTCATCACCCCATCGACACTCAAGGGGGCATCTCTCTCCTACTAATTTTTCTTCTATCCCTTCAAAATTTTCTTTCATCTACTATCTTTGAAGTGGCATCACTTACGCCACCCCAAAGAGGGGCAAATGTAGACACCTATAATTACGCCCAAGTAATTTAAATACTTAAATTGCGCTAATTATCCCTTTCTTCAAATCGATGACATATCATCAAAAGTGTTCATATTCACTATTATTTCATTAATTAATTACAATACGCTAATTGATTAAGTCACCTATCCAACACAACCTAATTAACGACCTTTCGTTAATTATTTACCCCTTCTCTCTAGACTAATTAATTATTATTAATTAATTAGCCTTCCACTTCATTTAATTAATAAATCAATATTTAATTGATTTAATCCCCTCTAATGGCCTAAATCATACTAATATTCCTCTAATTGGCTTCTATAAGCTTACATCTACCTATTAGTTAATCACCTTTGATTAATTAAAACACCCCCAACTCCTATGACTTGCTAAGCATAAATTAAACCCTTCTAAAGTAAGGTTACCTTTAATAAAGCAACCTTATCCATTCCTAACCATGTTTTACCTTTATCCCACATTCAAAGGGATGAAGTGTTTCCTTTATCCATTGGGCTATATAAGGAGCCCTCCTTCTACCTTTATACCTACACCTAAATCTCCTCGAGAAAGCAAAAGAAAGCACATAGTCTTGCACTAAAAGCCTTTTTCCATTCTCAAGCCCTCCATCATCCATCTTGAAGAGCTAAGCCTCACACCCAAGCATCCTTGAAGGATCAAAGAAAGAAATATTGTTGATTTCCATTGGACTACATAGGTCCATTTGATTTAATTAGGAAATTTAGAAGAATAGAGTTCTTGATTTGCATTATGTTTGATTTCACTATTTCAAAGTTATGATGCTAGTGTAGGCCTTGTTCATTTCTTCATCTTGATGGTACTCTTTTCTTGTTTCTAGCTAGGTTAGGGAACTATTTTAGGTGGTAGTTCTTGCTTTCAATCTAACTTAGGAAAAAGAATACTTGTACACATTTGGCACGCCCAGTGGGACACTTAGTCCCATGGCATTTTAGTTTAAGTTTCATTGTTTTGGCTAATTTTTGATATACACATGTAGTAATTAATGTCCATTTTCTTGGAATTTTTTCTAATTTGATATGTGTAACTTCATGTTCATAGCCATAATTTTAATGGGTTATTGTCATTCTTAAGCTAACTTGTCAAAATTTGAGATATTGTGAGTTTTCTTGTGTTTGTTGCCGTATTTTGGTTGCAGGTCTGCGCAGTACATTTTTAGGGGTGCAAGCACAATTTTCTTGGCGCACACACCTCTCTCAGTGGTGGCACAGTGCACTAAAAAAACATGTTACTTGATTTACCAACCCCGCACACACACGCTAACCCTAACACACATACTCCTAACCAAAGCGCAAATGCACTAACCCAGTGCAAAATCATTTCATTTCATCTTTGTACCTTCACTACATTCTAAAACTTGTCAGATCGGCGCACATGCCCTAACCAAAGCACACATGTTGTTTTAGTGGCGCAAACACATTTTTGATGACATGGATTATTTTCTCGTAGTAATAGCTTTTTTAAAAAGCGGTGGCGCACACATTTTCCCAATAGTAAGTCAAAAATCACTTTTCCTCGGTGGGCACACACTTTTTTTTGGTGATGCACATATATTGTTCTTGTTCACACACTCTCGGGTTTGCTTTCCCCGTCTATTTTAGAAATCTCATAAGTGGTGCATACGTTGTTTTTGTGGCGCACACACCTCTCTGGTGGCATAGGTGCATGGTAAGTAAAAACACGCATAGTGGCGCATACATTTTTTGATGTAGGTGCACTATAAATCGAAACACATGAGAGTGGCTCACACATCTTTTGTCATATGTTATTTTCGTGCTGCACACATAACTTCACTCGTTAACCCATGCAATAAGTGCAAAAGATAATCTGAAACAACTTCAGAGTGGCATATACACCCTAACCCACGTGTAGGCACTAAAAAAGGGGTGCAGGTGTCCTTTTGTATTTTTGAAATTAAGGTGTTGATGTGCTAACATTCTTGCAGGTTTATCTAATCATATATTTGTCTTTGCAGGTTATTTTTACATGTTTGTATTTGATTAGGTAATATTTTAATTGTTTACTTATAGGAATAAGATCACGTATGCTCTTCCCTCACGTCCCTTGGGGTGATCTTGGGAATCAGAAATGATTCTTAAGTCCTTTTGATGCTTTGAGGTTGTTAGGAATATTTGAGTGGAATTGGCTAACTTGGCATAGTTGAATTAAAAGTGTTTTTCCATTTTGATATCTTTTTGGATTTTTGAAGACAATCACGTATGCTCTTCTCTTGCGTCCTTGGACGATCTGGAGAATTAGAAATGATGCCTTCTCTTTTGATGGAAAACTACTAAAAATCATCATACATGACCAAAACGCCATCACTTGTCAAAGAATGGAGGAATCAAAACAAAAGTCAGAAAACTACTAATACAGTTGTTATATAGGTTACCAAATGGTGTTCGAGCAAACCACATCTAATTAAAAAAGATAAAATGAACAACATATTCAAAACATTGTATTACAAGTTTTGAAAAAGGGTATGTCCCTCTTCACTCAACTAGAACATAACCTCTTTGGCATAATGCCTTAAGCTACAACAATGGGGGTGGTTCCAGGAACCCCAAAGTAGTCCACGCAAGAGGGAACCTTGTGGATGAAACGGGAAGTGCTCCACACTACCTATCTGACTAGTAATTCCTTTATGAGATAGAGTTACAAGTTATCCCTACGTGACCCTTTTAAGTACACAATTGGATGCATCTGATGCCCACTGTGCTTGAAGGGGGCAAAGTCGAGATACTCCCAAACTAGTCAGTGTGACTTTTTGGGTAAATCATCCCACTCGTGGATAATCTTTGTAGCACCTAGGACGAGAGAACCACCTAGGAAGATATACTTTGGCCAGAGCCCACTATTGACTATTGTAAAACAGTGTTGAGTTGTGAACCATATTTTCATTGTGAAGCGTGTGACGTGTTACTTTTGCTTAGTTTTTACTTGTCTTAGGGCAAGGCGAAACTCTACCGAAGTGAAGCCAGCATTTTTCATCCCATTTTTTTTATTGATTTGCTTCCTTCACATTCTTTTGACACTTTTTTGATCAAAAGAAGGGTGACTACCTTTGTGTTACCAATCCATTGTTTCTGCCACTTTTTGTCCATTTACGCCCACCCATGTTTGTAGTTGGGTAAGTTAAACATCTAAAGTGCGCGGAAACATATTCATATCATTGGTGGCCATTGTGATCTTCATACCCACGCTAAGATCATCATCATAGTTTGGATTAATTCATCATTTTATCTCCCTTTGACATGTTACCTCATTTGCATTGTCTCGACATAATTAAGATACTTATGTCATGTTTCTCATAAACATGATCTAAGTTTCCGCATTGTGGCGTTACGCTGCCCACGTTTTAACACATCCTTAGTATACTTTGACTTAGTTTGATTTCAAACATTGTCCTAAATCTTGAAAGGTGTTGCTTACTTTGTTTGCATCATTTTGATACCACTTTGACACTAATATCTCACTTCTCCGCGAAGCTTGATAGATGTGTCCAATTGGTGTGGTTACCTAGCTTACATTTGTAAACCCCACCCTTTAACATTTAGGCCTTGTTGGTTGTTGAACTTGTCATGGTATCCTTTGATTGGGATTCACATCTACCCTTTGTTAATATTTATGCCTTATTCATTTTGAGCTTGACATAAATATTGACATTGTGTTGATCATCTTTGCATCGCATTTTCATATGGTGTATTTCCTTGTTGATTGGCTTTGTGTTTCCAACTTGCATGATTGTTCCTTGTGATGATTCATTCAGAAAACTTGTTTCCTAGGAAAATCCCTCTCGATCTCATCGATATTGCATCATCACAATGTTTGTTTTCCTTAGACCTTCTTTGGAAAATCAAGCACGCATCTTCGTACTTACATAATGTCTACTTAGTTGACATTATGTTACCCGAATCGATAGAGAGTCTTCTTCACTTTCAATAAGTTTGATCACACTATCTAGATCTAGACATTTGTGCTTAAAACAACGCCAAAAATGACTCGACTATCTCACGGTTCCCATACTTACAAAAATATGGAACCTAGGTTTAGCAATTCAAATGAAAAGATTCCCATTACAACTAAACCTCGCTTTGGTTCTTCATGCTGAGAGCCCATATGGGTAACTCGCTCCCCACCTTCATCTCATAGTCGGTGGTATGATTGGATACTTCTGATCCAAATTATTATTTGAGTTCCCCCCACTCATCTTTGGATTCTAATCCAAACATTTCCTCTTCTTTTGGGGATTCCAATCCAAAAATTTCTTCTGATTCTTCTGATGATTCGGATCCAAACTACTATTTAGATTCATCTAATTTGACTCCTAAGTCATCTAATACGATTCATATGTCATGGTCCTCCCTATCTTCATTTGACCTCTTCATCATACATTTAATATGACTCCTACATCGTAGTCCTCCCTTTCTACGCAGGACCCCTTTTATCAGTCACCTCGATGATGTCTTATTCCTTTGAAGATACGTGCAACTCCAAATCCCTCCAATCAAACATCTAATACAATTCATGAAACGTGGTCCTCTCTTTCTTTGGAGGACCCTTGTTATTATTCATCTAATGATTCTTGAATCATGGTCCTCCCTTTCTTCGCAGGACCTTCTTCATCAATCACCCCCAATAAGTCTTCCTCCTTTTAAGATTCGTGTGACTAAAAGTCCTTTGATTCAAATGTCTAAATCGACCCATGCGTCACAATCTACAAACTTTGGACTTAATCCTACTAGTTTACAGATGATATACCATCGTATAGGTAGGTCCACACCACCTTCTTCTACTCCTGAGACATCTAGCTACACATCTTCTTCATCCCTCAAAAATTTTCTTCTATCAATCATCATCAAACATCTTCTAAGTCTTCCACACAAATTGGATCTCTTTCTTCCAATCAACCCTTGGTGGTTGATCAACAACTCATACTGATTGATCTCTTTCAGAATGAAGAAACAATTAGGGCATTTATAGGGGCATATGAATATATTCCTTTAGTAGAGTACGAGAAAGGATTCTCTTTAGACTTTGATGTGTCTACATATTGTGAGGGAAAGGTTGATTCCTTTTATCAAGAAATGAGGAAGAGCCTCAAGTCATGTAGCTTGACCCTCATCTTATTCTTCCATCTCCACATTCTTCATTATGTGATGAAACTCCTTGGTCTTGCATTGATCCATGGCCTATCTTATCATCACCCAATAACTCTTTGTCTATCATAATTCCTCAATCGTAATCTCTTATGGGGTCAACACCAAGTAGCCCTTCATCTTCATCTAGGTGTGGGTCACCTTCTAGTAGCCCTCCCTCTACTATTTTTGGGACATTTTCAAGTAGTCCACTATCTTCTATTCTTGGGGCATGTCCAACTAGCCCCTTATCTTCTATGTATGGATCACCCTGGGGTATTCCATCATCTTCTATTCTTGGGACACATCCTAGTAGTCCATCATCTTACATCTATGGGTCACGTCCTAGTAGCCCTTCTTCTTCTATTCTTGGGCCACATCCTAGTAGCCCTTCATCTTCTATCTATGGGTCACATCCTAGTAGCCCTTCTTCTTCTATTTTTGGGCCACATCCTGGAAGCCCTTCATCATCTTCTATTAGTAGCTCGCCTCCGGGGTAGCCCCTCCTCTTTAATTCTTGACCATCATCCATTTCATCCATCACATATTTATTCTATCAATGGTTATGGCAAGCCCATGGTCATTTATCACATCAGTTCTAAACGTCCACGTTCACTTTCTTCTCCTTCTTGAATCGGACAACTCACGCATTAGCTTATAAGAAACCTAAACAGTTTCTTAATCAATATCAGATCAAAACTGCAAAGAGCTCTATAGCTCCCAACAAATCAAACAATCTCAAAATTCTAAATCAAGCGTGATTCAAGAACACACATCAACGTAACCATCAAGTATGGCGCAAAGTGCATAAACCTCTGGATGGGGAATTAAATCTCCCACATACAAAATCCATGTTTCAGAACAAATCACAGTCATTTATTGAGTGTGAACTCACCTCGATCATCGAGATCGGGGATAATATCACTCTCGATAAACAAACACACCTAGTCTCCTTATATAAGGAAGTCGCAAACATTGTTCTTGGATCTTACCACATAGAGTGACTTTGTTAGTCGCAACCTCTTAAAACTCAAAAAATCTAAAATCAAAAAGCAATTCAAAAATACAAAAACATTCAAAAAAACACAACAAAAATCAAAGGTACAAAGATCAAACATTGCAATTCAGTGTTGTGTACACATGGATGTTTCTTTCTTCCCTTCCTTGTTATTTTTCTATAAGTCTCCCTACCATTTTCATCCCTTCGATGATGTTTTGGTTAGCTTATTCACACGCATTTTGTGACATTTATCTCTATGGTATATGTTTGACCCTGGTCTTTCATCACCTTGGTAAATTTAAGAACGACTGACCTCTTAGATATCCTATCACATTCAACATCTAATAAACTTGTTGCGAAGAAATTTTGGACATATTCATTGACACTAGCCAATGTCGTCATCTTAATCACTTCGACCTCCTTCCATTATGACATCTCGTGGTTTTTAACCCCTTGTCAAAACTAGAGAGCTGAAATAAGTTTTCAGAAAGAAAAAGAATCAAAATCAATCAAAAAAATCAAAAAGCTAAAAGCTAAAAGCAAAAGCAAATTGATATATAACTCTCTCTTGGGGTATTTCCAATAATCTCTATCGTAAGCTATGGATGCTTGATCGCAAGTAGAGCAATGTTGCGATTAGAATCAAATACATCTCTATCGGGCTAGGATGCCTCAGGTTGTAGCGGAGTAAATGTACGGCTATCTTTCCACCATCCATTCCCAAAATTGCCTTTCAAAATCAATCATTCCTACACATTGGCTAGGTGTCTTCACTTTTGTCTTTTAAATCTTCCTTCAAGAGGTAATAAATTCAATGTGCACACACTCGAACCTCTCTGAGTAAACAGATTAGTATGTTAACAAGTGTCTTTTTTTGGACCTTGTTCGACTCTTACTCTAATCCATATTTCGTCTCACGATTTTGCCTTTGCTAATCACTTCTTCATCGTAAGGCTTCTAAGATAAATTCATATCATTCACACCGCTTCTTCTACTTCATTCGAACATCCATGTGTATAAGATTACTTTTTTTCCATTTTTTTGGGCACCTTTGTCCCCTTCAAAAAATAATCTTCTCCTTCCTTTCTATCATGTGCTTTTAGGCCAACTTACGCTGGGGCATCCTTGCTTCTTCCCAAAGATTTCATTGGTTTACGTTCATCATCATGTTGAACCTATCCATAATAGCCTTGGGTCTTGCTTCTACCTCGTAAAGAGTTTGCCTTTGAATACTCCCACCTAATCATTGGGGAATTTTTACATCTTCACCTTTCTGGTACACACGTGTCCTTACGCCCTTGTACATCCCATCTATCAGTAGGGGCATCCATGCTTCCTTGTCTTCCTGTACATAGTTTCATAAAACTTTCAAAATCAACCAAAACATTCAAATATGTTAAAAATTTATCAAAAACATTCAAATATGTTTCAGAAAACTTCTAAAAATTGAAAATCATCCTACAAAACGTCACTCTTTGGTTCTCACTTGTTCATGTGTGTGACTTGCAGATCATCTTGATCTACCTCCATCAACAAAATCTAGGCTTCTTACTTCATCTATACTCTGGGGCACAACAATTTTCCTAGTACTATTTCATAGTGCACATTGCTTTTCCATCAAACCCAAGTGTCCTCCGTTATTCCCCTCGCATGTATCCTTGCTTGGGGCACCATCATCAACCCTTGTCATTAATTTACATAGGTCGTAATTGAAGCTCGATAATAAAAACATTATATTATGTTTCTCTGTTAGTTTAGCTTGTTTACTTTCTCATATTGCATTGCATTTTGTATGTTGCATGGAGTTAGGCATCTTTGAATTTTTCATATTGCATTGCATTTTGTATGTTGTGTGGAGTTGGTATTTTCAAAATGGACAATTGTTCATAGTATTGCTTTTCGTGTTTTTCTACCTTTGTTGTATGCTTATATTTTTCATAAGGACCGATGACGTAGCTCTTGTGGCAATATGATGACATCAAAATTGTTCCAATAAACAGTAGTGCTGAGGCTAAGCTCTTCCCTCCCCCTCCTCCATATTTCTTCTACATCACTTCCTTTCACCCATAATCTTCTCTCTCACCGGGGGCATCCTTCCTCTTCCTCATTCTTCTGCCCATCTCTCATCTTTTTCGATCGTCGATCAGCTTCTTTCATCACCCCATCGACACTCAAGGGGGCATCTCTCTCCTACTAATTTTTCTTCTATCCCTTTAAAATTTTCTTCCATCTACTATCTTTGAAGTGGCATCACTTACGCCACCCCAAAGAGGGGAAAATGTAGACACCTATAATTACGCCCAAGCAATTTAAATACTTAAATTGCGCTAATTATCCCCTTTCTCACAAATCGATGACATATCGTCAAAAGTGCTCATATTCCCTCTTATTTTCATTAATTAATTACAATACGCTAATTGATTAAGTCACCTATCTAGCTAACAACCTAATTAACAACCTTCCGTTAATTATTTACCCTTCTCTCTAGACTAATTAATTATTATTAATTAATTAGCCTTCCACTTCATTTAATTAATAAATCAATATTTAATTGATTTAATCCCCTCCTAATGGCCTAAATCATACTAATATTCCTCTAATTGGCTTCTATAAACTTGCATCTACCTATTAAGTAATCACCTTTGATTAATTAAAACACCCCCAACTCCCATGACTTGCTAAGCATAAATTAAACCCTTCTAAAATAAGGTTTCCTTTAATAAAGCAACCTTATCCATTCCTAACCATGTTTTACCTTTATCCCACATGCAAAGGGATGAAGTGTTTCCTTTATCCATTGGGCTATATAAGGATCCCTCCTTCTACCTTTATACCTACACCTAATTCCCTTGAGAAAGCAAAAGAAAGCACATAGTCTTGCACTAAAAGCCTTTTGCCAATCTCAAGTCCTCCATCATCCATCTTGAAGAGCTAAGCCTCACACCCAAGCATCCTCAAGGATCAAAGCAAGAAATATTGTTGATTTCCATTGACTACATTGGTCCATTTGATTTAATTAAGCAATTTAGAAGAATAGAGTTCTTGATTTGCTTTATGTTTGATTTCACTATTTCAAAGTTATGATGCTAGTGCAAGCCTTATTCATTTCTTCATCTTGACGGTACTCTTTCTTGTTTCTAGCTAGGTTAGGGAACTATTTTAGGTGGTAGTTCTTGCTTTCAATATAACTTAGGAAAAATAATACTTGTACACAGGACTCGTCTATGCATAGGTCACAAAAAGGCTAGATCTGGAGGACCTGAGTGGACTTGGGTGCCTTGAATAGGACTAGGGTGCCCACTGGTGCTCTGGTATGCAATATGGGCACCCTGGTCTACAAAAAAATCTCCATAAATGGTTCTCATAGGGTCATAAGGTGGTCTAAAACCATCGCTTACGTGTCACATCAATTTCATTGTCCCACACTTTATGTCGCCAATAATCTAAGCTAATATAGAGACATACAAGAAGAAAAGGACTATCAAAACCCTTAAAATAAAGATGCAGAATGAATGGGTCTGACTAACCTCACCAGCCACAACAGTGGACTTACTAATCTAAGTGTTGCACTACATTTTAAACTCAAATGTAGTTTTATTGTGTGTGTGTGTGCATGCCATGCCATACGTGCTCTTGTGCCAGTCACACTTTGTGAAATAGTGAGTGATAGATAAATGTAGAAAATGTAATAGCATGTGTGCATGGAATAGAATATAATCTCTCCCCTATGAAGTGTGATGTAGACTTCCTATCTTGTTCCTTGATGATGGAGCTATATGGATGTAAATGCAATAGATGGATGTAACTCTAGATGAGTGATAGTAGTAGATGATGTTAGGTCCCTCATTATGGTCTCATAACTTTATATTTATAGGGTTCTCTTGATCTAATTTCGTAATTAACCCCGACATGGCCGACTAGGAAAAAGATAAGGATGAAAAACAGCTAGAAAGAGCCCAAAAAGTGGTGGGAAAGTAGAAAAGGATCGGGGCACCCCAAGTGGGACTGGGGCACCCATGGGCACCCTAATACTACCCTAGGTGCCCCAACCGAGGCTAAAATGACAAGAAAGTACCAAAACAAACTGGGCATGTAGATAAAAATGTGTGGGAATGACAAAATAAAAGTAAAATAAGATGGCCAAAAGATGGGGTTAATTAGTATTTTCTTCACTAAATAACCTTTCTAAATAGTAGTATGAGACCCTAGGATAAATAAATGTCTAAAGTGTATGATTTTGTTACTACATATACTAATCTAGTAAAAATGCATATATTATCTAGTTTAGATTAGGAAAAGTTCTAGAATGCATGCATATTCAAATAGGGGGAAGATAAACAATGTCATTATTAGGCCATTAAATGAACTCATCATTTCTCCCCCACACTTACTTGTTTGCAAGTCCTCTTGCAACTCATTTCCCAAAATTAGGATCAAGGATCGTGTCCTTTATCGCTTTAATTAAATCATAAGCATTGTCATGATATTGCCAAGTGTCTTCCTTTGATGTACAAAATCCTTCTTTTTCCTTGACCTGATTTTCCCACTTTATGAATTCTTATATGCCTTGTGTAGAAAATTCTCATGAGGGAATTTACGTCTGGAGTATAGAATATGTTTGGGATCATATTTTTTTATAGTCATGGCTCTTCTCATAGACCACTTTAGATTTGTAGGAGAAATTACTTCCCTCCTCTTCAAAGGAATATTTAAACTATCCCACCTTTTGTTACAAGCAACCATGGCATTTCCAAAGTCTTGATGTTGAGCGAATTTGTGATTACTGATAGTGTTACTTTTTAATTATCAGTATATGATGCTCTTAGATTTTAGGTTGAAAGGATAGAGATCTCAATTTTCTAAGTTGTTGGTTAGCTTTGGGATACTGTGGCCTCATACAAAGTATTTCTATCTTCACTTTATGGAAATATTCCACACTCATTTGATCCTAAGCAATTTGGTTTTGCATGGTAGATGAGAATGCTCTTAATTGGGATTCTCCTACATACAAATTGATTAGAAAACTAGACATATGACTCAGGAGAAAGTTGCACAAGTGAAATTCACACATTAAATTTTGGTGTTCAGGAGAGCTCATAGTATAATCCTCTAAGAAATATATTTCATCCTTCAAATCATAAGGTAATTCATAGTAAATTCTTGATAATTATCATCTGAAAAATTGTTCTTGTAGGAAAATGTTGTATGTTGAGGAAGGCCTTCTACAAGAAAGGAGTTTTTCACCTATGACACAAGTAACTTGTAGGGTATTTCTAAATTTTTCTTTTTCTTTCTCAATTTCTCTTTTCTAGTTTTATTTCCTCTTCTAAATCATTTCTCAACTTCTTATTTCGAAGGGTTAACCTTCCTAAGTCATTGCAAGTGATCCCAAATGTTTTTTATTTCCTCATAATTTAATGTAGTTTGAACTTCTTGATCAATTTGCACTTTGGTTTTGGAAAGAATTATTTCATATTTTTATTTACACTATAATTTAAGTTCTTCTATTTATTTTTACAATGATGAAAAAAAAACATTCTTTAATTTATAAGTTTTCTTGAGGAGATTTAATTCTTATTATCATTTTCTCGATAGTTACCTCTTGCTTGGAGAGGAGAAGTACTTGTTGGATTTGTTCATCTTGTGTATCTTGCCTTGCCAAAATAGGGGATCGAGACTCCTCTTCATCCTCTATTGGATATTTCCCTTTCCTATCATTAGAGCCGAGGGTGGTGCTATTGATGTTGTAATTAATGATAAAAATTGCTTTGTGGTCAATTCTTGAACTTCATCAAACAATATTTATTATGTTTCTGCAGCATTTTCTATAGCCAAATCAATGTTTCCTATAATTTTAGAAGCTTCTTCTAGGTATTCATCTTCTTGTAGTATCAATCTTATTTTTATCCTTGGGGACACAACAGAGGAGGATTCTTCTCCTAACCTTCTCGACCACCTTGTTCTTGTAGAAATTGAATCAGGTTGTCTAGTGGTGAGTTGCGGACTCTCCACGGAGCAAGTAACTTTGGTCTTTTTCTCGCATGAGGAGTAAGGTATGAAGGTTATTTTAACCTTGACCTTGGTGTAAAGGAAAAAGTGAGAGGTTTCCTTTTCTTTTCTCGGCATTTTATTTCAATTTTTAACAATACATCCTAGACCTTTTTGTCTTTCTTGTTTGTAATAAAGTGTTGAAAAATCAGTTGTATAAGCCCTTGATGGTGAATTGGACCTCCTTTTTCACCGTACTTGTTTGCATTATATTGAAGGTTTTTTCATATAAGAATTTAGGAAAATTAATTTTATGCCCTAGTTTCTATAGACCCTTGTGCAAATGGATTAGAAGCCTCATTGTGTCACAACTCAAAATATTATATTCACCATCACATGTAAAATATTTAACTACCCAAAATGCTGCAATTTTATAGGGCTTTGGAAGTGTCTCCTTCTAATTCATTTTGTTACTTGTTTTTACTTATTATTACCTCATGTTCAAACTCCCCTTCTTCATGAAAATTTTGAATTAGGTATCTAAAAGTATACCTTCCAAGTTTTTGTCCCTTCAGCAGAAATTCTAGATATTTCACTAATAACTTGGATATTAACAATAAGTTTAGTGCATATTAAGTTTTTTTCTCCTATGAGGTTGGCAGTATAAATTTTAAACTAATGGTTCATTATAGCCCTAGAATTTCTTCATAAATTCCAACCATCCTACCTTGTCAAATATTGTCGCCACTTCTCTATCTTTTCAAAAATTATGGTTGATTCTGGTTTGAAGTATTTCTTTTGTCCCACTTTTAGGTTCGAGACATATTTCGAAAATACTTTAAATTAGGGTTTGAGTTCCTTCTTTCTTCAGAATTGTGAAGTGAGTCAACCTAGGGAAGATAGGTTTTATAGTCTCCCAAACAATTTACTAGCTTGAATACTAATATGACTTAATCGGTTATACATGCATAAACTATAACATCCCCCAAATGAAAAATTTTGAGTTCATTTGGATGATCATACCTAATTAAATGCATTAATTCAAGTGGGAGGTGTCCAAAGGTAATTTTGATAGTTTATTCCCAAGATCTTCCCCACTTGTTCAAACAATTATGACATTTTCTAACTTTTTAATAATCTTATACATAGAAAATAAAGCACTATACCTTCAGTAGTGATGTGACCTTTGTATTGCTCAACTTCCATGTGCCCTATAGAAAGGTAAATTTAGTTAGTGCTAAAAATCAATAGATCGCACTTTATTGATTGGTTCCATGCTTGGTGGGAAAGCCGTCATTTCTAGTTTTCAACTTCCCTTATTTGTTTTTATTTTTTTCTGTATGAACCGTCGTTGTTAGTTTTCAGTCATTCTCTTTTATTATCCTTCTCTTTCTCATTGGTTGACCATGGTGTAAGAACTAGGTTCTTCCACATAGTCAAATTCACCTTTTGATTGAATTTGTTGCAGAAATTCATGTTTAATTAATGGTGTATTATAAAGCTTTAGTCTATGGCCATTGACCAAGAGAGTTCTATTATCTCCATCAATGGGAAGGAGTTGTATCAATCCATTATCAAAAACCCATTCTTATATGGACCCATCCATTTAGTTCTGAGCTTTCCTAGAAATTTTGGTACTTAGAGTCAAAAAAAAAAATATCAATTTCCTTCTTTAAACTTCCTCTTTTTGATATGTATTTCATGTCATTGTTTCCTCTAGTATTGCAGCAATTTTTTCCTTTGAAGTTCTTCCATTCTCGTCTCATCTAATTTATTCAGTTGGAGTATCATTTCTTGTTGTTCTTCATCCAATTCTATTCCAACTTTGATTGTTATTGTAAGTGTCTCACTGTAGACACCCTAATTTCACATATCTCCTAAATCAATTAATTCCCCTTCCTCATTTCCCACAAAAATACACTTAGAATTAATCAAATATAATTTGATTAATTATCCATTTCAAAATCCAAAAAAACCCAATCCTCACCACATGTCATTATTCTCCATGTTTTTCTACTATTGAATTAAAAATTCAAATTCAAATCCTCACCCACCCTTCATGGTCCTCACTCACCTAAAATCCTCCACTTATGAATTAAAAATATAATTCAAATCCTCACCCATTCTTCGTGGCCCCCACTCATCTAACCTTGCCCACATTTTCAAACCAGTCACTTAATCTTGCCCACATTTTTAAACCATGATTACTTAAATTACTCTACATTAATCACTCCCCAGTTATAAATACAACCTTACCCCTCCCCTCGAAACACATGGAGAATAAGCTTTAATGTCATATCTAAGTTCTTGCATCCTTTGAGAAAAGAACATCCTTTTCGCATCATCCTAATACCCTAATAGCCTCATAATCTTTTTTCCCATTTCGTGCAAAGTAAGAGGATCATTGTTGCAAGAAAGTCTTGCTCCATCTTGAAGAAAAGCACCTACATATCACACAATCAGGGCTCAATCCAAGTTTCCTAGCCCATATGAGGTTTGCTATGACACGTGAAAGAGGAGGTAATATTATTGGTATTTTACTTCCTTGTTAGTAGTGTATTTTTCCTAGCTTACATTTTGGCACGCCCGGTTACTTTCGATCTGTTACCATTAATTTCCCAATTAGTGGTTTTATCTGTTCTTTGTTTATTATTGTTTGTTATTATTTCCTTTTCTGTTCCTTATGGCCTTCTTTGGTTAACCTTCATGCTTTGGGTAGTGTTTTTGTTGTGTGGTGTCTTGTGGTGTATCTGCAGGTTATAACAATAATGAAACTATGAAGCTCATCCTGTCTTTGATCTCCTCGGTGCTTGGTGTTTAGTTCCCAGTTTTGATTTTTCTATTCACTCGTAATCTATAGAAACACATGAACTAGTCATTATTTTATCATCTTACTGTCATGGGACAACCAATCCGGAAAATGCATTTATTTATTTACTTTTGCTAAAATAACTGCTTTGTAGGAAGTTAATCATTTTTTTCTTTATTTCAGTCAATCATTTTGTGATCTAACTCTTTATTTTTGTTTATTGTTTTTTTAACCTTGCTTTGTCAAAATTTTAGCTTCTCAGGTAAAGTACAGAAGTCAAAAATAAAAAAACTAGCTCTCGGGACGTTTTTCTCACGTTTAAAATTTTCATTCAGAGTGCTACCGTAGCCCATCTTTTGGAAGCCATAAATTTTTCTCCCGAACTCAGAATGACTTCATTTTTTTAACGGAAAGGTATCAAAAAGATATATGCAATGGAAAAATAATTTTTTGATTTAGACTTACAAAAAAAATTGGTTTCATTTCTTCTAACACCTGCCTTTTTAACAAAAAACAAGAAAATTATAGTTTTTTTATTTCACGTAACAACCTCACACGTATGCTCTTTCCTCACACTTCAAAAGTGATCTTGGAAATCAGAAATGTGAGGCCACCCGGCTTTGCAAAATATTTTTTTAATTTTTTATTTTTGCCTTACATTTCAATTTTCCACGACAACACTTCTAGGTAACGTTTTCACACTCTTCTTTCGTCATTTTTCTTTTTTGTGAAAATAATCCTTATCACTATTTCACAATCATGATTAATTGCAATAATTATTAACATTTTAAAAAATAAAAAAATCTATTCCAATTGTATCCGCGTATGCTCTTTTCTTGCACCTTCGAGCGATCTAGAAAATCAGAAACGGTCACAATTTTTTTTAGTTTCTTGTTCTAACATTGCAGGATCCTCTAGCTTTGTTTTCCAACCAGAATTTCAATCATTATTTTCCTTTTTCATATTATTAATATTTTTTGGTCATTGGTTGTGTATGCTCTTTTCCTACGCCTTTGAGCGATCTAGAAAATCAAAAACAACCACGATCAATTTTCTAACATTTCGTTTGCAAGATAATTACTAATTTGTTTTCTGTAAAACACGTCAATGGAATATTGTCAAAAACAAAAACAAAAAAACAACAAAAATCCCACAAAAATACCACCATTCAAAGAAAATTGCTGAAACCAAAAAAAAAGTACGCTCAGGTACGTAATTATTTTCTACTAGTGATTTATTTTAAGTTGGAAAGAACCTTACGTTTAATCACTTTATCATTTTTTTTGCATGTAGACAAGGTAGATTTCATCACCCCCAAAGCTACACCAAAGTGACGTGGACTTGACTACCACGCACCAACAAAATTTGCATCTACATTACACTTTGAGACCTAGTCTCATCACAGCGTTGGTATTTACCTCGCCCCTGCTCTTCACTTATAGGTAACACACATGTAGCGCATGCGAATCACGCCTAAATAAATGTAACAACAAAGCATGGGCATCGTCCCTGTAAATCTTCAGGGAGTTATAAGGACACCATACACATTCATTCCCCCATCACCTTCCACCTTTTCACAAAACCTGTTTTGATGTGGTGATTCACTCCGAAACAGAAAGTAAGAATTGTGAGCCTCCTCCAAAGTGCTCTATGGGTTCCCGTACCAATTTTATCCCCGTATGCAATTAGGTATATCGGACTAGGGTATATCAAAGGATGTACCTTCTTAGAGTAATAAGAGCCTGCATCCACCATTTCACAGCATACTTGTATGATTGCATGAAATAATGATCATTCCCCAAGAATTTACCTCATAAGCCAAAAAAATTGAATCCACATGATTGCTTGTTATTTGAAAACAAAATAGTTTAGCATTGTTTTATCATAAAACTTAGTTGATATCAATGTGTTCATTGTAAAAGTTCAGACCCTAGTTGTGTTCCACAAAAAAATTAGTTCTCGACCAATTCAACACTAAGTGAAAACATACAAACAATCCAACAACATAGACCAAAACATCGCACCAATTTCATTAACTTGCTTCCTCTAATAATACATATGTCATAGCTTGTCTTCAGTTATATCCAACTGATATTGAGTGACTAGCATTCACTCCCATATATCGTTAATTGTCAAAACATCCTTCATAGCTTGTTTCCCGCTATATTAAATTAATATTTGGTGACTTGTTTGAGTTCACTCATTATTCTATCCACCATTTCCTTTATCCAAATCACAACCGACACAAATCATTTCATAACTCATTTTGAGTTATATCACAACCATATCATGATTAACCTGTTCAAGTTACTCTCCCCGTCAATAGTCCAGAGCTTGTTTAAGCCAAATCTACACAATGTGCAACAAATCCTCTAATAACTCGTCTCGAGTTACATCATCATCATATTGAGATAACTTGTTTGAGTTACTCTCCTTATCAATCATCACAAGCTTATTCGAGCTAAATCCAAAGTAATCAAGTTCTCATTTCCTCACACCTATTCAAAATTCCTACCCACTTTTCAGCTTAATCAGACACATTTCATCATGGTATTCACTCGCAGTCACAATCATGAAAATGACGATGAAGAAGTCGCACAACCAGAACTCACCAATGAAGAACAAGAACAAGTCAATAGGGTGATAGAACAAAACAAAAATGAATATCTGTTACGCATCCTAGCCATGGGGAAAACTACCCCCGACTTCGAGGACGGAAAATTTAAACAAACTCATCGACAATGGTGAATCAAGTTATCACAATGAAATACCAAACAATCCAAATGGTTCTTTGGCTAAAGAGTTATTCACTAAAATCCAAGACTTAACAAAGAAACTTGAGGAAGCAACGACTAGAGCTAAAAGATTAAAAGACCTCAATCTAGATTCCAATACTCATGACATGTTTGATAAACCATCCCCGCTTCTCCATTCGCACAAGAATGGAAACTTATGAAAGACACCATTCAGGGACTACAAAAACAATCAAAACAATTCAACTTTGAAGAATTGTGTCCTTATCCATTTGATACAGAGATATCATGATTACCATTTCCGTCATCCTTCAAAATCCCTAAGTTTGATAAATACAAAAGCAAAGGTGACCCCGTGAACATGTCAAGGAATTTTACATGTAATGTCAAGAAGTTTCCTATCGAGACACGTACCTTTTACGATTATTCCCCCAAAGTTTAGGAGGACAGGCTTTAGACTAGTTTTTCCATCTGCCCAAAGGGTCAGTCATGACATTTGTAGACTTATCGGAGATATTTGTCAAACATTTTTCCTATAACCTAGACTCATAAATAACCATACTTGATCTCTCTACACTAGGCAAAGGCCAAACGAAATTTTTTCCTCCTTTTTACAACAATGGCACAATCGCAAGTCGATTTCCCTACTCAGTACCCAAGAGACAACTAGTTAGCATTTTTGTCCCTAATCTCAATGCCGAATTATCATTCCACATGTAAATGCATTGTCTGAATAGTTTCAAAGAATTCATCGAAAAGGGAACACAAATCAAAAAATCCCTCATTTCTAAGGGCTTACTTAAAGCACCCTTTAGGGACCAACCTTATTGAGACACTCCTCAGAACCAAGACAAATCTAAATTCTTTAACCAAAATCGAAATATCATCAATGATAGAATTATTGATTCCCGCCATGTCCAAAATGTCCAAAACCATCCCATTAACACATTAAAATATAAACAACCAATCATTATCCCTAGAAAGTAAGTTCCTTCTCGGGATCGACGAAGAGAGTTCACTCCTCTCGGAGAAAGTCTATCTAGTGTCTTTCATCATTTTGCAAATGCTAATATGATTACATATCCCATTTTTAAACCCTTCAAAGAAGGACAACCCAAACCAAATTGGTATAAAGACAATGAATATTGTGATTACCATCACATAAAAGGGCACTCCACAAATTGATGCATGTAACTCCGCCATTATGTCCAAAACCTAATTGAACGTGGAGACATAGAAGTTGAAAATACTTCTGAGACAAAAACACCTAATGAAAAACTTCACATGTTCAAAAACCTCTTCCCTAACCATGATAACAATTCAAAAGATAAGGGTCAATCATCAAGCAATGTCGAGTATGACTCAGTCATCTCGACCATAGATTATGACCAAGACTTAGTGGCAACTATAAAGATCATAACTGACTATGCGATCACCACTAGACAAGAAAAAATGTGGGTCCCTACAACAAAAAAAATCTGCCACTTTGTCCCCAACATCACCTCATAATCCACCATCTAATTCCACTACCAATTCCTCTCCACAACCTACGCCGTCATTTAATAACAATTAGAGAAGACTACCGCACAAATTTCAATCATGGAACTACTTAATTCTTCTCCCGCACTACAACGCATCCTTATACAAACATTGAATAATGCTCGTGTCCCTAAGAACATCAATTCACAACAATTCTAGGCTTTAATTACACATCTTACAATCCCCAATCCTATTTTATCTTTTGGTCCCGCTGACCTACTTAATCCCAACATCACTAATAATCATTCTTTATACGTCGAGGGTTATGTAACTCATCATAAAATCAAGCGCGTCTTAATCGACAATGGATCAGCATTAAATATTTGTTCCATGAAACTTTTACGTTGTCTAGTTTACACTGAAAATGATTTACAAAACAATATCATAACCATTCATGGTTATGATAAAAGTGAAAGAAAGTCTAAAGGCACAATCACATTGCCTCGCCAAGTTAGACCCATCACCTTAGACATGGTCTATCATGTGGTAGATGTAGAAGTTGCATATAACATTCTCGTCGGTTGACCATGGATTCATGCCATGAAAGTCGTCCCATCAACATTCCACCAATGCATTAAATTTTCTCATTTAGACATAGAATTTACATTACGTGTAGATCCCCAACCTTTTGAGTATCAGTATATTCCTCGAAGGACGGTATTGACATTATCACTATTATCCATCAACGATAAATATGCTCAACATCACATAATCCCTAACGAAACACGCATTGATCCTGATACACTCCCTAACAATGATTTGAAATCATCATCTCATAACCAAAACCCATTTTCCAATCCATTATCTTCCGCTAGTCAACCATCTTCCACTAGTCCTCCTCCCACTAATCAATCATCTTCTTCCACTAATCAAGTTTCTTCTTCCAACAACAATTATTCTTCCACCACACCATCTTCTTCTTCACCTAGCCAATCTTCTTCATCCAACCACACCTCTTCTATTAAGATACCTCCTCCTATGAATAACCAACATTCATCCTTCAATCCACCCCCTTCTTCTTATAACCCATTCTCTTCATCTTTTAAGACTACCAAACTAACTTCCCCACCACATGAGGTACCTATTGGTCCCCCATCTCACACATTTAAAATCATTGACACGGGATGCGGTGAATATCAATTTCAAAATATGGCAGACTCTTTTTATATCACCAAATCCCCACATAGCTACGGAAAACCTAACGCTCCACATCTGAGAATCCATCCCACTTACCAAATGGGACAATCAGTTTGGAATAAGTTTGGTTATCTTGACAACAAACATATTCCAAGTTCTTCAGGATCTTGGTTATATAATGACAACTTTGCTCCATGTTATGAGTCCCCTTAATTTACCAAAGCTCACCGAATAATGAAAAACATGCAATGGAAGGGTAAAGGACTCGATCCAAATGAACAAGGTCATTTAGACCCGATAAATTACACACAACATCACGGTAAACATGGTCTAGGTTTCAAGGTGTTTGATGTTGCTCCCATAATAATTTCAAGTGACAATGATGACACCAATTATGATAATGACATCAGGTCAACATATCATCTTTTTGAGGACCTCACTGAAACACATCTTTACTTTGAACATTTATCTGTTAATGTCATCAATTTTGAGCCTACACATCTGAGTCTCATAGACCATGGCCAACCACATCATGCAGCCATGGACATGTTCCAAAATGATGAAGCCATCAAATAATTCCTTGGAACTCGCGACCAAATCCCTACTTCCGACCATAGAAAAGGATTTGAAATCAATCTAAATGAATCGGCCTATTTTGGCGAAGAGATAAAATATTCAGATCCTTCACCCTCGAAAATTTGGATCAAAAGCGTAAACAAAGGATTTCCCATAGTCAAAACCTCACCGCCACCCTATCCAACAAACATGTCAACAAAAATTTCCAACAAACACCTGACACTGATGACCTACATCAACCATTAGCATCGTTCTCTCGAAAAGGATACATCTAAAATGCTTGTAGAAGAAACAAAAGACATAAACATTGGCACCACTAAACAACCAAAAATTTTACAACTTGGCATTAGTCTATCTGACCAAGAATGCATGGAATTCACAACACTCCTTATTGAATTCCAAGATATATTTACATGGACATATAAGGACATGTCAGGCCTAGACCCATCTCTTGTAGTACACCATCTTGTGGTGCATCCGGATGCAAAACCTGTAAAGCAAAAACTACACAAAATGCATCCCCAAGTTGCATTATTTGTCAAAGCCAAACTCGAGAAACTCTTGGAAGCTGACTTTATCAAACCTATTGATTATTCGGCATGGATATCTAACATAGTTCTCGTCGCCAAGAAAACTCCCGGCATCAGAATATGCACAGACTTCTCGTGACATCAACAAGGCTTGTCCCAAAGATGAATTTCCTTACCAAATATAGACATGATTGTTGATTCTACGACAAGCCATGAAATTCTCTCCTTAATGGATGGATTCTCTGGTTACAATCAAATACGTATTGCTGAAGGGGGTCAACATAAAATGGTATTTAATACACCATGGGGCACCTTCTGTTATAAGGTCATGCCTTTCGGCTTGAAAAATGCTAGTGCCACCTATCAACGAGCAATGATTGTCATCTTCCATAACATGTTACATGATATCATGGAATATTATGTTGATGATATATTAGTAAAATCTAAAACACGAATAGGGCATCCAAGTGTGTTGAGACGTATTTTTAATAGAGTATACGAGTATAAGGTTCGCCTTAACCCAAAGAAATGTGTGTTCGGAGTAACCTCTGGTAAATTATTAGGGTTTATTATCTCACGAAGAGGCATAGAAGTGGATCCTGCCAAAGTCAAAGCCATTATGGAAATGCCTCCTCCTTAAAACCTAAAACAATTATGTAGTCTTCAGGGAAAGATACAATCTATTTGGCATTTCATATCACAGTTGGCTGACAAGTGCCATCACTTTAATCAGTTACTCAAGAAAGATGCACACTTTCACTGGAACCATGATTGCCAAGACTCTTTTGCTAAGTTAAAAGAATACCTCTCTAGTCCACTGTTCTTATGTCACCAATTGCCGATAAACCCATGTTGCTTTATACATCTCGCTATCAACATGCCTAGGAGCTCTACTAGCACAACATAACGATCAAGCAAAAGAACAGGCTGTATATTACCTTAGTCGAACACTTATTGAGCATGAAGTACGTTATTCCCAAATTGAAAAAGTATGCTTAGCGGTCACCTTTGCATTCCATAAGTTACATCATTACTTGCTCAATCACACAACTAAGTTGATTGCTAAAATTGATCCTCTCAAGTATTTGTTGTCTAGACCCATTCTCATAGGAAGAATGTCTAGTTGGGTCGTATTACTTAGTGAATTTGATGTTGAATTTGTTCCACATAAAGTAATTAAAGGAAAATCCCTTGCAGACCAACTTGCCGAGGCACCCCTTCCTGGCACATAACCACTTCATTTTTCTTTTCCTGATGAAGATATTCTACACATAGACATCGCGCCATCTTGGACTCTATTTTTATATGGATCTTGAAATCTCCATGGCTCAGGGGCTGGTATTTTTCTTATCACACCCAAAGGGACATATTATCCCCAAATCATTTCACTTAGCATTCCCATGTACCAACAATATCGCAAGAATATGAAGCTCTCATCGCAGGATTAAAACTGCTATATCCTGGAATCTTACAGAATTAGTTGTATTTGGTGATTCTTTACTTATCATCAAGCAAGTTACCGATGAATACCAGTCAAGGATGAAAAACTTATCCCATATAAACACATGGTGGATAGTCTTTGAAGCTATTTTCAATTAATTAGCTTTGATCAAATTCCCGAATTCATAATAAATCTTCGGCGACGCTATGGAAACCATCGGATCCCTATTAGAAATCGCATCTAGTCAACCCCAAGCACATTTTCTCATTGAACATCTCTTAATTCCTACCTATGATCTTCTGAAAACACTATGGTATGTGAAATCGTGGGTCCGAATAACCCTTGGTACCATGATCTTTATATCTTCATTTGTGATAAAACATTTCCTGCCGACATGAAACCAATGCATAAACGTGCTTTAGCACAACGTGCTTCTCGTTACACCATTTTAGCAGAAACTCTTTATAAATGAGGATATGATGGCACACTTCTCTCGATGTCTTAATCAGAAGAATCCTCAAGTGTCTTACCAAGTCCATTCTCGTATCTATGGAGCACACACGAACGGTATCGCCTTAGCCAAGAAAATCCTCAAGCGAGTTGGATATTATTGGCCCACCATGGAAAGTGACGATGTCATTTTTTCAAACGTTATCAAGCATGTCAAAAGCATGGAAATATTATCCACGCACCTTCCTAGGCATTACAATCAATAACCACACCATGACCCTTCTCTCAATGGGGACTTGACCTCATTGGTAAAATCATACCAACATCGTCCGATGGACATAAGTTCATCATTACCGCTACCGATTACTTCACTAAATGGGTAGAAGCTATGCCTCTCACTTATGTTACCGGTAGCCAAATATCAAAATTCATTTTTAATAATCTCATCTTTCAATTTGGTATTCCATCTGCTCTGGTTGCAGATAATGGCAAATCATTTAAAAACCAGGATGTAAAATACTTAACCAAACGTTTTCACATCAAACTTAAATGGTCCGCTCCATACTACCCTTAGGGCAACGGTCAAGGAATAACCAATAAGACCTTAAAATCCATCATGGAAAATATTTTCAACACCCATGGACGTAATTAACATACTCAAATTTACCCCGCTCTTTGGGCTTACCATACATCTTACCGCACACCTACCGAGCCACCCCATTTTCCCTTGTTTATGGTTGTCGAAACCATTTTACCTATTGAGATAGAAATCCCATTTGTGAGGATCTCCTTAAAGATGTAATTAATGAGGATGAATACCGACAATCATAGCTTCAAGAGCTTGAGCTTCTCGATGAAAAATGACTTAATGTTCTCAATCTTCTTCAAGTCTATCAAACCGATCGCAACGCAGATTATCATAAAAAGGTAAGACCCAGAGAATTCAAAATTGGTGACCTCATTTTAAAATATAATCAAGAGAATACCACTAAACAAAGAGAAAAACAAGGAAAATTTGAGCCTAATTGGTTAGGACCCTATGTAATCACAACTAAATTTGGCTCTGGAGCCTATAAATTGGCCACTGAAGATGGTCAAGATCTTGATGAACCAATGAATGCAGTTCATTTAAATAAATTTTATCCTTGAGATGTTCACTATTTCGGGATACAACGTGTACATTGTTCCTTCTGTCTTGCTTATCTTTGAATAATTTAAATTTATTCATTTCCATTAGCAGATATTTTCTTTATCAAAATCACATCTTCATATTTATCATCATGAGACAAGTGCTAATATAAATCCTATTAAGTTTGTGAGCGTCATACTTCTTCCATTTTTAGTCACTTTCCTCTATGGTCATACCTAGAAGCTTACTGATGGTAATATATCCCCTTCAAAGACATTCTCTCTTTCATAACAAAGCTCTAAACTTTGTTACCCAGTTCATTTGCTCATCCATCTCAGTCTTCGGTGTTGAACCATCTCGTCCCTACTAATGTATGGTGCTGAGATTGGGGGCAGATGTTCCTTCCCAAATACAAAGCACTATTGTAAAAAAATCCATCAATTCAATAACTTATGAATAATTCATTTTCACATCTTTCGTCCTTCATAGTCTTTGGTGTTGAGCCCACATTTCTTCCTAGTAGTGTGAGACTGGGAATGGAGGAAGGTGCCCTTAGTCATCTACGTCTTGTATTTGGTGATAAACCCTTACCTCTTACAAATGGCATGGGGCAAAGCGTAGAGGGTTATTCTCATAAAAGCATAAAAATATTACAAAATATTCAAAAAAACAAGACAAAAAAAAAGACAAAAAGGAATTCACTCGCCTATATTTTGCCTTCGGTGATGAGCCCTTGCTTCTCACTAGTAGCATGGGGCAAGGCATAGGGAGTCATTTCAAAAATACAAAATCTTACAAAGGCTTGCAAATTATATAATCCCCAAACAAGTAATTTAGATGCCTAAGTGAAGAGAGAACTATCCCTTAACCTCATTTCTTACCACCAATCAAGAGCCACATAATTGTCTAAGTCTAAAGACGTGACTCATAAAGTGAAAGCCATTTTTTAAACTAGTTCGCAGACTTAGTTATGAAGAATGGAGTCATAATTTTCCAAAGGGATTGTTGTTAGCATTTGTCTCTATATTCATTATCTACCTCCTGCGTCCTTCTTGATTCTTGGTGATGAGCCCACGCATCTTACTAGTTGTGTGGAGTCAAGAATAGAGCTGAACTTATTTTCATCATATCATCACCACCATATATTGCCAATGGAAAAATAATTTGTGTTATTCTAATCATAAGTTAGAACACGGAACACTAGTACATACGGATAATATCCTAGTTTATCGCCTCTCAAAATAAGTCTCGCACTGTCCATAAATTGCCAATCACAAGTGTAAAAATCTACAAATAGTGTGAAAATCGCCAAAAATCCAAAAACAATGTAAAAATCCAAAATCCAAAAACATTTGAAAATCGTCAAAATCCAAAAATAATATAAAAATCTAAAAAATCTAAAAACATTTGAAAATCATCAAAAATCCAAAACAAGTGTAAAAATCCAAAAATCTAAAAACATTTGAAAATCGTCAAAAATCTAAAAAACATTAGAATATCTATATAATTAATTAAAAAAATCCATAAAATCACAAAAACTCTAAAATAACCAACATAATTCAACCTTTGAACTATTATCCCCAACGAATGATCCAATCACCTTATGATTACCAAATTCAAACTACTTCTCCTCATGTGAATCCTCGCTTGGGGCAAATCCGGCTCTCATTGTTTCCTTGTTTGAGGACAATGACCCAATACTTTACTATGTCCTCGTACCCCTGCTTGGGGGCACATCCAATCAATCCTCACTATGGAACATGTTAGGGACATGTTTATTGGTTCTTGTGTTGTATTATTAGTTGTAAATTATTAATTGCTTTCTTGTATCTTGATATATTACAGGGGGCATCTTGATTTTATGTATCCTGGTGTTCTCTCTAATATTCTTATGTTATCTCGATTGATGTCGATCTTTGGGCATCATACTTTCTTGATGGCCTTTGTCTATGCTCTCTTCTTTTGCATATCATACCGAGGCATCAAACTTTTTTATGGCCCCCGCCTATGCTATCACACATATTACCGTCTAGTCCTCCTGATCTTTTATATCACGATGCATCATGTTATGTGCTATATTAAAATTAAGATACTTTTCATCACATGAGTATCTTCCTGCATGATCAACATCTTACTTTGCACCCCATCCATTCACCCATACTAATACATTCCCCAGTTTGGGAATCCTACTTGATCACCGTTGCAGTTTGCAAATCCTACTTGACGATCTTTCTCAAGTAGCATTCACTATCCAGCAGCTCCTCCTCCCCCACCATGCTCACCATGTATTTGATCCATTCATCCTCACTCCTCATTTTTACTCCTCCACCACTTATCCCCATATTACCCTTCTCACCATTCATGTCCCCTCTCACCCATTTGTATTCTTTCCTTTCACCCTTTTGCTTCCTACTTGACAATCTTACTTAATAACCCCTTCTATATGGAATCCTCAGTGGAGGTTTACCCTCTCCCTAAGATCTTCCCACTGTAGAAGCTTCTTCACCACCTCCCCTCTCATCAAACAACAATCACCACCAAACACATCTTCCCATTCCACCTCTTCTGCTTCTCATTCTTACATCATTACTCTCACCATGTAGGCATCCCAATTAAGGATTCCCCTCACACTCTCCGCCCTCCACTACATATATTCCTTCATCCATTGATGTTACACTCCTACGTTTCCTTTTTTCTTGTTATCACCTCATCTCATATCATATACCACTCGCATACATCACTCACTCTTTTCTCATCCTTCCCCAAACTCGTCTTATGCCTAGTCATCCTACTTACACGCTCTCATAGTATGGAAAATTCACTTAAGGGTTCCCTTCAGTCCATTTTGTCATACCCTATTCCCACAAACTCTATCATCATCCTTCTTCTTCTTCACTTAGCGATCTTACTTAACCATTCCGACCTCATGGTAATATTACTTAAGATTTCCACTTAAGCTTGATCTGCCCTATGGTCTTCCCCATCCCATCATATTTTCCCCATATTATTTCTCCCACCTCTCGTCATGATCATCTTCTTCAACCTACCATTCCACCCCTGTCCCCAATATCATCTTGTCTTTCTCCTTGCATATCATCCCTGTCGGTTAGGTGATCCTATGAAACCTCTCCAGCAACATGACGATCTTACTTAAGAGATTCTCTTAAGCATGACATGTCATCTTACACTCGCCCATCACTCTACAATCTCACCATCCATATTTCCTCTTCATTCCCCATCATCACATATTTTTACCACCACTATCACCCTCCTCTGCTTGGCAATCTTACTTAACCACTCACCCGGCATGGCGATCTCACTTAAGAGTCCCTCTTAAGGATGATTTGTCTCCTTTCCTTTCCCCATCACTACACACCCTTCACCCTTCACTTTTTCTCGGCATTCCCCATTATCACATCCTTTCACCTCCTTTTTCATTCTCACAAACACCACTTCTCACTTGACCACTTGTCATCTCCATTTTTTCTCGCTTGGCAATCTTACTTAATCACTTCTATCACATGACAATCTTATGTCGTGGTCCTCTCTATACTTAACTTGTCATCGTGAACTTCTTCCCCACCTCATTCTTCGTTCACTTTGTTGATCGCTTCTTCCACCTGGTATCTCCTACTACCCACTTTTTCCTCCTACTATTATCCTTTCTTCACATATCCTCTTACAACATACATCTAATCTCTTCCGCCTACAATCACATTCTTTTCCCCATTTTCCCCTTCTTGATCCATCATCCTTCATACCATTTCTTCCCATTATTTTCATGTCTTGGTTCTTCATCCTCACCTCGTTCATCCTCATCACCCGCATCCTCTCCTCACTTTCACCTAGTCCCAACTCATCCCTCCCATTTTCTTTACTCTTTCCACTTCATCTTCTCAAATCCCCCACATTTCTACCCACACATGCATTCACCATTATTGTTCACATTCCTCTATCATTCTTTCATCATCATCTTCTATTCCCGCACTAATAATTGTAAATGGGCTTTCCCTAAAAATCATCAATCCTCATTCCGCACGACCTCATTCACTCCCTTGAACCTTCTAGATTTTCCCTTCATTCCTTCCCTCCTCTAAGCCCACCACTCATTGTAAAATGGCTTTCCCTAACGTCCCTTTGTTGGTGTTACCCTTTCCAATCCTCATTAGCTTTCTCATTTTCTTCATTTTTTCTCTCACCCTTCCCCACCACTCATTGTAAATGGGATTTCCCTAACATCCCCTCATTGGCATTGTCTCTTATTCTCTTTTCTCTCCTATCATTTTCCCTCAATCCCACCCTTTCTTGTTGCTTCTTACCCATCTCTCCATCTTCTCTTCACCCTCTTCAATATCTTTACTATCTTCATCATACATCCTTTTTCTATTTTCTCGTCATCCTAGTATCCTCATTTCATGCATCTCCGCATCTTTTCCAATCGATGTCATTCCTCCCCTCTTTCTTCTCTGAACATTCCTTATATTGTTCCCTTTCCACTTATTACCCCCTTTTATGTATTCCCTTTACATCATTTTCTTTGTTATCCTCTTCTCTCTCCTACCTCTCGTCTTATTTCCCTTCCCCGTATCATCTTCTTCCCCTTTTTCCATCATGTTTCCTCCGTACTTCCCCATCGATAACCTCGCTATTTAGCGTTGTCTCTATCTTTTTATCATACCACCCTCCACATGCATCTCCATATGGTCTGCTTCCATATTCTTTGCCTTGGTCTTCCTCGCATGACACAATTCCTTCAATCTTATCCTTGTATTCATACTATCTTCCTTTCCTCTCCCCTAATTTTCACGTTTCTTCGACCACTTCTCCTTTTCTCTACCACCCCTACCTTTTCGCTTCATTTTGTATCTGTTTCTCTTCTTTTATCTCCTCTTTTTCACACTTTCTTTGCCCCTCATAGTTTCTTTTTTCTTCATTCTACTTCTTCTTTCGTCCTCTTTCCATTTTCATCCATTTCACCCCCTACTCCCACCTCATTTTCTCCTTCTTATTTATCCTTTCCCGTTTCCTACTTTTCTTAGCTCTATCATTTATTTCACTTTCACACATCCCTCTTTACTATCTCTGTTGCTTCCTTCATTTTACACATCTCTCTATTTTATCCCTTCACCCTCTACTCTATCATTTTCCTATTTTTGCCTTGTTTGTCCATCATTCCCTTCTTCCCCTATCATCCCTCTCTCTTATTTCTACCTCTTTCATTCTTTTTTCCCCTCCCCTATCTCCCTTACTCTTCTTGTAATCAACCCCCAATCCTATCCATTCCCTTTTCTCTTTCCCACACACCCTCACACCTAGCATTCAAGGCCGATTGAATCCTTTCTCCATTTGCATCGTGCGGTCATTCCAGTCTCTTCCACTCCATTATCGTCCTCTTCTCCGCAGAATTCATTTCTCTTCTTTTCAAGAGTTCTATCGTATATTCCATTCTCGTCAGTCCTCTCGAGGGGGCATCACCACATCTATCCATAATCACATCTTCTCATGAAATTTTTGTCTTGGAGGATACTATGACATCCGTCACTCACCACTTTCTATTCTCCCCAAAAAACATTCGCTCTACCTTTTCTTTAAAAAGTAGATTGAATTCTTCCCCCATACCGTCTACTTTCTTTGAAAGGACACTACTTTCATAGTACCCTTCCAAAGAGGGGCAAATGTAGACACCCTAATTTCACATATGTCCTAAATCAATTAATTCCCTTCCTCATTTCCCACAAAATATACTTTAAATTAATCAAATATAATTTGATTAATTATCCATTTCAAAATCCAAAAAATAACCCAATCCTCACCACATGTCATTATTCTCCATGTTTTTCTACTATTGAATTAAAAATTCAAATTCAAATCCTCACCCACCCTTCGTGGTCCCCACTCACCTAAAATCCTCCACTTATGAATTAAAAATATAATTCAAATCCTCACCCATTCTTCATGGCCCCCACTCATCTAACCTTGCCCACATTTTCAAACCACTCACCTAATCTTGCCCACATTTTCAAACCACTCACTTAATCTTGCCCACATTTTCAAACCATGATTACTTAAATTACTCTAAGTTAATCACTCCCCCAGGCTATAAATACAACCTTACCCCTCCCCTCTAAACACACGGAGAATAAGCTTGAATGTCATATCTAAGTTCTTGCATCCTTTGAAAAAGAACATCCTTCTGCCTCGTCCTAATGCCCAAATAGCCTCATAATCCTTTTTCCCATCTGGTGCAAAGTAAGAGGATCGTTGTTGCAGGAAGGTCTTGCTCCGTCTTGAAGAAAAGCACCTACATATCACACAATCAGGGCTCAATCCAAGTTTCCTAGCCCATTCTAAGGTTTGCTACAGAATGTGAAAGAGGATGTAATATTATTGGTATTTTACTTCCTTGTTAGTAGTGTATTTTTCCTAGCTTACATCTACAATTCAAATTCAATAGGAAATAAGGGTTTATTCCCATACACAAGTTCATGTGGTGAAAATCTAGTGGTGGTTTTCTAAGTAGTATTGTATGCATTTACTACTTCAGGTAATTTGTTTGTCCAATATTTTCTTCTAATGTTGATTGTTTTGGTTTATATACACTCTAGCTCTCTATTTTTCATCTCCATTTGTTCATTTTCTTGAGGGTGGTATGGATATTATTTTTTATGATTGATTTGATAAATTTCCACAAAATATTTGATCATGTTGGACATGAATTGAGGCCCTTGGTCTAAAACTATGCTCCTTGGTGCTCCAAACTTGTGCATAATTATTTGATACAATAAATTTGCAACTACTTCCTCTTTGGCTTGTGGTAAAGCTTGTACTTCTGCCCATTTAGTCACATAGTAAGTGCAGAATAGGATGAATTCTTTCCCTTGTGATGGTGGATTTACTGGTCCAACAAAATCTAGCCCCCACTACTCAAAAGGTTCTATAACTAGTTGAGGGTGGAGAGGCATTTCACTAAACATTGTAGGTTTACCCATCCTCGACATGCATCACATTGCCAAATGTATTTCTTCACATTTTTGTGAAGGGAAGGCTAGTAATATCCAGCTCCAAGGATTTTGTGAATAGTTCTCTTAGCTGAATAGTGACCTCCTCTAGGTTCATCATGACAAGCTCTTATGATATCATATACTTCATCTTCTCTAACACACTGCAAAGCACCAAGTCATATCCACATTTAAATAGAATATCATTTAACCATTTAAAAGTAGAACTTTCTTTAATCAACCATTTTCTTTGTTTGTTAGTAAAATCATCAGGAAATCTTCCTTTTGCTAAATATTTTGCTATATCAGAAAACCATGGCAAGTTTGTAGATATAGAAAACATTTCTTCATCAGGAAGCTATCATCAACAAGATCCTCCTCTCCAGGTATGTCTAACCTTGACAAGAAATTAGCAACCAAGTTAGATTTCCCTGGATTATCAATAATAGTAATATCAAATTCTTGCAAAAGGAGTAACCATCTAATGATTTTACCTCCTACTACTAGTTTATTCATTAAATACCGATAGCTACATGGTTAGTATATACAAATGTCTTATACCCTATAATATAATGGAAAAATTTATTTATGGCATAGACAATAACTAGAAATTCTTTCTCAGTAGTAGTATAATTCTTTTATGTGGGAGTGAGATTTTTACTGATGTAGTAAATAACATACATTTTACCATGTTCATCTTTATGTCCCAATCTGCTCCTATAGCAGTGTTAGAAGCATCAAGTGTGAATATGGAAAGGTTTTTCCCAATTGGGTCCTCTCAATACTGGAGCCGAAGTCAGTTTCTCTTTAATCAATTCAAAAGCTTTTTGGCACTTCTCATCCCAAATGAATTCACTATCATTAACTAGAAAATCAAACATTGGTGCAGAAATATTATTAAAATATTTAGTGAAGCATTTATAATATTTTACATGTCTAAGAAAACTTCTAACATATGTCTGAGTTTTAGGTGTAGGTAAATCTGAAATTACCTCAATTTTCTTTTGATCCACTTTTATCCCTTGGGCTGAAATGTGATGCCCAAGAACTATTCCTTCATCCACCATCATTAAGCATTTTTCATGGCTCAAAGATAGGTTATGTTGTTCACATCTTATTAATACATTTTCCAAGTTGACCAAATATTCCTCAAAAGAATCTCCATACACTATGAAGTCATCCATATACACTTCCACACAATCATTAGTCAAGTTAGAAAATATGGCCAAGACTACTCTTTGAAAAGTAGTTGGTGCATTACACAAACCAAAAGGTAACACTTTGTAAGCAAATGTTCCCCAAGGGCAAGTGAATGTTGTTTTATCTTGGTCTTCTATAGCCACCCTTATCTGATTGTAACCACTAAATCCATCTAGAAAATAAAATAATTTCTTTCTTGCTAAGTTATCCAAGACTTGATCAATAAAAGGTATGGGAAATAGTCTCTCAAAGTAGCTTTGTTAAGCTCCTTGTAATCTACATAAATTCTCCATTTCCCATTCTTTTTAGGGACTATCACAAGTGGTGAGACCCATTGACTATTTGATATAGGATAAATGAATCCAACTTGCAACAATTTCTCAATTTTAGTTTTAACCATGTCTTTTAATACATAATTTATTCTTCTTTGTGGTTGTCTAACTGGTTTGACATTACTTGTATAAATGTGGTGGGTAAAAATACTAGGATGGATTCCTTTCATGTCACTTTGTAATCCCATGCAAAGGATTTGGTATGGTTCCTTAGTACATCAAAAACTTTGGCTTCTTCATCATTAGTTAACCAACTATTAATGTTTAGTTCTTTTCCTGGATAAATGGAAAAAAATGTTCCAAGATACATAGAACTAGTTGTTTTAAATTCACTCAAAAATGAATTCAAGGGGCACTCATGTGGAATTAATTCATGTCCCCAAAGGTGGAATTTATTTGTGGAATCAAATGTGAAAGGGGACAATTAAAACTTTTGTAGACACATTTTGATCTATTTCTATCCATCTCCTCATGTTTTGTTGAAAAGGGATGGGTTCATACCTTTTGTGAAGAATGTTGATTAGATCATTTGAGAATTTTTCATGAGGTAATGCCATGTTTGGAGTCCAGTTGAGGGACTCAGAAGTTGATAAAAATACTATGAAGTGAGACAAGAAGACTCCAGAGCTAGCCGATAAGACTTTGAATCAAGACAGTAAACTTGAGCTAATCGAGAAGACTCTAAAACAATAATGGTCAACTTCAAAGCTCACATTGACTCTTTTTTATTTTTAAAACGTGATTCTTGACTGCAATCATAGACAAATATGATAAATTGTAATTAGTAAATTCATAATCATCGACCCAAATATACTCTTTTACATCTACGAAAGGTTTTGTTGGTGGGAACAAAGAGATTTTTTTAGCATTCATTCCATTTGATATTGTCATATCTCCAAACCTACAGTCTATCAAAGCTTCCTTAGAAGCTATCATGATCTCCTAGGATAATTAGATATCCATGTATATTTCTTTTCAATTGAATAATCATAAAGTCCATAAGATACTCCCATTATTCCAAGGTCACCATGACATCCTCTATGATTCCTTCTGGTTTGGTAATGGATTGATTGGCCATTTGTAGAATGGTAGTAGTGGGTTGAATCCCATCTAATGGAAATTCTTTCAAAGTATCAGTTGTCATAACGTTAATAGCAGCTCCAAGATCAACCAACACATTTTGTATTTCCTTTTGCGTAATTTTTACAAAGAATGATGGGACTATTAAGGTCACCATACTTAAGTAACAATAATTTTCCTGATAACAGGTCAAGAAGTTTTCCATCTACCTATATAGTTTTAGGGTATTGTTTCTTTCTTCTTAGAGTCTTAATGCAAAGGATTTTAATTAATATATTCAATTCTAGTATATCTTTGATTTCTTGTAACAATGGAATTTTAATGTTTAATTTATTTATCTCTCGAATCATATCCAATTATTTATTTACAATCTCTTTTGATTCTTTCCAGAAATGAATTGATGGAGGAATTATGGAATATTCTTGATGTCTTTATGTTTTATCTTCATGTTCTTTTTCTTTCCTTTTACAATTGTTGGTTTTTCATTTAGTATTTCAGTGATGAAAACTAATGGGTTATCTACAACTTCCCCCAATATTAATTGAATATCCTTACAATCTATGACATTTACTCCCATGGCTTCTTGTTCAACTCCAAAGACAAGATTTTTTTACTTGTTATTCAGATTTTCCACTGTTATGCAGGCATTTGAGGTTGAATGACTGATTTTGTTTGTTGAGGTTGAGAAATAGGAGGCATTAGTGTCTTTTGTTGATGTTGTGGTTGTTGGGGTGGAAACCTCATTTGTTGTGGATAGTTGGTAGACTAGTTGGTATATTTTGCCCATTATGGATTGGTCCATGGCTGAGGATAGGGCTGCGACATCCATGGTTGGGGTGTCCAATATTGAGTTTGTTAGGGCATTCATGGTTGGGATGTCCATTCTAATGGAGCCCAAGGCATTGGTACTCCGCTTTTGGATACATGTTTCAGCAAAGACATGAAATCATCCATGGATTGGAACTATTTCTTGGCATGAAATGGGATTGCATTTGTGGAGGTTGATTACCTTGTTTTTGTACAAAATTGAGATCTTCAGATGGTGTATGCTTTACCTAGTTTTTGAGGACTTGTAGGAAATAACAGTCCTTATTATCATGTTCTTTGTCACATATCCCATAAATTTTAGTTTTTTCAAAGGGAGTCTCTAAGAGAATGATTTTTCTAGACCTTGGATAGTACATTACTACTGGCTCGAGTATTGACTTTGAACCGTGTTTTGTATGTCATCTAAGGTAGTGTTCAAGTGTACTAAAATGTATGTTTTAAAATTGGAGAGTTCTTCCATTAATTGTTTCACATCTGGATTGTTTTTTTAGCTCTCCTTTTCCTAGGGTCCCCTCGTTCTAGAGTAGTTTCTACAAACTTTCTCAATTTGGTGGAAAGTTAAATGATTCACATCTCCTTCTCCCATAAGATTCAGATATTCTCTTGATTCTTCATTCAATCCTTTAGGAAGATGGTTTTAGTTAGATCTTCACTTAAAGGGTGTCCACATTTTCTATGAAGAAAGAGGAATCTATCCAAGTAATATTCTAAATTTTCATCTTCATTTTGTTTGACCTAGAATAATTCTTCCTTTCTTTCTCTCCCCCTACAATAATCCTTATATTTTTCTAGGAAATGTTCCTCCATTTCTACCCAAGAGTGGATGGAGTTTGGTGGTAAACTCATAAACCATCTCATAGTGAATCTTTCAATGTAGAAGGAAATAATTTTAATTTTTGGTTATCAGTCCTATAGTCATAGGTTTGGCATATTACTTTAAACTCAAATAAGAACTGATCTGGATCTTCAGTTGTCATACCTTGGAATGTGGGTAACACATATGGGGATATGTTTTTCATGGGTCATCTTCTTCTTCATCAATGACAATGGGGTAGGTAAATGTTATTTGAGGCACAATGAATTCCTCATTGTGAGGGTTGTTTTGAGCTCTTGGTTGTTCATCTACCATTCTTTCCCAATTGAATTTGTAAAGAGTGTTTTTCCACTTAGGTGAAAAATATGGTGTGGGTGGAAGGCTACTACTCTGAGATTGATAACTCGATTAACTAGATCCTCTTATCTATATTTTTATGTATGATGGCCCTATTTCAGGAGAATATTTTGAAGGTTGTGGTGGGAAAAGGTTGTGTCCTCTTTGGTAGGTGAATAGAAATCCTCTTCCAATTTTTTTGGTTGATCAAAGGATATTTTCAAAGAATGGAAGATATTGATCAAAGGACCTTTTGGGATAAATCTACCTTTTGAGTCTCTAGGTCTACTCATATATTGGTATAGCCAAGTAGATTCTCATGAGAAATTGTTAGTTTAATGATTCTTATTGACACTAGAATGGTCCCAAATAACGGTTCCAAAAATGATAAGCATCATTGTTAACATATCGTTTAATCAACTTAATTGTTGAAGTCATTCTAACCATGGGATTTTTCAAGGCTATATGCAATAAGATTCTTTTTAGAAAATAAAAAATTTCTTAGTGGGTCCGTCTGTCTGTTTGAGGGGGTTAAGTCCTAAATGCTGGAAATGAAATCTAATCTATGATAAGGAATTACACACATAGTTTAGAATAAAATCAAACTTGCTTGCTTGAATTAGAACACACAATACTTAATTTGGAAACTCTCAATATTAAATCAAAGGCAAACTTGTAGAATTGGAAATTGTAGAATTAAAGTAAAAACATAATTTAAATACTTTTGAAATGAAATCACACACTTGCTGGGAATTTAAAGTTGTTGAGACAAAGAAAAATTACTATGATAGAAATTATAGTAAATTTTCTAAATACTAACAAACAATGAAACATATAACAATGAACAATACAAATCGAATTATATTAAACACACGTAGGAACATGCATGTATATCAACACAAAAATAATGGTACAAAATACCAAAGGTTTTGAATCTTGGGTTGAGTGGGCCCTTGCTCTCCCTTAGATCAGAACCACACCTTGCACGCTAAATCACCAAAGCATCAACTTTATTCAATTCAAAAGTTTTGGATCATACAATAGGATTGATTATAAAATATTGATTACTAGTATCCCCCATGAAAATTAGTGAGTGTAGATTATATTATCCTGCTTCCCTCAATTGATGCCTACAAAAACTATCTTATTTATATAATTAGTAAAGAGGTTCCACAATATATCCATGTTTCGAGGTGAAATGATGAAGAGAATTGGGAACCAATTGATTCCATGGGATTCATTCATAACAAAACATATAAAAATAAATTATATGATCCATCTATAATTGGTGTTTTTTTAATATTGGTAAATAGTTTTTGAAAGGGACTATACCCTTGTGTACAAAAGAAGGCCTAAAAGCCGGAATAAGAGAGAGGAGCAGAGAAGCTATAAGAAAGCACAAAAGTTACAAAGAAAGAACAACAAAGCCCGAATACAGCTATACAATCGAGACTTAACAAAAAACAACGGCAAAAAAAAGCAGCCTACAGCCTACGGAAAAGCATAATAAAACAATAAGGACCAGCAAAAGTAGTCGGGACTACTTCTTGGCCGCTTGATCAATACTCATCTTTACTCTTTTCCAAGCATGATACATGCCCAAAGTGGTCATATGAGCAAAGATCCGTCTTATCAAGCTCCTCTCTGGTTCTTTTGCTCTCTTTCTCATTGCCCCAAAGTGTAGCCGGACACCGCTAAGTTGTGAAACACTTCTTGCATGACCTTCGATGAACTCCTCAATGGCCCCAAGGCTGCAATATTATACTCATGCCTAGTCTTCATCTTCCCTAGGCGGGAGTCTAAGGAGGTCAATTTTTGTATATGTCATCAATCAAGCTATCGCCAATGCTCCCTTCCCCCTCAATGCTTTGTTTGCCTTTTTTTGCTTAGCAAGGTTTTTAACCTCATCCTTCAAGAATTTAAGCTCACCTCTAAGGCCTCCAATCTCCTAGAAGGGTTATCCGTTGGTGCCGCCTGGGACCGGCACTACTAATGTTCAAGAGATCACGAGCAATGTCCTCCAAAGGTTCAACCCCTCAAAGCAGAGACTCAAGGTTGAGTCTCCTAGAAGCCCCGGTGACACGTTTAGAGGTAGAGACAGGGGTGGGTGGCGAGGGGCAAACAATGGGGAGGAAAAGAAGGAGAAGCATGAGCAGCCGGCATGGGGTAAAGAAGACCGGGCGAGGGCGGCAGCGCAGCGGGCAGCAGGGAGACAGGGATCTGGCGGCAATGAACCCAACAAAGCCGGGCCGGAGAGGAAGGGAGACTGGGAATTTAACAAGGCGTTGCTTTGTGAATAAGCAAAATAAGCCCTTGGTGTAAGGGAACCGCCCGGGTATGCTTCTGGAACTCCAAAATGGAGCGTTCAAGAGAATTTAACAGATAGTGAGGGAAGCAAACCAACCTACTCCTACGAAAGTGATTCAAAAAGACAAGGTGCTTGGCAGGGACAAGAATAAACCCGCTTTCTAAGGATATGAAGCGAATCATCATGCGGGTGACTTCATCATACGGGGATGGAATTGAGTTAATAAGCAGACCCGCGGTGTTGAATATAAGCTTCTCCTCCTCCTCCACAAATCTTCTCTCTTCAACCTCTTTGATGACCCTCTTGTTGAAGAAGCGGTATCCTTCCAAGCCGAGGCCGCCGCTTGGCTATGAGTTCCTCATTAATAAGAATTTTCTCGCCTCCATATTCGACCATCCTCTCATTCCACTCATTGGCAAAGCGAATGTAAATGCTTTGATCATGTCCTCGCACTCTTTCCACAAAGTTGGTGAATCCGCCGATGCTAAGAATGTTCCAGCAGCTCGGTGTTTTCTTTCCAGTCGGGTGGTCCAGCACGGCTCAATCTGGCAGGAGGCCCTCCCATCTTCACAATGATGTGCGGTTACAACAATTTTCGAATACCTTTGGGCGTTGAGAGTGGTTCGCTTTCTCCACAATTGGGTCGCATAAAAATGGGAATCAGTAGCCGTTGGTCCTCCCACGAACGGCCAGATGATTGCCGATCTCGAGCTCACGTGGAGTCGCGCGTGAAAACCCTTTCCCCGTCGGCTTTCACCTTGTAGTTATCTTCGGTTTTCGCGAGCTAGGCATCCGAATATCAACAATATTATACCTCCCGCGTGCGCATATTACTGTTTTAAATTTAGACCACTCCACTTGAAGTTCCTAAACAAAATCTTGCTATCATTTGAATTAGATATCATTTGCCACGCCAAATAAATTAAAACAGCACATGTGGAAGAATTTATGGATTTCCTCCAAAGATTAAGGCATGTCTCTAGAGATTGTTTGCGTGTGAAGGTCCGCATGTATGCTGTTGTGAAGCTGATTAGGGATACTATCATTATCCCAAATAGTGAAATTTATATTAATGCCATAATTGGCCAATGACGCCGGCTTGTTTCCTTTCCCTCCTGTAAGAATGTATGATTCTCGATCTTTGTTGAAGGTATGACTGATGCTTATGGATTCAGAGATAAAATCTTTGATATTCCAGCTAGGAGAAGAGGACTGATTAAGCAGTTTAATAATATTAAGGGAGTCCCCTTCAACAATGAGGTTCTGGATATTTTGGGCCCGTGCAACTCTCAATCCCCATAGAGCAGATAAAGCTTCTGCAAAATGATTGGTTTGGATTCCCATTTTTCCAAAGATATACAAAGAATCAAATTACCTTTATGGTCCCGTATTGCTCCTCCTCCACTGCTTGCCCAGGTTCCCCTTAGAGGCTCCATCAAAGTTCAACTTGAACCAATTGGATTCAGGGATGCCATTTAACCAAAGATCTATCCACACTATTCCGGGGTTGCTCCAATATCCGATCCGCAATTTGATAAGATGTGCTTTTCATTTTCGTGGGTAACAATTGTTCTTGGGAGGTTTAAATCGCCATGTCCTCTTTGATGCCTTGGGAGATCTTGCCAAGTAGTGAATTTAAAATTCTCGCTTCTTATTTCTAAAAACGATATTATTTCTATCCTTCCGCATCCTCCAAATTAAATGCGGATGGCTAATTTCCGATTCTTTTGATAGCACAATGTCCGAAATGGTGGGTTCCATTGATTCCATAGCCGAATGAGATCCTCCTAAGATCACCCGAGAGCTTCAAATTTGGAAAGGACAAAGTTCCAAGCTCTAAAGGCATAATCACAATGTATGAACAGATGGCTAATGTCTTCATAGTTATTCCTGCAAAGGTGGCACCAATTGGGAATGATAAATCCTCTTTTCATCAAATTGTCAGTGGTGAGAATTTTGCCTCTGATGGCCAGCCAAAGAAAAAAATTTATTTTGGGGGTTAACTCAGGCATCCAGATCAAGTTCCAGTTAAAATCTGATTGGTTACTGTGGAAAAGACTGGTATAACCAGATTTGACTGAGTATTTGCCATCGTGTGAATTGATCCAGATCAGCTCATCCTTGGAATCCAACTGACACAAAGGAAAGAGATCTAAAAGGTCTTGGAGGGAGGAGATAATTTGTTTCAGTTCAATACGCTCCACAATAAGTTTTTTCCAATTCTTGTTGGTGCCATTTCCATCAATGTAGTCCTTGACTTTAGTTCCATACTTTCTTATAAGGCTGTCCTTAGCAATCCCAAATCTCTCCAAGAGATTATCATTGGACCAGTTATCCTCCCAGAAGTTTATGTCGCTGCCATCCCCAACTTTCCATTTGCTTCCCTTCTTAATGAAGTTTCTACTCTTAACTAGATTATTCCAAAATATGGAACCATTGGGGAGTTGCTCATCATGCAGATAGGAGTAAACAGCTTGCTGATTCAAGTATTTTGTTTTAATAACATCAATCCAGGGTTGTTTCTCCGAAAGCAATCTCCAGCCCATCTTAGCAATGAGTGCCTCGTTCATTTTCTCAATATTTTTTATTCCCAGCCCTCCCCTAGATTTTGGGGTGCAAACTTTATCCTGTGCCACAAGGTGAAATCAACTTTTCTTCCATGCCTTGCACATAAAAATTTTTCAATCCTTTCCACTTTCTCTCTCGAAGGAGGAAGGAATTTTGAATAGTGACATGATATATATGGGCAAACTTTGGAGTGTGCTTTTAATGAGAAGGCACTTACCAAAGACTAGAGAGAGTGGTCCCTTTCCAACCGGCCATTTTTTCGAAATCTCGCAATAAATCATCCCACACCGTGTGAGAGACTTTCTTCGTGCAAGAGGGAGGCCTAAGTATGTTCTTTGAAGAGTACCAATTTCTGACCAATTTTAGCAATCTTGAGTCTTTCCCCGTGGGTGTTAAAGAAAAAAGGATGCTTTTGTCGTAATTGATCTCTTGCCCTAAGCGATTCATATAGTCATGCGAAGAGCCTTGATAGCTTTAGCTTCAACAATCGAGGCCAAAGAAGAAGGATGGTGTCGTCTCGCAAACCGTTGATGAGAGACACTTAGCCGAGAGAAGTGGGTTTAGAACCATTTAAAAGGCCGACTTCCACCGCTCTCGCTAATTGTTCTACTAAGGTCACACCTGAAGGATGAAGAGTAGGGGGAGATGGGGTCTCCCGCCCGAGACCTCTCGCTGGTGAAGAATCCCACAGCTCTCCATTAACAACCACAGAGAACTCCGGTCAGAGATATACAAGACTTAACAATTTTTCTAAACTTTTTCAGAACCCAAATTTAGATAAAATCCCGTCAAGGAAGACCCAAGAAACTTTGTCAAAAGCTTTATTCATATCAAGCTTAAGAATCATGTTTGCCTTTTTGTTATTTTCCATAGAATGCATAGTTTCGTGCACCATAATCACACCGTCTTGTATTATCCTCGCCTTTAATGAATCCACTCTGCTGCCTTGAGATGAGATCCTTCATTATGAGTCAGCTAGCCTGTGCAATAATTTTGGTAAAGATTCGAAAAATAGCATTAACAAGACCGATAGGTCTCAAATCCTTGAAATCTTTTGCATCCATTTTCTTAGGTGCCAAAGACAATGTGTGTGTTATTGAGTTCTTTTAGAAGATTTCCCGATCTATAAAATTCATTAACCGCTTTGAGTAGATCCTCCGAGCATATTTCCCAATTTCAAAAAATTAATGGAGAATTCATCCGGTCCAGGAGCCTTATCCCCTCAAGAGAAAAAACACCTTTTTTAGCTCATCAAGCGTGACCACTTTAGTGATATCTCTCAATTTCGGTCCTCAATATCATTCTCGAGGGATGGCTTCTAGCATGAAGGAAATAGCTTCCAAGTTGCTAACATTACTCTCTCTAAGAAGATTTTTGTAGAATTCAAGTGCTTGTTTCTTAATGTTTGGATCTTTAGTGATACTTCCGTTGCTTTTAGAAACCTCTAAGATCCTATTACTGGCTCTGTGCTTTAGAGTGGTCATGTGAAAGAACTTGGTGTTCCTGTCCCCCTCTTTAAGCCAGATAGCCCTAGATTTAAGGCGCCAAAAGGACTCTTCTCTACTGCAGATCGTGTGCAACTCAGAAAGAATTTTCTTTTCTTTTACTTCATCTTCAACTGATCTCCCCATAGTATCCATCTTTAACTCAAGATCCTGAAGCTTCTGTTTTAATTCTTTCTTTTTTCCGAAGATGTTTCCAAACACATTTTTGTTCCAAAGTTTGACTTGTTTTTTGACATTTTTGAGTTTTTGGACCAATCTGTACTGGGCAGTGCCTTCCCCATTCCAATCCCACCATTCCTTTATTCTATCATAGATATCAACGTGCTCCATCCACATTTTTTCAAATTTGAATGAGCTTCTTGCAGGTTTGGTCCAATTTAGAAAGCTTAAAGCAATCGGATTATGATCCGATCCAATTCTGGGCAGGGAAGAAAGGTAAAAGTCTTGGCTAAGGATCCAGTTTGCTGAGATTAGTGCCCTGTCCAGTCTCACCTGAATGAGCTCCTTTCCCAACCTTCTATTATTCCAAGTATACTTATTACCATGCAGATCCACATCAATGAGGTTTTGTTCAGTGATAAAATCAGCAAAATCCTCCATACCATTAGAGAAGGTGGGGGTTCCCCCAAACTTTTCGCCTGGGTTTAGAGGGGAGTTGAAGTCTCCCATGATAAGCCAGTTAACAGAACTGTGCTGGTTTCTAAAGATTTTAAGATCAGCCCATAGTTTTCTTCTACCACTAGCAGAGTTAGGGGCATAAATATTAGACAAGATCCATTCACACTTATTTTCAATAGTGACAAATTTAATTGCAAGATGATTAATATTATCACTAAGAATCATACCAGTACAGTGCCTTTTATCCCAAAGAGTAGCCAGCCCTCCGGAAGCACCCTGAGAATCAACAGCGGCCATTTCAGAGCTGTCCCAAAAAAAATTTTAATATTATCCATGGTCATTGCTTTCATCTTAGTTTCTTGAAGAATCAAATGTCAAAGTTACTGGAGTCCCGTAACTCCTTGATGTTTCTTTGCTTAGAGTAACCGTTAAGGCCTCTAATATTCCAAGATATGATCTTCATATGGAATGGTTGGTAGTTGGAATTGCTTGCTGGTTCAGTTGCCGCTGAACACCATCTGCAATATCCCTCTCTGTTTTCTTTGCTCTGAGAGACTTTTTAGAGGGCCTTCCTCTTTTCGAGCTTCCTCCAAAATCAGCTATTCGTCTAACTGAAGATCTGGTTTTTCTGGAGGTAGAGGTTTCCCAATTGTCAATTTCCTTTTTCTTTTCACTATAAAGTGATTCTGGGATCCTTTCAAATCCTTCCATTCTTTTTTTTTTTTTTTTTTTTTTTTGAGATGACCAAAGTGAACCCAGAGTCTGGATCTTCCTTTTCCTTGGAAGGCGTAATCTCTCCTTCCTCTTGTTCCTTATGAATTCTCGACAGAGTGTGATCAGCAAAATGCACCTGCCACCACCGTTGAAATGCCGAGGTATGGCAAATGGATCCGCATTACCTTTCTCTCCAGTAGGGAGAGACTCCAGGGGCTCAAACACCCTCATATCCTCCTTGATACAAGCTTCCTCTCTAACGAATGGCAGGAATTCTTTCTCTTCTGAACCAGAAGGGATTAAATAGGTCTTCTTTTCCATGGAAGGCGTGATCCCCCCTTCCTTTTGTTCCTTAAGGAAACATCTATCATTGGTGTTATTTAATTCTATTATGCATTATTCTTGGATAAGCATGGATGGGCAACCAGTTTAGCATGGATCTTCATATCCTAGCACATGTTGATGTCAACCGCACTCAAGTCACGGATCAAACTCCAAAGCCAAAGGATCAGACTTCGAAGCCACATAAAAATACTTTGAAGCCTAGTAGACTGGTTCTCTAGTGATCAAACACTACATCATTGACAAAAGCATACCTTTTCCTTGATATGGAGATATCTGTACACAAAACTAAATTATTTCCATGTTATTTGGTTAGAACATAGTAGTGGAACAAATACATACATACTAATCCAGAAAAATGCATATATTCTCTACTTTAGATTAGGAAAAAGTTATAGAATGCATGCATATTCGAGTCAGGGGGGAAGATAAACAATGTCATTATTAGGCCATTAAATGAACTCATCGCTTATGTATTCTTCTCTTTCTCAAATCCTACTCCAATAGAGCATTGTAATCCTATACAACCAGGGAAATATTGAATCTTTTAAGGAATATAATGTAGTTAAACTTTGTGTTGATTGTGTTTTTCATCTTATTTTTCTTATTGGTGTCTTCTCATTGAATCTGAAATACATCTAGTTTTGTGGTTAATAAACTCAACATTATATCTATTACCCGAAACTTTCTCTCCATTTCTCTTCTCCTACTCATACCTTGCACTCCTTTTCCTCCATATATTGTTGCCACAGGTTCAATAGAGGATCTTATGTGATCCTCGGTCTTTGACCACCCCGAGAATAGAATTAATGTGCAATATTTCTAGATTTCAATAAATTTGAGTCTCCCCATTCCCAAGAGGGGGACTTAGTCTCAAAGCATTGGCATAAACCCCATATTTTATCATGTGATAAAATATTTTATAGCAGTAGAGCATATGGCGTTTCTGAAAGAAGTGAAAGCACATAAAGCATAAATGTAAAACAAGAAACAAGCCATAGTATGAATATCATTCCATCTTAGAAGTAACCTATAAACTAGAAAATGCACATCAAGAACTCATTAGCATGTTAGAGGAATAAATAGTATGACACAATGTATATAATGAGTGAACGACATAAGCAAAATTAAAGTAACAAAGATTGGAATAATATCACATATATGTGAGAAAGTGAAAAGTGGATGCCCTCGGTAGTCTGCGAAGAACCGTAAAAGCTAGTTTCAAGCATCTTGCATCATGTATCAATCTTTGATAGCCTATATTTAACTCAATGTACCACATGAACACACATATGTATAGAAAAAGGATGTATTATACTATGTATCAAGCTAAGCTTTGAATAGAAATAACCAAAAAAAGAGCAATGCAATTATTTTTGGATGTTTATATGTATTGGAATATTTTTATTTATTTTTAGCATATATGATTTTTTGTATTTTTAGGCCCTTGATGGCATGGATGAAAATATTTTCTCCAAAGAGAAGGAAGGGTGATCCAAGAATGCTCCCAAGGGGGAAATATGTCAAGTTAGCACATCGTCAGACAGATAATATATCATATCTAAGCATACATGCAAATAAAAGCAAATATTCTACCAGAAGAAATATACAAAACAAGAGATATAAATCAACACCGCATTTAACGTGGTTCACCCAAAGGTGGGCTACGTCCACCAAGAAACAAGCCAATCTATTATCCAAAGCTTTAACAAGATATACAATTGAAGATTTACAATCTTCCACACCTCTTAGATGTATAGTACTTTCTTTCTCTCAAGCTTTTGCTTCTTCTCCAAGAATTCTCCTCAAACAATTATTCTCACAATATTCAAATTTTATATGTCCTTCTAAATTCTTACTTCTAAAGCGTATCTTTCATGCTTATATAGGTGTATAAAAACTTAGGGCACTTAGCCACACAATTACAATCAATAGATCTGCTTTAATACTAAAAATAGATCTAATTTCCATGAGTTAATTAAAACATCCACACACATAGTAACCAACGCTAGTTAGCCCTAACCAATGTCGGTTCCTCCTTGCATGACCGATGTCATTCCCTCCATAACCGATGTCAATTACTGTGTTTTCCAACAAGTTTCATATTGCATGCTAATTTGAAGTAATTGAGCTCCAAAACTCAACAATCTCCCACTTGGAGATTAATTACTGCACCATACATCTACAACGTCATTCTTTTATCCTTCCTTATCTTTTTTTTTCATCTTCAAGTCTCAAACTCGAAGACCAACAAAAGTGGAGTGTAGCTCCAACTTCTCCCTTGCTAACGACTTTGTTAGCATATCTCGTAGGTTATCACTGTATGAATCTTTTCCATTCAACTTCGCCCATCCTCCAATACTACCGTTGTATGAAGTGATACCTCAATTGAATGTGTTTCATTCTTGAATGAAACTCGAGTTCTTTGCCAAATGAATTGCACTCTGACTATCACTGAAAAATTTGTAATCATCTTGCTCCTTTCCCAACTCTTTCATGAACCTACTCATCCATATCATCTCCTTGCTAGCCTCTATAGCTACAACATACTTTTCCTCTATAGTAGACAAAGCCACAACCTTATGTAATCTTGAAATCCAGCTAACTAATCGACGCCTCACCTAGTGTAAAATATATCCAGTAGTGCTCCTCCTACCATCCAAATCTCCAGCCATATCTGAATCAACATAGCCACATAATGAAATATCCGAACCTCCATAACGATAACTGCATGCTAGATGTCCCTCTCAAATACCTGAGTATCCATTGGATTTCTTTCCAATTCTCTTTACCTATATTGGCCATATATCTACTCACAACTCCCACTTCCTGTGCAATGTCTGGTCTGGTATAAACCATAGCATACATGATACTACCAACCCGTGAAGCATATGGCATATGGCACTCGTGTCATGTATTTGACCTCCTCATGTGATGAAGGACACCGATATTTGCTCAATTTGAAGTTTCTAGCCATGGGTGTACTAACTTATTTTACATTTTGCATCTTGAACCTTTCTAACACCCTGTAGATATAATCCTCCTGAGACAAATATAATTTCTTGTTCTTCATGTCTCTGTGTATTTGCATGCTAAGGATTATTTTTACAGCTCCCAAATCCTTCATAGAAAATGTGTGAACTAGCTTTCCCTTAAGCTCACCAATTTCATGCATACTAGATCCTATAATAAGAATATCATCCACATGCAATAACAAATAATATAGCTCCCATTTTCAAGCTTCTTGAAATAAACACAATGGTCGATTCACATTTCAAGGAACCATACTCATGCATAAAACTATCAAACCTCATGTACCATTGCCTTGGTACTTGTTTGAACCCATATAGGCTCTTTTTCAACCTACACACTAATTTCTCCTTACCCTTGACTTCATACCCAAGTGGATGCTGCATATAAATCTCTTCATCCAAATCACCATAAAGGAAAGTTGTCTTCACATCTAGTTTCTCTAAATGTAATTCCTATACAACTAAACTCAATACAAAAGATGAATATAAGTCTTCTTAACAACAGGAGAAAATATTTCACCAAATTCAATACACTACTTTATGTGCAAATCTTTTACTACAAGCCTTGTCTTGTACCTTTTTTCCACCCTCTTCTTCTTTGATCTTGTAAACCCACTTGTTGTACAATTTCCTCTTACATGCTGATAACTTAACCAAATCTCAAGTTTGTTTCTATTCCAAGGATTCTATCTCCTCATCCATGTCATGTTCCCATTGCACGTGAGTCTTATCATGCATTGTGTCTTCAAAACTTTCCAGTTCACCTTTATCATTCAATAATAAATAAAATAGAGAAGGTGCTAATATTTCTGGAGGTTTACTTACCCTTTGTGACCTTCTCACAAATTTTTAGGGTACTGGAGGCTCATTTTGGACCTCTTGGACATTTGTATCCAAATTTTTCAATGACCGACGCTGATCACCTATAACCGACATCAGTTCTACTAAGCGATGTCATTTTGTCTCTTCTATAACCGATATCGGTTCAATTTAACTAATGTCGGCCGTGGGTCAACCGACACTGGTTACTATGTAACCCTATCAATATTACTTTTAAATCCGAGAGTTCATTTTCATTCACAAAATTCTCAACCAGTTCTTCCTTGGGTACCAAAATTTGATCCCTATACATTCTCTTTTTATTCCATTCAATATCAAGACTCCTAATAATTTTACAATTCTCTAAATCCTAAAAACAAAATCCAAAATCACTAGATCCATAACCAATGAAAGTACATCTCTTGATTTTACATCCAACTTTTTCTATTTTCCTTTTCAATATGCACAAAATCTTCTGAACCAAAAAATTTAAGAAAAGAAAGATCTACCTCTTTTCCAGTCCAAGCTTCCTCTAGGTATTCCTCCATCTAGTGAACTTGAAGGCCCACGGTTAATCAAATAAATTGTTGTATCAACTACTTCTGCCCAAAATTGCAAAGGCAATCCAGAATGTATCCTCATACTTCTAGAATGTTCCATGATTTTCATGTTCATTCTTTCTGCAACACCATTCTCTTGTGGTGTTCTTGAACTGTTCTTTCTCTCGTATCTCATTCACTAAATAATAATCATTGAAATCCTTGCTATAGTATTCACCACTATTGTCATATCTAAGGCACTTTAACTTTAAATTTGATTCATTCTCAACAAGGGCTTTCCATCTTTTAAAAGTTTCAAAATCATCGTATTTATGTTTAATACAATAAACTCATACCTTTCTTGTAGCATCATCAATGAAAGTAACATAATATTGGGATCCTCCATAAGAATATACCTGAGTTGGTCTGCACACATATGAGTGTACAAGCTCCAACTTCAACTCCTTCTTAGTTGCCCCAACTTTAAGAAATCTCACTCTTTTTTCTTTTCAAAACATAATTCTCACGTAAATCAAGATCTAAATCTTTCAAATCTGATAACTTACCCTTAGCCTTTAAGATCTTCATTCCTTTTTGACTCATATAGCCCAACCGATTATGCCACATGCATGCATCTAAATTTGAAGTAGATAATGCGTAAAAAAATCAAGAACACATGTAGATAAATATAATGTTCCTACCTTCTTACCTCTTGTCATAACAAAAGAGCACCCTTGGTGACTTTCCAAGAGTGTGTTGTGAATGTAACCATGTAACCAGCTTTACCTAGTTACCCTGCAGAAATAAGATTCCTCTTGAGGTTTGGTACATGCCTCACAAATTTCAATACCCATGTATTTCCATTCTGCAATTTAGATGAACTTCCCCTTTACCAGTAATACTCCAAGGTTCATCATCACCCAAATAAACATGCCCAAAATTTCCCTAAACATAATTTCTAAAATAACCCTTATTAGGGGTTGCATGGAAAGAAGCTCCTGAATCTAAAACTCATGATTCAATTCTATTATCTAAAGAAAGAATAAGAGCATATTGTATTACCTCTGCTACAGAAATATTTGCTTCTTTACCTTTGTCTAGTTGTTGGTTCTCTTTATCCTTTGACCAACAATCTTTCTTTGCATGTCCTTTCTTTCCACATTTCTTAACAGTAATTCCCTTACCTATGGATTTAGATCTATTATCCCTTGACTTTGATTTCCCATTACTCTTACTTTTAGATCTCTCCTTCTGCCCCCTCGCTTTCTACATTCAAATCATTCCCAGATGATGATTTCTCTATACTCTTCCTATGAATTTCTTCATTCAATATTATACTAACCACATCATCAAACTTTAAAATATTATTAGCAGATGTTATATTACTAACAACCATTACCAAGTTATCCCAACTATCAGGAAAAGAACATAAGAATAAGAGTTCTTTCACTTCATCATCAAACGATATATCAACCGATTTTAACTAATTTACAATAGATCTGAAATCATTCAAATGACTATATGTAGATCCACCTTCATGCATCTTAGAACTAAATAGTTTCTTCATCAAATAAAATTTATTTGAAGCACTAGGTTTTTCATATAAATTAGTAAGAGATTTCATTAACCCTACTATAGAAGTCGCTTCTATAATATTGGAAGCCACGGATGCTATCAAGCTCAATCTTATAGATCCCAAATCCTTTCTGTCAAGAATATTCCATTCTTCATCAGTCATCTTTGTAGGTCTAGACTTCTCATCCAACGGTAAATACAAATCTCTTTGATACAGATAATCCTCAATCAGATCTTCCATAATTGATAATTTCGATCGTCAAACTTCTCTACCTTGTATTTGTTTTCTTCTTCCATTGTTGTAGCTCCCACTAAATCAAAAACCCTTTGTGAGTAAATTTGTCAACACACAAAACCCTCAAACAAAGCTTTGATACCAATTTTTGGGGTTAGCACACCGGTTGTATAGATAATATATCAGATCTAAGCATACATGCAAATAAAAGTGGATATTCTACTAGAAGAAACATACAAAACAAGAGATATAAAACAACACCATATTTAACGTGGTTCACCTAGTGTGGGCTACATCCACCAAGAAACAAGTAAATCTATTATCCAAAGCTTTGATAAGATATACAATTGAAGATTTACAATCTTCCACACCTCTCAGATGTAAAATACTTTATTTCTCTCAAGCTTTTTCTTCTTCTCCAAGAATTCTCTCTCACAATAATCATCAACTTTTGCAAGTTCTTCTTAATTCTTACTTCTAAACCCTAGATTTCATGCTTATATAGGCGTATACAAACTTAGGGAACTTAGCCATGAAATTACAATCAATAGATCTGCTTTAATACTAAAAATAGATCTAATTCCCGTGACTTAATTAAAAAATCCACACACAAGTAACCGACATCGATCAGCTCTAACCGATGCCAGTTCCTCCTTTCCTAAACAATTTCAGTCATAGGTGACTGATGTCGGTCCCTTCATAACCAATGTCAGTTATTGTGTTTTCCAACAAGTTTCATAGTGCATGCTAATCCGAAGTAATTGAGTCCACAACTCAACAAAATATTTAGATTTTTAGCACTTTTTATGAATAGAGCCTAGGTAACCAGAGAGGGGAAATAAGGTTTCTCCCTAGGGTGTGAGTGTAAAGTGAGGTTTGGGTGTGTATTCGCTCCCTCAATATTCTATTTGAACCTATAAACAAATTGTGTCATCAGGAAATGAGGGTGAATCGATGCTCCCCATAAGTGAGGAGTGTATAAACTATCTAATGAGAACCTCCTAAGGAGGTGCAAAATCTACCATGGGAGATGGAGGCTTGGGCCTCATTTTTTCCAAAGAATGATATTCAAGTTCATAATCCATAGAAACTTTGGGAGGTGAGAAAGGTAGACTAGATCCATAAGAATCCATGTGTGACTTAGATGATTGGTGAATATAAGTATGATGGGAAAACCCTATAGCAAAAAAATGTTGAACGATGTATGAATTAAGTACTAGTGTATTATGAGGAGGAATATGAGGATTTAATAAAATGTAAGAGACTCCATGTAAAGAGGGTAACTTGTATCAAATTCAAGAAGAGGGGGACACAAGGCCAACCACTAGTATAAAAGGTAATATGGAAGCATTAGGATCAATAAAAACATACCAACGTGGCATGAAAATTATCATGAGTGGCACTTGTATATAGCTATTGCTAATATAGCATAGGGAGGTGCAAAAATGTAGTGGAAGTAAGCTTATGAACCTAATTTTTTAAGTCACCTACAACATGCATTAGATAAATGATGGATCATTGGGTGGCTCCAAATTTCCATTATATGTAGCCATGGGGACACTATTGGGCTAGAATTGAATCTTTGGGTCAGTTGGTGGAGAAGTTGCATTGACATGAGAAGGACTATGAGAAGATGTATAAGGAATGAAATATTGGACCCCTAATCAATAAATTCCCCGAGCATGGGAAAAATAAGAAGAAATATAAGCATCATTATGTTCACCATTATATAAAATATCCTTTTAAAAATCAATAGTAGAAATACATACATTATTTGTAATAAAAAAATTCACAAGTAGTTAAGACATCATGTTGTGAAGAGAGAGAAGTGACACTATCATCAATTATAATAAATTTTTTTACATGAGTAGATACAATATCATTTGGAGGAGGAAGGAAGGAACACATGTATCATTTGCAACCAAATTTCGCACTTGTACGATTATTTGAAAAACTCATTTGAGAGGAAGAAGGGATATCCTAGTCAAAAGGATGTGTATCTATGAGATCTTGTAGAATATCCTAATTTTAAAGATTAATATGTCCTTGATGAGAAATTTGTGGACCATCGGGTGCTAAGGTGATGTGTGTAGCATGTAACCAAGGTTTCCTGAGGAGAATATTGTAGGAAGGGTTATCATGAGTACCTAATAAGTAATATCAATGGTTTCAAGCCGTAGTGATTGGAATAGTGATAGAACCAAGGAATATACAAGAAATATTATCCAATCAGAGAAATACAAATTAACATGAGAAATATCTGCTATAGACACACGAAAATCATGAAGGAAAGAGATACCACAAATATTCAGGTTTGATCCGCTATCAAGAAGAACAGTTTAATCGTAACCTTGTGCACCATAACTTGAACATATATAGGAGCTCAAGAAGGGCCATAATGATACCCAAAAAAGAGAATAAGAAAGTTTAAAAGATGGGAAGGATCATACAACAAGAGGATCAACATGCCTAACTTATAGAAGCTTGAAAATATTTTAGATTGGGTAAAGGATTCGATTGATAGGGTTCACCAAATGTTTTAACCTAATCGGTTAATGTTTATGGGGTAAGATATCGATAGAGAGTATCCTAATCAATTAGTTTCCAAATTTAATTACAACAATACTAGGAATAATCATAGAAACGAAGCTAAATAATGATAGATAATGAAATAAAGTAATATAAATAAGGGATGGAGAGTGACTTAGTTGATATTATGAATTTTTAGTAATCTGGGCTAACTTGGTGACTGGAGAAGGCTAGAAATGATCTAACAGAGCTTCACTACCCAAAATATATCCTATAGAGCTTCCTAAACCAAAGTTTATGGTATGGCCCAAAGCACACCCCCGTGATGGCCCTTTATGTATGCCCTTGTCCCTCTATACTTTCAACTCTTGAAAATTTTTGGGTTTGTGCATGGCTCGCTTGATCTGCTCTCAGTATATGCAACTTGGATCTTTAACACTATGTGGTTCTCATTGTGCGAGATGATTGAATCTTAAAAACCTTATATGGTGAAGGAGTCCTACAAAATAAAAATTAGTTGGGTTGTGAGCACTATTGTACACCACGGATGTTTCCACTACTCTGAAGAGGGCTCAAACCACACATCATTCTTGCCTAACATGTGATATATAGAATGTATGTAGCCAAATTTATAACCATGACCTTGCAATAATGTGATTCTACTTGACTTTTTCCTTAGCTTGAATTGAGAGGATGTGCCTTTTGTGCTTGCATATCTGAGTGGATGATTGCCCTAGAATGAGTATATAAAGTATATGAAGCTCAAGGAGTCTTGGAATAACTTTTCTTATGATTTCTCTTAGTATTTTCTCATTGGAATGCTAGGATTCAAGTAGATAGAATGCCATCCTTTAATGAGAGATGAATAATTTACTTATATATGTGTTCTAGATCTGGAAAACTTAGGATAAAAAGGACAAGGTTTATAGAAAATAGATTAAAATTGAGAAAAGTGTTGTTGGAGGGAAAAGGACCAAATCAGCTAGGTCGGCCCATAAAGATATGGACATTATTACCCTTTATGTGCTCTATGGTCCCATATGAATGTCTCGAGTAATTTAAAATTTGTGATTGTGATATGCGATGGTATAGCCTATTTTGATATATTAATATGACCATTATGCAAACAAATAATATGTGTGTGCAAGCAAGAATGAGTGGGATATAGCTAGGTGATTAACTAAAATGGGGATTTTATCAAGTTAATCTAAGTAGGAAAAACAATAAATGAATGCAATAAATAAACAAAGAAAGTGACCCAAACAACTATAAAAATGGAAATGTTAAAACCCTAAAGTGCGAGGAGAATTAGAATGAACTCACTGATTAGAGGAGTTTGTTGAATCGTGTTATAGAGGTAATCGGAGGATCAAAAATAGGAACAACAAGTGCAAAATCCCAAAAGGATGGATCTTGAGTATCTAGTTGGACTGGAGTGCTTGGAGAGGGACCAGGGCACCTACGAGTGCTCTAGTCTCAGTAAAATGGGTGCACTGTCTGTGTAAAATGTCTGGGCCGAGTTTCATAAGTCTCGGGAGGTGGTCCAAAACCCTCATTATGTGTCACATCGATTCATTGTCTTCAAGGCCAAGTGTCGCCAATAATCCAAGATGATGAAAAGACCTGCAAGAGACCAAAATAAGTATCAAAAACGTAAAAAAACAAAAAAAATGTAAATGAATGGGTCGGATTGACTTCAACTCCCACAAGAGTGAGCTTACTAATTGAGCATTGCACTACATTTCAGACCCAAATGTAGTTCTGGTGAGTGTGTGCATAATGTTCCCTAGGTGTTCTTATGTCATTCGCACTTTGTGAAGTAGCAAGAAATAACTAAATGCATAAAATGTAATAAAATGTATGCATGGAATAGAATAGAATCCCCCCTATGAAGTGTGATGCATATGAACCAGTCTTGTCCTTGTGATGGAGCTAATGGATGCAAATGATCTCCAATGGATGCAACTCTAGTGAGAAATAACTAAATGTAGAAAATGTAATAAAATGTATGCATGGAATAAAATAGAATCCCCCTATGAAGTATGATGCATATGAACCGCCTTATCCTTGTGATGGAGCTAATGGATGCAAATGATCTCCAATGGATGCAACTCTAGATGGATAATAGTAGTGACTAGTGTTTGGTCCCTCATTATGGTCTCATAACTTTATATTTATAATCTAATTTCTTAATTAACCCCGAAATGGCCAACCACCAAAATGATAAGAACCTAAAATGGCTAGAAAGAGCCCAAAAAGTGGCGGGAAATCTCTAGAAGGATCGAGGTGCCCATGGTGGGACCTAGGAGCCCGTGGGTGCCCCCAGTACGTGCATGGGTGCCCTAGTCGAGGCTAAAATAACACAAAGTGATGAAAGATGACTAGGTATGTGGGTGTAAAAGGTCAGGAATGATGAAATAAAATAAAACAAGATGGCAAAAAGATGAGGATTAATTAGTAATTTCTTCACTTAAGAACCTTCTAAATAGTAGTATGAGACTCGAGATTAAATAATATCTAAAGTGCATTATTTTATGACTACATTTTTCCCCCACTTTATGTTGGTGAGCGGAAATCTCAGTAACATAAAGTAGATAGAGATACGTACCTAATGTCCATGAAGATTGTAGTAGAAATCGTGAAGGACTAGACAAAGCGTGGAATAAGAAAAAGATGATTTAGAATAGAAACTAAAGATGAAAAAGTGCAAAAAAAGTGATGAGAGTGAACCTAGGGCGGAAGCGTGTATGTAGTTGTTGATGTGTGTGTAATGTACCTGCATGGTTAGTATGGTGTGTGTCGCCGTAAAATGTTGTTGTTAACGCTATTTTTTTGTTGTTGTTAACGATTTGCTTCTCATACGGCTGGACCTGTAAGGAAAAAATGATCAAGAAGTCAAATATGCATGTACATATATGTAAAAATGCATGTAAAATATGCATGTATATAGTAATGAAAAGACTTAAATGAAAGTATGAAAAGTGTAAAAGGAACATGTGCACCTAATCCATGATGAGAGAAAAGGTCAGAAAAGAGGATATCCTATCTTGGGTTTTTTGGACGATCCGATGCCATAGGCCAAAGAAGTATATGAAGGAATTCCGCTATATCCTCCAACTTTTAACTGTTTCCCAGAACATGTGTGAAGAGATCTTTGTACTTCCTAGTTTTTTGGTGATCCAACACCACTTGCTAAAGAAGTATAGGGAGGAATTGGGTTATATCCTCCAACCTTTAACTACTCCCTAGAATGCTAAGGAAAACCATGTCCTATAAAATCCATTATGTATGGGGTTCGTAGACTAGTCTGAACCCATTCATTGTATATAACCCACAATGTCAAGCGTGGAAAGTGCATTGAACTAAACCGGTGTAGAAGCGATGTGTGGAATGTAAAAACCCAAAATGATTCCCCCTCTTTTGGGGCACATGCGACGTCACATATAGGAGAATGTGGCCCCAAAAGAGGGCAAACCATATGAACTCTATAACTCGCCCTACAAGAGGAAAGTAATGTGCTTGGTAGAAACCAAGGCGCACACAAACAATAAGGCTAGCCAAAACAAGTGTTAGTATGAACAAGCATGCATGTAGAAAGCAATGTGTAAGCTACGCAAATAGTGTAAAAGCTACAAAAATGTAATAAACACACAAGAAGACAAAGTAAGCCACACAAAGTGGGATGGAAAACATGGTACATCACTCATGATGTCACAAGACATGCAAGGCCATCATGGTTGTAAACAACAAACAAGTGTGCACACCAAACATAGGGCAAGGCTTGCAAACAATAGAAAAAAATAGAAAACAATGTAACAAACAAGTATGGAAAAAAATATCCATGAATAACAAATGTTGCACATGAAGCACCCGTTAGCATGTTAGAAAGATAGCTAGTATGTCAAAAATCGTGTATAACCAAGTAATGTAAAGTGCTAAGTACAAAATGAAACAATAACACCTAGGAGAGATGAATTTGGATGCCCCCAACAACCAATGTAGGAAGGGTAGAAGGTGAGCATCCATGTTGTGTGTAAGAGACATGTATTTGCAATCACAACTAGAAAAAGACATGAACACACATGTGTGGATGATATAGATAAATGACATACAAGTAATCTAACTAGCATGTGTAATAAAGTGACCATGAACAAGAAAAAGTAAGCAAGAGTAAAAGCAACCATAATATGCAATATGTTGTGGATGGATGGAATGGAATGCAAGATGGATGATAGGGGCCGCGTGTCCCATGAGTGAATGAAGATGTAGGAACTGAGGTTCATTTTGTTTTCCCTCTCAGCAGTCAAGAATGAACCATAAACGAGAGTGCATCATTGGGAAATGGTTGAATAGTGTGTATTGTGTGTATAGGGCATTGTGATGAATGTGTAGGTGTAGTGATGAGATGAAACATATCGATAATGTGTGCATGAACCCTATAGCCAAGTGTATATCACGACCAGATGAACATATAAGTGATGATTTAGCCTAAGTGTATATCATTATAAGATGAATGGATGAGTGATGATTTTTTCCTAAGTGTATATCACTATGAGATGAAAAGAGGGAGTGGTGATGTAACCTAAGGTGTATACCACTACAAAATGATAGAATGGGTGACCATTTAGCCTAAAGTGTATGGCACTAACCTAGTAATGTTGCATGATGAAAGGTCGAATGATAAATGCGTGATGAAGAGAAGTTCCATTTGATTTGTAAACCCTCGATCATTGAGTATGGACCGAGGAACTAAAGTGCGTCATAGGGTAGTGAGTGCAACGTGTAGAAGAGGATGTAGTATGTGTAATGATAATAAATGACCATAAGATGAGTAGAATGTGTAAATGTGTGATGTCTAGAATGCAAATGCAAGATGTGTATAATGTGTAAAGTGTAATGCGTAGAGTGTAATGTACGTAAATAGACTAGTAATGTAGTATGTAGGATGAGTAGTGTATGATGCTAGACACGTAAAGAATGATGTATGCATAATGACAACTAGTATGATGTATGATGCATGATGCATGATGCATGATGCATGATGCACGATGCACGATGTATGATGTATGATGCATGATGTATAATGTATGATGTGTGAATAAATTTAGTGTGTAGAGTTCATGTGTAGTAAGCCCTCAACAGTCAAGTGTAAACCGAATCACAAGAATGTGTCATCAGGTAATAACGATGCTAAAACATGTGATGAATATGCATATGCAAGGATATGAATGTATGATAATGCAAAGATGAGAGATGCACCTATGCTAATATGATAAGGGGGGATTGTGTGAGTGTTATGCCCCCCAAGTGTACTATGATGATGGAGATCTATGCAAGCGATGTGAGAGGTGTCATTTCATTGTGGGAGAGATTTTTTGTGTCATGATAAGAGTGAGGGCCAACACAATGGTAGGCCGAAGCAACAGTAGGACCATGCGATGGTGGTGGCATTTTAAATGTGTCTTGACCATCAATAGAAGGAGTAGTTACTTTGAAAAAATTGATTAGATGTGAAAGTGGAGTAGGATGGGGAGGAATCTTGAATGGTGGTAACTTTGGTGGTATTGGTGACGATACAAAATACTTGATAGGAGAAGAAGGTTGATTGATTATGGGAGGTGGTGGCATGGTTTGACTTGGTGAGACCTCGATTATTCAAGAGAAGGCGGTGTTGAATTGATTTTGAGATACAATTGCTTAGGAGGTACTTGACTTATTGTAGAAGGATCCTGAGTAACGTTGGCTTAGTGCTCATTAGATATAGATGGATCAAATTTAGGAACCCAATGGGATTTATCATTTGTATTAGAATGTTGTGCAACAAATGAGAGAAAACCCTGACGTGTAAGGTACTTGATACTTCGTTGTAAAGCATAACAATCATTGTCATTATGTCCATTGATTCAGTGATAGTTGCAATATGGAAGACCTTGATACTTGCAAGCCTATAAGGAGGATAACCATGAGTAGATGGAAAGCTAATGATTCTATGAGTGATGAGATGTGGAAGAATATCTTGTTTCTTAGCATTGAGATTAAACTTGAGAGGCGTAGGGAGCGGTACGACTTTGGGTTCACTAATATGAGCACATGTAGAAGACATAGGATGAATATGAGAAGAAGAACAATCGTGAGCTTGAGAAGTATCCTTAAGTTGTTGAATTTCATATTTAAGAGATGTGATTGTGGATTCCATAGCCTGAAATTTATCTTGAAATAAAGAATGAAGAGCTTGAATGGATTTGCAAATAGATTGATTGGATTTGGAATCAAGAGAGTCATCAGAAAGACGATCAAAAATAGCATTGACTTGAGTAGGAAACATGTTGATAGGAAAATACATAGTCTCTAGGGTTTTTTGGAGAGCGTCTTTACAAGATGGGTGCATTTGAATCAATTGAAGCAAAGAGACTTGACAAACCTTAGAATCCATGAGAGAGGAAAAATGAGGATCCTAAGTGTGAAAGCGATCAAGTTCACCAAAATGATTAACTAAAATGGGGATTTTATTAAGATAATTTAGCTAGGAACAATAGTAAATAATAGTAAATGAATGCAATAAATAAACAAAGAAAGTAACTAAAACAACTATAGAAATGGAAATGCTAAAACCTCAAAGTGCAAGGAGAGTTATAATGAACTCAGTTGATTAAAGGATCTCATTGGATTGTGTTGCAGAGGTGACTAGGGGAAGAAAATAGGAATAACTATGTCGAAGCCCCGAAAAGGATGCATCTGGAATATCTAGCTAGACTGGAGCGCTTGGAGAGGGACTGGGGTGCCTACAAGCACTCTAGTCTACAAAATGGGCACCCTAGTATGTGTAAAATATCTGGAACTAAGTTTTCTAGGTTCGAGAGGTGTCTCAAACCCTCACCGTGTGACGCATCAAATTTGTTGTCCTGTGCCAAGTGTCACTAATAATCCAAGATGATGAAAAGACCTGCAAGAGATGAAAAGAAGTACCAAAAACCCTGAAAAAAGAAAAATGCAAATGAATGGTTCAAATTGACCTCATCTGCCACAATGGTGGGCTTACTAACTGAGCGTTACACTACATTTTAGACCCAAATGTAGTTCTGGTGAGTGTGTGCATAATGTGCCCTAGGTGTTCTTGTGTCAATCACACTTTGTGAAGTAGTGAGAAATAACTAAATGTAGAAAATGTAATAGAATGTGTGCATGGAATAGAATAGAATCCCTCCCCCTATGAAGTGTGATGCAGATGAACCAACCTTGTCCTTGTGATGGAGCTAATGGATGCAAATGATCTCCAAGTGGATGCAACTCTAGATGGATGATAGTAGTGACTAGTGCTTGGTCCCTCATTATGGTCTCATAACTTTATATTTATAGGTTTCTCTTGATCTAATTTTGTAATTAACCCTAAAATGGCCGACCACCAAAATGATAAGAACTCAAATGGCTAGAAAGATCCCAAAAAGTGGTAGGAAAACTCTAGAAGGATCGGGGTGCCCATGGTGGGACAAGGGTGCCCATGGGCACCCCAAGATCGGGCACAGGTGCCCTAGTCAAGGCTAAAACAATGTGAAGTGACGAAAGCTAATTGGGCATGAGGGTGTAAAGGGTCGAATGAAAAAATAAAATTTAAAAAGATGGCCAAAAGAAGGGGGTTAATTAGTACTTTCTTTACTCAAGAACCTTCTAAATAGTAGTATGAGACTGAGATTAAATAATATCTAAAGTGCATGATTTTGTGACTACACTAGGGATAACATAATTGGTTAAATTGAACAAGTGTGGGAAAGTGCAAGAGTGTTGTACAATTTGTATTGTTCCAAGACATGAATTACCAAAATGAGTGTCTACACTAGGCATGCATAGGAAGAATAACATGGAAGAAGCTTAGTGATTAGCCTTGAAGGCGAACAAAAATAGACTAGAACATGTTTTAAAAAAATCAAGGACCAAAGAGAGAAAAATTATCTCCAATAATAGGATGATTTGGGTATAATAACACAAGAGGAGAAACATCTTGTGGTGAAAAGAAGATAGCATCGAAGGTTTCCTCGAACCAACAAAGAGGAAGAGGGATTAAGAGAGGGAGAGACTATGGAAATAACAATTATGGTAGTGGAAGAGGATGGGATGGCCCACGTAGACCTTATGTTTGTTATAGGTGTGGTGAAGAAGGGCATAGGGCATTTGAATGTCCACAATATTGTGCACAAAAGAGGAGACTAGAGGATTTTCCTAGAGTAAATTTGATTGAGGATGAGGCTAAATAACTAGACAAAGAAGTTGCACTAGATGTGGGAGAGAATATCATGATGAGAAGAACAATGATTTCCCCAAGGAAAGAAGAATTTCAATGCGGTGAGTCATGGTTGTGGACAAATATTTTCCAAACAAGGTGCACATCTGGAGGAAAGGTATGTAATATTATCATTGATGGTGGAAGTTATGAAAATATGGTTTCCAAAGAAATGGTAGATAAGTTAGGGTTGTAATGTGAAAAACATCATTTTCCCTATCGGGTCTCATGGTTTAAGAAAGGGAATGAAGTTACAATAGATAAGAGATGTCGATTAAATTTTCTATAGGAAAGACTTATAAGGATGAGATTTGGTGTGATGTCATTCCAATGGATGCATGTCATGTTTTATTAGGGAGACCATGGAAATTTGATAGAAAGGTAATTCATGATGGGGAAAAGAATACCCACAACTTTTGGAAAGATGGAGTAAAGGTGGTTTTGTTACCACTTAAAGAAGAAAAACAAACAAAGAGCATGTTTTCCACAAAGTATTTTATCACGAGATGAAGATGACAAGGTTTTTTATGCATTAATGGTAAAGAAAGAAGATGCAGAGGTGGTACCCATACCAACTAAAGCAACAAAGGTACTAGAAGAATTTTCAGATGTAATACCAAAAGAGTTACCAGATGGGTTTGCCACCTAAGAGGGATATTCAACATCACATTGATTTGATTCTAGGATCATCCCTACCAAATCAAGTTGCATATAAGATGATCCCAACATTACATGAAAAATTAAATAGATAAGTATCAAAATTAGTGAGAAAAGGAGCTATAAGATAAGTATGATCCCATGTGCAACCCCAACGTTTTGGACTCCAAGAAAGATGGGACGTGGAGGATGTGTATAGATAGCAGAGTTATCAATAAAATTACCATCGAATATATGTTTCTTATACCCCTCTGGATAACATGATGGGTGTGCTTGTAGGAGCTAAAAAAATCAAAAGTTGATCTAAGGAGTGGATATTATCAATTATAGATCCATAAAGGGGATGAATGGAAGACAACAATTAAAATTGGTACGGTCTATATGAGTGGTTGGTAATGTCATTTGGATTATCTAATGCACCCAATACATTTATGAGGATGATGAATCAAGTTCTATGAGATTACATTGGTAAGTTTGTGGTAGTCTATTTTGATGATATATTAATATTCAATAGAAGTAAAGAGGATCATTTATTGCATTTGAGGATGGTGTTGCAAGTATTAAGGAAAGAGAAGTTATATGCAAATTTGAAGAAATGCAAGTTTATGCAGAGGAGCTTGGTATTTTTGGGTTTGTAGTTTCAAAAGATGGTGTGAAGATAGATGTAGGAAAGGTAAATGCAATTATTGAATGGCCTATCCCAAGAAGCGTAACAAAGGTAAGAAGTTTCCATGGATTGGCTACTTTTAACATAAAGTTTATCAGAAATTTTAGTAGTATTGTGGCACCAATAAAAAATGCATGAAAGGAAAAGAGTTTGTATGGACAAAGGAAGTGACTGAGAGATTTGAATTATTAAAGAAGAAGGTGACAAATGCCCTGTTTTGGCCTTACCTGATTTTAACAAAATATTTGAGGTTGATTGTGATGCTTCACATGTGGGAATTGGTGTTGTTTTAAGTCAAGAAGGAAGGCCTATATCATATTATAGTGAGAAGCTGAATGAGGTAAGAAAAAATTATTTTACTTATGATATTGAATTTATGCCATTGTACAAGTACTAAGGCATTATATGCATTACTTGGTGCCAAAGGAGTTCATTTTGTATACGATCACCATGCCTTAAAATTTGTGAATACACAAAAAAAGTTGAATAGTATACATGAGATGTGGGTTTCATTCTTGTAGGGGTATACATTTGTCTTAAAACATAAATCAGGAAAACAAACTAGGTAGATGATGCCTTGAGTAGACATGTGGTCTTACTAACTATTATGGTAAGCGAAGTGGTTGGGTTTGAAGCTATTAAAGAATTGTATGATTTTGATCCTAAATTTGGGAGGATTGTTGAGCAACAAAGGAATCAAAACTAGGTGAGGCAAGTAATATGTAATTAAATTACTTAGATAGATCTGAATATCAGCAGCAATAGAACACCAAAGAACACCAAAATATGTAGAAATGATCACAATAGGAAAGTAGAATGACTTAGCCACTTCGAGGAGGTAACCTCCAAACCATACAATAAGACTCAAGTGTTCAATATGATGATAATATCCTACTCTCTAACTCCTATATATACCCTAATATATTACCCAGATCCCTAAGGCCAACCCACTAAGCACATGAAAGCATAAATAAATATGATATGGCATGATCAGAGATTATGTTAGCCACAGGTCAGCTATCCATATCCCGATATATGACCTAGGGTTAAGGGCGTAACATAACATTTCTTAAGATTATTTCATGAAAAATGGTTATCTGCTTTAAGGGGGAAAATTATGTATTCCATTTGGATCTATAAGGGATAATATTTTAAGAGAATTGCATAATGGTGGTTTGGGTGGTCATTTTGGAAAGAATAAGACAATAACATTAGTAGAGGAAAAGTATTTTTGGCCAAAGTTGAAGAGAGATGTGATAAGGTATGTTTCAAGATGCATGATATGTCAAGTTTCTAAGGGACATGCACAAAACACTAGATTATACATGCCATTACCAGTGCCAATAGGACCATGGACAAACTTGAGCATGGATTTTGTATTGGGTATACCCAACACACAAAGAGGTAATGATTCAATTTTTGTTGTTGTGGATAGATTTTCTAAGATGGTGCACTTTATTACATGTAAGATGATAAATGATGCTACAAGGATAGCATATTTGTTTTTCAAGGAAGTTGTTAGGTTGTATGGTATCCCAAAGTCTATCACTTCAGATAGAGACACCAAATTTTTGAGCCACTTCTGGAGGACCTTATGGAAAAATTTGGGCACCAAGTTACATTCAAGTACATATCATCCTCAAATGGATGGGCAAAAAGTTGTGAACAAGAGCTTAGGAAATTTATTAAGGTGTATTGTTGGTGAGAAACCCAAACAATGGGACTTGGCATTACCACAAGTAGAATTTTCCTACAATAGTTCAATGAATAGATCAACGAGTAAGTCACCATTTCAAATTATTTATGGAAGAATTCCTAACGGTGTTCTGGATTTGGTACAACTACCTATTTCAGAAAGGGTGAGTGATGATGCAAAAGCTTTTGCAAAGCATATTCAACAATTGCAAGAAACAATAGGTATCACTAGAAGACAAAATCTATTCAAAGAAGGAGATATGGTGATGGTTTATTTGAGGAAGAAGAGATTTCCCAAAGGAACATACAATAAGTTAAATACAAGAAGATTGGCCCTTGTAAGATTGTGAAGAAGATAAATGACAATGCATATGAGGTAAATCTACCACACAATTTTGATATTTCTCCAGTATTTAATGTTTTAGATTTGTATGCATTTCATGGGGAGGAGGATATAGAGGAAGACAATGAAGGAGTGGATTGGAAGGAACAAATTCCAAGGAAGAAGAGGGAGAAGGTGGTGTAGGTTCTTGACAAGAAAACAATCAACATGAGGCAAAGCAGTTTCAACAAATATTTGGTACAATGGGAAGGTTTGTAGCAGAGGATAACACATGGATTTCAAAATGGGAGTTGAAGAAACTTGATATACACAAGCTACAACAATTCAATCACAAGAACTTGCAGGAGTTAAGTTCTTTTCAACCAGAGGAGAATGATGTGGATTTGGTGGTCTGTCTTGCTAAGGCCATAACTTTTATCGTGGGAACCGAAATGACTCCTTTTTTTGACGTAAAATATTGAAAAGACTCATGGCATGTTAAGTCACCTTAGTCACTTATGACATGTGGCAACAATTTTTAAAAGCCGAAATCATCCATCTAAGGCCCGAAAATTGGGTTTGAAGTTTTTCCAAATTTTCAAAAAATTGTATCTTTGTAACCATGAGTCAACTTGAGTTGTAACTCAAGAAATAAATTAGTTTAGGTGCATGGATAATGTATGCAAATTCATAGGATCTAGAAAGTTAAAATTTAAAACTTATTAAAAATAGCTATTGCTATAAATAGTAAGTTTTACTAAAAATAGTAAGTCTAGTCAAGTTTGAATTAGAAGTCAAGTTTAATTAGGAGTCTTTTGGAATTCGAATAAGAGGACCTCTTATGTAATTGAAATGACAGAGAATAAGGAGAATTATTGGAGTTTTATTTGAGAATTTTGTTTTACCTATTGTAATTTAGTTGTTTGTTTGGCCTCATCATCCTTGCAGCCTACATCTAATGTAGGATTGTTCCCCGCACATGATCCTCGGCTCAGTGGTGCGAATCGAATGAAGGCATGTAAACATTATAAACAAAAACATGCATTTTCTATAATGATGTCACATTGGAACTCATCGTACTAATCTAACCGCGACGCCTTCCTTCCTACTCACCATACTAAGCTCTTGACAACTTTGATAAATATATCATACATTTGTTTCAATCTACTAATTAAAATATGATGCATAACAAAAATATGTCCAGAGCTTATTTTCTTATTTCGATTTCATATATACAAATTGAAAAATTATGACATAACATCACAAAAACACGCTCTTACACCAAAAACTTGACTTCCTAACCCTCTTGAGCCAAAAATCAACCCACCATGGAAGTCTAATTTGAAATTGCATGATTCCAACCCATCCATGTTATCAAGCATTAGGTAACTTTGATAACCTAAAATGTAAACACCCCTAAACATACGGCAAACATAAGACAAATTTATGCACGGAAGTACGTCTTTTCAATATTTCCACCACCCTAAATATATTCTCAACAAAGTTCTATGTCGACATATAGTATTATAGGTGGGCCCGTGCACAAGAAATTAGTGATATTTATTGTGAAAGTACGTCAAAAAAGTCCCAAGTGAGGACAATAAACATATGACACCAATTAACATAAAAAAATATTTTGTCCTTATTAAAATCAAATAAATGACTATGTCAATGATTGAGGTACCCTTTCGTATCAAAATTCGGTTGAAATTCTAACCATAATCAAACCCTTTTCACACTTTAAAAAAGCAATTAATATTCCTTAGGTAACAATTTTTTTCTTATAAATGCACAATCAACAAACCTTAGTTTAAAACATACGTAGAGGAAAAAATGTTTGCCATTGATTGGATAAAAGAATATTTGTTAATTGGTACTAATAACTCGAAGGAATGTTTATTTTGATACATGGTTGGTTAATTGTTTTGGTTTTATATGGTCAAACTTAGTTTGTATGAGTGTATTTTCTTTATTATTTAATTTTTAGATTGTTTTTTTGTGTTGATATTTTTATATTGTTTTCTTCTCTCTTTTTTTTTTTTTTCATTTGGGTTAATACTTGTTTAGTTTTTTATGATTTAACTAATTTCATTATTATTTTTAGTTATTTTTTCATTGGTTTTTTATGTTCCCTAAATTTTTGGTTATTTTTGTATGTTTTTATGTTCGGTATGTATTTGTTTTGTGTATCAATATAGTCGAAGGTATGAGGTCAAAAATTATTTACACAAACACAAGTCAAGTTCGACCCACATAGTCAAGTTCTCGCATACACGAACTTTTTCGGGTTTAATTCATCATCCACAAATATATATACCCTTCGTTGAACTTGTCCTCTACCCAATTTCGATCACTAAACTTGTAGAGCATATTCTAATTATTCTCTCATCTTCCGACGGTTTGATTATTTCTCTAGTATAGTCAATCAACTACGTATTAGTTTCTCCTTATTCTAAGTCAAAATTACTTGTTCAAAAAATAGTTAGACTAGCCTTATTTAACACAATTCAAGTCCGATTTACTATTTATTTCTACAATCTAATCGTACATTATTTTAAATAAATTTAGTCCCTAAAAATTAATTGGTTTGAAACAAATACTTATAATTTACCACATAGTGTCTAAAATGAATTTTTTAAATTGATTACTAAGGGATTTGTTGGCTCACTATTATCAATATTTCAATTGGATTGAGCATTGAAATGTCCATCACAATCAAAATCATCCTTTACATTATCGTTAAAAAAATATTATGAAGTACATTATCATTCTCATTAACATTCAAAGAAGAAGTATTGTGAGACAGAGACATGCCTACTTTCGAAGGTTAAAACACGCCGTCATTTTACAAAGATGCATTCACTTATTTAGGTTCAATTTCCTATTTCATGAATAACTTAGCTTTTACCAATAAATTTCAACAAAATCTATTACCTCTTGATTAAGGCTAACCCATAATCTATGTGGAACTCTGTTGTTTTCAAACTTGGTTCATAAAATGAAATTAAACATGGAAATACACATACTATATCAAAGAAAACAAAATAGTTTCAAATACTTTTTAAAATTGGAAATGACCTAGGGTTTAGAATCAAACAAAATTGGCAAAACAAAGAAAACATTTAGATATATGAATATGTATATCGCTTAAACCCTAGGAGGCATGGGATTCATCATAATATCAAGCCGTAGGAAGTTTAAGATGATCAAGGTTCATCAAAATGTTGTGATTGTAAATTATCTAACTCTAATTAAGCATCCACAATATATGTAAAATATAATAGACAATACCTAATTAATTTCTCAATAAAATATGCAAGGAAATAGGGTAATAAAATCTTTTTATCTCATTCATACTATCATAAATATGATTCTTAGAAATGTGCATATGAATTTTTAGCACTTGTTGCCATAAAATTTGGAATTGAAAAGAGCAAGATATTAAGACCATCAAAATGCTCCTTATAGTATGTCAAGATTGTACATATACAATCGTGGTAAATAACCACCACCTAAAATGTAGCCTTTGGATCAGTTCACTCACTTCTCGCTCCTTTCATTCATTACCCTATTATCATGTGTTATGACTCATATCTTCCTTGATGAACTAATTTGGTTGACCTAGATTATTAAGGAAAATAAAGTTTGGGGTCATGTATTAGGATTTGGGTTACTAGTTTGAGCTAGTATCTCCAATAGTCATACCTCTTAGATTGGAGCGACATGTTGATAAACAAAATTAGAGAATAGAAATTACTCGATCATGGTGCATCAAAAGTGCTAGACAACAAAATGCTAGATAGAACATGAGAAATACTTGAGTGTGCTTGTTTACGATTGATTTCCTAAAATGTAACAAAACTTGTCTATTTAAAGAGAAATTTGATTTCAAAATTAATAGTATTTGTGTACATATCAACTTCTAATTACTATAACCGGGAAGGCATAAAAGGGGCGATGGACTTATAAAAGTGAAGGGAAGAGAAAATCAAGGATGATAAGACACTACAAACGGTTCTAGAATTGGGACATGAAGGCACAAAAGATGAAATAAAGGCTGCTCCAACAATTGAGAAAAAGTGTATCAAGCCACGTAAGCCAACAAGAGGGTCAATATCACTAGATTTCAACAAAATTAGTTATACTCAAACAAATGTCTTAATACTCATAAAATTAATTTAATTGAAGACCATGGGACCATTTTTAGGTATTTACAATGGCTTAATATAATAGAAAAACCATAATATATCATGGGTATGTTATCGTTCCATATGATCATGTATCTACTAGTAAGGGTCGTATTATGCATATGGTCATGCCTATGATAAATGTCATTCTTTTTTAACTTTCATAAACCCCCAGACCAGACATTTATACAACCGCATAGATGTTCCACTTGTGTGTGTTGTGTGTATGAATATGCATATATGTATATATGTACATATACATATAGATATATAGATATATGTGTGTGTCTATATATAGGTGTATATGTATATATGTATGTATATATCTATATATAGATGTGTACACACACACACACATACACATGTACTCCTTGAATAAGAAATATAAGAAAATAACAAGATGAGATATGCCTCTTAGAAAGAATAGAGGAGAGGTGAAGAAAAAAAAGGTGAAGAAGGTGAAGCAAGAATTGCAAACTCTTGCACTTGTGAGTCTCATGAAGAGAAAGAGGAAATTATTTCAAAATCATCCATTGATGAAGGATACATGAATAATGAGAAGAAGGTGACATAAAAAGGAGAGCACCCAAATATGTTATTGTGTCTCTCATTTTAAAAGTTAATTGTATTTTTAGTTGTGTGTATGTGTAGGGATAAGATAGAAGAATAAGGAACATGAGAAAGCCTTCAAGAATGAATAGTGTAATCTACATGGAGAACACATAAGAAGAAGATGAGGATTTGATCCATTTGTGAAAAATTAGAGAAATATAATATTCTAACAATTAGAAATAAAGAGATACACATTGTAGACGATAAATCACGCACTTGGGTACATTTCTAGGTCCTAAATACATACTAGCATTCATATGATTCCTAAGCAAGAAAACTAGTAATTGACGACTATCTTTGGCCTCTTTTATTTGTTTCTTACTTTTTATTTGGTCTTTTATACCCTATAACCCAGTCAAGATTTTACTTATTTATCTTTTATGGCTCCATACACCAACGCCCAAGCCAGGACAAGAGTGCCTAGGCACCCTTATCCCCTTTGGGCACCCTTGACCCTTTTCTACCTTACTCGCTTCTTTTAGGTCTCTTTTATCTTTTGGGCATCTTTTTCACTTATGGGTCACCTTCTAGTTGTCAATTACGAAATTAAAACAAGGGAATCATATAAATACATAGTTATGTGTTCAAAATAAAGGACCAAGCTCTAAGAATATACTATCATCACCTAAGCTTGCATCCAAAGGCACCTAAAGCACTCTAAAGCATCCATCTAGCACTCATTTAAGGGACAAGGGACTGCATTTTCTACATACACAACATAGGAAGGGGAAGTTTCTTTATTCCATCCACATATATATCTACATTGTTACATCTATCTACAACCCGCTATCAAGTGCACTTGCACAAGGGAATCCTAGGGCATGATTCTTACACACACTCACCAAAACTACATGGACTTTGAGATGTAGTGCGGTGCTCGATCAGTAAGCTCACTATGTCCGTTGATCGTCGGGGTTAGTCTGACTCCCCATATTGCATCTTTCTTTTTTGGATTTGATGTGGTATTGTGGGTTTTGCAGTGAAGATTTGCTTTACAGGTTATAGGTACCTTCAAATACTAACCAATGACATACATGCAATCAACAGAGAATACTTGCAACACTTCAAAAAATCAAATCCTGAGCCCCTATGCAATCACCAACACCCAGTAGTAGACTCTAGGGCCCAGGCACCCATGTCCAACTCTATCTAACAGTTCCAAATTTTATAGTGCGCGGATATGATGGTATGCCCTTCCTTTTCATCATTTTTCCCGATCTGCTGCCGAGTCCCGAGATCGAGCACAAATCGGGTAAGTCACTCTTCATCTCTCTCTTGCACTTAGGGTTTCTATGTTACTTGCTTATTGCTTGTGTCATTCATGTTCTAAAAGTCGCTTATCATAGTTTACATTCAATTACTCCGAATTAAGGTTTTACAAAAAGTTTATTTTTGTTAAGTCACATATGAAGAAAAGGAACCAAATATAAGTAGGATTTTGGTGGAGGGGGTTTAAGCCCCCAAGTACAAGAAATGGTTAGCATTTGGAATCTAAAAACCATAATTTATTGTGGAAACCAAACCTCACCTCTCTTTCTCCTATGAAAATAATATTAAAAAAACTTTCTTTGTTTCCTTTGGATTATACCATATTTAATTTTCCATATAATATATAGTTAGCATCTAACAAGGAGTCATCTAGCCACATATATAAGGTTTACCTTTTATCAACATCTTTTGAAGCATAACTTATGAAATCACAAGTGACTGTCCATTGCTTTTAAAAATGGTTCACACAACCCGATGAATAGGACATGAGCCACGATATGTCGCAAAACAACATGCTAGAATCTTCAAATAATGATGAGGGATTTGATGAGTTTATTAGTGACTCTACCAACCACTAAGAAAAACATGCTTCAACATTTGTACAAACTTTTCCTAATGTAACAAGAGAAATGCAACAAACAAGGAGTCACTTGCAATCAAGAAGCAATAGACCCACATACATGATTGAATGGCCACATATTAATTTGTCATTGATTAATGAATACATCACAAAGAATTAGTTTGTTATGGCCTTTCCTACATTATTCCCCACATGTGATGCCATGTTCAAATGAGCAAGATTTAAATATGTCCAAATGTATGAATATTATTTGCACTACCGAGCTCAAAGACTATCATGGAGAGAGCTTGGCACGAGCTCAAAGGCAAGCTCATGTCACATGCAAGATGAGCATATGTCATACTAGTGGCGAGCTCATGTCGGTCTCATGGTGATCTTGTGTGGAGCTCATGAAGATCTCGTGTCAAACACATGGTGAGCTTGTGTTGAGCTCGTTGTGATCTCACATTGAGCTCATAACGTGCTCATTTGGAGCTCGATGTGAGTTCATTGTGATCTCAATGTTAGCTCAAAGGCTAGCTCAGCGAGCTCGCAAGTGAGTTTGGTGAGAGCCGGGACGAGCTCAGGTTGAGCTCTACTTTTGAGGCCAAATGTTGTAATAGTGTTTCGATGCAACCAAGGAACTCCCAAACTTGTTTGGGCAAGTCAAGAAGATCTTGGAGGCAACTGACTCATGGATCGATCTTATGGAGAATATTATTATCCTATATGAGCATGAATTCAAGGATGTCTTCGCACACTATGTACATATACGTATATGTACATATATATATATATATAATGTAACTTGTGTTGGTATGGAAATAACTAACCCTCTTAGGCACTTGCTCTACACCTCTTCAACCAAGACAATTGTCATCATGTCGAGAGGCGCCATACAATGGTAACTAGGGGTGATAATGGATTGAAATGTTCGTGAGTTTAGTAATTAATTATCAACACTAAATTTGACATCCATTTGATTGTTATAGAGTAATCTCAATTTTAAATTTGATGTCCATTTAATTTTGATGAAAAAAAAAAATCTTCTTACTTTGAAAAATCGATCAAAAATCATAATATCTAATTTTCAATATATTTTTTCCAAATAAAATATTTTCAAACCAAATACAATAATATTACTAAATTATATTGTGTTTTTAAAATTAATATACCATGTATATATGTAAAACATATATACAAGTTACAAGAACAACCAAATTTTTGACTTCTAGCACCCGGGCCCTTCCCTCTCTAACTTCTTGTGGGCCTATTGCAAATTGAAAAGCCGAGCAATCATTAAGAACCATTCTGGTTAGGCGGTCGAAAATTTAAAAGCGTCATATTCGTGACACCTATAATAAGCCCACATATATAGTCTTTTTGTTATTAAATCCTAAAATTTAGTGCTCTATAGTTTCTTTTAGACTCAACACATATTGCTTTTACACGTGTACTCTAAATATTGGTCAATAAGACATTCTTGGGATTGTTAAAGATTTGAAACAATCCCTAAATAAAGCACCGTCATATAATTTTTAACCGTTTGTGTCCATGTCTTTTCATAAAGATGGGCTAATCATGGGCGTTCCTACTAATGCTTAGTGGAAGCTCTTATCACACCCCATAATGCCTTATTTAAATGCTTAGTGCTCACTCTTTTTTTACATCAATATTTATATATTTGTATAGATATTTTAAATTTCTACTTGAAAAACGACCATTTTTAATGTGTCAATTTTAGATTTGTTAAGTAATTTTACTTATTGAATATTTTTTTATTAAGTGATAAATAGTTTCAATATAACTTTATATTTAGGGAAAAAGTTCTTTGAAAAAATTGAGCTCAAAATTTTGTATCTATCTAAATTATTGTGATTTTTCAAAACCTTCTCTAAACAAAAAGAAAAACTTATCTCAAAGACATTACAATCTAACACAATTTTATAAAGGATTTCTTTTTGCCTCATTTCATTATGCAAATATTTGAGCACTAGAGGTGTTCCTTTTCACTATTAAGATACAAATTTCATCCCTCTTAACATCTAGTGTACATTTCATGCATTATCGATAGAAATAAAGTCCTCCCTTGTGCTAGTATATACATATGAATAGAGGCTTTTCTTAGGATCCATACATGGAGCAAAAATTGGTTTGAAGCTCATTTTGTCTTGGTCGTATGAATTTTGCTATAGGTTTTAGGGGGCTTAGCTTGCTTAAAGCTTTATACTTTTTTTTTGACGTAATAGAATATAATTTACATGGATCTTCCAATCAAATAAAACCACATAATCATATGTACAAGGAAGGCTTGTTTTTCTTAAGGTTACATGTGCATTACCCAAGGCGATATGTTTATTAATGTCACTTGTGTCTTAGCTTCGAATGGACACTTTAGATTTTGTGTGAAAGTTATGTGTTAAGAAATGATGTGATGGTCATGATTTTAATTTAAGAACTATCATCGATGTCCCATGAATAATGAGAAAAATAACTTGAGTGGTCGATTTTTACGAGGGCATCAAGAGATAGATTAGTATACTTCCTAGGTTTGGGACGTGGTCTTGTGGAGGGGCTAGTCTTCCATTTTTACACCGAAAGGTGTGTTTACATGTAGAAAGCCCAGGGCTCGACAAAGATATTATAATCGCCAACATTCATATGTTGGTCCATATCAACGACTCCGACAAAGAATCACCCCGCTCATACCCCATTTCAAACACTCGAATCAATGATATTGGATTACCTGAGAAGCATTACCGCCCAATCGTTCTTTCAACCTCTTTTCACTCTCGAATGCTCACTTCCAATGCCATTCTCTTAAGAAAAATTCTTCCATTGCTGTTATGACATTGAATTACATTACTACACCCAATCATATTAATGTCCAAAAATGGTTGAATAATTCAATGGTATTGTAAAATCACAATTGCTTACCTTCTCGTAAACTTGATCGATTGCCACAAATATAATCTAATGAATCTCCTCAAGCTTTTCATCTGGTCTTCTCTAATCTCCTTCAAAAAAGTAGTAAGGCAGTTCACAACCATTTAACCTTACCGAAAATTGAATACCCTTTCATGAGATTGATATGAATAAAATTAAATTACTTGCGAAATAGCTATAAGCTTTGCATGTCGACATCGACAGAAGTGAGTTGACATCACAAAGCTTTTGAGCATTGAAAGGAGGGGATTCACTATTCCCGCCTCACACTTAATAAGTACCAACAACATCATTTTGTATGATACTTCATCAAATAATCTACAATTATCAAGAGGGTTCTCGAAAGCAACAATTGTTGACCAACAAAATTTGAGCAACATAAAACATTGGGAAATGGATTTCAATTTATTGATTGTATTGTTTGATTCGTTAGAATTTTAATTTATAATTTTGTTTAATTGAAAATAGATTGGCAATAAGGAATACTTTACAACAACTAATCTTTCCTCAAATAAATTTTAAATAAAATATATAAATATTTATTATTTTCTCCAAACATTACAAAAGAGTGTTTGATATTTGTTCCATGTAGTTTTTAAAGTAGTTTTAAGACTTTCTCGCAAAAACAATTTAGTACTATTGTTTAAGGTTTGGTGTTATTGATAACATTATTTTAGACAATTTTTTCACTCACTCTATATATGGGAAAGAAGAAATACCTTTTATATGTAAAGTAAAAAAATCTCATGTTTTCCACCAAAATCAAAAAAATTATAAAAAAACACAAATAAGATAATTGTCACATCAAATATATTGAATTTTGTTTGATTTACGTTAATTTTAGGGGGAAAAAATAGTGATACTCACCCCTCATATTGCATCCATTTCTCGCTCATTATTCCCACAAGAGAAAATATTAGGAAATTTAGAAAGAGGGAGCTTGTTTATTGTAGGGTGAAAAGTGCTTAGTCTAAATTGTATTATTAAAGTTCTGTTGAGGAAGATAGATTGCACGTTCTTTGTGGTGGTTGATGGATGTACCTTACCACTGTGAGTTCTGATGAAAAAATGTGAGAAATAAAGTAATTGTTCCAGATCTGCATTGAATATATATAACTCAGATCTTATATATCATTGCCTTTCCATTTACTTAGATTTGTAAATGATTCTTTTGCTTTGTAATTTCAAATTTATACAATGCCATTAAAATCCCACTATTTTTCATATACCATCAAACACGCCATCGTTGCAAATAATAGTAGAAAACGAAAATAATGAGCATGAATTTGTCAAGAAATAAGACATGAAGCTTGTCAAATCAATTTCAGTAAGACCCACATCCAACTGATTCATTTTTTTAGGTTTGCATTTAGTTGTTTCGTTGGAATTGATTTTTGAGATTTGTTGGAATTGAATTTTGAGATTTGTTTGACATTTTTTTCATGTTAATAATACGGCAAGATCGAGATGATAAAGTGGAGCACATATCATATATTATTTAGGTAAGAAAAATCTAAGTCATGGAATGAGTGTGGGACATGCAACTATTTAATTCCCACATTTTAAGTAAAATAGAAGTGGGGCATAGAGGTATCTAAATCCCATGTTTTTATTATAATTTTTTTAAAATGGTAGATGGAATCCACCTTTCGCTCATATGGCTAACCGCTTGTTATGTTTGTGGAGCCTATTTTCATGTTAGAGTGTGGTACACCTTCTATGTGTTACACTTGGGTATTTTGACGGCGGTCCCACTCGCCGGTGAGTGGGTCGGGGGTTCGGGGGTGAAGCCCCCAGATAGAAGGAGCTGGGGCGAAGCCCCAAGCAAATTTTCATGGGTGGTTTATTAACCCATGGGTAATGGGTAAATCATATGGGTTGTTTTTGGGCCCATGGGTTTTTTTTTTTTTTTCGGTACCCATTGTTTTGATACCCACGGTTTTTTGCCCATGGTTTTGATACCCACGGTTTTGTATCAAACCGCTTAAGCATTGTCTATTTATATGGTCTTATGCACAAGTAAATGTATTGCAGATGTGTTTTGAATTCGAGTGTGAATTTCAGAGAGTTTGTTGAGCATAGCTCCAAACGAATCTGGTATTGTATTGAGAGAGTGGAGGCTTGTAATAAAATCTCGAGCAAGTGATTCTTGGTGGACGTAGCCCAAATTGGGTGAACCACGTTAAATTTTGTCTCTCTCGTGTTGTGTTATTTATTCTGCACTTTTATTTGAGATCTCAGTAATATTTTACGCATATTAGTTTCTCTTTGCTTGCGATTCGTAAGGGATTATTCCGCATATTTTATCTCTTATTTCCTAACAATTGGTATCGATCCTGGTTTGGTTTGTTGAAGTGTTGAGTCGCAGGGAAATTTTTAGCTTAAGTGGGAGCTATGGCGGAGATGATGGAAGATCTAGGGTTGATAAATTCAACGGGCATAATTTCAATCTTTGGAAGATGCAAATGGAATATTACCTTTATCGAAGGATCTTTATACTCCATTGTCCGAGAAGGTGAACAAACCCTCGAGTATGATAGATGCGAGAATGGGATTTGTTGGATCGAAAGGCACTTGGAACGATCCGGCCGTGTCTTACATCTTCGATGTATATTTAATGTTTCAAAGGAAAAGACAACAAAAGATCTAATGGATGCATTAGGAAGTTATATGAAAAACCCTCTCGCCTCTAACAAGATATTTTTAATGAAAAAGTTGTTTAATATGAAGATGTCTCGAGAATAGTTCGATGAGATCATTTAAATGATTTTAATACGGTTGTGAATATGCTAGCTTCGATTCTGATAGAATTTGATGAAGAAGTTAGGGCTTTATTAATTTTGTGCTCTTTACCTGAAAGTTGGAATAGCTTGGTAATGGCGGTAAGTAACTTGGTTCCAGCTAACTCGAAGTTGAAGTTTGAGGATGTTGTAGGGGTGATTCTAAGCGAGGAAATGCGAAGAAAAAGCTCTAGGGAATCTTCTACTTCAGGGAATGCTTTGATAGTGGAAACTAGAGGGAGACAGAAGAATAGAGGAAACCGTGGAAAATCGAAAGATCGGCAAGGTCAAAATCCAAGAACAAGATTGTATGTTGGAATTGTGGAAAGCCTAGGCATGCAAAGAAGGACTGTTGGGAGCTTCGGGATAAGAAGAAACAACAGGAAGAAAACAAGGAGGCAAATGTGGCAACAGGTAATGTATGTCAGGATGCTTTGATTCTTTCTTTGCACAATATTACTAAATCTTGGGTTTTAGATTCAGGGGCTTCTTTCCATGCTTCTCCACATAGGCATTATTTTGTTGATTATGTTCAAGGAGATTTTGGGCATGTTTTTCTTGGTGATGATGAGCCTTGCAACATAGTTGGAAAAGGTTCATTCAGGTTAAGATGCAGAATGGGAATACTTGGCTATTGAAGGATGTCAGACATGTGCCTACATTAAGACAAAATTTGATATCGGCGGGTAAGGTTGGGAAGTGATGGTTATACTTATGATATTTACAGACTAACTCTTGGAAGGTTACCAAGGTTGCTCTTGTGGTGGCAAGAGGTAAGAAGGTTGAACCTTGTATTTAACCACCGATAGTACTAATGATTGTAATCTTGTGGCTTCGATGTAGATACAACATTATGGCACTATAGGCTCACCATATGAGCCATAAGGGCATGAACATCATAAAGAAGAATTTGCCTGGATATACAAAAACAGGTTTGGATTTCTGTGAGAACTGCATATATGGGAAACAAAAGCGAGTAAGGTTTCTCAAGGTTAGAACTACAAAGAAAGAGAGTAAGTTAGAGCTGGTACATTCTGATGTGTGGGGGCGGCTCAGGTATCATCTCTTGGGGGTTCAAGTTATTATGTTACTTTTATTGATGATGTAACAAGGAAAGTTTGGGTTTATTGTATTAGAAACAAATCTGATGTATTTGACACTTTTGTTAAATGGAAAACCTTGGTAGAGAATGAAACATGTTTTAAGGTAAAATGTCTCAAGTCAGATAATGGAGGGGAGTATTGTAGCAATGAATTTAATGATTATTGTTCTAAGAATGGAATCCGCGAGGAAAAGACGGTTCGGGAACTCCGCAAGAGAATGGGGTATCGAAAAGGATGAACAAACAATAATGGAACGTCTTTAGGAGCATGAGGTTACATGCAGGATCCTCTTTATTTTTGGGCGTAAGCGTGAGCACAAATGGTGTACTTGATAAATAGAGGACCCTCAAGTGCCTTGATGGAGGCATACCCGAGGAGGCATGATATGGTAAGAAAGTTGATTATTCATTTCTTAGAGTCTTTGGATGTGAGGTGTTTGTTCATATAGACAAGGATGATAGGACCAAGCTAGAGGCTAAATCAGAAAAATGTACTTTCAATGGTTATGGCGGTGATGACTTTGGATTTAAATGTTGGAGTATTAAGGACAAGAAAATCATTCGGTCTAGGGATGTGGTCTTTAATGAGAAAGCCATGTATAAGCAACGATTGCGGGAAAACAGGAAGAATCCAAGAAAGAATATGCAGTGGTAGAGGATCTTCCGGATGGGAAAGTGACCCATGAATTAGTTCAAGAACCTACTCAACAGGAACCCCAAACTCCTACAGTGAGGAGGTCTTCTAGGGTAAGAAAAGAACCTGAACGTTTTTCTCCTTCTCTTTATTATTTATTACTCACCGATAGTGGAGAGCCAGAGATATTTGATGAAGCAATGTAAGTAGATGCCAGTAAGAAGTGGGAGCAAGCCATGGATGAGGAGCATAAGTCTCTCATGGAGAACCAGACTTGGGATTTGGTGAAGCTACCGGAAGGAAAAAGAGCATTGCAGAACAAGTGGGTGTACAGAGTTAAAGATGAAGAAGGAGGAAAGAAAAGATATAAGGCCCGGTTGGTGGTCAAGGGGTTTACACAGAAACAAGGTATAGATTTTGATGAGATTTTTTCTCCTATAGTAAAAATGACTTCTATCAGAACTGTTCTTGGAATAGTGGCAGCAGAAGACTTGCACTTAGAACAGTTAGATGTAAAGACTGCATTTCTCCATGGTGATTTGGAGGAGGAGCTATATATGTAGCAGCCAGAAGGATATGAAGTCAAAGGTAAAGAGGAGATGGTGTGCAAACTGAAGAAGAGCTTGTATGGCCTGAAACAAGCTCCACATCAATGGTATAAGAAGTTTGATAGCTTCATGATGGAGCAAGGTTATATTAGATGTCATTCTGACCATTGCGTGTATACAAAGAAATTTGAGGATGGAAGTTATATTATCCTGTGTTTGTATGTTGATGACATGTTGGTTGCAGGTAAAAACATGCAGGAAATAAAAGTACTCAAGAAACAACTAAGTGAATCCTTTGATATGAAGGATTTGGGGGCAACTAGACAAATCCTTGGTATGAGGATAACTCGGGATAGGAAGGAACGGAAGCTGACTTTATCTCAGGAAGAGTACATTAAGAAGGTATTGGATAGGTTTAACATGCATGATGCTAAACCGGTTGGGACTCCTTTGGCAAGCCATTTCAAGTTATCAAAGGAGTAGTGTCCCAAGACAGAGCGAAGCAGGGAAAGAAACCAGATGTCCAAGGTACCTTACTCATTAGCAAGCTTGGCGCGCTTTGATGTATGTTATGGCATGCACTAGGCTTGATATTGCCCATGCGGTGGGAGAGTGTGAGTAGATTTATGAGTGATCCATGTAAAGAGCATTGTGGCGTGCAAAGTGGATCCTTCAAAGATTTGAGAGGGACCATGGGGACAATTTTGTGCTACTGATGGATTAGACACCACTTTACGTGGTTATGTAGATTAAGACATGGTTGGAGATGTAGATAGCAGGAGGAGCATGACAGGTTATATTTACATTGTAGGTGGGATAGAATGAGCTGGATTTCATGACTATAGAAGTTTGGTGGCTTTGTTAACCATGGAGGCTGAGTATGTTGTTGCCACATAGGCAAGCAAAGAGATGATTTGGTTACAACAATTGCTTGAGGAGTTGGAGCATAAGCAGGAGGAATGTAAGCTGCATAGTGATAGTCAGAGTGCTATACACCTAGCTAAGAACTCTGCTTTCCACTCCAAGACAAAGCATATATAGTTAAGGTACCATTTCATTAGGACAACTTTGGAGGAAGAGAAGTTGAAGTTGGAGAAGATTCATACCAGTCAGAATCCTGCAGACATGATGACCAAGGTGGTCACAAGGGAAAAACTAAAGCTATGTTCAGCTTTGGTTGGCCTTCACGGACAGTGAAGGGTTGAGAAGCTTGCTCAGTGAAAATCAGTCTCTAAGTGGGAGATTGTTATGTTTGTGGAGCCTATTTTCATGTTAGAGTGTGGTACACCTTCATGTGTTACACTCTCGGTTACTTTTACTACGGTGGTCCCATTCGCCAAAGCTGAGCGGGTCGGGGTTCGGGGTGAAGCCCCAGGATAGAAAAGGCTCGGGCGAAGCCCCCAAGCAAATTTTCATGGGTGGTTTATTAACCCATGGGTAATGGGTAATAGCTTATGGGTTGTTTTTGGGCCCATGGGTTTTTTTTTTTTTTTTTGTACCCATTGTTTTGATACCCACGGTTTTTTGCCCATGGTTTTGATACCCACGGTTTTGTATCAAATTGCTTAAGCAGATTGTCTATTTATATGGTCTTATGCACAAGTAAATGTATTGCAGATGTGTTTTGAATTCGGTGTGAATTCAGCAGAGTTTGTTGAACATAGCTCCAAACGAATCTGGGTATTGTATTGAGAGAGTGGAGGCTTGTAATAAAATCGAGCAAGTGATTCTTGGTGGATGTAGCCCAAATTGGGTGAACCACGTTAAATTTTGTCTCTCTCGTGTTGTGTTATTTATTACGCACTTTTATTTGAGATCTGTAATATTTTCTCGCATATTAGTTTCTACTTTGCTGCGATTCTCGTAAGGGATTATTCCGCATATTTTATCTCTTATTTCCTAACACTTTGCTTGCGTGCCTCAATTACTCGATGATTGTTCACACATCACCTAATTCCCCTACAAGTACTTGAGCTTGAAACTGAAAATGAATTTTATTGTGTTTTCCTAATTTTAAAATTATTTTGGCCTCTTTAAATGTGAATTGCATTCATGTGCATGATGTAATAGAGAATGGGACAAAAAAGTGGAGCACATAACAAATATTATTTGGGGGGAACAATCTAACTTGTGGAATAACCATGGGGCATGCATGTATTAAATTATCACATTTTATTTCAGACCTTAAATTCATGTCTTTGTCTTCCTTGAACATTCCTTTTATGTATCCTCACTACCAATCCCAGGGAAGTAATTTCACTGGGTTGCCATCTCAACACACCTCTTGAGTGAGAAACTCCATTTCCAAAAGCACATTCCATTTCCCTTCATACTTCCAAGGTGTACTTCACCTACATCATTCACATATAGAAAAACTATGTGCCTCATGGCTAGAGGAAAACTATATTTTTTTCCTAATATTTATACAGAAACCCTAATCACCATTGTGTATGAAACTCATGCCCTTGGTTTTAGGTCCAATCGACATATCCTTGTCTCTAAATTATCCATTAAAACACGCAAGTGAATCCCCTTACATTTATTTTTTTACTTAACTACCCATATAATGCAAGAGCTAAAAATGTAAACAACAACTATTGACATCAACAATTTTGATCGACCACTCTTTGTGTTCTTAGATATCTCCAAAATATGTTCCCTCGATCCCTTGCACACCATAAGTAACATTTTTTTACATATTTGAACTCTAATTTAAATTTGAATATTATTAATAAATTGTATATTTTTAGTAACCAAATATTTCATGACTATAATTTGCAAGACATGAACTGCTTAAACGTAGACAAAACACATCATATCTTAAATTAAGAAAACAAGCAACCTCTTTCCACCTATACATTGCACAATACACTTTTATGGTTTTATTAGTTCAAATCCCTCTTTTGAATGGAAAATAAAAGTCACATTTCTCTCATTTGGCCAACAGCTTGAAGAACTTGATTATCGATGATTTTTGTGCATCCCCTATTCTCATGTACTTTCTCGAGATTGAAACTAAAAAAGGGAAGTGGAGAATCATGACTTAGATATATTCCCACCTAAATAATATTTGTTATGTGCTCCACTTTTTCATTGTTATCTCACTCGCATTATGCACATGAATGCAATATACGTTTAAAATGGCCAAAATAAAATTGGAAAACCCAATAAATGTTCATTCTCAGTTTCAAGCTCGAGTACTTATAGGGAATATGTGATGCAAGAGTAGATTTCTACAAAATAATTTGTGGAATAAGTGTGGGACATGTAGGTATTTAATTCCCACTTTTTAATATAAAAACCCCTCTTTTGAATGGTAAATGAAAAATACCTTTTGCTCAAATTGCATTGATGTGAATAATACGATGAGATCGAGACAAAAAGTGGAGCACATAACATATATTATTTAGGTAAGAAAAAACTAAGTCAAGGAATAGGTGTGGGACATGCATGTATTTAATTCCCACATTTTTACTAAGTCATGGAATAGGGGTGGGACATGTAGGTATTTAATTCCCACATTTTTATTTAGAAATCTCTTTCGAATGGTAGATGAAATCCACCTTTCACTCTTATGGCCAACTACTTGTGTGGCTCAATTATCAATGTTTTTGTGCATCACTTGTTCTGTACAAGTACTAAGCTTGAATCTAAAAAATGTAAATTCCCTAGACAACCTCAATTGTCAATGATTTTTCCTACATCGCCTGCTTCACTATAATTTCTTGAGCTTAAAACTGCAAAAAATATACCAACAAAAATTCTACAAGAAACAAGTAGTGTGGTTGGATTTCAAATTGGGACCCTAGTGAAGTCTCATACATTTTTATTTTGGCCCCTTTAAGCTCACATTGCACTCACGTGAATAAATCACATGAGATTATGATGATTAAGTGGAGCACATATAGTAGATATTATTTGGGAAGGAACAATATGCTTCATGGAATAGGTGTGGGGCATGCAGGTATTTAATTTCCCACCTTTTAATTTACAACAATCCATTCATGTCTACATCTTACCTATCCAATTAAATTTTCATCCAATCGAAAACCTTGATGCCATTAAATTAAAAAACAACAAGCTTGATTATCGATAAAAGATACCTTTCACTGATATGTTTGATTTCTCCTGGGACTCAATTAGCGGTGTTTGTTTGCACACCATCTATTTTTCTACACTTACTTGAGCTTACAACTTGAAATGGAGGCTAAAATTTACTATAGGGTGTATCCATTTATCCTAAGTTTTGAACCCTTAAATTTTTTTAGTTTCCACAAATTTTATTGTGTCCTCTTTGTGAGATTGAAATGCTTAAGTGGAGCACAGATAAAAGATATTATTTGGGTAGGAACAATATAATCCATGGAAAACATGTGGGGCATGCAATCCAAATCCTTAATATATCTTTGACTCGTATGACTAATCATTGGACGGTGTTAATTATCGATACATGGCCATGCATATACTCCCTGTAATTACTTGACCTTACAACTAGAAACATGAGTAACAAAGTTCTGCAACAAGTAGTCATTGCGGTCAACTTTTGAACTTTGGACATGTTGGATTTTCCCTCTTTTTACCCTTTAGGTGTAAATTGCACTAGCCTCGAATATGGCACTTTGCCCTAATCATTAAACTGATAGTTGGAGAAAAACACCACTTTAAATTTTACAAGATATCGCTACCTAAGCATTCTAAGTACACTTCAAGCGTCTACATGTCCTATACGTGTCTCATAAAACATGCATTCAAATTCCCTTTACATTTACATTTTTATAACTACCCAATAAAATCAAGATCTAAAAATTCAAACAAATATTCTCATCAACAACATTCTCTATCGACCACGTGCATTTTCATATTTCTCCATCTAAAGTTGTATCATTGTCTTTCACAACACGAGTTTTCCCCTTCTTTCGATTAACAAACATTTCATGTTCTTCATAAAGGGTATATTTTCACAATGGCTCTTTGATTCCTTAATCCTTTCACATTCACTTCTCCACCCTCAAACACCATTTCATGCGACACCCCTCTTCCTCTCCCTTTCTTCCTCTTCACCCAATTTTGCTTCTTCATTATATCCCTTTCAACGTTCATATTGTACATTTCACATATGATTTCTAGTTTATTGTTTAGGGAACCTTTGACCACCTCAAGGGGGTTTATGCTTTTATTTTTTATTGTTCATGAAACATGTCTCTTGAGAGAGCTATCTCCTATTTTTCTTCTTTATCCATGAATTTTTCTGAGCATCGGTCTATGAGACTTAAAGAAATACAATGTAAAATAAGGAATAGGGACTACGAAATAAAATCCAACAAACACAAAAATTAAAGAATGCTCAACCAAGAAATTATGTGAAAACAAATACTCTCTTTTGATGCCTCATTTATCTCATCATATCTAAAAACCTTCTAGGAGGTCACTACTTATTGAATCTTGAAGAAGAAACAAAGTCAATTAAAGTGTTCTCCCACTAGATACCATTGTAGAAATAAAATCTTTGGCTAAATGACGATAGAGATTGAATATATCTTGAAAGAAAATATCCAAGCATCTTTGGTCCTCGTAAGACATGAAATTATAGAGAAAATTATACGAGTCTCTAAAGAGGTAAAATAATCACCATTGATATCATAATAAGGATAATATAAAAAATACAAAATGATCCTTAGAATTTTTATGTGAGTCTCTAAAGAGGCAAACGATTCATCCCTTGATATCATAGTAAGGAGGACATACAAAGACAAAATGATCTTTAGAATCAAACTCCAAAAAAATCTAACAAATATAGTGTTCCTGGGGAATATGGTGATGTGTCTTTATGTGGAGGTGATGTGAATGAACTCGAGTTATACTAAAGGAACCCTCAAACTACAAGATAAATTGGTTTACAATGATGCTTTATCCATTTACATCAAAGTTAGGGTCTATATATCTCATCTTTAGGACCCTATTTATCTCCCTTTTGGATATATCTAGTGCATCAATTACAAAATTATCTGGAGGTTTTTAGTGTCAATACTTATAAGGCCAAGTATAGCAGAATCCTTGAATTACTTACAAGATTCAATCCCATGTTATGCTAGTTGCATAAAGGCTTTGAATACTTGAGATGGGAACCATAAGAAATGGATCGAAGATGTGGCTATTTGTCTAAGCATGTGTATCATAGTCACCACTTGAAAGATCATAGTAGTGATGAGTGGGGTTGTACCAATTTGAGTAAACATGATGTTATGAGGGGAAGATCTTTTAACATGAAGGTAAATACCATTTCAATTCAAATTCAATTTACTTTCCAAGCATACAAGAGGACTCAAACACATTAAGAGAGGGAAGATGGAAACAAATTAACTTCTAAACTAAATATATAATTCTAGAAAATAATAAAAGAGGAATAGAACAATATATTATTGAAGTTTATTTTATTCTCCAAAATCATTGTAAACAACCATAAAAAAACATGACATGCATGTATATATAAGAAATCAATGAAAGTTTTAAAAAAGACAATATTAATTTATTAAGGGTAACATGATTACCAAAATATTATTAATAAGCATTGGCTTGAATTCACCAGAGTAAGAATAACTCTTCCATGATGAATACCACACACTCTAGCTCTATGATCTTATAAAGAAAAGCTAAGAGGCCAGGGTTAGGGTTTGGAGAGTAATTTCTTCCAAAAAAATTATCGTAAAAGACTATTAATATTGAAATCAACCAAGTCAATAGCTTGACCGATACTCTTTTTTATGAATATATGTCAATAATCGTGCACCAATGGGTGAGTTATCCACATATTCTATATTAGAAACATCTTAAATCATACAATAGTTTATGGAACTTAAAAACAATAATATCACTTCTTAAGATGTACTTTGAGGAAGGGAAGGAGAGATGAACCATAGAACGACCATAAACTATCCTCCATTGATGACACCTTTATTCACTCCCAAGTGTTTCCCAAGTTGAACAAATTGGTTCTTAAGAAAGGGCTTTGTGAAGATGTCTGTAACCTATTTTTTTGTTTGAAAAAAACTAAGACCAATGACCTTATCATGTATCCATTTTCAAATATATTACATATGAATCTTGATGTGCTTTTTGCATTGGTGTTCCATGTGGTTACAAGAGATTCAAATGGCAATTTGATTATTACACCAATACTTGTGGGTTGGTATTAAGGAATACTAACATTAGAAAGCATGTATTGTATCCACACCGAATTGTCAACAACTCCACTATACTCTACCTTCATAGTAGATAAAACAATGGTGGTTTAAATTTTAAATGAAAAAGTAATGGGACATACCCCAAGATGATAAATATATCTTGCGGTTGAATTGTAATCATCTAGATCCCACGCCCAATCACTATATGAATAACCTATAATTTTTGGTTCAAAAGGAGCATGTTTCTTTTCCACTTTCTCTTGAAGTATATCCAAAAAAGCGTTATTCCACCTAACTTGTACTCAATACCATTATTAATTGTTCCATAAAGATACCAAAGAATTCATTTTGTAGCTTTCTAATAGCTTTAATGGGGTCCGGACAATAACATGATACAAAATTCATAGAAAACAAAATACAAAAAAGAGAGGATAAGGAGGAATAGTCCCAAAGTAAGAACCAACAAGAGGAATTAGGGAGATTGAGCCCCATAAAAGAACCCAACAAAAGTAATAGATGGTCAAGTAAGTGTGTTTTTATGGACCTATCATATGAATTCCATATTTGACATCCCCACATAAGGAGTATAAATAATCACAAAGTTGGAGAAGGCTTTGGAAAAAATAATATTGAATGATGTGATCCAATAAATAGAGTATAATAAAAAAACTAAACTCATGCTAGTAGGAATGGCATTAGAGACAACATCTAAAAACACGGTCCTAGGAAAATAATGGGATTTATTTGTTTGAATAGTCACCAAAGGATAAGGTAGCCAAAAAGTAGAATTGAGTTTGGTAAGGCAAGGAGAAGTATACAATCAACCTTGGAAATGGTGAAGGAGTTATCAATTTTTGTGACAGAGTGAATCTAAGTGGGATGAAAAAGGTGGATAAGTTAAGCACTACAATGCTAAAATTTTTAAGTAATGCTCCATAAGAAAAAATAAGTGAGGAAGATTTTAAGATGAAGGAATTTTTGACACAAAAAAGCAACACAATAAATGAGTAAAAGGGGGATAATATGGAGAAAAATCTTCAATATAAGCTAAATGAAGTACAACATATTTTTGATACACTTTAGCATAAGAAAGATATAATAAAAACAACATTTTATAGGGAGAAGGGACAATTTAAGAAGATGGCCAAGAAGGCCTATGTAAAAATGAATAAGAGATATTTTTATGAATCTCAAATGAAGTGAGGGTGTTATGGTTAAATATGGAAGAAATAATGAAGAAACTCGACAATAAATTATTTGAATATAGAGAAAAGGTGGTTATAGAGAAAGTAGTCATTAAAAAATTGTGGGAGTAGATCAAATTCAAGGCAATGAGGCTTTACACTTGAGAGATATGTAATGAAAGGAGATAAAGTCACCATTAAGGATGTGATAGAAAAGTGGGACACATTTTTGAGGAGATGAAGGGAAAATTACTTGAGATTTTGAATGCATTCATAAAGTCACTACATGAGTAGAAATACATTTTTTTGGGGACATACAAGAAATTTAGTAAGGGGAAATTTTGAACCCAAAAAATGGATAAGTTTTGATTGATGCAAAAGGTTTGAGTATCCATGTTGTGAAAACATGAGAATCACGAGATCTGTCTTCACTTGTCTCGACATATGATTTTATGTATGTCTCTCTTGTTTGCACAATGTAGATAATGTTGATGCAAAATCACAACACCCCTCAAATGGGCTCAGATCTGAGTGGGGCATTCGGTGTGATCTGCATAACATGGGACCATCTCTCAAGCTATGGGACTTGCGGACTTGAGATGGCCCTCCTGGAGAAAGCCAACTTCTTCTTCCTAAACTACCTGCCATAAGCTACTCTAGTGCAAGAAAACTATCTAATCCTAATCTAACCTTCCAAGGGACCAGGAAAGAGAGTGCATGAAAACAAAGCCTACACTAAGCGAAGTGATACACCAGAAAAGGAAGTGGCTGATCACAAATCCAACCACTGAAATGGAGAGAGGTGAGCAATGGAGAGGATGGACAGATGCATCACAGACCAAAGATAGATTTCACACAGAACACCACTTCAAACCCATTAAACACAACTCCCAAAACCTGTAATAGACACCAGAATTATGCATAGTATACCCTGCAACAATGAGAGACGAGAAGAGACAATGAAATAAGCAAGGATGGAAAAAATGCATCACGAAACATATTTTATTGCTCCAAAGTTCACATAGTACATCATCAGTGGGTAAGAGGCAAGAAAACGCCATTACAAAGCCATGAGAGGAGGCTTAAGCTCCACATTCGACCCTAGGGAGGAAAGAGAGGGGGGTAGGAGAGAAAAGATGACCAACCTTTTGAAATATGCCCTCCTTTACAATATATAGAAGAATGAGAGAAGGAGAGAGGGAAAATTTGAACCCTGCTCAACCACCCCTATAAGAGCATTGAATCCACCTACTCTAACCACCCTAGAAAGCATTAAAATCCACCTGCAACAATGATGGGCTTTACTGCAAGACCCATGCCTCCATGTGTTGTTCCTTATTGGGCAAGAAAGGAGTCCATTCTTCATCATGGCGATAGGTGAGAGACTTGACACCTCAAAAATGGCAGACGGATCATTAATGGTGGCAGGTGAGTAGCAGACATCGGGAGATTTCCAAAACGTCCCCTACCGCTCAAATCTAAGATCCCGTTCAAAAGTTATGGTTGTCAAAGGTGCTTTGGGTTTGGGGTCTATTTGTGCAAGGTCCACGTGGCAGCCCCGCGTGTCTTAAGATTTTGCCCCCTCCTTTTACTCTTGAAGTTGCGCCAAGAGACACGTGGCATCTTCCCGGGCCTGCTCTATTTCCTTTGTATCTTCCTAAGCCCTTCCTATTGGTGGAGACACTATGTTTGACCCTGGACACGTGGAGGCTTAGCGCACATTTGGGACTTTCCTCTAGATTTTAAATTTGAATTTACACAGACAAGGCACGTGGAGGCCTCTCAGTAGGATTTTGGAATTTTCAACGGTGGCTCGCCCCCTTTTGACTTTGACCACGTGGTGAGCCCACGCTCATTTGGGAACCCGCTCTTGATTTTAACCTTGAAGGTGTGTCGAGCTAACACGTGGAGGCTTCCTTCGGCCTGTCCTAAGCTTGGAATTTTCAACAGCCGGTGTCCCCTTTTGGACCTTGGACACGTGGAGGGTCAAAAGCTAGTTTGGAATGTGCCTCTAGATTTTACCTTTGAAGTTGCGCCGAGCTGACACGTGGCTCTTTCCGTTGGCCTTAGACTTTTCTACGGCTGATTCAACTTCCTCAGACTCTGACCACGTGGAGGGTTGACGCTCGTTTAGGGTCTCTCTTTGGGCTGCGCCTTTGAAGTTACACCAATGAGGCATATGACACCTTCCACAGCTTTGTTCTACCTTCCTCGTGTTCTGCCCAAGTCCTTTCTATTTGATGAAGGATTTATGTCTGACCTGGGACACGTGGAAGCTTCCCGCTCATTTGGAGACCCTATTTGGATCTAACCTTTGGAGGTGCGTCATTGAGACACGTGGAGGCTTCCACTGACTCTCTTATACTTAGTTGATTCAGGGCCTTGAGTGAACACTTCCTTTCTCCATTTTTCTCATGTGCGCTCTGATCTCCTTTGACGCCATTGGCCTCCTTTGCTAACCCCCCCTTCATTGTTGGATTTGGAATGTGGGCTCGCATGACTGAACCAACCCTTCCAATTTTCTTCTATGCGGGGTCGTGTTTGATCAATTTTTATGGGGGGGAAATTGGGATAACAGATGACAACATGTAATTACTTGCAACAAAGTAGAAACCATATAAAAATGCAATACCCTTCATTAAATCATTAGACCCCAAAAGGATAAATTAGTGTATGGTGAGGCTAGACTACCCTTGGTGGTAAACCCCTACTAAACCATTCCAAGCACTACATTATATGCCCTCGAGCGGGACCAAGCCTCATTTAATTCTCATAAGTGCATGTACAATTGTGAATGTGATCTAAGTTAACCCTTATGAGTACCCTCACGCCTTTTTACACAAAAATAATGGACTAACTACATAGTAGAGAATGAAACCAATGTGGTAGTAGTGTGTTTCATTTTCTAGACTAAACCCTTTTGTCCCTTAAGGAAATTTGACAATTCTTGGAGTGACTTTTATCTTGTAAAGACATTGCTCTAGGACCATTGAATGTTTGGAAATGGAGAAATATAAACTCTTTGATTTGGTTGAGTGCTTTAAACATGTGGTAGTGGTTGCTTTAAATGACTTGTAATTAATTTAGGAAGATTTAGGAAAGACTTGGGTGCTTTTGGATTGATACTTGTAATAAGATCTCACAAAATTGCCAGTGAGTAATAAAGCGATATTGACTTGCTTATATAGCCTTTCGTACATGAAACATTATGATGAGACCGAAACTAGGAGAATGAAATGACATAATAAAGATATTCAATTTGAAATTAGAGTTAAAAGATGAGAAGGGACATGATCGTACAAGTTGGCCAAGGACGTACAACTTATCTTGACCAAACTATATGATTTTGGATAGGGAGCTTGTGATGTCAAATGAAAGATCTTTGGAATGATGAAAAAGACGATTATTAATTTTGTCAATTAATAATTCTTGAGTTTAAGACAAAGTAGAGTGTGGAGATGATAAATTCAATAAAGAGCTAGAGATATGTAATAAATGGACTTAGAATGTAAGCATTTGTCTTAGCAAGGGAGCATAACCAAAATTGTCATTACTAAAGGATAAGTTACCAAAATTGAGTGTCTACAAATCATACATCTCAATCTTGATCCATCAATCTCTTTGTGTTATTCTTATTCTAATTCCTATTATCATGAGGGAGATCTAAGCACATGGCTTAAGAATCTTGCTTCACGTAATTGATTTTCATACTTAGGGTTTATGTGAGAAAATAGTGGAAATATATGTCACTCTATTGAATATTTATTTATTATTGATTAAGGATGTTAGATTTTACCTTGATATGGCTAAGCATATAATACTTACAAATTGTAGGACCTCACATTGTAGATGCTTAATTTTGGTTTAGGACTACTTCAAATTTTTGGTGTTAATGTGGTTATGTGTTTATATTCATTATTGGTCTAAGTTAAGCTCTTATTAGTACGTGTTCGTTGTGTTATTTGACTTGTGAATTGTTTCCTTTGGGTCCGTGTGATCTTTTATGTTTACAATATTGTTTTTACCCCTCATCTTCATGTTTTATTTTTGTCCATGTTTCCTTTTTTCTCTCCTCTTTTTGTCTTAGTCCTAGCAAATGGTCATTTAAAAATGGTATAAAAGATGTCAACCATTTTGGTTCCTATTATATATGTGGTTGTCATCCTTTTGAGTTCTTCCTATCCCCTAATTTAAATTCCCCATGGTTTGTAGATTTTTTTGTTGGATTTCTCACCGATGATGTGTTGGCTTACGCACCAATATGATATTAATTTAAATTCAAGAAGTATATATAAACATGGGATCCAAGAGGGTCAACTAGAAATGTTTTATGTAGTACCATCAATATTATCTTCACTACTTGTAGTTCATATTTTTCTTCCTGAATATGTTGTGGTACTCTAGAACCTCACCCACAAGTTCATAGTACATACAAGACCATCCACTCGTATGTAGTAAATGTTACACACACTCCAGTAGTGGCATGATGTGTCCATCCATCTCCAACAAATATTACATACACTCATGCAACGACATGTACAATATATTCAAAAACCATTGGGCTAGTAGAAGGCATGCTAGATTTTTGTGGAACACATCTCTAGCTTTTGTAGGGTCCTACACACTCAATGTTAAACAAAAGAGAACAACTCACGCTGTGTGTTTCGCAAGTGTGTCGACAACCCACTACCTATAAATATAGTGACATATTCAAACAATTCCATGTTATGTCATGCCACTACATGACACTCCCCTACTATTGTTATGCCGTAGATTTACATATCGTGCATACTTTAGTCTAGCCACATAATGTATAGAACGTGAAAATTCACACATGGAGTCCCAAAATGGTTCAAATTTCAGAATAATTCTTCTTGTTTTCACAAAATTGTAATATATATGTACACGTATTTTTAGCTTTAGATAACAATCAAAGTTGAAAATAAATTACCCTATATCTTTCTCAAGTATATACTACATTCAAAATATATAGATGAACAAACTCATTTATTGTTTTGGCTTTATTATATCATTCTCTCTTAATTCTTTGCATATTTTTAAATAACTCCCACATACACATATAACACATATAAATCCACTCTTAGGGTGTTGTCCACCATGTCACTTTCTTGGGCTGTATCAGTGGTATCAAAGTGGTTCCTTTTGCATGTCATATTGAACATGGTTGGAGTATCTATGTATTGGTATCGAACTAAAAGAACCATGACATTACCTCCTAATATTTTTCAAAAATGTTCAAATGGTGAAAACAATACAAGAAGAGATTCAAGAAATAATCAATAATGAAATCATATAAGCACTCATAGAACACCAAAAAATTCTCATCCAATTTGTAAAAGCCCTTGAATAGGAAGTTCCATTTACTTCATCATCAAGTAAAGTTTTGGTGGTTGAGTCGGGTTTTAAGTGGATCTCGGTTGTTCTTGTGTTTGAAGGGAACATTAATGCATATACAATATATAACTAGTTAGATTAGTTAGATTTATATTTTTCTATGTATGAATTCTATAATAAATAGAAAATCAAGATTGAACTTTTCAAAGAATCTTCATGAGTAAAGAAGTGGTGGAAAACCCATATTCTTTGTGAAGAATACTAAAAAGAAGAAAATTTTGAACCAACTTGGGATTCATCTTGGAAGCCTTCAAAGATGAATACTATCTTGAAAATGTTTATGAAGATCGCCCCATTCAATGGAAATTGTGGCAAGGGCATGAAAAAGTAATTTAAGCTTGCATTAATGCCTTTCATGACCTTTGTACACGCTAGGCCCATTTGATTCAAAATAACATATAGTTATCAAGTACTACATCGATTAAGTACGCCTATTCATTCATCCAAACTGAAGCTATCGAAGGTCAAAATGATGGGAGAAGCATATAACTATGCAAAAACCATTTAATATGAAAGGAAAGTAAGACATTATTTGCACCAAGTAACCCACCTTCTTTAGATGAGAAGCCACAATAGTCTAAGACAAGTAAATGGTGTGAAAACATAAAAGTAACAACCAATCCAATGCAAAGGCTCATTCTTAAAATATTTTTCTTACAAAAGTAGAAACATACAATGATGATGTTAATCCATCACATGGAACAATTGGCATAGATCCAAATGTTTTGGTAAAGACCACATAAACAACCCTAATAATATGAGATAATGAAGAAAAAATCTATTCCATTCACAAATGTGGGTGCAATGGAAACCACTAGAATTTTTGATTGATGGTGCTTCAAGTCAAAGAACTTCATTTTTGAAGCAATTGTTAAGTGATTGAATAGTCCAACCTCACTTTGAGTCTGCAACCTTATAATTAGGACGACTCAATTCCTACAATAACAAAGGTATATGTGTTACATTTCACATACTCTATCTATCCTTTTAAATATGAGTTAGTTTTTGGTGTAGTGTCAGTTGATGTTTGTGATGTACTCCTTGGGCATCCATATATGCATAGTCACTAGTGTGTATACATCACCAATCTTCACAACATAGTTGTATCGATAAGCGATAGAGATACTTAATTCTTGAAGTCATTCCATACTCAATGCATACGTCACCAACTCCTAAATAAGATTGCATCATGCATTAGTACATATTTAGTGTTCAAAACTTTGCCTCTTACAGGACATATGATCTCTATGAACAAAGAAAAAGCAAATTTCAAAAACTATGTATAAAAAGAATTATTCTATCCCAACGTGTTAATTCATTAAAGCATGCCAAATCTCGCAAAAATATAATTGGTTCTCAAGGTATCAAGTAGAAGCCATGGTTCCACTCTACTTCATAAACGTAATGCAATTGGGACTATTGCTTTACAAGGAGGGTTGACTGATCCAAGATGATTTACAAACAACAACTCATGTGGTACCATTGAGTCCATTTTCACACTTGCGGTTCCACTTTAATGAACCGCCATACTCCAAACCCTTTCCCATGTTTGTGATGTCTCTAAGACCACTTACTTGTCTCTAATAATGGGGCGATGCATCCATTTGTCTCTAATAAATGTCGTGCACATTCCTATAGTGGTACAATGTAATATGTGAAATTTAGCTATGATACCACCCAAGCATTGCCAAACCTTGTGTAGAACACATCAAGAGAGTTGGTAGGGTTCCACACACCTCTATGAAAAATTGTTAGGACAACTCACACTATATGGTAGTGCAAGGTTCTTAAAACCTTAGAATTGTAAACCTATTGATCTTCAACACAACTTCATGTTATGTTGGACCATGCCAAAGTGACACTTCCCAAGGTTTTCATTACCCTAGAGTTTCTCTCTGCATACCACACATCTTTCAAGATAGCCACATAATGGTAGAAACGTGAAGAGTCACTTGTGGAGTCTTGAAAAGGTTTAATTTTCATAATAGTTCTTCATACCTTCACAACATTTTAATGTATATGTACACACATTTGCAACTTTTGATAACAATCATAATATAAGATAGTCAACTATACATCTTTCTCAAAAGTATGCCATATACATGACACATAGATAAATAAACACATTTATTGTTCGAGTTCTATTATATATCTCTTTTATATGGTTGTCTCTCTCATTATTTGTATATTTCTAAATAGATTTCGCATATGCATATCACACATCTAAATTTGATTTAGGGTTTCGTTCATTGGATTTCCTCATAGGCATCTAATAAGCACAAGTGCATTAGTGTAGTTAGGATCAACACACATTAATTAAAGTTGTAAGACTAGAATTATTATTATAAAGAACATTCTAGTGCCAAAAGTTGAACTAAACATGTAAAGATCATTCTAGAGTTTACTAATTGTGTTGCATTAATGGTTTAGACACCCGCATACACCAAACTGATTATTGACTTACATTGAGCGTTGATTGCGATTTTGTCTATACATGAGGGGCATGGTGATAATGGGGGATACCACATGCTCCTCGTTAACTTAACCCATTTTTATGGGTTTTGCAAGGAGTTAAAATCGGAGTTACAATAATGACCAAAATGAGTAGTTTCTTAGTGATTTGCAATAGAACAAGAGAAAGCGATCAAGGTTTCCAATGATCATGACTAGGTGATCACATTCACAAAATCAATTTCACATTCTATTGCAAAAAAGGCCATTTTCGTAGCCATTACGATTTTAGTCAATCAAGCTTTTTGTAGCCATTAGAGTTATATTCAATATAGTTTTTAGAGACCCGTCTTAGGGGTCACCTCATCTTCCCGTTTAGACTTATTCTTTTGCTATTTGTGACTAACAATTGCCCCAGTTTCGCATGGCCAAGTATATCATAATCCAAACCCTAATTCTCTAAAAAATAACATTTAATCACTTTACATCATCATATGATATAAATTAAACCCTTTTCCTTGTAATTAAGTCTAATTTATTATTTATTTGAATTAACCTTGATTAAAGTCCCTATCTATAATCAATGAAGTGTAATTGTGTATATAAAACCACTTTATATATCTACAATAAAATGTTCAATGAGTAAAAGCCCCACAAAACTATTTAATACTTAACATCATATTTTTATTTTTATTTCTATGTGATAACTAAGTTTTAATTTTTCAAATATATTGCATAGCTAAATTGGATTGGCTCTTTGTTTTCTTACTTATAAATCAAAATATTAAGACTTACAACTAACTCTTGAACAACAAAGATCCTTCACAAACATCACTTCTTCTTGAGTCTTTAATCAATGATTTATATCTTCATTTCGAACCTTTGTGCCTTCATCTTTCTCTTTCCCCACCCCTTGGGTGTAAACATCTTCTTTATTCATGTCGGCTTCAGCTTTTGAATGAGGAAACTCGAATGACTACCACTTTTAAGTTGACATATTACCCTCTTTTCCTTTTAGGTTGTCCTTGTGACGTTAGTAGGAGAAATGAAGAGAACCCATTAACGGAAAACAATGAATATGATGAAAAGCAATCTTTAATCAAAGTTCACAACTTAGAATCACAAGTGAAGAGGACCTCTCCCTCGGGTTAGATTGCGGTAAAACAGAATAGAAAAAAGCAACACCGAAATCATTTTTTCATGACAACTTTGTTGTTCCTACGTGCATGGGGTAGTGTGGTAGGTATCTCATTTTATTTTAGCTTTAGTGTTGCTACTTTAAGGTGACCTAGTCTCCTCCTATACGCATTCAATGCTATATTATATTTATTTTTATATTAATAGAACTATGCTTTCTACTAAAACTAGCAATTGCAAATGAGTTGCAAATTACGCCGGAGATAGTAGCAATATTTAGTTTATTTGAGTTGTATTTCGCGTTGATATTGCATGGATGTCTATATGTTGTTGCAAAGCTCTTATTTTGTTATTGTCCATATTTTTGTAAGACACAATTATGATAGTCGCCAAACTAAATCAGGTTTCATCATTTGGTCAAACACTGGACATTTATCTATTAAAACTTTCGAATCTCAAAAATTTTGAACAAGATATATGACCAATATTATTTTCCAAAAAGTAAACTATAGAATTTACTTTATGAAGAATAAAATCAAAATTAGAAAACTTTTGAATCTCAAAAACTTTGAACAAGATATATGACCAATATTATTTTCCAAATAGTAAACTATAGAATTTACTTTATGAAGAATAAAATCAAAATCAAATATCTAGGATAGTAAATATCTAAGACTGTAGAAAAATATCTAAAATCCGGCAAGACAATAAATATTGGAGCCGCTGGAATTTGACACTTTCAAAAAATATTAAGGCTTATATCTAATCAAAGTTGAACACGAATCACTTCAAAACGTTTCACTTTTACAACTAAACTAATTTAATGAGCCTAATTTGGGGACTATAAAAAAATATTTTTCATAAAAAAAAATTAAATTTGGGAAAGAAAATGAAAAGAAAAGTTGCAAAGATGAACCCATAAATTAAGTTTTGACCGGAAATGCAGTCTATTATTAGGTTTAGACGAGTAAATCTGGTAAGGAAGTTAAACATCTATTTATATTCCGACTAATAAAATCGAGATCATGGCATAAATGCAATCAATCCCAACGTTTACTGCATTAAAAGGAAAACCCAGTAAAACATAATCAGCAATGGGTAAAATAGTTTCTGAGAATAACAACCAGAAGCAAAAGCGAGTAACAGCAAGACAAATACTTGTAACTGAAGACCACAAAAGTTTCTGGCAAATAAATGCATGTAAATTGTGATCTTGGCAAATAAAATTAAAGCCGAAATCATTCTTGTTTACTTTGCCTACTGCTCAAGAGTTTTTTCAATCATTTGGTCTGCCTCAATCCACAAGAATTGCACGGAAAGAAACCAGTATGGCAATTTATTGCATCAGTCATCATTGAGGGCAGAGAAAAAAATAATTCATTAAGAAGGAACATTTCAGTAGTTACATAGATGCAGGGACTGCTATTGTGGGAGCCATAAAGAGGCAACAAAAAACTGAGTTGTGGGTATGAGAAACATGCCTATTTGGGTTGTGGGTAGTTTTGGTTTGAATCCGTTACGAAGTAATACCAGTTGGGTTGTTGGTGAAATCTTAATTAAGTGCTTGGGTATGGGTGTTTTTGGATTCTAGGATTAGCTAACCTCCTTCAGTTTTAGTACAAAATGCAGAAAACCCAAATGTGAGTCAGTGTGAAGCAATGTTTATGGTGCAGCAAATGTTTTTGGGTCTGTTTCTGGTGGGGAGATGGGCAAATTCTGACACCCAAATACTGGACGGGGAAGCAAAGCCTTGTGGGCATGTGCAGTGCTTTCATATCAAGAATCCCAAATGCACTAGGTATGCATGAATATTTCTTTTTTGACAGATTTCGATCATTTTTTATGCTGGTATTTTATCTAGGGAATTGCACGGAATGATCTGTTGCTTGTGTTTTTCTATGTTCGGATTTCAACAGAATGGTCTATTAATGGTGTTTTTGTTAGTTAGAATTTCATAGAATGGTCTGTTAATAGTGTTTTTTCTTGGTTTGGAATTTCACAGATTGGTCTGTTAATGATGGTGTTCTAGGATTGGAATTTCACAGAATGATTCGTTAATGGTGTTTCCTAGGTATGGAAATTTGGAGAAGGTTTATTTATGGTCTTGTTCTAGGTTTTAGCATTGGGAGAGGGTCATATATCTACAGCAGACTGCTGCACAAGAAGCCCTGCCAGGGTTTTAAATTTTAGAGCCATGGAGCCCTCTTTTAGCCCTACCAAGAGCTTCAAACGGTTATACTGTAAAGTAGATTCTCAAGTTTGGAGTGGGAGTATATTTGGATTTGGATTGGTCATTGCGGTGTTCTTTTGCTTCATTTACTTTGACATCAATACAATCTCTATTGGGTTTCTGCTACATACAGAAGATGGGCAACTAAATATATTCATGGAAAATTCTTCTTCTGTTGAAACAACCATCGATATTAGGAGATTCTCAGAGATTCCCAGGCTGGAGTTTTCTCGGAATTTTAATGAATGTGACATCTATACTGGATCATGGATTTGGGACGATTCACATCCTATCTACCAATCCACCAATTGCCCTTTCATTGATCCTGGGTTTCGCTGCCATGAGAACGGGAGGCCTGACAAATTATTCATGAAATGGCGATGGCAACCTTTGGGCTGCAATCTTCCAAGGTTAGTCCTGCTTTCCTCCCAAGTTCCTGTAGTTGATAAAATGCTTAAACTCTGTTTAATCTGTTCGAGATATTCTGTGTTCAATCTAAAACTTTGAATGCACACAGTATGATAATATAGCCCAATTGCAGACTAAGATCAAACATGTTTTCTTGTTTCTCTAGATGATTAAAAGTTGAGATTCAATCTGGCCTGTTCAACAGATGTTCTATTAACAATCTGAATCGTTCGTTGAATTTCATATTCAATTAAAGTAAAATACAATACTGATGAGAAACAGACCAATTATAGAGATAGGTCAGGCACTTGTTTCTTCCCCAATTCCTCTTAGATAATACCATAGTGAAAATGGGTTTGATTTGCAAGAGATATTATGCCTCCAATCTAAAACTTTAGTTCAATTTCACACTCAATGCAAGAAAATTGATAATCTAGATGAGAATGCACCAATTATTAGATTGAATGTTATTACATTATTCAATGTTACTACAATATTCAAGGCAATGCAAATATAGAATTGGCATCCGTAGGTAGAAATGTGTTTTGTGTTTGATCCTTATTCCTTGTCTGCATTTTTAGATTCAGTGCAAGCAACATGCTTGATAGGATCAAGGCAATCCAAACATAGAGTAGCTTCTGTATTTAGAGATGTGTTTTGGGTTTGATCCCATTTCTTTGTCTGCAATTTCAGATTCAATGCTAGCAACATGCTTAACAGGATACGGAACCGTCGTTTAGTCTTTGTTGGTGATTCAATTGGAAGAAACCAGTGGGAATCAATGATTTGCATGTTGGCAGAGGCAGTTCCCAATAAGCTCCAAATATATGAAGTAAATGGAAGTCCCATTTCAAAGCACAAGGGGTTTTTGTCCTTCAGATTTGAGGAGTTCAATTGCACTGTAGAATATTATAGGGCACCATTCTTGGTTTTGCAAGGTCGGCCACCTAAAGAATCACCTCCAGAAATTAAAACTACTCTGAAATTGGATTTGCTAGACTGGCAATCCGAGCGTTGGAAGGATGCTGATATTCTGATACTGAACACAGGGCATTGGTGGAACTTCGAGAAGACCTTAAGGGGGTATGCTTTTGTTCACACTTTTATAGCATTGCTTCTATTAAATTTGGATTGCTTGCTAGTATGTTGAAGGTCTCAATTGTGGAAAACAATACACCATATAGTTTTATGCTCATTGTAGTGTATCTATGAGGGTTCAGATCCACAAGCAAGTGGTGTGCTTTTTGGGAAGCCGGAGATAAGAGAAAATCCTCACTGAAGGCTAATTTTTCAATTTATTTAGATTTCAAATGCTAAAACTCATTTTATAATGAAGAGTATTGGAAATTCAAGCCACATAAATTGTTGAACCTTCCTGAAAATTAGGCAGATGAATAAGAAAAGTCTATTCTAAATACCAGAATGCAGAGAAAACGATTATCTCTGCTTCTTAGAATTTGCTCACCATTTTTAAATTCAAACTGACACAGAATATTTCAGGGGTTGCTATTTTCAGGAAGGACCAGTGGTAAACATGACGATGGATGTTCCAACTGCATTTGAGAGGTCTATGAAGACTGTGATGGAGTGGATTTCTAAAGAAGTAAATACAGAAAAGACACATGTCTTCTTTCGCAGCTATTCTCCTGTGCATTTCAGGTTTGGTTCTACCTTCCTTGGTTGCTCAAGCTATTTGCCAGACTTCCAAAAATATTAAGATGACTAACCTTTGTGGTAAAATATGTAAATAGAATAGTTTACATTTGGGAGTTGATTTCCTGGAAATTATAATATGGCTGCCTCATGCAGGGAGGAACCTGGCAAACTGGTGGGCATTGCCATCTAGAGACGAAGCCAGCAGTAAGCCCAGCTGGTTTCCATGACCCTCATCTTCAAAGCAGCAATCATATTATTTCCGAAGCATTGGAGAAGCTTCATGACAGAACGAATGTGCAGCTACTAAATATAACATACTTGTCACAGTTGAGAAAGGATGGCCACTCATCACTGTATTATCCAGGCAATGGATCTGAACCTGCTGCCATTCACAGGAAGGATTGTAGTCATTGGTGTCTTCCTAGGTTGCCAGATACATGGAATGAGCTGCTATATGCATTCCTGATTGCAAGAGGCTATGGAGATTAAACCCTGGACTTTGCAATTGGCAACATGAAGATTTTTATCACATTCTTTGTAGAGTAAAATTATCAATGTTATTCTATATATGAAATGTGTCTTAACATGCAGGAAGGGAAATATTTGTCCAATTGTAGAGGATACGGCAACATTGGTCGTCTATCATACCCTTTAATAGAATTTGAATCACCACCCATATCTTTCATCTTGGGATGCAAGTTGTAGAAACTACTGTAAACTCATACTTACATGATGCATCTTACATTCACACAATCATATCTCACATGGCGAATCTATACGTCATATATTCTATGGTGGTGGACAACTTGCTCTGTATTTATCTACTAATATCTATTTTTCTTGTTTGGAGCTGTTTCGATAACAATACAACAATTCCATTTTATTGATAGTTTTCCCTAATATCGAGTATTTAATTTAGTTTTTTCATACTTTCTACATGAAACAACATTCGTCCAAATTCATGTTTCACAAAGAACTTTTTGGTTTATAAATGGTGTTAATCACTACGGAGTCTACTTTTGTGCACCGACACATTTGGCCATATGGTCGATACAGGGAAGTATTAATTTTTTTTTTTTAATTAAAACATTTTCATCTCTAGACTCTTTTACATTGAGACTCGATCTCTGTTGAGGAATGTGAACTCTTATGTATTTTGGGTTCATTTTTAAGATGTTATGTTCCATATTTACATTGAAATTTGTAAAATTCAATCAAAATAGTAGCATGTTTCTAGTGTGGTGTGATGGGTAAATGGAACATAATGCAGGTTCCAGGGTATTGGATCTCATACTATACTCCATTATACCATAACCAACTCTCAAGAACAATAAATTTGAAGCCAGTGCATCAACTTAACTTCATACAACATTGAATTGATGTAAAAACCTGCGAGTGGTAGGCCGCTAATGAATACAGTGATTAAAATGTCTTTTTACAGCAATTGGTCATGTACCAAATCTGTACACCCGTAGCCACTCATGAAGTATTCATAGGTGACTTTAGCATCAAAGTTACCTCAGTCGCAAAGGACAACAAATGTAGAAACCTCCACTAAAAGAAGAGGAAAGAAAGTTTAACAGATAAGCCAATGTTTATGATGTTGTATTGCAGGTATAGAACAAAATGGCATTACCACTTTGGATATTTGTCCTTCAATCTGACTGTTATGTGACTGCTATGATTCCTATCATTTTCTGAGATCACTAATTTAGATTATCATGAAGGGATAATGGTTCACAACATGGATACTGGGAAGTACTCACCGCAAGAATTTCGGTATTGGTGAGTACTCACTGCAAGTATTGGTGAGTATGGGCGCGTATCAAGTCAAACCCTGCCCAATTTAAATTTCAGTGATTACTCGGCAGAGTATGTAAACTATGGTTGAAAACCTTCCTCCTAAAGTTCTCAAATTCACATTTTGTAAACTTAACCCAAACCCTAAAACAGAATGCCCATGTGACCATTAAATCATTAGCTGTTAGCTTGGATGAAAGGTTTGCTGCACCACAATTCCAGTGAGAACATATTTGACAGATCAGTTATATATTCAGCCCAAATGGTTCGGTTAATGAACACAGTTTTGCCATTCAAACAACATGCAAACATAGATGGAGATGAGCATTTTCCATTTTCAAAAAGGCATGTTCCATTCAACTGCAGAAGTTTTATGTCCAACATAGATTAAATCATGGATGTGTGAAAGGCAGTTGAGAAGGAGCATCATCTGGATTAAATCATGGATGTCAGAAAGAATACAATCTGATCACACTCTTAGTAAAAAACAATATTAGAAGGGGTTGAAAGAGGTATAATGTGGAATCCAACTTTAATAAGCAACTTGCGGAGATGGAGTTTTAAGTCACCTCGGATTAAGTCATAGACACATGAAAGGGAGTTGAGACAGAGCAAATTCCATCTGACGAAAAATTCTTATTGAAAACAATATTAAAAAAATCAAATGAAAGATAATATAAAATCCAAATCAAAAAAATTAGTAAGATATTAAATTATATATTTTTATGAATATTTTAATAATATAAATTTAATCATTAATTAAATAACCTCCATAAATAATCAGTCAAATCCTCCCTGCAATATTCAAATGCACTGAGACAATGAAATAAGTACTGTTCAAATCCATAAGCAAACAAAATTGATTTTGTCCGCCTTAAAAAAGTTATAGGTGGGTAGGGCCTGACATTCCCTACAAGATAAACTCTCCCCATACAGAAAATATAGTTGTTGGGGTTCATAGTGTGGGACCCAATCAAATGCCCACTATTGACCCCACCCTACACCATGTAAATAAATGTAAATCATTATTAATTGCATGATGGTAGATATGAAACTTGTTTGGTGATGTAATTTCCTCGACTAGAAAAATGTTTTGCTTGTTCCAAATTTTATTCTGACCTTAATATTATGTAGAACATTAAAAAAATGGTTTAGATTTAGAGACTCCTCTTAATCAAACATAGTTTTTTTTTAGAAAATGTTTTGAAATCATTCTTTGGTGCAAATGAGCAAGTCAGTATTCCAATGTATGCACGTGAACCAAATATTATTTTTTTAAATGGATGCAACAAATAATAAATGTTAGATATTTTCTAAATGTTTGATTTTTTTGGTGTAGAGATGTAGTTAGCAACGATCAATTATGCTTTTCCAATTGATTTTTCCTTATGAATTGATTGTCATAAGTGCACTAATGCACTCATGTATTATAATTTTTTTGAAGTCAAATTAAGACCTAATTGGCATGCATGCCAATGCACAACGGTCGAAAAGCCGATAAGAAAAGACACGAACCTTAGGTGATTCAAAATAAGGGGACATGAGGGCCCATATGGTAGTCACCAATTTTGTACAAAGTGCATATTTAACATACTAGTTCCACAATTTGGAAATGGTCCATGCCTAGGATAGCAAGAAAAATAGGGGAGAGAGAATACCCGGGGAGAGAGAAATAAGGACAAATAGGGTGAGAAAACGAAGAAAACAAATTTGAAAGTAGGAAAAGTTCGTAGATGTCAAAAGTCACGTGTGTAGACACTTCATATTGGTCTTCGACACTTCGCAACATCACTTTTGCACTATGACATACATTGACTATTGACATATATATGACTCTTTATCACACTTTACTCCTTCCCGATTACACATACATTGTCTTGTCACCTCTATATTTCAACTATACTTACGACCATCTCTGTCTATATATGAGTGTCTTAAAAGACAACATATACATTCTCCATCTCATAGATCCCCAATTTCACCCCTAGGAATCTGCTAGTCACCTCGAAAAAACTATCCACCTTCATCGACAACAACTAATTTTCAAAGATGGCCACTTTCCTAGGTCGGACCATGTTATAGTCTTAACATTGTATCTTCTCATGAGTACTAAAGTTATGGAATAGGGTGCATAAGCTTTGTGCATAAGCTTTACCTTTCATTTATTAGTTCTTAATAATTAGCTAGGCCAACCTAATTAGGATGAACGTGTGTGACTTATGAGCCTAAGTCTTTATGTATATAAATATGAATGAGCAAAACTCGCCCAAATCATATTATTAAATTCATTTCCTTGTTTATTATGATTTTTGTAGGTTTCCACTTGGAGTGGATTATATTTGAGTGTTTCTTCTATTTTCATAGAGAAATTTTCTAAGAAGTGATTAGAGCATCGATTTTGGAAACAATATGTTTTCCCACTAGTTCTCACAAATAGATGAGAAATTTTCAATGATTTAACTAGGGAAGTTTGTCTTGAGACAAAGAAGCTTCACTCCAAATTTCATGCGTTTTCCATCATTTTTGCTAAAGTTATTGCAATTTTATACCTTTTCATTAATTTGCTCAATAGGCCACAATTTTTGAATATTTTTAGAAATCTCATCAAATTTCATGCAAGGTCCATTTTTGCATCTTTATATTGAGGCGTTCTAAATTTGGAATTTTTTTGGTCAAAGTTAATCAATGGAGGATCATCTAATTTAGATTTAGCACATGTTTTGACTATTTATGGTTATCGCTCACCCTAGATATTTTCCTCCCAGTTGAGCATAAATGTAGAGCTAGAGATAAAATAAATTAATAACCATGCCTTTTAGAACAAACACCTTGTTCTCAACCAATGACCGCAATTATTGCTTTTACATCCCACTATCTAAATCGAGGATAACATTCTCATGGGATGTGAATTGGTGGTTAATTCTATCTAAGAGAATTTATTTTCCCCATTTGCAACATCTTTGAATGAGGGTTTAGATAGGTTCAAACATGATCTAGTGTGTGAATTGAAGTCCATAGTTAATCAAATTCATACAACCACTCATACACAACCACACCACTTTAGAGGGCACAACAAACCAAACACAGGGAAAAAATTCCAAGGACCAAACATGGACATCCAAAAGTTTGTGTAACACCCTCATATCAGGCACGCAAGACTACATAGGAAAACATACAGGATAATTTTTTTATTTTTATTTTTTTTTGCTTACTGGAAACATGACACGACACAACATGTCGTCACCAAGGTTACCTCTAACTCTAAGAACCACTAGATACGGGATGACCACAAAGGTAGCACGGAAACATTCACACCCAACAAGGACAATATACTTTTCTTTTGACAGGACAACATAACAGTCCAACCACATGATACTCTTACAGCTAGGGCAAGCCACAGTAAGAAATTATTAAAGGTTATATTTCGGTAAAACACTCTTTTACTCTTAACTTATGTTTTCAGAGAGATTCAAGATATGATTCGCATAATTCATCTTACCAAACTGAATCATTTTATTATACATTGCAGAGTCGTTCACTTAAGGTCTTCTCCTCTACGACAATTAATTTTTATTATTATTATTTTTATTATTATTTAATAAAGGAGATAATTTAATACCACAAGGCCATCCATCCCTACTTACGTTACTAAAATTCGCTCATTACCTTGTTACAACAAAAGTTCGTGTTCAACATAATTAAGAGGAAATTACAAAGCACCCTGGGAAGGAGTTAAGAGAATAAGGTCAAGTTGAATTCCTCCTTAAGACGTCATTAGTTATTACCAAGGTTTAATTGGAGCTTGAGGTTTTACACGTAATTATTAACAATTTTACTTAGGCTTCACCGAAGGAGCTTAACAAAAGGAAACTATTTACTTTCAAATAGGCTGAGAGATAAATTGAGGGGTTTCTAAATTTTCTTCTCTTACTTGTTAAATCCTATTAGAAACTAACCATTGTTTTCCTTTAAGCTTTATTTTTTTAAAGCGTTCCCCAAAAAGGAGCAGTGTTCACTAGTTTAGCTAGGGATATCACGTTATATAATTTCACTTTGCAAGGATAGTCTCACCTTTGATTACTTAAGGCATTGTTTGTTCTCAAGTGGATCACCTCTACAATAAATTTATTTGAATAAAACTTTTAGGTAACTTCATGAAGATTAACCACCCCATTTTATCTCACATATAACACATCAATACAAAGTCTTAGAAAGGTTTAACTTAACACTTAATTCTCAAGATCAAAGTTTTACAATACTTATGCCAATGTAAAGATTGAATATTATTTCTCACTAAGATGAGTTACCAGCCAAATTACAAAAAGGACAAAACAACTTCTTCACGTAATTCTCCGAACAATCCCAGGCAAGAGATCTTATAAACTCTTTGCAAGCAATGTTACAAAATTTACAACACATTGAACATTTTTACAAGGAACTTCATAATTTGAACTGTTGCAACTTTTACACTCTTTTCCTTTAGTCTACTCGCTTAATCCATCTACACAAATATTAGCTAGAGTCAGTTCGCTAGAACTGAGCATGTTAAGACTACCCATTGCAACAGTGAGCTAACATTTTATAATATCATGAAAGGAAAAATTCTGAATTCAAGAATGAGTCAATTCACAAACCACTAAAACAATATGTTTCACACGATAGAGAGCCTCATACCAGCCAACAAGGAGGAATCCCATTAATCAAGTAAGACAGATATTCCAAAATAATTCAAGGTAAGACCAGATTGGTGAAATATCACAAGGCCGAGAGTATTGAGATTTCAATCATGTAATCCGATGGATTACGTGATTGAAATCTAATACCCAATCCCTCCAAAAGAAACCTGATAAGCCAAAACATGCTAGTAACAATCCATGACGCACAACAACACAAGATTTTTCCATCCTTCCAAGGGTGAGGTTCCATAGCGATTTAGTTTTCTATAGTTTTATTTTTAACCATTTTAACTTGTTTAGGAAAACATTCATATATATATATATATAATCATAATCATGTTTAATAGGCCACTTTTAATACTTTGAAACTGGTATGGCTGCTCACGAGGAAACCAATCATAGACTTAAATTGTCTTCTAACAATCTGATCATTATCCACAATGGACGGATAAATAACAGATTATTCCGTCCAGCCCAACAAGAAAATTCCATTATAAAAATTCAGGTGATTACAACAGAGAACAAATTAATGACTAACTCAAAATCATCAAGCGTTGATAATTTAAAAACCCCAAGGGTTCCAACAGAAAACACAGTGGAATCCTTACACCTATATCTTAATTAATAATTATTATTTTTATATAAATTTGATACGCATATAAAAATATACCCATACGTATTATACCTATACCCAAACTGGGTTATCTTAATACATGAGTAATAAATTATTCATTTCGGACTCAGCCACGAAACATGATCATGCCAATAAAACAAATACCAGAAAATTTGTTGCAAAACACATGGCACACACATGTGACATTACCTCCTTTGAACGGTTAAAAGAGGAAGGAAGATCGACCCAAGTTCCCAATCCTCGTTAGTACAAAAACTTGAAATGAGTATTCATCCCATTATTTTATTGGGGTAAAACAAAATAGTATGCGCTGTCCTAAAATTCATGCTGGCATATAATCATTTCCAGAGCCCAAAAACTTGGCTACAACCCAAAATCTCATTCAAAACACTCTACAGTGACTTGTTTATGTAACCCAAACAAAAGTGAACTTCAACCCGCATTTAGAAGCAATAGAAAAAGATTACCCAGTTTGTATTTTCAGACTGTATTCATACTAAAATCAGCATATCAACAACAGCCCACAAAACGTTCCATATCCTTATTTCCTATAAGGAGAGTGATAAAATATAACCGGATAGAATATACTAAATTTCCTGCCCATGAGACATTCACCCATGCTCAAGCAGGTTACTCATAATACAAGTTGTAGCACATACCCTTTAACGTTATTTCCATAGGAAGTAATATTTCAGAAATCTGATTATATCCTCATATTTTATCATATTTTCCTCATAATAGAATTTACCCAAACCTTGCATAAGGGTTTAAAATATACCAACCAAATTACAAAACTCAAACTTATTATGAACACATATTGGTACTCGGTTTTCAATTCCAAAATGCAACCTCCATTGATTACGAGATCCACATGCATGCCACAACATTGTCAAAACAATATACTTTCCTACCAATCACCTCAAACTCAAAAAAAAAGATCCAGAAGTTCTGTAGCACACTATGCTCGTCACAGACTGATATAGGAAATCGATTTAAAGGAAAACATTGGAACCCAAAAAAATGTGTTATCTTTCCAACTAATACAACAACATAGACTATTGTTTTACCCAGTTTGAAACAGGCGGCAGCTTAAAGCAACTACCAGAAAACCCCTTCAAGATGCCATAACAGAAGAGGAAAGAACATTCATTTCATGACAAAATAAAATGACAGCAGAAGATTGCAAGGGGCAGGTTTAACATGCCTGATTTGGAGCTTCTACGAGTCACCCAACCTCCAACTCTTCTCCAACAGCACCAGTCGCTTCCCCACAAGGCGTCCACTTCTGTAAAACTCCTCACCCACTACTCACGCATCCAACAACCACCAGAGAAGGGCGCATATACGTAAAAAACGGCCAACAATTTGTTTTTCTAACCACGCACCCATCTAAAACGTGCCAGACTATGGAGGAATCCTGTGGAAGCTGGAAATGTGGGAGGGGGAAGGAAGAGGCGTCCATCCAAAGCCTGAATGGAAGATCAGACATTTTTTTTTGTTCTTGTTTTGCCTGGTGTGGAAGCACCCACGAGGGAAGAAAACTGTTTGACAAACTGCCCCAGGAGATGTGGCCTCAACGCATTTTCCCACGCAGCAAGGTAAGCACAAGGATCTACTAAAACAAAAGTCCCTTGACCATCGTATGCAAAGCAGGGTTTCCAACCATTAAAATGATGCGGCCAGCCGGAGCGGAGTTAGAGAGGCAACAATCCCAAAAATGCGTCCCTCCTCCCCAAGGGCCTTCATCCCAAGAAGACGCGCCCAACACTCCTCCACTTACACAGCATTGAAAACCCTAAAATGGGCGACCAACATTTTGCCTGCTTCCAGCTAAAACCCACGCACCACTAAATTTCTTTATTTTTATTTTATTTCATCTTATATATATATATATATATATATATATATATATATATATATATATATATATATATATATATATATATATATAATATATATATATATATATATATATATATATATTTAAAGCATAATAAACCAGTTAGCTTGGTTTAAAAATGCAAACCGAAAATACCAGCAACCTAGGAATACGGACGAACATGCGTAACCCAAAACGTCACAAAGGGTATCCTCCTCTTATGCAAAAATCGATGCTCGCTTGACAGGAAGGATCAATCAATTAAGTAGAATAGCTTAATGCAGTTAGTTAGCTATTGCTAACAATCAACAATTAAGAAACGAAAAAGTCACCGAACGACAATAACTAAATATTATTTTCATTATCATTATCACGTTTTTTTAAAGGAACAACTTAGGAATAACTATTGCAATATTAATAATGTCGATAGTCCAGATCGACACTAATAATAGACGACAATGATCGACTATTCATAACAATCATATTTTTTTTTGTAAAAACAAATATAAGAATCTCTTTTAAAAGGGACATGCCCTAAAATACCAACCTGCCATACAAGCCGTCTACTAGGCTTCAAACACGCAAATTTCCATTAAATAGGGAAAAAGTAACGGTCGCCGCGGGGCCAGCACGGGAAGCATCGGCAATGACATGAAGGGGGGGAACAAATTAGAGGTTACGCTCAAAGACGAACACGGAGAAAGGACTACCATGGTGCCAAGATGGGCAACCCCTTCTTCAGCGCGGGACGGGGTTCGTCCTACAACACGATCAGACGAAACAACTAGAAAAAAATGCTATAGAGACAATTAATATAAAATATCGATGATAATCGAAAATAAGGTAAAATAATAATACTTATAAAATAAGGGCCGATCGACAATTAAATTAAATAAAACATTATTACCATTATATATATAATTTCTACCCACATTAATAATGACCAACGATTGAGCTTAACAATGCGACAGCAAGATCCTCCTGTAATTGGGATAACGCACAGGACATTACGCAGTCCACAAACAGAGGTGTCGCTAACAACCCGAGAAAGCAAGAAGGAGAGGGAAGGTGCTAAAACATCACTGAGACATGGTCTAAGACAACAGAATTACACACAGTCATTCGACGCTCAACAAAGAAAAGGGTCACTACGCCAAGAACCTGGGTAACCGCCAAACGGGGCATTACATTCTCCTCCCCTTAAGAAAGCATCGTCCTCAATGCGACATAACACAGAGGAAAAGAAATGGTACGTAACCAAGAACAGATAAAGGAGAAAGTACACCCTATGGTTTTAAATTTTAGCTGATTGAAGCACGGCCACAGGGTAGCCTTAGGAACATATGGCAGAAATTTTAACTTTCAAGGTTCTGTGAAGATTGTCAGTTCCCTCTTATTCGTTATTTCATTAGTCTCTTTCCATTAACATTATTCTTAGTTTAATTTCTTTAAAATTTCATTGTTGAAGAGTTTTGGTTTATTCCTTATTGTAGGTGCCCAACATGAACTGCTAACACAACATTCTACCGGGGTCAGACAAGTCACTACAGATTTTCACAACCACACAAGTATATTCTTCATGACTGAATTACACCACAAAAAAAATAAATTACTCAAATACGGAAGGGGACAGGTGCACTCACATAACATAGTACTTGTCACACAACCATGACTGACAAATATAATACTTGAACAAGGTGTACTATGACATCCAGACATTTCCTCAATTCCATAGATGAAAAAAAAATTCACATAACTTCGAACAAAAGCTGCAGGTACATAGTGTCCACAAGGGCATCAATGCCATATCCACGACATCACAAAATATATGCAACTGATATGAGTAACACATATATCATAACACCATAACCAAACATCATAACACATCAGCATACCTCCTGAAGCATCGGAAAATAACCACTTATTCCCAAGTATTACAAAGCAACTCCATATAACTCCCACAGAGAAAGAAACATAGTGCCAAAACCAAGTCGGGTCACTCAACCATAGAGCCCCATCGAGAATATCAGGTCACTCAACCATAGAGTGCCATAAAGAATATTAGGTCACTCAACCATAGAGTGCCATAAAGAATATCAGGTCACTCAACCATAGAGTGCCATAAAGAATATCATGTCACTCAACCATAGAGGCTGTCTCCTTTCTCCTTTTAATGAGGTCGGGTCACCCTATGGCCCTAGGCACATAGAGCCCCGTCACCCCCAACCCAAGTGACATAATAACTCATGGTCCAACAACCCGCTAGTTATCTGTAACTCCTTGGGGCATACCCCCATACAATGAAGCGGGTCCATAGGTCCAACCATTCCATGGTGCATCCCATGACCCTATTCCACACATCACGACAATAGGACCAACATAACATTCCGATCCAAAATGCCAAGTGGCAAGGTACAAGCCTTGGGCAAGGCGGTAAAATCTTAAAATTTAAAAGAGGATTCAAAACCAAGAAAACAACTGACCAAATGGCCATAGTTAGTGCAAAAATCCGAGTGTTAGTACCACAAACCAAGGAAATGCCCAAAGTGTAAAGCATGACAATCAGGAAAATTGCTGGTCCTTGCAAAATAAAGTAAAAGCACAATTTACGAATAGAATACACTTATAATAATGTGACATTATGATAACTGTGTGGCCTTATCTGGCCACCAAAGGGGTACTCAACGAGTTGCTAGCACTCGGAACATCGAGCCTCAGCTCGTAAAAATACATAACCATAATGCAACTGTCATCATCTCAAACTGAATCATCTCGCCACAACTTCAACAAGGCTCAACATAGTCAAAATCACATAGGTTAAATCCATACGACAACCATATCGGGAGAGAGAAAAGAGTACAAGTCACCATCTACTGAGCCTGAGGTGTCCACGAAACACAATATGCATGACACCCGTTGAGCAAGTGTCTCACATACCAAACAAACAAAAGTGGGTTTTCAGCCTATGTAAGGCTCCACTTCCTATCTCGTACTCGGCTCGAGTGATTGGTCAATGGTACACATTTTCTCACTCCAAACATACACAGTTTACCGATTTCCCTCAGGTTCGGTTGGTGTAAGGTTCACAACATAACATACAACCACATCACTAATACAATGGTGGTACACACATAATTACCATAACGTCTTACGTATGGTACGTATACAGGGTAGGTCACAATCATACATTCACTGGGTGCATTACATCACTTTACCACATTCTGCACCCAAAGTGCAATCACTATACGATAGGGTTCATACACTCACCGTATGACCCTAAATCACGACATGAATCCTTACATATCACACAAATCATACATATGATGGACATAGTAACATCACAACATACCATTCATTTGTTGCATACAAGGTGATACACACATTTCTTCAAAACATGGTAAAACATCATGATACAACTTAATTCCTTTTACATCAGTCCAGTCATACACATATCGATACATCCACATATCACAATATGCCACAATGCTCCAACATCCCATCATCCACATTAGAATACTTTTCACACATCACAAGCAGTAATTCACATGTGAACTCTTCATAGAATCCACAAGAAGGAGAGAGAACACTCCCATCCTCAGCACATCAACATGATAACAAATACGCACTAAGTGACATACACATCATGTGCGTTCACAATGTCACAATTACAACACGGATCACATCACGCTTAAAGCACATTACTCTTCCAATATCAACCACCATCCTGCAATACCATCACCATCATGCAATGTAACATTATCATATCACGCCATCACCAACATGACTCCAATCTGGCCCATAGGTTCGAGAGCATGAACCTACGCTCTGATACCAAATGTAACACCCACATATCAAGGCACACAAGACTACATAGGAAAACATACAAGATAATTTTTTTTTTTTTCTTACTGGAAACATGACACGACACAACATGTCGTCACCAAGGTTACCTCTAACTCTAAGAACCACTAGATACGAGGATGACCACAAAGGTAGCATAGAAACATTCACACCCAACAAGGACAATATACTTTTCTTTTGACAGGACAACATAACAGTCCAACCACATGATACTCTTATAGCTAGGGCAAGCCATAGTAAGAAATTATTAAAGGTTATATTTCAAGTAAAACACTCTTTTACTCTTAACTTATGTTTTCAGAGAGATTCAAGATATGATTCGCATAATTCGTCTTACCAAACTGAATCATTTTATTATAAATTACGAGTTGTTCACTTAAGGTCTTCTCCTCTCGACAATTAATTTTTATTATTATTATTATTTTTATTATTTAATAAAGGAGATAATTTAATACCACAAGGCCATCCATCCCTACTTACGTTACTAAAATTCGCTCATTACCTTGTTACAACAAAAATTCGTGTTCAACATAATTAAGAGGAAATTACAAAGCACCCTGGGAAGGAGTTAAGAGAATAAGGTCAAGTTGAATTCCTCCTTAAGACGTCATTAGTTATTACCAAGGTTTAATTGGAGCTTGAGGTTTTATATGTAATTATTAACAATTTTACTTAGGCTTCACCGAAAGAGCTTAACAAAAGGAAACTATTTACTTTCAAATAGGCTGAGAGATAAATTGAGTGGTTTCTAAATTTTCTTCTCTTACTTGTTAAATCTTATTAGAAACTAACCATTGTTTTCCTTTAAGCTTGTTTTAAGCGTTCACCAAAAAGGAGTAGTGTTCACTAGTTTAGCTAGGGATATCACGTTATATAATTTCACTTTGCAAGGATAGTCTCGCCTTTGATTACTTAAGGCGTTGTTTGTTCTCAAGTGGATCACCTCTACAATAAATTTATTTGAATAAAACTTTTAGGTAACTTCTGTAAGGATTAACCACCCCATTTTATCTCACATATAACACATCAATACAAAGTCTTAGAAAGGTTTAACTTAACACTTAATTCTCAAGATCAAAGTTTTACAATACTTATGCCAGTGTAAAGATTGAATATTATTTCTCACTAAGATGAGTTACCAGCCAAATTACAAAAGGACAAAACAACTTCATCACGTAATTCTCTGATCAATCCCAGGCAAGAGATCTTATAAACTCTTTTGCAAGCAATGTTACAAAATTTACAACACATTGAACATTTTTACAAGGAACTTCATAATTTGAACTGTTGCAACTTTTACACTCTTTTCCTTTAGTCTACTCGCTTAATCCATCTGCACAAATATTAGCTAGAGTCAGTTCGCTAGAACTGAGCATGTTAAGACTACCCATTGCAACAATGAGCTAACATTTTAATATATCATGAAAGAAAAAAATTATGAATTCAAGAATGAGTCAATTCACAAACCAAAAAAAACAATATGTTTCACACGATAGAGAGCCTCATACCACCAACAAAGAGGAATCCAATTAATCAAGTAAGATGCAGATATTCCAAAATAATTCAAGGTAAGACCAGATTGGTGAAATATCACAAGGCCGAGAGTATTGAGATTTCAATCATGTAATCCGATGGATTATGTGATTGAAATCTAATACCCTCGGCCTCAAAAGAAACCTGATAAGCCAAAACATGCTAGTAACAATCCATGACGCACAACAACACAAGATTTTCCATCCTTCCAAGAGTGAGGTTCCATAGCGATTTAGTTTTCTATAGTTTTATTTTTAACCGTTTTAACTTGTTTAGGAAACATTCATATATATATATATATAATCATAATCATAATCATGTTTAATAGGCCACTTTTCATACTTTGAAACCGGTATGGCTGCTCACAAGGAAACCAATCATAGACTTAAATTGTCTTCTAACAATCTGATCATTATCCACAATGGACGGATAAATAACAGATTATTCCGCCCAGCCCAACAAGAACATGCCATTATAAAAATTTAGGTGATTACAACCAAGAACAAATTAATGACTAACTCAAAATCATCAAGCATTGATAATTTACAAACCCCAAGGGTTCCAACAGAAAACACAGCGAAATCCTTACACCCCTATCTTAATTAATTATTATTATTATTTATATAAATTTGATACGCATAAAAAAATATACCCATACGTATTATACCTCAACCCAAACTGGGTTATCTTAATACCTGAATAATAAATTATTCATTTCGGTCTCAGCCACGGGAAACATGATCATGCCAATAAAACAACTACCAGAAAATCTGTTGCAAAACCCCTGGCACACACATGTGACATGACCTCCTTTGAACGGTTAAAAGAGGAAGGAAGATCGACCCAAGTTCCCAATCCTCGTTAGTACAGAAACTTGAAATGAGTATTCATCCCATTAGTTTATTGGGGTAAAACAAAATAGTATGCGCTGTCCTAAAATTCATGCTGGCATATAATCATTTCCAGAGCCCAAAAAAAGACTTGGCTACAACCCAAAATCTCATTCAAAACACTCTACAGTGACTTGTTTATGTAACCCAAACAAAAGTGAACTTCAACCCGCATTTAGAAGCAATAGAAAAATGATTACCCAGTTTGTATTTTCAGACTGTATTCATACTAAAATCAGTATATCAACAACAACAGCCCACAAAAACGTTCCATATCCTTATTTCCTATAAGGAGAGTGATAAAATATAACCGGGTAGAATATACTAAATTTCCTACCCATGAGACATTCAACCATGCTCAAGCAGGTTACTCATACTACAAGTTGTAACACATACCCTTTAACGTTATTTCCATAGGAAGTAGTATTTCAAAAATCTGATTATATCCTCATATTTTATCATATTTTCCTCATAATAGAATTTACCCAAACCTTGCATAAGGGTTTAAAATATACCAACCAAATTACAAAACTCAAACTTATTATGAACACATATTGGTACTCGGTTTTCAATTCCGAATTGCAACCTCCATTGATTACGAGATCCACATGCATGCCACAACATTGTCAAAACAATATACTTTCCTACCAATCACCTCAAACTCAAAAAAAAAGATCCAGAAGTTCTGTAGCACACTATGCTCGTCACAGACTGATATAGGAAATCGATTTAAAGGAAAACATTGGAACCCAAAAAATGTGTTATCTTTCCAACTAATACAACAACATAGACTATTGTTTTACCCAGTTTGAAATAGGGCGGCAGCTTAAAGCAACTAACAAAAACCCCTTCAAGATGCCATAACAGGAAAAAAACATTCATTTCATGACATAATAAAATGATAGTAGAAGATTGCAAGGGGCAGGTTTAACATGCTTGATTTGGAGCTTCTACGAGTCACCCAGCCTCCAACTCTTCTCCAACAACACTGTCGCTTCCCCACAAGGCGTCCACTTCTGTAAAACTCCTCACCCACTACTCACGCATCCAACAACCACCGGAGAAGGGCACATATACAGAAAACGGCCAGCAATTTGTTTTTCTAACCACGCACCCATCTAAAACGTGTCAGATTGTGGAGGAATCCTGTGGAAGATGGAAACGTGGGAGGGGAAGGAAGAGGTGTCCATCCAGCACAATGGAAGATCAGACATTTTTTTTTTCTTGTTTTTCCTGGTGTGGAAGCACCCACGAGGGAAGAAAATTGTTTGACAAACTGCCCCAAAGAGATGTGGCCTAAACGCATTTTCCCACACAACAAGGTAAAGCACAAGGATCTACTAAAACAAAGGTCCCCTGACCACCATATGCAAAGCAGGGTTTCCAACCATTAAAATGATGCGGCCAGCCAGAGTAGGTCAGAGAGGCGACAATCCCAAAAATGCGTCCCTCCTCCCCAAGGGCCTTCATCCCAAGAAGATGTGCCCAACACTCCTCCACTTACACAACATTGAAAACCCTAAAATGGTTGACCAGGGATTTTTCCTGCTTAAATTAAAACCCATGCACCACTAAATTCTTTATTTTTATTTTATTTCATCTTATATTTATATCTATATCTATATATATATATATTTTTTAAAGCATAATAAACCAGTTAGCTTGGTTTAAAAATGCAAACCGAAAAGAATACCAAAAATCTAGGAATACGGACGAACATGCGTAACCCAAAACGTCACAAAGGGTATCCTCCTCTTATGCAAAAATTGATGCTCACTTGACAGGAAGGATCACACAATTAAGTAGAACACTTAATGCAATTAGTTAGCTATTGTTAACAATCAACAATTAAGAAACAAAAAGTCGCCGAACGACAATAACTAAATATTATTTTCATTATCATTATCACGTTTTTTTAAAGGAACAACTTAGGAATAACTATTGCAATATTAATAATGTCGACAGTCCAGATCGACACTAATAATAGACGACAATGATCGACTATTCATAACAATCATATTTTTTTTGTAAAAACAAATATAAGAATCTCTTTTTAAAAGGGACATGCCCTAAAATACCAACTTGCCATACAAGCCGTCTACCAGGCTTCGAACACGCAAATTTCCATTAAATAGGGAAAAAGTAACTGGTCGCCAGCAAGGGCCAACACGGAAGCATCGGAACGCGACACGAAGGGGGGGGGAAACAAATTAGAGGTCACACTCAAAGACGAACATGGGGCAAGGACTACCATGGCGCCAAGACGGAAACCCCTTCTTCAGCGCGGGACGGGGTTCGTCCTACAACACGATCAGATGAAACAACTAGAAAAAAATGCTATAGAGACAATTAATATAAAATATCGATGATAATCGAAAATAAGGTAAAATAATAATACTTATAAAATAAGGGCCAATCGACAATTAAATAAAACATTATTACCATTATATATTATAATTATATATATAATTTCTACCCACATTAATAATGACCAACGATTGAGCTTAACAATGCGACAACAAGATCCTCCTGTAAATGGGATAACGCACAGGACATTACACAGTCCACAAACAGAGGTGTCGCTAACAACTCGAGAAAGCAAGAAGGAGAGGGAAGGTGCTAAAACATCACTGAGACATGGTCTAAGACAACAGAATTACACACAGTCATTCGACGCTCAACAAAAAGGGTCACTACACCAGAACTGGGGTAACCGCCAAACGGGGCATTACAATTTGATGATATGGATGTAACCTCATGTATAAATCTCATGGAACAATATTTTAAGCTTCACATATACCAGAGAATGCAATGGTTTACATAGCCTCCCTACCTTTAAAATATGAACCTTATCAGTGGTAACAAAGGATGATGAGTGCCGAGAAATGGAAGGTGCTTAGTTGGGATGAATTTATTAACGACTTAGCGACCCCCTATTAGCAGCCATGGAAGGGAATTTATTTCACCCAATTAACAAATTTGAAATCAACATGACCCACAACCGAATACAACACCACATATATGAGATTGGAAATCCACACTCTGCAATACCTTGTCAAAGACTACAATTTTTATGTCAATGGACTAAATGTCCAAATTCAACATAATGTTTGTTTGTTGAACCATATACAATTAGGAAATATATGTAGCAGGCACTACACATTGAGCAAAAAAATTCGTTGCAAGGAGATTCATGCAAGATCAATTTATGAAATAGAGAGATAGAAGTGTGACTAATACATTGATAGAAATGTGAATAACTCTTTTAAATTCAAGAAAATTAGTAAGCTCTCTTCTCAAGAGGAGATGAAGAAAAATAAAAGGTCCTATGTTGGCATTGTGATAATAAATGGTCTAGAGGTCATAAGTGTACTAGTGACGAGAAAAAACTAACGATTATTGTGAATGAGGCTTTGGATGAGGAAGAATTAGCTACTTAAGTGGCCAAAAACACAACACAAGCATGCAAATTTTGAGGAGGAAAGAATCCCTACTATCTTGTTACATGCATTAAATGGAATAAGCACACCGAAATATTTAAAATGGCCGATTATATTAAGAAGAAAAAGGTGACAATTTTGATCGATACAGGAGTACCCATAACTTCATTGATAGAAAATTAGCTAATGAACTCAACTGCTTTGTGAATTTAGTCTCCATTTTTCAAATAATGATTTCCGAGGGGAAACAACTCTCTCATGGTGGTAAATTTCATCATATAAAACTCTCAATGGGGGACTATCAGGTGGATTCATAAATGTTTGCTATCCCAATGGGAGAGTAGATGCATATTAGGAGTGTAATGGCTTAAATAGTTCAAAACAATGTCATAGTTTTTCTATATGAATGGAAAAAATTAAAAAATTAGAAAAATAAATTCTAAATTCTAATTATAGAAAAATAAATTATAATCTACTTGCATGAAAATAAATCTAATCTAATTTGCAAAAAAATAAATCTAATATATTTGCACGAAAGTAAATCCTAAAGAACCTATCAAAAAATTATTTCTTGTCTCAAAATTTTCTACGAGACATTCCCTCTCACTAGAAACTTGTTTATCTACTGCCACTAGACAATTCTCTTAGAAATTTTTGAATCTCCTAATAACATTGTGTCCTCGGCAACAACGCCAAAATGATGAGGGTCATCAATCCTCTTCATTAAAGAATGTCAATCCAGGGCTGGTGTCCAAGAGGAGAAAGAGATATCTTGTAATGACCCCTTCTACAAAAAATCTACACTTGCATAAAATGTAAAACACGTTTGTAGGAATTAGAAACACACTTGCATGAATTAAAAATTGCACCTTGCAAGAAATCAAAAGAACACTTGCAGGAAAATAAATTCACAAATAAAAATTTAAACACGCTTGTAGGAAATTAAAACACTCTTTGCATAAAAGGAAACACACTTGCTTAAAATGAAACACACATTGCATAAAAAGAAATTGCTAAATTGAAAATAAATACATAAAACTCCCCTTGGTTTATAACAATGATCGTACATCACAGAAATAATTACATGGCACAAACAAAAAGACAAGAACAAATAGAATTAGATAATGGAAAAATAAACATAAATATACAACTCCATCTTACTTGGAATGAGTGGTCAACTCATTCCTCAAAAGAGGATTTTAATCTACACTATTTACAAATGGACGAAATGAAACCTTAGATTGAATTAATTAGAAAAATGGAAATTACATTCAAAGGTGTGGAAGGTTGCATGTTTCCAACCACCTTCTTATTTTAAGGAATACATCTTTATCAACTAAGATTGCAATCTATCCAAAAAGCATCAATCTCCACAAAATATGGAGAGAGTTTATCTAATTCTAACTAACAATATGATTTTGTTGAGAATCAAAATATTGATTCTTCTTTATTTTACAAATAATAAAACACTTTATATATATATATAATGACTTCTAAAAATTATGCTCACATTTGTAACTCTAGTGTTCATCCCCAAAGTTCTAATATCCAACTCCGAAGAAAACCGAAACCCATATTTTTTGAAAATGATGATAAATTTAGAAAATCTAGAGGAAGTTCTTATTAAACACATTGTTATGACCAAAACCTCTCTCATATTTTCCCTTTGACCTTTTGTTCTCTGATTATGCAACTTTTGGTGTTGTCTTGCTACACTTTTTCTTAGATTGCCACATAGTAAAAGTAAAATTTATTCCAAATGGTGAAATTTGTAGAAAAATGGAAGGAGGTTTTTGTTCAAATCATTGTTATGAGTAAAAACTCTCTCATAATATCCATTTTACTTTTCTAATTTAAGTTATGCAGACTCCAAAGTGTTCTAGGGAAGACTTTGAAGCATTTTGGGAAGACTTCAAGTAAAAGTCAAATTTATTTCAAATGGTAAAAGATACGAAATAAGCGGGAGTTTTTGTAACATATTATTATGAGTAAAAGCATCTCTTAGAATAGCAATTTGAATTTTCTAATTTAAGTTAGGTAGACTCCGAAGCGTTATGGGAAAACTCAAGCATTTTGTGAAGACTCAAGTAAAAGTCAAAGTTCTTTCAAATGGTAAAATATGTAGAAAAAAGTAAGGAGGTTTTTGTTAAAATCATTATTATGACAAAAAAATCTCTCAGAATATTTATTTTACTTTTTTGGAGTAAGTTATGCAAGACTCTGTAATGCTTCGAGAGACTCAAGCATTTTGGGAAGACTCCAAAGAATTCCAAGTAAGACTTGAAGCAATAATAAAATGAATATAACTTTTTCATATGAACTTGAATCAAGATGATTTTTTTAAATTGCATAATTTTTTAATAGGAATCTGAATATGCAATCAGATTTAGGTTTGGAGATATTCTTGATGACTATTTTTCACTTTTTCCCAAACATATGCTTAAGGAGCCGCTCATATAATCTGAAATTTTTTTGGAGCTAGTGAAGGAACCGCTTGAGTCAATGAAGTGTTGCAATGACAATATTTGGAGATGATATGAGATATTTTAAAGATCCTCCAAGTATGGTTGTAGGTGGTGCCTAGTGCTCAAAATCCATTATTCAATAATGATAGCAAAGTATGGACTGTATATCCACAAATTAACATATTTTTCCAATAATCATCAAAAATAGCTAACATAAATATAACAATGAATTCTAAAGAAATAACCATGATATATACTCTCTATTTCATCCTAAATAAACCATAAGTTTAGATATTACACTTAGATCCACTTTATATGTTAGTGTAGGTTATTATTTATCCTTTTATTTATTTATTAGGATAATTCTTACACTTGTGTTATCCCTACACTTGTTGGGTTAGCTTGCTTAGGTGTACTAGTTGTGTGGAGTTAGCTTCTCAGTTATGTCGAGTTAGCTTACTAGTCTTTTGGAGTTAACTTAACTACCAGTATCAATTAGTGGGAGTTCTTCACCATTGATTTAGGTAGTAGTTGCACTTCCCTCCTCCTATATGTACATCTTTCTTATTGAATAATTCAAGTCATTCTATTGTAATGTATTGAGCATTATGGATTATGATGGATTTCCATATATGGTATTTTAGCTCTTCTGCTTTGCAAATCTAATGTGGTGTGCTATTATCATCTGAGATCACGGCTTGGAACAATATTCTTATCGTTCCTTTCAAAGTTCGAGATATTACACTTAGATCCACTTTATATATGCAGGGAAAAAGAATGTCAAATATTGTATAAAATGGGCCATTTTTGGGCTCATCATCTCCCCATGCCTAATCTCATGCATGTCATTATCCTCCTATACGATTATGCTTTCTTATTTTGAAGGAAAATCTCTTGTGTGGAGCCCCTCATACTTTTATTTTTTCTTTTTGCATTGAGTTATAAGTAGGTTCTTGTGTGGAGGTTTTCCTGTTACCTTTCTTGATACATTTTAGCATATGTTCTTGTGTGGAGCTATCTCCTGCTAAAATTTTTAGGGTAGGTTATTGTGTGCAAATTTTGCTTTGTTAATCTTTTCTTTCTTTTGTGAGAGTAGGTTCTTGTGTGGAGAGTTTCTTGCTATGCTAACAATTTTTTTTCCGTAAAACAACATTTAATTGTTTTTCTTTTATCTTCTTTTTCCATAGGAAATGAATCCATATAGAAAGGATCCTTGTAACAAATCTGGTTGTTTTGAAATTTTCTAACATAGGCTTGAAGGAATGATTGTCATCATCAAAATCATATACCAAAAGATGCCCAATTATTTTTCTTTCTTTTTCATCATGAATCTCATGCATGTGATGTAAAAGTGGATCCTTATGTAATAACAAAACTTACAAGTAAATTTAAAACTAAAATAGAAGAGTAAAATACCTTGGTATACTTCAGTCTCTGTTTCCTCTTCCATGTCAACAAAAGTGAAAAATATTGGGAAATGTCTGATAAAATTGTAGTCCTGCTATGTTGAGAAACAAGAGCACGAAATAACAAACAGATACTTTATTGCTTATTTGGAAAATCTGCCATTTGCTGGTTTTCAACTTTTCCATTTTTCCATTTTTTATTTTTTTTTACTTTTTCCCTTGATTAGCCAAATGAAGTTGGCTTTCTAATCACAACTTTTTTCTAGTACTTGTCTCAACAAGCTGGTTTTTAAACCAAGACCTCCAACAATGCCCGAGAGTTTTCATTATTGTTTTTATAACTTTTTTAACCTTTAGTTACTTTTTTAAAAATTTTGAGAAATGATGACATGAGAAATATTAGTAATAAGCTGAATACATTCTCATATTTCTTCCAAATGTAGCACAATTGTTGATATTTCTTTTCCTTAGTCGATGCATACGATATTGCTTCTTTTTTTTTTTGTGCTAGCTCAAGATAAGGCATCTTCCGATTGATGAAGTTATGGACATAAATCTATCCATTATGATCTCTAAAAATATTCTTTGTTATGGAATTATCATTCAAACATTTGAAACAAACAAAACCTTTCCATACAAGCATAACATCAGTCATATAAAATAATTATCAACATAAAGATTAAGAGAAAAATTTGAATACATATGGAAGAAATTATTTTAGCCTACTTAAGAGTGATTGATGGTTCAAGAATTAGTATTATTAATAATGGAATATTATTGTGAAAAATAAGAACTCCCTTAGATAAGTTCTCTTATTATGATGATGCATATGGTTTCAACTAATTCTTGAATATGGATGGAGTGAAATGAAATGAAATGTCATCAATTCTTTTATTTATGAACTATGTAGAAAAACTAATTGTTATTTGTACAAGGAAGGTGAAATATAGATTTTAAAGAAATTTGTGAACACTTAAAAATCTAGCATGGTTGGATGTTAATGTTGGGAGGAGGATTTCAATGATGACAATAAAAATCGTTGATTACCCAAATATTTTAGATCCATTGTAACTATCATTTGCATGATCTTCTCTAAATTTTTGCATGATTTTCTCCTATAATCTTGATTGCATGCATGATTTCATATTTTGATTGCATGCATGATTTTCTCTTTTGATTACATGAATGCTTTTCTATTTTGATTGCATGCATGATTTTCTATTTTGATTGCATGCATGATTTTCTCTTTTGATTGCATGCATGCCAATCTTAAAATAGATTAACATATTTGTGCATGTAACCAAATCTATTTAAGGTGTGATCATTTCATGCAAAAACTCATTAATCATTACAATCAATTTTTCAAGATTCATTCCAAACATAGATGCAAACTGATTTTTGTATAGTTTAATCTATTCCTAAAAATCAGTGATATAGGACTTACCATCAATGTTTGGCATTTAGATCCTTTATCCATGTAAAATTTAGAAGTTTCCATGCAATATATTTGACTGATTTGGAGCATGTTTCCCTCCTTGAGGAATGCAATCCCCTTAAAGAGTTCAACAATCTCAAATTCCTCATCCAACTTGCATCAACATTCAATCCTTCATAATAATGTTAGCAATTACATTTTTCTACATAATTGGGTTAGTATGGGATGGGGGTTTTGTTCTAAATTCTAATTGCGAAAAATAAATTCTAATCTACTTTTATGAAAATAAATCTAATCTAATTTAAAAAAAAATCTAATCTATTTGCATGAAAGTAAATCCTAAAGAAACCATCAACAAAGTATCTCCTGTCACAAATTTTCTAAGAGACATTCCCTCTCACTAGGAACTTGTTTATCTACTGCCACTAGACAATTCTCTTAGAAAATTTTGAATCTCCTAATAACATTGTGTCCCTAGCAATGACACCAAAATGATGAGGGTCGTCAATCCTCTTCATTAAAGAATGTCAATCTAGGGCTGGTGTTTGAAGGTTGTATGCAAAAGGAGAAAGAGATATCTGCTAATGACACCTTCTACAAAAATCCACACTTGCATAAATTATGAAACACATTTGTAGGAATTAGAAACACATTTGCATGAATTAAAAATCTCACTTTACATGAAATTAAAAGCACACTTACGGAAAATAAATTCATAGTTGTAGAAATTCAAACACACTTGCAGGAAATTAAAACACTCTTTGCACAAAAGGAAACACACTTGCTTGAAATGAAACACACATTACAGGAAATTTAATCAAATATTGTAGAAAAAGAAATTGCTAAATTGAAACTAAATACATAAAATACCTGCAGGTTTATATGAAACTGTACATCACAACATAATTACATGACACAAAGAAAAAGACAAGAAAAAATATAATTATAGAATGGAAAAATAAACATAAATATACAACTCCATATTCCTTGGAATGAGTGGTCAACTCATTCCTCAGAAGATGATTTTAATCTACATTATTTACAAATGGACGAAATGAAACCTTAGATTGAATCAATTAGAAAAATGGAGATTACATTCAAAGTCATGGGAGCTTGCATTTATATTTGCACGCTTCAAGCCACATCCTTATTTTAAGGAATACATATTTATCAACTAAGATTTCAATCTATCCAAAAAGCATCAATCTCCACAAAATATGGAGAGAGCTTATCTAATTCTAACTAACAATCTGATTTTATTATTTTCTTGTTGAGAATCAAAATGAATATTGATTCTTCTTTATTTTACAAATAATAAAACACACACACACACACACACACACACACACACACACACACACACACACACACACACACACACACACACACACACACACACACACACACACACTTGACTTCCAAAAATAGATAACAATGCCACCCTTGGAGTTATGCTCACATTTGTAACTCTAGTGTTCATCCCCAAAGTTCTAATATCCAACTCCGAAGAAAACTGAAACCCATATTTTTGCAAATGATAATAACTATAGAAATTGAGAGGAGGTTTTTATTAAACACATTGTTATGACCAAAAACCTCTCTCATATTTTCCCTTTGACCTTTTGTTCTCTGATTATACAACTTTTGGTGTTGTCTTTGCTATACTTTTTCTTAGACTTGATTAACTAAAATTAACTAAAATGTGGAATAATAGTAGTTAATATAATCTAGAACAACATGTAAATATAGTAAATAAATGCAGTAAATAACTATGGAAAATGACCCAAGCAACTAATCTAGTGAAAGTAGAAACCCTAATATGTAAGAGAAGTATGGAAGTGACTTAGTTGATTTGATGAACTTGCAGGATTGTGTCGCAAAAGTGACTGGAGAAACAAGAAGCATGAACGACTGTGCAGAGGTCCTAAAAAGGATGGATCTGAGCTATCTAGCTATATTGGAGTGTTTGGAGAGGGACCGGGGTTCCCGTGAGTGCCCCAGTTTCTGAGAATGGGTCCCTTGGTCTGTGCAAAAGGTGCGGGCCGAGTTGTATAAGTTTGACAGTGAGTATGAAACCCTCGTTGTTTGTCGCATCAGATTCTCTACACTACGCCAGGTATCGCTAATAATCCAAGATGATAGAAAGACCTATAAGAAACCATAATAAGTATAAAAACCCTAAAAAATAAGAATGCAAATGAATGGGTCGACCGACCTCAGTGCCGCCACAACAGTGGGCTCACTAACCGAGCACTACACTAAATTTCGGACCTAAATGTAATTTTGTTGTGTGTGCATCATATGCCCTAAGTGCTCTTGTGTCAGTCACACTTTGTGCAGTAGGGAGTAATAACTAGATGTAAAAATGTAGTAGAATGGTGGATAGAATGGAATAGAATCCCCTCCTATGCATGTGTGATGCGATGAATCATCTTTGTCCTTAGTGATGGAGCTATATGAATGCTAGTGATCTCCAAATGCCTTTGATGAATGCAACCCTAAGTGGATGATAATATAGACTAGTGTTTGGTCCTTTATTATGGTCTCTTAAATTTATATTTATAGGGTTCTCTTGATCTAATTTCACAATAACCCAAATGGCCGACTACCAAAAATATAAAGATCTCAAATTGATTGAAAGATCCCAAAAAGTGGTGGGAAAGTGTGAAAAGGATCGGGCGCCCCAATACTAGCTGAGTCGCCCAAGTCAAGGCTAAAATAACATAAAATGATGAAAGATGACTAGGTAGGGGGTACAAGAGGTCGAGAATGATGAAAGAAAATAAAATAAAATGGCCAAAATATGGGGGTTAATTAGTACTTTCTTCACTCAAAACCTTCTAAATAGTAGTATGATACCGAGACTAAATAATGTCTAAAGTGCATGATTTTGTGTCTATATTTTCCCCCACTTTATGTTGGTGAGCGGAAAGCTTGGTAACATAAAGTAGATAGAGATGTGTACCTAATGTCGATGTAGAGTGATGTAGAAACGGGATAAAGGACTAGATAAAGCGTGGAATGACAAAAAGATGATGGAGCATATAAACTAAAAAAGAAAAAGTGCAAAAAAATTAATAAGAGTGAACCTAGGGCGGAAACGCGTGTGTAGTTACTTGATGTGATGTACCTGCATGGTTAGTATGGTGTGTGCTACCGTGAAATGTTGTTGTTGACGTTGTTGTTTCCCCATTTGACTATTTGTTTCTCATACGACCAAACCTGTAAGGAGAAAACGATCAAGTAGTCAAATATATATGTATGTATGTGTAAAAATGCAATGTAAAAGACACATGTATATAAGTGTAAAAATAATGTGAATGTAAAATATGCAAATGAAAAAGTGTAAATGGAACATGTGCACCTAATCCATGTCGAGAAAGAGAGTGTAGAAGGATATCCTGTACTGTCGAGGTTTTTTGGGTGATCCGACACCATAGGCCAAAGAAGTATGAAGAGATCTCTGTACATCCTCGGTTTTTTGGTGATCCGATGTACGTCTAAAGAAGCATAGGGATGAATGTTGTTGTATCCTCTAACCTGTAACTGCTCCCCAAAATTCTAAGGACAACCATGTCCTATAAAATCCACTGTGTACAAGAGTTCATAGACTGGTGAACCCCACTCGATGTATGTAACCAAAAATGCCAAGGGTGGAAAGTGCACTTGAATTGAACCGGTGTAGAAGTTTTGTGTAGAATGTAAAACCCAAATGATTCCCCCTCTTTGGGGGTGCATGCGATGTCACTGATAGGAGAATGTGGCCCTAAAAGAGGACCAACCACATGTACTTTGAAACTCTACCCTATAGGGGAAGGGGATGAGCTTGGTAGAAACCAAGGCATGCACAAATAAGAGGCTAGCGAAAGACAAGTGTTAGTACAAAAAGAATGCATATAGAACACAATGTATAAGCTACGCAAATAGTGTATAAGCTACCAAACAAAGTAGTAATGTAATTATGTAAGAAGACAAAGTAAATTACACAAAGTGGGTTGCAAACATAGGACACCACTCATGATGTCACAAGACACGCAAGGCCATAATGGCCACATACAACAAACAAGTGTGCACACCAAACATAGGGCAAAGCCCACATACAAAAGCAAACAATAACAAACAACGTAACAAACAAATCTGGAAGAAAATATCCCTACATTACAAATGTTGCACATGAAGCCCCGTTAGCATGTTAAAAAGATAACTAGTATGTCAAAAGTTTGTATAACTAAGGAATGTAAAGTGATAAGTACAAAATGAAAAAATAGCACCTATGAGAGATGAATGTGGATGCCCCTAATGACCAGTGTAGGAAGGGTAGAAGGCAAGCATCCATGCTTTGCATGTAAGAGGCATGTATCTGCGATCACAATGAGAAAAATATGTGAGTGCGCATGTGTTGATGATATAGATAAATTCCATACAAGTAATCTAACTAGCATGTGTAATAAAATGACCATGAACACAAAAATGCAAACAAGAGTAAAAGCAACCATAATGTACAATATGTTGTGGATGGATGGAATAAAATGTAAAATGGAGTGATAGGAGCCGCATGCCCCCCGAGTGAATGGAAATGTATGCAATGAGGTTCATTTGGTTTTCCCCCTCAGTAGTTAAGAATGAACCATAAATGAGAGTGCATCATCGGGAAGTAGTAAAAGTGTGTGTTGTGTCTAACATTTTGTGATTAGTGTGTATATGTGTTATGATGATATACAACTTAGAGATGATGTGTGCATGACCCTTATAGCCGAAGCGTATATCATGACAAGATGAGTTTAGGAGTGATGATGTAGCCTAAAGCGTATATCAATACTAGATGAATAAAAGGGAGTGGTGATGTAGCCTAAAGTCTATACCACTACAAGGTGATGGAGTAGGTGACCATTTAGCCTATAGTGCATGTCACTATCCTAGTAATGTCACATGATAAAAGGGTGAATAATGAACATGTAAGTATGATAAGGTCCATTTGATTTGTAAACCCTTTGCAGTCACTTATGGACTGATGAACTAAAGTGCATTATAGGGTAGTGAGTGCAGCACATATAAGACAATGTAGTATATGTGATAATAAACGACCATGTGATGAATGTAATGTGTAATGTATGATGTATAAGGTAGAACGTACGATGTAGAGTGTAAGTGTAAGATGCGTATTATAATGTAGCATGTAAAATGCTAGACTCGTAGACTATGAAAGTGTTATATATGTATGATGAAGACTAGTATGATAGATGATGTATAAATGTCAAAATGTCAAAATAATTGTAGAAAGTATGGTGTATAACATGTAATGTGTGAATATATGCAATGTGTAAGCCCTATAGTGTAGTGTGTGGGGTTCATGTGTAGTAATCCCTCAATAGTCAAGTGTGAATTGAAGCACAAGAGTGTTTCATCGGGTAATGGTCAATGCTAAAATGTGTGATGAGTATTCCTATGCTAAGAAGTTAATGTATTTGAATGCAAAGATGCTAGAAACGTAAATACTTATATGAGATGGGGGAATGTGTGAATGATATGACCCCAAAATATATGGAAGCGATAGAAGTCTAATCAAAAGACACTAAGTGGGTCAATGTAAGGAGTTGTCACCTTAACAAAAGTGATGGGATGCTGAAGTGATAGAGGTGTGTGATCATCAAATGGTTCATCATCATAGTAAGCTTCATCTGGTGTCTCAATCATCAACATAGGTATGGTCTATAGCAAATGGAAGAATTACAACTTTCCCTTTAGAAGGTAGTTGTTTGAGCATGACCGTGTAAATGCGTAGATACTTTTGATGGAGGAGTTAGGATAACATTAAGAGGAGGTTGCTTAGTGTGATGATGTACTTTGTTGTAGATGAATTAACAAGAGGAGATGTGGAACTGATTTTTAAAGTAGGTTGCTTATGTTGACTTGGTGATATCGTAGGTGGTTGCATAGGTGGATCTTAACTTTCCTTATGAGACAAATCAGATTTAAGAACCCATTGAGATGTAATAAGTGGAGAGGACCATGTAATGAATGTTATGCAGTGAATGAAATGAAACCTTAACGCTCAAGATGTTTTATTCTTCATTGCAAAGCATAGCAATCATTGTCATTATGTCCATTGATTCGATGATAATTGCAATATGGAAGACCTTGATATTTAACAAGCTGATAAGGAGGATAACAATGAGTAGATGGAAAGCTAATTAATTGATGAGTGATGAGCTTAAAGAATATATTGTTGCTTAACATTGATTGTAAACTTGAGAGGTGCGGAAAATGATAAGATTTGAGGTTCGACGACATGAGCACATGTAGAAGACATAGAATTTTAATGAGATGTAGAAGGAGAACAAACATGCGCTTGAGAAACATCCTTGAGCTGTTGGATCTCAAATTTAAGGGATGTGATCGTGGATTCTGCATAGCCCATACATTTTTATTGAAATATAGCATGTAGAGCTTGAATTGATTCCAATAGGGGTTGATTAGATGGAGGAATACTAGGACTAAGGTCGTCAGATAAACGATCGAACATAGGACTTATTTCGTGTGATGACATATTTTCCTCAAGATATAAGGTGTCTAGGGATTTTAAAAATCAATCTAGCAATGGGGATATATATTAAGTAAATAAGATAAAGAAACTTGACCCATGATAAAAGGAAAAAGAAGGATCATTAGCGTGAAAGCGGTTGGGTTCACCAAAATGATTAACTAAATTAACTTGAATTGTGGAATAATAGTAGTTAATCTAATCTAGAACAACATGTAAATACAATAAATAAATGCAGTAAATGACTATGGAAAATGACCCAAGCAACTAATCTAATGAAAGTAGAAACCCTAATATGTAAGAGAAGTATGGAAGTGACTTAGCTAATTTGATGAACTTGCAGGGAATGTGTCACGAAGTGACCGTGGAGAAACATGAAGTAAGAATGATGGATGGATCCAAGCTATCTAGATGGACTAGAGAATTTGGAGAGGGACTCGGGTACTGCGGGCACTCGGTCTATAGAATGGGCAACTTGGTCTATGCAAAAGGTCCAAAACTGAGTTTATAGGTTCAACGGTATTTCTCAACCCTCGTTGTGTGTCGCATTAAATTCATTACACTGCGTCAGTGTCGCTAATAATCCAAGATGAATAGAAGACCTATAAAATTACCACAAGAAGTATCAAAACCCTAAAAAAGAAGAATGAAAATGAATGGGTCAATTTTTTCTCAACCGCCACAACAAAGGGCTTACGTCTTGAGCGTTGCACTACATTTCGAACCCAAATGTAGTTTTGGTGTGTGTGTGTGTACATCATGTGCCCTAGGTGCTCTTATATCAATTACACTTTATGAAGTAGCAAGCAATAACTAGATGTAAAAATGTAGTAGAATGGTGAATGGAATAGAATAGAATCCCCTCCTATGCTTGTGTGATGTAGATGAACCAATTTTGTCCTTTGTGATAGAGCAATGCAAATGACCTCCAAATGCTTTAAATGAATGCAACCCTAGGTGGATGATAGTAGTGACTAGTGTTTGGTCCCTCATTATGGTCTCATAACTTTATATTTATAGGGTTCTCTCATCTAATTTTGTAATTAACCCCAAAATGACTGACCACGAAAAAGATACAAATCTCAAACGACTAGAAAGAGCCCAAAAAGTGGAGGGAAAGTTTGAAAAGGATCAAGGTGCCCCAAGTGGGACCAAGGCACCCTTAGGCGCCCAATCAAGGCTAAAATAATGTGAAATGGCGAAAGATGACTAGGCGGGGGTGCAAGAGGTAAGGAATGACGAAAAAAATAAAGTAAGATGGCCAAAAGACGGGGGTTGATTAGTACTTTCTTCACTCAAAACCCTTCTAAATAGTAGTATGAGACCGAAACTAAATAATGTCTAAAGTGCATGATTTTGTGTCTACAAGATTGCCACATGATAAAATTAAAATTTATTCAAAATGGTGAAAGATGTAGAAAAATAGAAGGATATTTTTGTTAAAATCATTGTTATGAGTAAAAACCTCTCTCATAATATCCATTTGACTTTTCTAATTAAGTTATGAATACTTGAAGCACTTTGCAAAGACTCTAAAGCATTTTGGGAAGACTCCGAAGTAAAAGTAAAATTTCTTCCAAATGGTAAAAGCTATAGAAAAATGGAAGGAGTTTTTAAACTCATTGTTATGAGTAAAAATATCTCTCAAAATATCCATTTGACTTTTTGAATTTAAGTTATGTAAACTTGAAGCATTCAGGAAGACTCAAACATTTTGTGAAGAATGCGAAGAAAAAGTCAAATTTCTTTCAAAAGGTAAAATCTATAGAAAAAGCAGGAGGAGGTTTTTGTTAAAATCATTATTATGACCCAAAAACTCTCTCATATTTTTTTTTACTTTTACTCGGAGTAAGTTATGCAAGACTCTATAATGCTTTAGAGAGACTCCGAAGCATTCTTGGAAGATTCCAAAACATTTTAGAAAGACTCCGAAGAAATAATAAAATGGCTATAAATTTTGCATATGAACTCGAATCAAGATGATTTTTTTGAAATTGCATAATTTTTTGAGAGGAATCTGAATATGCAATCAGATTTTGGTTTGGAGATATTCTTGATGATTATTTTTCACTTTTTCCCAAACATATGCTTAAGAAGCCACTCATATAACTGTTGAACATTTCCGAGCTAGTGGAGGAACCTCTGGAGCTAATGAAGTGTTGCAATGACAATATTTGGAGATGCTATGAGATATTTTAAAGATCCTCCAAGCACGGTTGTAGATGGTGCCTAGTGCTCAAAATATATTATTCAATAGTGATAGTAAAATATTGATTGCATATGCATAAATTAACATATTTTTCCAATAATCATTAGAAATAGTTAACATAAAGATAAAAATGAATTCTAAAGAAATAACCATGATATATAATCGCTATTTCATCCTAAATAAACAATAAGTTCATAGATTACACTTAGATCCACTTTATATATGTAGGGAAAAAGAATGCCAAATATTTGATAAAATGGGATATTTTTGGGTTCATCACACTAAAATTTTCCTCCGTAATTTCTATTTCATTAATGTGTGTATTAGGAATAGGATGTTTGTAAGTATAATTAGTAGTAGTGTCGATAGAAGATAACAAAGACTCACCATGCGCCGCCGCCAATAATGTATAGTACGGTAATAGTCAAAAGTACAATAGGAATGTTGTGGTAAAAAGTAAATATTTGTCGTAAGTGGTCCGGTAATGTTAAAATGTCAAAGTTAGGGTAAGTAGAGAAGTAGGGTCTACATGATTAGGAATTAGAAATATTATATTGGTAATAAGGACAAGGAGTGAGGTCATAAATATTTTGTGTATTTTATTTGTAAAAAGTCTAAAAATGTGGAACCCATGTGAAATGATAAGGTTTATCTTATCTTAAAAGATAAGCTTACATGTACAAATAAGAGTTAAGGTATGAGATATGATTCGTCAGAGTAGATTTCTTATCCTATCTTAGAGATAAGATGAATAAGCCTGGAAGTTCTATAAATAGAGAGGTCACCCCCTCATTTAGCATAGAAGGAAGTAGTGAGAAATATTGTATGAGTAAGTGTGTAAAGGAATCCATCATTTTGAAGGTGTGTTAAATAAGCCATTAAGAGGTGTAATTGTGAAGTTTCTCCCATAATTATTGTTGGAAGGCAAGTGAAGTCAGTAACACTTGAAGTACCTCATGGGTGAGATTGTAACAATTTCATGTTGATATTATAATTTACACTTATATTTCAGATTTATCATCATTCCTTCTTATCATAGTCTATAGTATTCTTGTGTTATGTTTGTTGTTGTGTTTCCAGATTCCATCCACCAAACTAAAAGTTGTGCATTAGTAAATAATCATAGCACAAGGAGTTCTCGGTAAAGAATTATCATAGTGCTGGATTGGTGATGACATTTTGGTTCTGTTGCTCGAGACCATTCCTCGTTGGTAGAATTTCTCGGAGAAATAGTCCCACTTAGTCAAAAAATTTGGAGGGTAACCTTGTTTTTACTATGCATAGTAGTTACCATGGTAAAGTCACTTTTTGTTGTGAATAGTATTTACCGCAGTAAAGTCACTTTTTACCGTGAATAGTATTTACCGTAGTAACTTCACTTTTTAACTGTGAATAGTGTTTACCACAAGAAGTCGGTTTTACCGCAGTAAGTCAAGTTTTACCATAGTTTACCGTGGTCATTTCTATTTTCTATTATAGTGATTCCAATTATTTGTGCACATAAGTCTTGTTGATTGTACTTGTGGGTTGGTATTTCACTGTGGTTACTTTTGAAAATGGGGAAGGTTCCTATGTTTTTAGCCCAATCTAATGAAGATGCTTCCTCTTTCATTCAAGAGTTTAAACGATATTGTATTTGTAATGGCCTTATAAGAAGGGAACAATGAACTAAATTTTTTCCTACCTTTTTGGATGGTTTAGCCCTTAGGTGGTTTGAAACACTAGGTGATAATGTGAAAAACTCATGGGATTTATTAAGCGAAAGTTTTCTTGAAAATTTGGTGAATAACATAAATATGCGAGATCTCATGATCGATATCACAAAGCTATCCCAAGGAGAATAAGAAAGATAAGGGATTATCATGCTCGTGTTCTAGAGCTAAGAAGGAAGCTCGATGCCCAAATCCGAGAAGGAAGGATTAGCGGATGGGTTGATGAATGGCATGGATAATCTCCTCTGTAAGCACTTCATTCTTGGGATGAAGCCGAGATCGACAATGAGTGAAGTATGACCGTCCAAGCTACCATTGAACAAGCAAAGGAGATTGTAAGAAGGCAAGAAGAAAGAATGGAAGAGGAGTCCAAAGAAATTGTTGCTAAAGTAGAGCCTACACCAAGTACCTTTGGTTTAGAATCCACAACCACTCTCGGTGAACACAAATCTTTCTCCTAGTACATCTACTAAGTATGAAGATCTCACCTAGGAAGATGGGCCATTAACTATTAATCTTCTTGAGGAAAATAATTTAGTTCTCAGGGAGGAGATAGAGGTATAAAAAGAAATATTTATGAAGTTGTATGTTATGGTTGTTATAAAAAGGGTCATTATAAATATAATTGTCCAGATAGAGCTTCTACATCTAGTACAAGAGATAATGATAAAGGAAAATCACCTGTGAATTCTTTTGATGTAGTAGATAAGAGCATAAATAATGAAGTAGATGTGTTTGTAACAAAAAGAAAGAAAGAAAAAGATAACCAAGATGGAAATGATCCTAAGAAGATGAAAGGAGAAACTAGTAAGAAATATAGGAGAAGAAAGTTGGGTGTGCAGGATTTTCTGATTTCACAGGGACAAGGACCATACTCCATCTTAGAAGATCTGTCCAAAAGGCCTATAAATATTACATATGGTCAACTCTTGGCTGTCTTCTGAGAAGAGGCGGGAGCTGTGAAGTGGACTCAATGCTCGACGAAGGAAGGAGGTTGAGGTCCTTGTTTTAGAGGTAGAGGTGGATCCCTATGCTCCACAAGCTGAGGTATTATGTAATGGTATTTCAATTCATGATGTCTTAGTTGATGGAGGTGCTGCAGTTAATGTAATGACCAAGTCTTTAATGAATATGTTGGGTTTAAAAATTGATCGCCCTCAACACTTATGTTAAGGTCATTAAATAAGGGAAAAACTAAACCAGAAGGTGTTGTTTCAAATGTGGCAATATCTGATTATGGGTGTTGTATGTGTGGTAGACTTTTAGGTGATGAAAAATGGTATTGTTGCATACTCAATGTTGTTGGGAAGACCATGGCTATGGAGAGTTCATGCAAGAAACTACTGAAATGAAGGATTCATGACACTTGGACATGGTAGAGAGAGGGTGAAGATAAATGTGATCCCTCGACATCATAAGACAGAACCTGTGGATTCAAGTGATGAAACTGATGATTGAACATTCTCTTATTACTCTAGTACTAGTGAAGTGGACACAGGAGATAAAGAAAGTGAGGTTGATGTTTCATTCATGGATATCCTTCCGGTCACACCGACTCATGAACCCATAAAATTATCTGAAGAAGAAATGGATGATCATCTCCAACAAATAAAGATTGGTGATGCTTTGTGATGGAGAATGAGAAGGAATCCTACCTCCACTCTTTCAAAGGTACATACACCTATTCCCTTTTGATTACAAGGAACTTCGTCAAGTAAGTTGGGTAGAACATTCTATTGAAATGGTAGATGGTGCTAAGCCCATAAAGAAAATGCCATATAGAAGGAATCCTAATTTTTCCAAGATTGTAAAAGAAGAAATAGATAAGTTGCTTGATGCAGGATTCATATTTGCTGTGGAGAATTTAGAATGGGTTTCTCCCATTGTGATCTCAATAAAAAATAATGGGAAGCTATGCATTTGTGTTGATTATAGGAAGCTCAATAAGGCAAAAAAAAGGATCATTACCCTCTTCCATTCTCAGATAAGATCTTGGAGGAAGTAGTTGGCCAGAGTGCTATAGTTTTGTTGATGGATATAGCGGATACAACCAAGTTCGTATAGCGGAGAAAGATCAGCTGAAGACCACATTCACCACTCCTTGGGGAACATTTTCTTATAGAGTTATGCCTTTTGGGTTGTGTAATGCTCTGGAAACGTTCCAGTGCTTGATGAATAGGGTGTTTGAACCCTACATTGGGAACTTCATTAGAGTATTTCTGGATGATTTTACATCTATGGCAGCAAGATGGACCACCTGCACTAGATGGAGACAACATTTCAAAGGTTAGATGAAGCAAAAGCATCACTAAACCCTACAAAGTGTGTCTTTGGATGTTCTAAAGGTGTTTTGTTAGGGCATGTTATATCCAGAGATGGTATTGGTGCGATTACGACAAAGTTTCAAAAATCAAAGAGTTACCATTTTATATGAATAGAAGTAAGTTCGAGATCATTTTTAGGCCATGTGGGTTATTATAGAAGGTTCATAAAAAATTTCTCAAAGATTGCATAGCCACTAACCCAGTTGAAGAAGGATGTTACTTATGAACCAAGAAATAAGGCGCATGAAGCTTTTGAACAAATGAAGGAGGATTTGGTGTCTTCACTGTTTTAAAGAATCCAGTTGGAGAAAGTCATTCATTGTGTATACTGATGCCTCGGATGTAGCACTAGGAAGTACTCGAGCCAAAAGGATGAAAATGGGAATGATCATCCGGTTTACTTTAGGAGCAGAGAAAAATGAGTAGTCTTTGAGGTAAATTATCTTGTAATGCTTGAAAAGAGGCTCTAGCTATCATTTTCTTTGTAAAGAAGTTTAGAAATTACTTGCTAGGGCAAAAATATATAGTTGTAATAGACCATCATACTCTAAAATATATTTTATATAAGCCTAACCCATCGGGAGAATAGCAACATGGATAATTTTGCTACAATAATTTTAATTTGATATTATAAATAGGCCAGAAAGAAGCATGTTAATGCGGATGCACTCTCTCGAGACTATGAGGGTTTAGGTTCATCTTGTGATGATGATCATTTCCCAGATGCAACATTATTATCCCTTGACACAATCCCTAGTGAATACATAGATATTTGGAATTATCTAAATGAATTCAAGTTTCCTGATGGTGCCAATGCAAATACTAAGAGGAAGATTACTCAAGCTAGTCGTCCATATTCTATTCTGCATGGAGTATTATTTCGAATAGGACCTGATGGATAGTACAAGAGGGCAGTTGGATGTGATCAAGGGAAGGAGTTGATAGAAGAATTCCATAATGGTACATGTGGAGGACACTTCTCTGGAAAACTTACAACAAGAAGGATCTTGGATGCAGGTTATCACTGGCCCATTCTTTTTAGAGATTGTTATAATTATTGTAAGACATGTGATATTTTTCAAACACATGGTAACCGTAAGACTTCATCAGCTCCATTATGCCCTATTCTTCCACTTGGTCCCTTTGAAAAATGGGGAATATACATTGTAGGTCCACTTCCAACTACCCCATGCTAAAATAAGTATATTGTAGTTGCCACAGATTATTTAACCAAGTGGGTTAAAGATAGGCCATTGAAAACAACTTCCATGGATGAAGTGGCAATGTTCATATATGAACGCATTGTCACCAGATTTGGTTGCCCATTAGAAATTGTAATGATCAAGGAAGCCACTTCATTAATGAGGTAGTAGAAGCCCTAGTTAATAAGTTTTCTATTAAGCACATGAAGGAAACAACATACAAGCCAAGCACAAATGGAGAAGTGGAGCGAACAAATTTTGTGTTATGTCAAATTCTAGCAAAGATGCGGCCTTGCAGTACATAAGTGGGATAAAAGGATTTATGCGGCATTATGGGCATATAGGGCAACATCAAAGTCAACAACATGATACTCCCCATTTCAGTTGGCTTATGGCATTGATCCAATTCTTCCTATTGAGTTTGATATTCCCACTATGAGAGTTATGAAAAATGAAAGGATGGATGAAAATGATTCAATAAAAGAAAGGTTGGTGCATCTTCATTTTCTAGAGGAAATGAGGGAAATAGTGAAGGATACAAGCTATAAGAAGAAAATGAAGCAGAAGGAATACTTTGATCAAAAGATCCATTGGTCTCCATTTCATGTGAATGACTTGGTTCTAGTATATGATTCCAGATACAAAAAAAAGAAGATAGAGAAAATTTCTTCCAAAATGGATGGGGCCCTACAAAATAGCAACTATGCATGAAAATGGTACATACCGACTGGAGGAATTGGATAGCACTCCCATTACGAAATGGGTCAACCATGACAAGTTAAATATTTTCCAAGCACCAGAATAGTCTACTCAGAGGACGAGTAAAAGCTAGGAAGGGGAAGATGTCGACACTAAAATTTTCCTCCGTAATTTCTATTTCGTTAATGTGTGTATTAGGAATAGGATGTTTGTAAGTATAATTAATAGTAGCGTCGATAGAAGATAATGGCGCTATCGATGCACGATGCCACCAATAATGTATAGTACGGTAATAGTCAAAAGTACAATTAGAATGTTGTGGTAAAAGTAAATATTTGTCGTAAGTGGTCCGTAATGTTAAAATGTCAAAGTTAGGGTAAGTAGAGAAGTAGGGTCTACATGATTAGGAATTAGAAATATTATATTGGTAATAAGGACACGGAGTGAGGTCATAAATATTTTGTGTATTTTATTTGTAAAAAGTCTAAAAATGTGGAACTCATGTGAAATGATAAGGTTTATCTTATCTTAAAAGATAAACTTACATGTACGAGATAAGAGTTAAGGTATGGGATATGACTCGTCGAGTAGATTTCTTATCCTATCTTAGAGATAAGATGGATAAGCCTGGAAGTTCTATAAATAGAGAGGCCACCCCCTCATTTAGCATAGAAGGAAGTAGTGAGAAATATTGTATGAGTAAGTGTGTAAAGGAAGCCATCATTTTGAAGGTGTGTTAAAGAAGCCATTAAGAGGTGTAATTGTGAAGTTTCTCCCATAGTTATTGTTGGAAGGAAAGTGAAGTCAGTAACACTTGAAGTACCTCATGGGTGAGATTGTAACAATTTCATGTTGATATTATAATTTACACTTATATTTTAGATTTATCATCATTCCTTCTTATCATAGTCTATGGTATTCTTGTGTTATGTTTGTTGTTGTATTTCCAAATTTCATCCACCAAAATAAAAGTTGTGCATTAGTAAATAATCATAGCACGAGGAGTTCTCGATAAAGAATTATCATAGTGCCGGATTGGTGATGACATGGCTCATCAAGTACAAGCTTATTGCCTTCTCAAGGCCTCCATGAACACTATAATGTTCAAACACTCACACAAGATCTAAAATTCATTCACTCATACCTTCGTTTCACACTCCAATTTAGAAAACCTCATATGATCAAGAAGAAAAGTTTCTTGGAATCTCTTCGTCTCTTACAAAGACCTTAAACAGAGAGAGAGAGAGAGAGAGAGAGAGAGAGAGAGAGAGAGAGACCAATGAGAGCTCGAATCAAAAGCCCAAAAGTCTCGAAGTCGAAGAGGAATTATCTCGTAGCTATTTAATATTCTCGGACTTTCCATTTGGACAAAACCGATACTTTCTGCGGAGAGGTGTATTCATAAAACCGCAACTCTGGAATTAGGGGTAGTTCCATCACCACACAAAGTCCACTACCTTCTAGAGTCCATAAAGTTTGCATACAAACTTGAAATTGGGCGTCATTTTTTTAACTTGCATACTTTTTGAGAGGAACACAAATACTCAATCAAATTTTAATTTGGATGACATGTTAATAGTGTTTAATCCTTTTCACTGTAACCCATCTTCTTTGAGGTCTTTTGGTTTTGCAACTTCATCTTAAAACTTTTTCCATGATTACATCCAAAAAGATCCATAAATAGAGTGTTAAAGGATCAAAAGTTATATAAGTAAAATATTTATTTTGTTAGCTCATGATGCTAACATTACTGATCCAAAATTTAGATCAATTTGAGCCTAACATAGGTCCAATTTATGTATAATCATGTAAATGTTGTAATGTTGTGTAAATGTCATAATCCGATGTGTGCCAAAGCGGTGTAATATAACATAAAAACTATTTGAATGTCATCATACAATGTCATCTAAAGTATCATATCTACAATATGCACGAATTTGTTAGAAAAATCCCATAGTATGTCCCCTTTTTGAGATGAGGGATGTTATAAAGAATCAATTAGATTAAAATAGATTATGTTAGTCATGTTAGCAATGATATAAATCCAAGTGTGTGATAAGAAATAAGATAATAAATATTTAATAATCATTAAAATAAGCATAATATTACAAGAAATTCCACAATTGTGAAGTATAACAACCAATGGGCCTAGTGCTAGAATGTAACCATCAATGTGTCATGATGAATGCGTAATAAGAAATGACATAATAGTAAAGTATAAAAAGTAATGTGTAAGAAGAAATGATATAATCATAATTTGTAACAACCAAAAGTGGCAAGATAAATGTGTAATAATCAATAATATCTATCATTCAAGATGCTAAAAGACAATGTGTAAAGTGATACCATTCAAACAATAATCATAATGTAAAATAAATATGGGGCCTAGAGCTAGAAACATAATCAAGCAATGTGTTTGAAACATATGACAATAATTCATGTGTGTTAACTAATATGTACAATATGCAATGCATATTAGGGAAATGTATGTAGTAAGTTCTAAAACATTTAGGGATCCAATATTATATGCTTCTTAAGAATTATGAAAAGTTATGATGTAAAATTATAGAAATGTATAACTTGCGAGAATTTGAAAAAACAATACTAAGAATATAAACAGAAAGTAAGTAACACATAACACCACATTTATGCGGGAAAACCTTTTCGTAAAAAACTTGACAAAAAAACACTCCCGCTTGTATTAATCTTGAGGCAAAAGAACTCAATTATAGAGCATCTCCTTCTAACTTCTCCAAGTACAAATAATTTAATACAAATGGTTATTCACTACAAAGTATATTTTTGCACATTAGAAAATTTATTTATAAAGGATGTGAATGGTTATAACCGTGAATGGTTATATAATTTACACATCAATTAAGTAATTAGTTGGTTTTGTTTTTATAAATTTATAAATATACAAACCTTAGTTTTGGATAAGTTTATATTAAAAATATAAATTTATATAATATATGTGTGGAGAAATGTTTGTTTATAAGGGCCATATCTAAATACAAACCCCAAAAATTATATGTTCCAACACTTCCCCTTAATGTGTAGTTGGGATACATGTCATCACCTTTTTGTCGAGAGAAGGAATTATAAACACACCTTCTCGTGGAAGGATTTTACGATGATCACCTTTCTATAAAAGGAATTACATTCCTCAAATCATATAAGATGATTTGATCCTAGCATGTTAAAGGGTTCAAAATATAACATCCCTAAGGTCCTCAAGACAAGTGCATACATGAAGCCTTATATGAGTTTCTAAAGCATTTATAAAACAAGGAATTTCCATAACACACCACTTCTTTGGGTTCACTTGTAAACTCACATAGGGTAATGGTTACATAAAATCACATAGGGTGATTTTTCACAATGCTTTTATAATATATAAGAATTAAATAGAACAAAGATGTAACAATGCCATTAGGAGGTGGAATTGTCATGTACACTCCCCCTTAATGACATATTTGAAAGGCCTAACATTTCTTAAAATTTGTAAAACATCATAGCATTAAGAGGCTTGGTGAAGATATCTTCAAATTGATATTCAATATGATTAAATTATAGATCTATATCACCATTGAGGTTTTTTTCCGAATGAAATGCATATGAATCTCTATATGCTTCATTCTTTGATGTCAAACTGGATTGTTTTCTAGAGATATGCAACTTTGGCTGTCATACAGAAGTTTAGTGCTTCATTTGACATCCATATGGAGTTATTCTAGTAGTATTTTTAGCCACATGACTTCTTTAAGTGCTTCCATAACACTTCTATACTTAGCTTCTGTAGATGAGGTAGAAACTGTTGATTGATTTTTATTGCTCCAAGTGATAACACACGTACGAAAATCAAAAACATATCCATGTATGTAAATTTTCTATGTATAATATTACTAACATAGTCATAATCACAATAACCATATAATTTAGCATCATTAGTACAATATTAATATAAAACATAATCGATTGTATGTATCTTTGTATTTTAAGATTCTTCTAGCAATATTCCAATGATACATATATGAATCTTTCATAAATTTAGAAGCAACAACTATTGCATAAGAAATATTAGGCCTAGTAATAGTTAGATAAATTTAATGGCTAATAAGTTGCATTTATAGGGTAGGATTTACTTTATCACATGCAAGTTTGAGATCTTGTTTTATACCAACTTTAATATGAATGGAGACAAGTTTAAAATTAATCAAGTTACTTCTTTTAAGAAACTTATGGACTTATTGAGATTGAGAAACTGCTATTTAGTTTTGATCCTAGAATATAACCATGCTTAGACAATGATGAAATAGGCCTTGATCAATCATATCAAAATATTGTTTTAAATTAGCTTTAATTTTGAAAATTAAACTAGTATGACAACTAGTTATAAGGTCATAAACATAAAAAAATTAAAACAAGTTGATTATCTTAAATTTTCGCAAATAAATCATTATTAGAGAAATAATTAGATAAACCTATATTTTAAAAGAAAGCTGTTGATTTAGAGCACCAAGATCAAGGAACTTGTTTCAAACTATATAAATATTTATTTAATGTACAAATAAATTTTTTTTTCTGGTTCTCAAAACCTTTAGGTTGAGTCATATAATTTTTTTATGTGAGACCGCCATTTAGAAATGTGTTCTTAACATCCATTTTATGTATTTCCCAACCATATTGAGTTGTTAGAGCTAGGAGAATCCTGATTATGCTAATTGTTTTACAAGAGAAAAAGTTTCTACATAGTCAATTCCAAGTTTTTAGTAAACCCACGAGCCACTAACATCATCTTAAATTTGTTAATTCCACATGTGGAATTGTATTTGATCTTATAAAGCCACAACGATCCAAATATATTCCTTTTTGTTAGGAAAAGAACTAGTTCCCAAGTTTTTTTAAATAAGATCATTGTACTCAAATTTAATGGCTTCCATCTATTTTTTCTATTGGTTAGCTTATTTTAAAAATTAAGTTTCACATTCATATAAGATCATTAGGGATGACAAGTGTGCTGAATTCGTTTCATTTTTTTATAATATTATTAGTATAAAGATATTTAATTAGAGATTGAGCCCATTTACATATTTTAGATTGATAAACATTTTGTGATATATCCCACTCAAATTCGGTATTCATAGTGTCTAGATTTGGATCATCATCCTCAAGGACATCAATTTCATCATTAAGAAAAACATAAGAGGGTTTAGTAGAGGACATAAAAAATTTGTTTTCAAAGAGTTGAACATTTATATTTTTAATGATCTCATGTTTACATGAATCATAAACCTTTAATCCTTTTTTCTTCCCTTTTGCTAACAAATATGTATGAATAAGAGGTAGTATCAAGTTTTTTTGTTTTAACTTTAGGAATGAAAATAGAAGAGGGGATACCAAATATTTTAAGATGGGAAACATTTGGTTTCCCCACATTTATAGAAGTGTATTTAGTTGCGAGGCTTTTTAGGGACTCTATTTAAGATATGAATAACAATGTTCATGGCTTCCGCCCATAGAAATTTTGGAACATTGGCTAAGTGATTCACGGTCTTAGCCATTTATTAAATAGTTTGGTTTTTCCATTATGAAATTCCATTTTTCTATGGATAATAGGGAGAAGTTAAATCTTTTTGTATTCCACATGAAGTGTATAACACATCAAACTATTTACTCACATATTCACCTACATTGCGAGTCCTTAATCTCTTAATTTTTAAGTTGGAAGAGTTTTCAACTAAGGCTTTTAATTGTTTGAACTTGTATGAAATGTAAGATTTTTCTTAATATTGTAGGCCCAAGTCATCTTAGTGTGATCATAAATACATGTTACAACATAGAGAGTTCCACTAAGAGAGACAACCTCAAGTGGTTCCATAAAATCACTAAGAACTAGCTCTAAATGATGAGATGAATTAGGATCATAATGTTTATGAAAGGGTTGAATATACTAATGACCATGTAAGCATCCTTCACAAGTTTCATTATGAAATTTATTTTTGGTATACCTACCACAAGGTTAATGAGACATGTCAACAATGCTCCTAAAATTAGGATGACCAAATATTTCATGCCATAACCAAGTTTCATGTATAATCTGGGGAAATATAGGTTTCACTCGTAATGTCATTAAAGATATAGAGGCCATTCTTTTAAATGCATTTGATACTAATGGATTTATATAGATATTTTATAAACCATTTATCATTAAATAAGGTAACAATAAAATTATCTTGAGTCAATTGAGAACATGATAAAATATTCTTTTTAAGTTTAGAAATGGCAAACAAAATATTACTAATGAAACCATTAGAGATTTTATATTTACCTTGATTTTTAGCTTCTATGAAAAATTTATCGCCTAGATAGAATATTTCACTAAAATCATAACATTTGTGAGGATAACATGTAAGTCACGTGTCTTGAGGCACAAATATCTAGGATCCATTCATTGTTGTCGGATGTAGAAAATGTCATGTAAAGTGCAATGGTTTTATTTGAATCGTGATTATGATTTGATTTATGATTGTTGAGCCTCTTCCCTTTGTTATTAGATTTTTTTGTTCGGGTAAAAATATTCTTTCTTGTGTCTAAATTTGCCATAGTTAGAGCAATTACTCTTGAAATTGACTTTATAATTATTGTTCAAGTTCTTATACCCATTTTTGTTATAGTTGTTGGAGGGTTTAAAATTTTGAGAGAGAAGATCTTAAGGAACATTCTCTTTTGAATCAAAATTAGTCATAAATAATTCTTCTTGGATGAGAAGAGAAAACAAGGTGTTCAAATCAAGAATATCATATTCATTTTGATATTTGGAGTTCATAATCGAAATGAAGTTCTGAACTTTTAATGAATGTTCATCTGGATGATAAAATAGAAAGTTTATCTTGGATTAGGTTGCAATTGCAACCATCCAACTAGGATTTAATATTTTTATTTTAACAAGATTGTTTAAAGTTTAATCATCTCCTTTCATAGAAGTTGTCATAAGTTGTAAAATGAGTTTTATGAGTTTTGAAAGCCTAGTGCTTTCATGCATCAATTATAGTTGTTTCCATGTGTCATAGGGGATTCTTGATTTTTGATGAGTAGCATGAATTCATTCTTGACACTTCACAAAATAACGGACTACCAATAGGTTGTTTATGAGTTCCATTTACAATTCCCTAGAGTTTTTGAGCCATAAATTCAGATTTTAATCTATTTTTCCGATATTATATAATTTGATCCATTCAATAATTGAGATTTATCTAAGCTAAAATTACTTAAAGGAGCCATTTTAATATTTTATCTAAGGTCCTAAAATGATTTTAGAGCCTAGAAAAATGAATTTTCAGTCATAAAATTATCTTAAAATATTTGAAGGATTTTTATATGAATTTTTGAAATTATTTTTCAATACACAAAAATCTAATAAGGCCTATTTTTGTAATGCTTAGAAAAATTTATAGAAAAATAATTCTAATTTACCGAAAAATAAAAGAATGAATTTTTACCAAAAAAATTTAGAATCCTTCAATAATTTTTCAAAAATTATAATTAAAAATAAAAACAAAATTTAAAATTTAAAAATTCCTATAAAAATAATAAGTGCATGATGCGGTTAGGAGTTTTAAACCCCTAATATCTTCCTCAAATGTGAGTCCAAGAAAAATGTGTAGTAGTTGGTCACACTACTGACCTTAAGAAACAATATATAGAGCACAATATCTATTCAAATTTAAATTATAAGAAATTCAATTTTTAAAAATATATAGAAGTGGGGAATTGGGGTCAAACCCCTCACTTCTATCTTCTCTAAGACTTCAAAATCTAGATGGCCCCCAAATTAGCTAGCTTAGTGGACTAGTCTAGGACTCAAAATTATACTTAATTTTTTTAAAAGTGCATAGATAAAAATATGACTTACTTTTAACCTAATTAGGGTTTAGCGGTGTAGGTTGGGAAATAATAAAGGATTGAGTGAAAATGTTTCCTTTCTATTTGTGCTTCCTATGGAAGATTTCTAAGTGTGAGAGAGTTGAGGCTAGAAGTGACCACGTCATAGATGGGGCTCAAGGATCTTAATAATATTCATAACCAACTAAGGAAGATTAAGGCCTTACTACTTTGGGTGTAGGAGCTCATTGTCTTATAATGTTTGGTGGCGACCAAAACATGACCAAATAGGGGATGTGCCCAATCATCTACCAAGTTGATACCAAGGAGTTTTTTTAGTTGTATATATTGAATGATGTATTAGGTAGAGAGTTGTTATTCAAAAATGGAAAGGTAGAAACAACTACAACTTGAGTTGAGATTGTATGAGGTGAGATCTAAGATCTCATAAAATATTGAAATGGGAAGAGCTTGAGTTGAACAGACTAGGGTTCATTTTAAGACACCCCTATAAAATTGTAGGTGGAAAATACCTGGCGAATATCCCCGTAACCAGTTTTAGCGAAAGGTGAATTTGACAGTATTCAAAAACAAATTTTTCACCTGGTTTTTCATGGCTCCATCAATGACGCGCGACAACAAGACATCAATAACCACTCCTGACACATGTCAATGGAACATCAATGGTCTATCTTGATGTGCGTCACTTTGCGCGACAACGATTAAGTAATGACGCACAACACTGGCTCCCAATGGTGCATGACACTGGCTCGAAATGACGTGCGACATTGTCTCCTATTATCGCGCGCGTCAGCGGCTCATGTAATGACGCGTGACACGCCTCTCTACTGTCTCCCTGTTTTATCGCGTGTCATCGCCCCTATTGACGTGCGTCATTTTCTCCTACTGCATTTTGTGCGCGTCATCGGCTCCTATTGACACGCGCGTCGGCTAAATTTGGGTGTCGCGCGTCAGCTAAGACCTTTGACGCGTGACACTGGCTCCTATTGACGCGTGACACTGTCCCCTAATGATGTGCGTCACTGTCTTCTATTGACGCGCGTCACTGGATCCTGTTGACGTGCGTCAAAGGTCTTAGCTGACGCGCGACAATAGGAGGAAGTGAGCGCGTCGATGGGGGCGATGTCGCCGCGTCACTAGAGTCGATGTCGCGCGTCAAAGGTCTTAGCTGACGCGCGACAATAGTCCTAGCTGACGCGCGTCAATAGGAGCCAGTGACGCGTCAGTAGGAGCAAATGACGCGCATCAATAGGGGCCAGTGACGCCCTATTTAGCTTATAAATACCCTTCTGCCGCTCATTTTCTCGTTTTCATTTTCCCGTTCTTGAATTTTTGCAGGTCTAAATCGTTGTCAAAGACGCAAGTACAACTATAATGTCGACTTCACATGCTTCCCAATTGCAAGTTCAGCAAGAAAATCAAGAGAATCCAACTCAATCGATTTCCAAGATCAACTACAGGAATCCCTTATGCCCTCACATCCATACGGCTTTAAAGATGTCTTCAGAATATCAAGATTTGATGGAAGAGTGTGAATTTACAGGGCTCGTTAATATGCCCCATTTCGAAACAGATCCGAGATATTTTGAATTACCTTCTGTCATCCTACAATTCAGAGGACGGTATTTTTTATGTGACTCTGAACGATGGCCAAATGTTCCAATTCACTATTGAAGCAAATGACATCCATCGGTTTATGGGCCTTTCGTTCAGAAATTTACCAATTGTTACAACCAAGGCAACACTCACGAAGAAGACAAGAAATTTCTCGAATCAACATACAATTTCCATGTTGATTGTAAGTATAATTCGTTTTAATTCATATTTTTTATTCTGTTTTTTATTCTGATACAATTTGCTGTTATAAATTTATAGTAATTTTCACTGTTTCGCATTTGCAGCCCATGTCAATAAATCCAGGCATGGTGTAGATACACAATCAATTGCACACCACTTTCTTGCTGCACTTATTTCATTTTTTCAATCCAGAATTGTTTTGCAGGGTCGCCAAACAGATATACCAAATTGGGCCATTGCATACATTTGTGCCACTATCGCAAAACGAAAATTCGATTGGTGCACATATCTATCCAAAAAAATAAGAACTGACATAACAAATTCAAAACTCTCAGATAAACCTTTCATTTATTCAACAAACTATCTCCTCGGCTTCTACTATGAGGCAATTTTAAATTTAAAAGATAAACAAATTCCTACTTGCTCTGATGAGGCTTTGATGAAATTCTCAATTCCATTTGAAGAACAACAGGTATAAACTATTTAGTTTGTAATTGTATTTCAATTTTCGACATTACAGTGCATAGTTATTAAAACTTAAATTTTAATGTTTTGCAGAGAAGATATCTTGAAGCCCTTCCCCGAAAAAAGGCGTTATCGAGAGGAAGAGGCCAACAACACGCGGAGGCTTCGGGGGACTCCCAATCTGAAATGGAAGCTCACTCCTCTCCAAACCCTCAACAGTTTGAACTCGTTAAACACCAGAGAAGTAATACATTCTCATATATTATTTACAAATTCCAAAGTTGCATATTTATTTTTCAATTTAAATTTTAACCAAATGAATTGACAACATTTAATATTGATGAATTGCAGGGACTTTGGAACCTTCTTCCCCAACTCACTTCATACGATCGCATGCATTCATATCTTACGAGCACCCACTGAGTACAACTCCTACAAGGCCACCCGTAGCACTGAGAAAAACAACCCCTCGACAACAAGGTACAACTTTTCTATAGTACGTTTAATTTCGTAGTTTTGACTTTATGAATTGTTTTAATATTTTTCAATTTTTCTTGTACTTTTCAGCACATGTCAGTCATGATCAAACCATGGCACCGACACCCACTCAACCATTAATTTTTAAAATGCCAACCAGAGGAACAGTGAAAAAGAACATTGGTAAATGCATGCCTTTTGCTCCGGCCCCTAGTGGGACACTAAACCTTGCCTCCTCGTTTCGAATTCCAACTCTCTCACTTGGTGGCTTGCCCAATGACAACGGGCATATCTGTTTTGAACAATATAAATTTAGATGAAGATTATTTGGGCATTGATAGCAATGACCCAACTGGTTTTTTCGATACCCGCGAGATGATTCAAGGCCAGCAGGTATACTTCAAATTTCAATTTTAATATGCTTTACAATTTTGAATTACATTCTGATTTAAATTTATTTATCTAAATCTTGATTATTTTTTCAAAAACAGGATCAGCCCACCCAAAGGCAGAAACAAGGAGCAGTTGATCTTGGTGAAAGCCCCCATACTTCTCCAGCAAGATCGTCTGCATCAGATTCAGATAGTGAACAGTTGCCATGTTTTCCTTTGGAGAACTTAATTGGTTATGATTGTCAATCCCATGTCAGTGAGTTTATTATTCCTCATATCCAACAACTTATAGAATGGGAGAGAAGGGCTAAAGTTCTTATCAATGAGATTATTAGTCGTTATGAAAATTATTGGCAACGGGATAGTTTATACGCTGCAGTCCAGAATCAACCTGCGAAGATGGATTCCTTACTTACCCAAGTAAGATGTGGGACTGTCACGTTTAACAACAACTATAAAGACGAAATTTTAGATAAGGCATTAAACAAATTGGAAAATATTAGTGCCGAGGCCCAGGCATATTTTAACAAATGGTCCAAGGACAAGGATTTGGTAGCAATTGCAAATGCCAAAAGAGAAAGAGCGGTTGTAAGTACTATTACATTCAAACAATCATTCTTGTTAATTTGAAATTTTCATTTTTTAGTAATATTTTGAATTGACATTACTCTTTTTGTGCAGTTGAAATATGAAAATTTGAAGAGTCAGGTGAAGGTTTTGCAAGTTCACTTGGAAACAACAAAGAACAGCTTATCATGCAAAAAATTTGAAGCAAAATATTGTTTTGGTTAACAAACAAAACAATACACTAAAGCGGATAATTAAAGAGCATGGTCTCGACCCTGACATATTATTCAAAGCCAAAGCAACTGCTGATCCAAATTTGCTGTCGCATGGAGATGCAACAAATCAAGAAGAAAGAATTTTAAAAAATCTGGACAGTGCTGCAGAAGATCTTATAAGTTCAGGGGTTATTTCTGGTGTTGGGGAAAGAGGTACAACCACAATGGAAGAAGCCGTTGGGGAAGAGAGCAGAGTAGAATTGTATAAAGAAAAAGAGGGTTTTGAAAATTAGAAACTTTTATTATTGAGGAAACTTTAAATATTGAATTTGAAAACTTCTACTATTGAGTATGTACTATGGTATTTGAATTTAATTATATGGATTTATATAAAGTCTTTAATTTTAATTGCATTAGATGGTGATTATCATGAATTATATGTATGTTTCTTATTTACTTGCATTGTCATGAATTGTATGTGGACGTAGATGATGAATGATGATAATTGATAATTAATGATAGATGATGATGAAAGACGATGATCAATTTAATGTGTATAATGTAAAATGTAGTGCCTAAATATCTTGTGGGACTTTAATTATCTTGAAAATTATGTTTTTGGGAAAAAATAGCAACTAAGATTTGAAACAGATCTTTAGGATTTCTCCTTAATAGACTTATGGTGTAGGAAAATTCTATTTTAAAGAGATTCACCTCTATATAAGTGCATAATCTCTCATTAGAGAGGTTGTTTGACATCCAAAATAGTCAAGACCATTTGTCAAAAAATAACGTTTTGCTGGAAACAATCATTGATGTGGAGGCTAGATTAGCCAATTATGAAATAGTTAAATTCCAGGCCATAAGAATTAGAGCTTGGGAAATAATCAAGACCATGGTTTAAAAGATATGGTTTTGTTATCATGGATATTGTTTTGTGTAGAGTAGATTGACAAGTTGCTATAAATAGTCAAGGTTATGGAGGCTAGATTAACCAAAGTTGGAATAACCATGTGATTAAAAGATAGGTCAAGCTCGATATAGAACTTTGAAGTTTAATGTAAAACATATAAGGTTTTTATCATGAAGATTAGTCTGTATAGATCAAGTTCATAGGTTGAAGAATCCTATCATTTTTTTATATTTGATAAGGGTGAAGAATAATTGTGGATTAGAACTGGGAGGCTATAAGTTGGAATAATTTTGAGTGTGTAAGAAAATATTGAAGGTTGTAAACTAGATCATAGTAAACTATGTGTGTAAGTATTTATGTAGAGCCTTGAAGAAGGCACACTACATTTGCAGGATAGTTTGAAGTTAATAGAATTATCAATGTTCTAGTCAGTTTTATTACTAGAAAGGATTTTTATTAGATAAAGACTCTGTCAAGTTCCCTTGCGCATTTCATTCTTCCATTTAGATCTAATTTTTTTCTTTGGTTTAGTTTATTACATTCATGATTTCTAAAAATCCCAATATGTAGTATCAAATTAATGCTTTCTCGGTGAACAAATTCAGCATTTTGATTTAAATAGTTGTGATTAGTGTAGATTTGGGTGGTAGACTATAGGATATGGAAGATAGCATTAGAATTGAGTTTGAATAACTTCGTGTTAGAGGATGATCATTATAAGTCTAAAAATAGATCTATTTCTTCATGGAGAAATCTGAAGAAGTGATGGATCTATGACAAAGCAGGGAATTTCAGGAAGAGTGTCAGGACTTATATTTATAATAGTATAATGTATTGTTTAATAGTTTATCCCGCAGTTAAAAAAATATATCAAAGGATTTTGCACATATAAAAAATAAATTAAATATAATTCTAAGAAATCAAGAAAGAATCATCACTGGTAAGAAATTAAACATAATTGCAAATATGATAGGGTTTAGCTTACCTCTTGCGTATTAGATTGCTGTGAAATCATCAAGGGTAACGTGCTAGATCTTTGTTTTACCTGACATTGTAGATAGAGGGGTGAGTTGCCTGACATTGTCAGTCCTGAGAAGTGCCAGCAACATCTTTAAATATATAGACCAACAATATCTTTAAATAAATGATAACAAGAGCTGAAAAAATGTAAAGTAACAAACAATAAGATTATGTTGAAGAAGATACCTATTTAAAATTGAAATCATCCCCGGTAATGTGCTAGATCTTTGTCTTAAAAAAATTCAACATAAAAAATGGATTAGTAGATAGATGGGTGAGTTGTAGATGGGTGAGTTGCGACATTGTCGATCAGAAATAACACTTCCTCGGACGGATGTCAACCCACATTTTCAAAAATAAAAGATTGTATTTAACTAAATGTAAATACATAGACCTGTAACATCTTTAATGATAACCAGAGCTGAAAAAAATGAATAGTAACAAACAATAAGATTAAGGGGAAAAAGATACCTCCTTAAAGTTGAAATCATCACTGCCACTGGTAATGAGCTATATCTGTGTTTCAAAAAAACCCAACACGAGAAATGGATTAGTAGATAGATGGGTGAATTGCCTGACATTTTTAGTATATAGACCTGTAACATCTTTAATGAAAACCAGAGCTAAAAAAATGAATAGTAACAAACAATAAGATTAAGGGGAAAAAGATACCTGCTTAAAGTTGAAATCATCACTACCACTGGTAATGAGCTAGATTTGTGTTTTAAAAAAACCCAACACGAGAAATGGATTAGTAGATAGATGGGTGAATTGCCTGACATTTTTAGTATATAGACCTGTAACATCTTTAGGAAAACCCATGGTTAACCAAAACATGAAATGTGTATAGGAGTGTCTTTTAGTGCTTCATGCCAAATTTAATCAGATTTTGAAATGAGTATTTAAACTTATTCAAGTTTTTATAAAACTGGATCGCTTAGAAATGCAAACTAAACAACCTGTCTTCTTAGCATCCAAGAAAAAATACAGTGCCTTCTTCAGATAAATCATAGAAGTTATTTTTGTATAGGATTCACATCTTGAGATATTGTAAAATGTTTTGGGGAAAATGGATCAGTATCAAAATATGTTGTATAGGATTCACATCTTGAGATTCTCTCTTCAGGACTGCTTCTTGGAGTGGTTGAATTAAAATATGTTTCTCTTTTTTTTCAAATTTTTAAGGTGGTGCATATGATCATAGCTCAATAAGGTTGTTTACATATCATATTAGTTACAAGAATGAACTTGAAATCTTTGATCCTTTAGTAGATTCATCTCATCCTATGTAAGGATATTCAGGCACAAGTATGAGGTTTGAAAGATACAATAAGGGTAAAGTGATCAAAATTGTTGTGTGTAACGGAAAGTTGTTTTTACTTTCTTCTAATTATCATTGTTGAGCTGATGAAATACTTGGTTGACCCTTGCAGTATGAGTATCAAAATATTAAATTCTGCTACCACCTTGTTTTGTTTTCCTTTCTTTGAAGATACAATGTTCAAGTGTATGTTTGAAGACAATTTTCTTGAAGCTCCCCCATTTCTATGCCTTGAATTGATTAATCATGATCTTCTTGAAGTACAATTGATAAAATGAAGTGTCTCAAATATTGAAAAAAATTTTAACTCAACATAAAGTTCTCTGATGCAAGGTTGGATCATCTTAAAAAGGTAACATTGTGTAAATTTTGTCAAGAGTGCCTTACTGGTACCTCATCTCAAACTCAGTCTTAGCATATATCATGAAGTTTCTTTTTGAACTTATCAAACAAGACCCTATCATCATCAAGTACACACCAAACACTGTTTGTTTCTTTGGTCTGGGGATAAATTTGAAGGCTTCATCTCAATTGGCTGCATTGCAAACATGAAGGGAATTTCCTCTAGTGCAAAAGAGGTGAAAACTTCGAATTCCATTAAATTTTGGATAAGAAATCAATTATTTGGTAGTCTCAGGCTTTCTCTGTGCATAAAGAGATCCATCTAGTCACTCATCACTCCTGACGTGCATCAATGGAACGTCAATGGTCTTGACCGACACGCGTCATCGATTGCTTTATTGACGCGTCATCGTCACGCACCTATTGACGTGCGTCACTGGATCTTTTTGACGCACGTCACGCTCTTCGACGTGTGTTGCGACTCCTATTGACACATGTCACTGGATTCTATTGACGCGCGTCACTGGCTCCTATTGACGTGCGTCGCTGACTCCTATTGTCGCGCGTCACTGGATCTTATTGACGCGCGTCGCTTGCTCTTATTGACGCGCGTCGCTGGATCCTACTGACGCGCGTCAGCTAGGACTATTGTCGCGCGTCAGCTAAGACCTTTGACGCACATCAATTGAAGCCATTGACGCCCGATTTAGCCTATAAATACCCTTCAACTGGTCATTTTCTCGTTTTCACCTTCCAGCTCTTGAATTTTTGTAGGTCTCAATGCTTCCCAACTGCAAGTTCAGTAACAAAAATCAAGAGAATCCAATTCAATCGATTTCCAAGATCAACTACAGGAATCCCTTATGCCCTCACATCCATACTATTTTAAAGATGTCTTCAGAATATAAAGATTTAATGGATGCGTGTGAATTTACAGGGCTCGTTAATATGCCCCATTTCGAAACAGATCCGGATATTTTGAATTACCTTCTGTCATCCTACAATTCAGAGGACGGAATTTTTTATGTGACTCTGAACGATGGCCGAATTTTCCAATTCAGTATCGAAGCAAATGACATCCATCGGTTTACGGGCCTTCCGTTCAAAAATTTACCAATTGTTACAACCAAGGCAACACTCGTGGAAGAAAAGAATTTTCTCGAATCAACGTTCGGTTTCCATGTTGATTGTAAGTATAATTCGTTTTAATTCATATTTGTTATTCTGTTTTTTATTCTGATACAATTTGCTGTTATAAATTTATAGTAATTTTCACTGTTTCGCATTTGCAGCCCATGTCAATAAATAAAGGCGTGGTGTCTAAGATGTAGCATTTCTGAGTACATGTAATTTTTGCAATGCTAGGGTCTAAGATGAGTGCAGTGGAAAAGTTTAAACAAAAAAAGATCTTAAGAAAACTGATGGAACTAAGAAGGGGAAATTAATTGATGTTCCCAAACTTGATGATGCAAATCAAGCAGGGGGGAAGAATTCTGATCAATGTACTTTAATATTAACGGAGGGTGACTCAGCCAAGGCTCTTGCTGTAAGTGTTTGTGCCTTGAATCAGGGAAATGTGAATACTAAATTTAGTAGTATTGTGACATGTTTCGACATCACTTTCCAATTTATTTTTTTGTTATTTTAGTTATCTTTATCCTATCAGGTGGAAGGAATATCTATTGTTTGTCAATATTATTATGGCGTGTTTCCTCTCAGACGTAAGCTGCTCAATGTCAGGGAAGCTACCACTCACCAACAAATGGAGAATAAAGAGATAGTAAATATAAAAAAAATCCTTGGTCTACAGGAAGATAAAATATATGACAACATTAAATCTTTAAGATATGGCCATCTGATGATAATGACAGACCAGGTACATGATCTTTGTCTAGCGCTGTTTAGTTTCTGCTTAATTCTGACACATCCTTTCTAGTGAGATCCTTTTTGACTTGTCCTTTGTCTCTTAAAGGACCATGATGGTTCCCACATCAAAGGATTGCTGATCAATTTCATACACCATACACTGGCCATCACTGCTTAAAATTCCTTCATTTGTTGTGGAATTTATCACTCCTATTGTCAGGGTAAATGTTCCCCCTGTATATTTGGTTGAGTGTATTGAGACTCTTTATATTTGTTTTTAAGCCTCTAGATGTTATGTATCTCCATGTCTAATTTTGGCACATGTTGATGTAGGCAACTCACAAAAATGGAAATGTGTTATCTTTTTACACAATTCCTGAGTATGAAGCTTGGAGAGAATCATTGAGTGGATCGATAACTAGTTGGACCATATAGTACTACAAAGTAATGCTAGTTTGTTTTCTCTTTATATGTTTTCAAGTTCTGGTTTTGTTCACTTGTTGATTAGGTATCACTTGTTGCTTGGACCATACAGGGTTTTGGCACAAGTACTTCTAAAGAGGGCAAGGAGTATTTCATAGATCTGGACAAGCACAAAAAATATTTTGTGTGGGTTGATGAGAAAGATGGAGATGCTTCCTCATATCAATCAGCTTATAGAATGGGACAGAAGGGCTAAGGTTCTTATCAATGAGATTATTAGTCGTTATGAAAATTATTGGCAACAGGATAGTTTATATGCTATAACTGATCCAAATTTGTCTTTGTCGCATGGAGATTTCTGTTGTTGGGGAAAGAGGTACAAATGACAGTGGAAGAAGCCGTTGGGGAAGAGTGCAGATGAGTAGAATTGGATAAAGAAAGAGAGGGTTTTGAAAACTAGAAACTTTTATTATTGAGGAAACTTTAAATATTGAATTTGAAAACTTCTACTATTGAGTATGTACTATGGTATTTGAATTTAATTATAGGGATTTATATACAATCTTTAATTTTAATTGCATTAGATGGTGATTATCATGAATTATATGTATGTTTCTTGTATACTTGCATTGTCATGAATTGTATGTGGACGTAGATGATGAATGATGATAATTGATAATTAATGATAGATGATGATGAAAGACGATGATCAATTTAATGTGGACGTAGATTTATCATCAAGCACAGTAATTCTTCTTCTCTAGACTTTTGAACTTGTTTTAAGATAATTATTCTCTATACTTGTAACGATATGATCATAATGTCATTAGAATGGATATAGATGACATTAGAACGAATAAATTGTAATGATATGATTATGAATTTTTTAAAAATGAAATTGTTTTAATAAATTTAAAATTAGATAAATAATTGTGTTAATAATAATTGTAGTGTCAGGACTCAGGATATGATAATGATATGGTGATGATATGATATATATGGATGATGAGGAATTTTATGTGGACTTATATTTAAAATCGTATAATGTATTGTTTATCCCGAATTTTATGAGGAATTTTATGTGGACTTATATTTAAAAATAAATTAAATATAATTATGAGAAATCAAGAAAGAATCATCACTGGTAAGAAATTAAACATAATTGTAAATATGCTAGGGTTTAGCTTACCTCTTGCGTATTAGATTGCTGTGAAATCATCAAGGGTAACATGCTAGATCTTTGTTTTACATGACATTGTAGATAGAGGGGTGAGTTGCCTGACATTGTCAGTCCTGAGAAGTGCCAACAACATCTTTAAATATATAGACCAACAATATCTTTAAATAAATGTAAATATATAGAATTAGACCTGTAACGTCTTTAATGATAACAAGAGCTGAAAAAATGTAAAGTAACAAACAATAAGATTATGTTGAAGAAGATACCTATTTAAAATTGAAATCATCACCGGTAATGTGCTAGATCTTTGTCTTAAAAAAATTCAACACAAAAAATGGATTAGTAGATAGATGGGTGAGTTGCCTGACATTGTCAGTCCCGAGAGAAATGTGACTTCCTCCTCAGACGGATGTCAACCCATGTTTTCAAAAAATAAAAAGATTGTATTTAACTAAATGTAAATACATACACCTGTAACATCTTTAATGATAACCAGAGCTGAAAAAAATGAATAGTAACAAACAATAAGATTAAGGGGAAAAAGATACCTCCTTAAAGTTGAAATCATCATTGCCACTGGTAATGAGCTAGATCTGTGTTTTAAAAAACCCAACACGAGAAATGTATTAGTAGATAGATGGGTGAATTGCCTGACATTTTTAGTATATAGACCTGTAACATCTTTAATGATAAAGATAAAAGATAGATAAAGAAGATACCTATTTAAAGTTGAAACAATCCATTATCAATAGCTTCATCAAACTCGATGTTGTCTTCTGTAGAATGTGACGAAGAGCCAATTACACTCTCAAGGTTGGGAATATTTGTACTTGTAGCTGTATTATTCACACCTCTTCTTTCGCAAAGGGAATTCCAGTGTGCAATTGCTCTGTCGAACGGAAAGGTTTCGATGGAGTATTGAGAAACATAACACCTCATGCAACTTTCTAGATTTTTATCCAACCCGTTTCTCAGTTTTGATTTTATAAATGACAATGCACTGAAAACCCTTTCATCCTCCATAGACCCCAAAATCATTGTTTGGCATAACTCATATAATCTGAAATATTCACTGATATCTTCTTGTAAGATAGAACTTTGATAGATTCCTCGCCACAGCCTTGTAATAGCACCACTTTCAGAAGGTTGATCTAAATTCTTATATTGGTTCCTCATTGTTGTTGCAAAATTTGTTGACTGAAACTTTAATAAATCAGCATTCAGTATACCTTTGATTTCCATACCCTTGAGCTCTGACGTCTTTGTAAATTGTTCCATTATTGTACCCATTGATTTATGGAAATGCTTTCTGACAAAGTCTGCACGGCCACCTTCAGTATTCCAAAAATTAGGATTCATCACACCCATGGCTTCCAGAATTTTATCTTTACAGAAACATTCCCTAATTTCTGATGACAAGGTTTCTGAAAATTTTTTAAGCTTTATTCTTGTTTCAACTATAACAGACTCAAACAAATTACGTGTCACGGGAACATCTTCTCGTTCCGATCCTGTAATATCTTGACGTTTTTGCAAAATGTGCATTGGTATTTCCCTCCCATTAACAGTGATGCATAGGTGATCGTGGATATTAAATCTCAAAAAGGTGTTAGGATTTTTAAGATCTAATAAATCTTTCCAATTTTCAAAAACAGGTGCATCAAAACTATCCTGGGAACAGTACAATATATCAAGACTTTGACATACCATTTTCCTCATCCGTATAAAATCCACAATATAGATTAATCTGCCCTGTGCATGCTTCATCAATGTATTGATCTCCTTTAACATTGGAAGAATACCAACCAATGTAAGCAATGTCTCCAAATCAATTAAACGGAACAACAAGTCCCTTGCCCTATCAACTTCATGACGGTATTTGTGCATGAAACCAACCAATGAAGGATACTCCTCACAAACTCTGCATGCAGGTTCATACAAAGAGATCCATCTAGTCTCCACATCCTTCAGAAGTTTTTTGCCATCTATAATTCCAATTGCAAATTTTTTGAACTCGAGAAAACGCTTTGGGCTGCTTGACATATAGGCATGAAGTTCTCTTATAAGGTCTTCTAATTTAGCAACATTTTCGTGGTTTCTTACCATTTTATACGCTAAATTCATTCTGTGAGCCATACAGTGAATTGGTAGCATATATGGGGCCACTGTTGTTTGTAATCTAACACAGAGCCCTATTCGGTGACCTTGCATGATAGATGCACCATCTGCTCCAACGCATACTAACTTCGTAGCAATTTCATAATCAGTCATACCAGCAACATCTTTCAAATGAGAAACAACTATTTTATATAGGTTTTCGGCATTGCAGTTTTCAACCATTTTCATAACACCCAACAGATGAGGTGTCCTTATATGATTTTCTAAAGTATAGATGTGGATACATACCCATGCGGTGTTGTCAACTGCTTTGTCACTTCATCAATTGAAAGAGAGATAAAGTTTGCTTTTTTTACATTCTCTTTCAAATCTTCCTTCTCTATCATCGAGAGGCATTTTGCCATTTCCCATCCACTACTTTCAGACCAATGAGACTAAGGTACATTCAGCATTCCATTAAATTGATACAAAACTTTGAAATCGAGGAAATCCGAAATCACTCTTCCTTTTTTAGTATTTGAAAAAGAGTAGAGAATTGTATGAATTTTGCATGTAGATTTGTTTCTTTCATCTTACCAATATGCGATGTGATCGTTCCTCCCTTTTCCAACAGATGTCTATGTTTTTTCTGCTCTGCCTCATATTCCACTGCGTATCTAACATGCATGCATTATTTTTCAGTTTTCCACCTATGTGTTTTGATTTTCTGGCCATCCGCCCCCATTATAGTTAAATATTGTTTTCCACAATGTTTTTCTATAGTGTCCAGCTTCAGTTGCATTTTTTGTTGCTTTCCCAATTTCCACGTACATATTTTACATGTACATTCAGATGGGATTTCTTCAGAATTAGATGATTGTACAGGTTCAATAAACGGAAATTTAGCTGCCCAATCAAACTTGTATGTCCTACCAATGGTCCACATATTCTTGTTCGTTTTCAATGCTTTACTTTTTTTAGTAGAATTTTGAGCAATATCACAATCACCTGGTTTCCTCTTTCTTGGACCGGAGTTTGATTTTGATTTCTGTCTTCCATTTTGCTGAGTGTTTGTATCTATGATATCTAGCTGCACTTCTGGTTGCACCCCAACAGGAACAATATCTTCAAGATCTGGCATATTATCGTAGGTTTCATTTGTTTGACTTTGATACTGTGTAGAATGCATGTCCACCTCAATAATACCTTCCACACAGTCAGTATTCTGATTCTTTGTGGTGGCATCTATATGATTGGTATTTACAATATCTGTATCCGCAGAGTTTCCAAAATACTTGAAGAGTGATTTCTGAGATTTCTTACTTACTTTTAGGTTATTTGTATTCTTTGAGCTGGCACCTTCCATTATTCTGAAAAGAGTCCTGCGTCAGCAAAAAACCGAGTAGCAACTCTGTCTAGTGTCTGAGGTCTTGTCGCGCGTCCTCTGTCTGAGGTCTTTGTCACGTGTCAACTCTGCACTTGTTGTGCGTCAACAACCCATTTCTGTCGTGCGTCCATGCTCAATATACTTGCATCGTGCATCAATCACGCCCTTGTTGCACGTCAACACTTCCTCTGTCGCGTCAACACTTTGCCCAAGTCGCGCGTCAACACTTCCTCTGTCATCGCTGCGTCGATGCATTGTTGTCACGTGTCAACAATGCCCTTATCGCGCGTCAACACTGCATTTGTCGCGCATCAACAATCACAGGCTAACAATAATCTGAATCTCTGGTGCTTAAGGGTATGCGAGTTCAAATTTCACAGTATTGGTAATTTGTTAAGCTACTTGAGGTATACTACCCGAGCGAATCAGCTAGGTTTTTATAGGAGATGTTTTCAAATGAAGGCGAAGCCGACCCCCCAGAAAAAATATACTATATATTTTAGGCGAACAGGGCACCGACCCACTCCGAATAATTCACCTTTTCAAATTTTCATAAAATGAAATTTTCGCCATATTACGAATATTCGCCACTAAAATTATCCTGAATGCAGGACTAAGATGTAAAAATCCTATCTTATGAAAATATGATATTTGAATGGCCTCGTAAGAGGCTTCTAAGGTGAGCAAGGCATATTTCAAAGTGGCGAGTCAAAAGGTTTTAGTGTGGATGATGGTATTTATTGAACATAAGCTCATTAAGTAGGAGAAGAAGCACCAACATGTTTAGTTGTTTTGACCACCAAATGATTTGTAGCTAAAGTCATTGAGTCATGAGAGGTTTAATTGAAATGAGTTGAGTACAACAACACCAAGATCGGGAAGGAAATGAGCATACTTCCGAATCACTTCAAACTTGATGATATAAGGAAAAGATACTCTTTCCAAAGTAAACACACCCAAGGTTGAGGGCCCCACTCCTTGTAATATGTATGTATGTATGTAAATAATTTTCTCTATAATTTTTGAATCTCTTCCGATATTGCATTTTTTTGGAAATATAATGTAGTGTAATTTTTAAATTTCTTAAACTTTTCTTAAGGCCTATACTGACCCAATTTTTGTATGTTTTTGTATTTACAATATTTTTCTTACGAATTTAATATAGGAAAAATTATTTTACTATAGATTTTTTTAACATATGTTCTTGCAAGACTTCCCGCATAATTTATTAGAACCTAACCTAGTTTGATACCATGTCGAATTTTGTAGGGATCCAAGATTCTATGTTTCTTAAGAATTATGACATGGTATGATGTAAAATTTCATAATTGTAGAAATTTCAATAATTTAAATAAACAATTATGAGAATATAAAAAAATTAAATAACACATAACATAAAATTAATGTTTGGGAAAACATTTCGATTAAAAATCCACACACAAAAACACCATCCACTTTTATTAATATTGAGGAAAAGAACCTTGTTATAGAGCATCTTCTTCTCATTTCTCCAAAGACAAATAATTTTATAAAAATGATTGATCACAAAAACGTATATGACTCCACTTTGGAAAATTTATGTATAAAGGATGTGCGCGGTTATAATGTGAATGGTTATATGGATTCACATCTCAATAAAATAATTATTTTTAAATTTTTATAAACATACAAACCTTAGTTTTAGATAAGTTTATATTAAAATATAAACTCATGTAATTTATGTGTGGAGTAATATTTTTTATAAGGGTAAAACCTAAATGTAAACCCACAAACATTATATGCTCCAATAGTAACCAAATTATGTCATAACGATGTGTATCTAATAACAATAACTCAAGAAACTCAAGCAATATGTCAAGGATATTTTGATCATATCAAAAGATGTAACAAGTAATGTGTCACAAGATATTCATTAAGTCCTAAGGGTATGACAAGTAATGTATCAAAGGAAACAAGAGGGATGGTAAAAATAATGTGAATGAGCATAAAGCAAACAAGAAATGGAAATCACACATAAGCATCCATAGTATATGAGAAAAAAATCATCAAGCATAAAAGTGGACATAATAAACACATCATAGATCACACAAGTATACAAAGAAAAAATGACATATAACATACAATCACTACACAAATAAATCATATAGCATATATGTGCATGAATAAATCAAAGTATAAAATGTATCAACTCAATCAAGAGTCTGAAGAAATCAAAGCATATAATATCATATACTAACTCCACAAGAGCACATAGTAGTCAATTCATCCATTTTCATACAATAATTAAATCATGCAATCACACCAATTGCACAAAGAAGTTAAATCAATCAATGTAAAAAAATCAAAACACATAATCATAAAATTGTATGGAGCAGTCAAAGCAATCAATGCCCGAAATATATATACGATGTGATAAGCAAGTTCATAGACTAGTAAAGCAATAAATGATGCAAGAAACAATGTTGTGTACAAAAATAGGAGCATATGGCCACTAGCGGTGAGCTAATATATATTGTAAATGATAAATTAAAGTAAGCATGGATCATAGTCAAGTTAATGTACTTGAAGTAATATGATCATTAGATAAAGTATGATAGAATATGTGTCATCGTAGTACAAGAATGTAACATGTGCAATATTAGTGTAGTAGTCACAATGGAATAAAGTAGAAATATGTGATCATGATAAAATATGGTGTGTATATGCCCCCATGTGGTAGGAATCCCTCATGATAGAAGGACATAAGAATCCACAAATTAATAAATATGTGACCAAAGTAGGCTCAATGCATAATATTCACCTCGGTGTAGATATTCCCCAAGGTGCTAGGTTATAGGAGTCATAATGTGTATAATGTCCATGGGGTTTAACTAATTAATTTGTTCTACAAATCATAAGTGATAATGTGGTGTAGAATGCTAAATGGATGATCATAAAGCTCAAATATATGCAATGATTGAGCATGTCACATGTAGGTCCTAATTTTGTATTTTCATAGTTTTATAATGTTTTTATATTTTTAGAATAGAATACTAAAATGTAAATGTTAGGTTAAAGAAACTTTAATGGATTTGGGGTATATGCTACAAATGGTGAAAAATGCAAGGTGGGATCTTAGGTAAGTCTTGTTCCCTCAATAACCACATTGGACCCATGAAATGTATTGCATCATCATGTAATGACCTAGTTTATAACTAGGAAAGAAAACATCAAACAATTCATAATAATGCTAAAGTGTGTGTGTAAGGTGTTGTAGTTGTAATAAGCTAACCAATGATAATGTATATGTGATATCCTATTCCATTTCATGGTAATTTTGAAGTAGTTTCTAGTGATGATTAATTATCTTGTAAATATAGGATAGAATCATACACCACATGATACCGATTACCATAATTCTTAATGATGTAATGTGAATCTATTTTCGGTCACTAGTATTCACAAGAAACCATAGGCTATCAAAATGAATGGGAATTTGTTAGTGTCCCAAAAATTCATAGTTGCAAAATGCTTCATGCTATTAAACTATTGTGTGTCATGCATGAATAGATAACACAAAATGTATGCAAGGAGTATTATAATTCATAACATGAATGTGTCAATTTTATATCATAATGATTGAATATGTTTATAAATATGATCAAGACTCAATGTAGTATGTTGAAAATGTTGTGCTTGTTATTTTTGGTATAAATAGAAATAATTAAGATAATAATAATTCATATTATTACTCCTTCACAAGATTACATTCGTATAGTTTGATGAGCTCCTAAATCTTAGGAGTCATAGCTAATCAAATTCAACAAGACAATCCTAAAAATCAATCAAGTTACCTCCAAGAGTTATCTCACCTACAATATTACACACGAACTAACATAATATATTCTCACATATTCATAATACATATGATTACTAACCATAATATTGCAAAACTTCCCCATTTAGTAAAAATATGGGAAGAAACACCCTACTTGTAACTAAGTAGCATGCCACTTTGCAGCTTGCATATGGTCTTGACCTTCCTATGTGTTGCATCAATGCATACACTTCACTGTGGGAACACATCAATGATGAAAGGTAACCTGATCAAACACTTTATGGGAACATCAATCTGACTAATCAAAAGTGTTGGAACACATATAACACTTACTTTGTTAAGAACATATCCGTCTTGAATACCCATGGTCCTAATCTTGGCATTATAATTAGATCGGGGAAAACAATGAACTTAATAATTGAATAAGTATGTTCTTCTATTCTTATTTAAATCATAAAACAAATTAAAAATGAAATTGTAGTAGAATGTGGCCATATCATTAGTGGTTTTCAAGAGGTCATTATTCAAACTCCTACCTCCATTACCTCTAACCTCCATCTAGATGTTGCTTACTCAATAATATGAAGTTCAAATTTGTATCCCCTTTTATTGCATCAACTTCCCTACTAATTTTATATTTATCTTTAAAATTATAGAATGGGTATCTTATGGTAGTAGCCCCCATGGGGTCAAGAGGTGGAACCCTTTGCAAGGTTCTAGGGTAGATCCATTAATACACTCCTCATCACACTATATGATATGGTTGAGTAGTAGAGTCCCCAAAGAGAACTATGTTTTCCTTCTTTACAATCTTCAAAAACTTCATTAAAAATGTAATATTATTTATTTATTGATGTAGTAACAAGGTCAATCAAACTCAATTCACTGTGTTAGAAATGATGCAAAAACAAATTTTGCTTTATTAGTCCTCGATAAATTACTTGCTCTTATACACAAAGCTCTAGGATTGTGTAATTTCTTGACCATTTACCTCATTACCATAAAACATCCATTCTCAAAAGGTTCATATACATTCACCTATGCGATTTCATCCTTTGAAATGGATAAGAACACCTAAAATAACTTAAGGACCTACATTTTAGTCAATCATTTTTATAGGCTTCTCAAGCTCTTTCACTTAGCTATCTCATGATTATAAAATTCTATGGGATCCATAGCAAGGTGAAGACTAGTTCTAGATCCTTTTTATCTCCTTATAGTGTACATAAAAATTTAAAGTTCCAAAACTTTGAATATAGCCTTTAAATTTTCAATTCTTCTTTCCTAGTCCATTCTCTACTACCAACCCCGTCCAAGCATGTTTTCAACCCCAAATTTTGTGTCCAGACCTCATCTTACAAGAAAAACAAATTTTCAATCACCCATTTAAATGACCAACACCTGTACAACTTTACTAGGTAGGTTCCTTTATAATATTTCCCTTGAAATCAACCTTTACTCTACCCAACTAAGCCTTTTAGGACCGTGTGTCTCCAACACTAGAGGATTCTCTTGAATATTCTTGTTTCCCTAACTTACTAATGCATCTAACCTTCTTAAACAATACCTTGTCTCCATTAATATGGTGATTATAATATTGCATAGATTAAATCTTATTTTATCTCCATTTGCTTTTTTACTACTTTGTTAACACAATTTTCCATAGACTCGTCTCTCGAAATTCTAAAACTTGGTGGTTAATTATAAACCAAAGTCTCAATATCTAGTTAATAAAATATCATTATATCTTATTCCTCCAATTCTCTTACCTTAACGAGTCCATGTAAATCTTTAACAATGAGTTCCATCAAACTCGGGCTTCTTTACCTCTCATGTGGGTATGTAGTGCCTTTATGTCATAAATAACTTGATGAGGGAATATTTTTAGGGATCAAAATCATGATATTATCCCTTGAATTACTTCCAAGATGCTAACTTTAGTTCACCATAACATAAGAAACTCATTCACTATTAAAATTCTCATTCAAATCGATCTTTCCCCTCTTCTCCCTATTTGCCACGGTTTTCTCTAGGACATCACACGAAATTCTCCTCGCTATGGCCACCATTTAATCCCAAATATTTTCTAGGAGGGGAATAATTTTGGTCAGTCCTCACGTTTCAAATTTCATGAATTTTAACCGAGTGAAACATAAGTTAGAGTAAATTCTCCATATAAAACCCTAATAGTCCTATGTGCAAACCATGGGTGAAAAATAATGAATTTTGTGAGTTTAAAAGTGTTTCAAATCCTCAAATCTCCTCCACGTTTTTGTGTCACCATGCTACACATTTCACCTTCACATTCTTAATCTTGATAAAGCTTCTAGAGATCTCAACCATAAACTATCACCATCAATGATACAATATAAAAGGAGATAAAAATAGAATTTAATCAAACTCGGGATGTTAAGTTCTAGTTAACACATAACTCCATAAGGTTCTTCCCAAATATTGTTACCAACACAAAGAATGATATTTCTTACCAACTATATCCTCCCCTCTAAGCATGCACACCTTATTTAACACAAAAATGCACAAAACCAAAGAAATTTCATCACCCAAACTGTGTATACACATATTTCTTTCCTCTAAACTTTCTTGAAACTCTCTTCAATTGTATGATCATTCAAATGATGATTAAGGCAGTTACAAATAAGGCTTAAATATGCCTTTATAAGTTTCGTAAATCTGAATTCTTACTCCGCAGCTCTTGACATACATAATTTTGTCTTTTTAATACATCATTAGAAGAGTTAGTCTAGTCTAGACTTTAAGAGTTAAGCACTAGTCCACAACATGACCTAAGTATGACTCCTAGAGCCCAAGAAGACTTCACATAACCTTATGACATAAGTCATTGCTCCAAGATCTGATCAACACAACAAGTACAAGCCAAAATTGCTCACAATAATTCAAATTTACATTTGGAGGGAAATAACATAATTTGAATCTGTGATGGACTTAACACATTCTATCACCACTAAATGACTCCTAATGACCTATATCACCTATCCAAATGCTAGGAAGCAAAAATTTGATGATAACCACCTTAAATGCAAATTAGGAGTGATGCTCCTACATCATTTTCACCCCCATAAATTAGATTGACATAGGATGTTAGTTTCCATTGAAAATACATATGTTGTAGGAGAAACATGGAGGCATTTCACGGATGTTTTATGGATCTTCAATAATCAGATTACAAAGAAATCATATGCTACAATACTTATAGCTTTTGAAAAAAATTATACAAACAGAAATGGTTACATCAGTCAACCATCCAATAACCAAATACATATAAGTAAATATAAAACAAACATATGGTTTCAACCATTAAATAATATTACCACCTATTTACCTAAGTAATAATTAATTACCTAAAGTAAATGGAAAATCACTTATTATAATGCATAATTATTCCAAACTAAGGTTTTACTTAACATTCCCCCTTAATTTTGCATTGTCTCGAGAGAAGAGGAGAGGAAGACTCTGAACATCTCAAATTTGTGACATGCAAGTGACTTCGTGAAGATATTTTTTTGTTGTTCAAATGTTAGGAAAAAATAGAGCTAAATATTGTGTCGTAAAACATGCTCACGGATGAAATGTACTTGTACCTCAATGTGCTTTGTCCTCTCATGAAACATTGGATTGCAAACAAGTTTTAGAACACCTTTGTTAACATACAAGGTGGTAGATTTCTCCTGTGGTAGTCCAAGTCCCTCAAGTATGTGACGTAACCATATCGATTTGCGACAACTTCACGTGCAACATGATATTCGATTATATGGAAGACTAAGAAACAAAATTTTATTTCTTACTTCCCCACGATATTAGAATAGATCCCAAAAAGAATAAAATCTAGAAGTGTATTTCTTATCATCAATGTTACCTGCATGATTTGAGTCTAAATATCCTATCAAGAAGAACTGATCATTCTTCTTGTGCTCTAGGAAAAAATCCATAGTACCCTTGAGATATATAAATATTCAGCTTGTTTATTTCTAATGAAAAACTCTAGGTTCTTGCATGAACTATGAAAGATAACTGAATGCAAATTTGATATGTGGCCTAGTATAGGTTAGGTAAATGAGACTCCTAATAAATTTTTGATAAAGATTTGTAATGGGTATATAGTCCATTATTCGAAATTTCTCGAGCATGGTCTTGGAATATTTCAACTGAGAAATAACGATATGGTTCTCCTTCAACCATACTTTCAAACTAAAACAAAAGTGCATCATCCCAAGATCGACATGTCAAATGATCAATTAATATATTTCTTTGTTGCATCGATCATCTTCACCGTCTTTGCCATTTATGACTAGATCATCGACATAGACAACAAGTATGAAAATCTCCCCTCCTTTCTTATTAAGGTATAAATTGGGGTAATAAGGATTCCTATGGATTCCATGTTGAATGAGATATTAATCTATTTTGATATACCATTCTTGAGGATACTATTTAAGACCATAAAGTGATTTGACTAGTCTACATACCTTTTCTTCTTTTCCAGGTGTGAAAAACCCTTCTGGTTGAGTTATGTAGAATTTTTCCTGTAAGTATTCATTAAGAAAGACACTTTTCACGTCCATCTGGTTAAATTTCCATCCAAATGTGCACCTAGAGAAAAGATCATCCTGATCATTTTGATCTTAACTATGGGAGAAAATGTATCCTTGTAGTATATGCCTTCCTTATGAGCATTCCCATTTACTACTAGTCTTGCTTTGTACTTATCAATGATCCCATATTCTTTGTACTTTGTTTTGAAAATAAATCTACATTAAATGGGATTCTTCCCTAGTTGAAGTTGGACAAGCCACCAGGTGTTAATCTTCATCACCGATTAATACTTGACATATATGGCATCTTTCCGAGCTTTAGATCGTAGATATTCTGAACTATAGATGGATAAAAAAATTTAACAAATCTACTCATTAAGGAAAAAATTACCTCTTCATGAACTTTTGCGAGTCATGGTCCAAGAGTGGATGTGTTTGAAGGACCATCCAATTTGGCATCTCAAATCATGTTAGTATACCATTTATTCATACATTGAACTATTCCCATGTGTTGTGGTCCTGAAAAATCATCGCATCATCCCCATCATCTCTGAAATCATTAGGTGGGAACATCAATTTTGTTTTTATAACAACGCTTCTTTAAACATCTGGTGAGTTTTTAGAAGGATCATCAACTTATTTTTTCTCAAAAAACTCAACATCCCTATTGGTGTATACTGTCCTAGTCTTAAGACCATCAGTATGTACCCAAGATTTTTTTCTTTGTATCCAATGAAGGTGTATTTTTCTACTTTTATATCCATCTTATTTATCTTCTTCTTGGGAATGTGCATGTTTTCTTTACACACAAATACTATGAGGTTTATATTGGATGGTTTCCATTCTGACCATGAATCATGTGGTTTTACTCCATCAATAGAAATATTTGGCACTTTGTTCAATAGATATAGTGCGATATCCACTTCTTTGGCCCAGAATTTCTTTGTCAATCCTAAATCATCGATAATTCATTACACCATCTCAATGATAATATGATTCCTTATCTCAACAACACCATTTTACTATAGTTTATGTGGAGGATGTATCTATCGACAACTATCATGAGCTTCAAAAAGGCTTTGAACTCATTGCTAGTGAATTCCCCCTTGATCTGAGTGGAGAGATGATTTTATGACCAGTCTCATATTCAAAACCAATTTAAATTTTTTTGAATTTCTTGAAATCTTCATCCTTAGTATAAAGACAATAAATCAACATTTTTCTATAATAATCATCAACAAAAAGCATGAAATACTAAAAACCGAATGACTATCTTGTATCAATATGTAAATATTGTTTTGCACCAAATCAAGCTTACTTGGAGCTAGATATGTAATCTTCTGGAATGAGTCTCTATTTTTTTTTCATGTGAGGTAATTGGGACAATTATTTGTATCCTTCTTGAGAGATGGGAAACCTCTCACCATGTCATATCGACAAAGTGTGTTGAGATATCTAAAACTGATGTGACCAAGTCTCGATGCCACAATTATGTGGAGGAGGTATATTTTCCACAAGTTCCTAATTAGATCTCTAGATACAATCAAGTTAGAACATCTATCCCACATTTAAAGCTCTTACAATATTTTTTAGCTTCTAGATTTAACTCAAATAAAATAAAATTTCTTACTAGCTTTGCAATTAAAATCAATATTCATATTATGATCTAGAAGTTAACTGATTGATGGAAAATTATTTGTTAAACTAGAGACATACAATATATCATATAACCTAAAATTATGTGTACCAAGAGGTAAATAAATGTTCCCAATACCTTAGACACTATAGGATGAGTCATCACCCAACAAGACATGATTTAGGTGTGTTTCTCATTGTCAGGACTCAATCCTTACATCAAGTCATATGTTGAGTATCACCTGAATCAACATACCAAATAACACTAATAGACGTGGTTTATTTGATGGAATGGGAAGTGTACAATAATTCCTCATCATAAATTGGTCCTCTTGTTCAATAACATTATCTTATTGATGGGGTTTATTTCTCCAGTTCCCCTTCTTTTGACCTTGATTGTAGTTGGATTTTCCTTGTTGATATTGTTGATTGTTGGGTATCAAATTACTTGATGTACCCTTCTTATATATGTTGTACTAAAAATATTTCAAATCATGTCCTCTTTTGCAAATAGGAAACTTTTTCTTTTACGTGTTCCCTTGTTGATGTAGATTTTAGGACTTATTAGAAGATTGACATTTTTTCTTCCCTTTAACGAAAAGAAAGTACCTACTCTTATTCTTCATGTTTGTTGTACATAGATTATTTTTATTGTAACAAGTTCACAATTTTTCAAAATTTATGGTTTGATGAATGATTTTCGTCACAAAGATCCTATATGAGGGAGGAATTTCTCTTAAAACAATAGGAACAAGAGCATCATCTAAGATATCCTCTTCGAGGGCTAGAAGTGAAGCCCTTAACATTGAACCTCTTCTTGAGAAAGACTCAAATTTCTCAATATTTGCAGGTGCGTTGTCATTGATGTGAAAGTGTGATGTATTTCATTGATGTCAAAAGGAGTAAGAAACATGAAGGTTGATCGGTAGTGTCTTATTGGTAGTGTCTTATTGATAATGTTTTATTATTGAGTTGTTTGATGAGGTGGCATGGTGTCTTAAGGTGTCTTGAGATGGTATAGTGGATTATAGAGTTATTTCACCGATCAAGGATCATATGTGGATGTTTTTGAGGTGTCATGAAGTGTGAAAGAGTGGCAAAGTCATGAGGTGATGATGTAAGCATGGTTAAGATGATTGGTTTGGAGGCCTAATTTGTATAATGAGGTGTGTCATGATGGATTATAGGTATGTATGAGTTGGTTGAGCTTGGTGAGAATATGGGAATCATGAGGATGAAGTGTTAGGACACTCACAAGTGTCTTATTGTGTTTGTTCATGGTTTGGACATGGTTTTTAGATCTGCACTACACCTATTTTCAATCCCTAGGTGACCTAATGAGGTGGACGGGTATGATTTCAGCATAGTGATGAATATGTGAGCATTTTAGATAGTAAGGTGGGTTGTTTTTTAGATGTGGACCAAGTTTCAGGACCTAGTTTAAAATGGTAAGCAATATATGTGATTTTTCCCTTACTAAATTCATAGCGGTGAGAAATTGAGGTTGATTTAGACTGTTTGATGCTCAGTGGCACGTGTAAACTATGCATGGTGATCCAAGATCTTCATAGTAGTTGGGTATGGGTACTAAAATGATGATACAAGAATTATTTCAAACTTTAAGGGGATGCAATTTATGAAAAATCATTAAGAAGGTAAACAACTTATAAACCCTCCTTAAACCCTAGTTTAAAAGTGATGGAGAAGATATTGAGCATTCATGCCCAAAATGGGTTGTTTGATCAAGTTTTATTATTGGAGGTTTTATAGGACTCCAACATCTTTCTCCAGTGTAATTTAGGTGTCATGGTTGTGTGTGGACCCCACAGTAAAATGTAAGTTTTGAAGTTTTGTTTTTTCCCAAGTTGTGCACCAAAAAAAATGAATAAATTGGTTTTTGAGGGATTATGAAATTAATTATACATGTATATGGTGGTTTTAGATCATGGTTGAGCACCGAGGAGGTCTATTATGGTATATCTTACAAGACTAGTTTTAGGGTTGTTTTGGATTATTTTTGGTGACTGGTTATAGAAGTGTTTTTGGGATTCTAAAGTACAAGTAATGGTATCTTGAGAATTTAGTGATGAACATGAGGTCATGATATTTCCATCCATGTGTCACACTTACATGGTTGAGGTGATTTGGTGTTGGTTTGGCTTTAATATTTGAAGACTAGTTTTGTAGGTCATAGACCTAGTGAGGTAAATTTGTCATAATCATGGTGTCATTGTATGAGATGATGGTTTAGAGTTGTAGAAGCTTGTTAGAGGATGATTTGAGGATTTTAAAACATTTATAAGTGTATTTTGAGGTTTGGTGATTTTCATATTATCTCAAGTGACTTGACTTTGGCGAGATGTCAATTTGGGTGTTTTAGGGCTTCTTGAGTCCTTATGGAGAGACAATGATTCTATATGCCGTTTCTGACCTAATTGGTCTTATGAATTATATTTTTAGGATATGTTTAAGTTTTTTTAAGTGTATTTTCCCCATTATTACCTACCTATATGAATTATATTCATAAGTCATGTATATAAACATGTTGTAATGGATTCTTTGAGTAGTTGAGAGGAATGAGAAATTTCAGCTAAAGGGATGATTGAATAGGTGAAGGAGGTATTTGTGACCATAAAGAGAGAGAAGAGATGGTTTTGTTATGTTATAGAGTGTGTGTTATTATTAGAGATATAGGAAATTTGACCTAATCAACTTGATGGAGAAATGTTTGAGTGAATTAAGGCTAGAGGGTAGATTTGGGAAAGATTGAAGGAAATAGATATTCATAGGTGTTATAATTAGTTGTGGTGCAACATTCTAGAGGTGATAAAAACATAAGGTGGCTTTATTTTCTTTTGATTCATCTATTGGGTTGGTTCCTCCTTATAGGGTTAGTGATCTACTAAATATAGGGGTTGGTGCTCCTTGTGGGGTTGGTGTCTCACTAAACCTAGGGGTTGGTGTTGTACTAAATTTGAATCATTACTCTAAAAATATTTGTTTCAGTGGGTTTTCTTCCTATAAGGGTTTCCCACTTTTATCTAGTTTTCATGTGTCTTGTGTTATTATTTACTCATCTATGGTTATGTTTTGAATGCATGGTTAATGGTTAAAAGGTTAAGTTGAAGGCAATGGTTGATGGATGTAAATGTTTAAGTAAATGAAAGATTTATTAAACACTAATGCACCCCCTCTTTTTGATTACACTTCTAAAAATTGGTATTATAGTAGGACCTCTGAAGTAAGCTTAACAAGCTTTAAGTGATCCTTGAAGCATAAAATGGGAAAATTGGAGAATGATCATGAGAAGTCATATGAGGTAGACTTACAAGTAAAATTGGTGTTTCAAAGAAGGAAGAGCTTCAATCTAGAATCCTTGGTCAAGGGATATGAAGAAAAAATCATTTGCATGAATGATGATCATGAAGAAATCATCAAAGAGTATGAAACTCAAGTTAAGTTAGTGACAACAACTCTAAAAGGAAAAGAAGATGAATGTGTCATGTATGAATTAGAAACAAGGTCCTTAAAGGCGAGTTGGATCGGGTTTAAGACCTTTGAGAGGTTTGAAAAGAGATTTGTGGCTCTGGATGATATTTTGAGCAACTAGAAGGTTGCAAATGACAAAACAGTCTTGGTTTCAATGGAGATGATAAGAAGTCTAAAATTCCAAGTCAATAAATAGGCCCTACCTCTAATGAAGATCAAAATGAAGGTTCCTATGCTAAGAAGGTCTATCCCAAGAGCAATGAAAGGTATAATCCTATCAGGAAGCCGAATTCTATGAGGTATGCAAGTTAATTTCATGGTTATTGTTATGTTTGCAATGAATTTGGTCATAGGGCAAGGGAATGTGGTAGGAGGTCCTTCAATGGAAAGTATCCATTGAGAAAAAAATTAACCATAGTCAAAATCAGTCAAGATGAATGAGGTATGCTATTTATTTTTATCCCAAATTTCCCCCTAGTAAATTTGGTCAAGACAACTCCCGCACATAAGGAAATTATGAAGGAAATGACTTAGACCCGCATAGCTCACATTCCAGGGACAACAAAAAGTTACAGGTGGGCTCGAAATGAAGGAGCAAAGTGTCATAGAGAGAGCCACGTGTGTAACGAATCACACAAAAACCTTGAGGCGTTAGTGAAATCTACACATGAGGATCATAACATCCCACCACGCTTCCATAGATCCCGACTCGGGCTGGGTTTGCACCCGCACTCCCATACGTACGAGCCCCACTTCACCAATGTTTAGGCACCCCATGGGCCCCAGCTACACAACGTAACCAAATTAGTGGGATTCAAACACGGGTGGTCATTCTCGATACCAAATGTAACGAACCGTTACACCAAAACCTCGAGGCGTTAGTGAAATCCGCACATGAGGATCATAACAATGTGTCCTAGTAGTGTTTCTCCAAAGATGAATCCATAAAGGGAGGCTAAAAAAATCCCCACATCTCCACGTGTCCTAGGTCAAAATGGGCCGTCAGGGGGAAATTTGGTTTTTTGCCCCTTGTTATTCCAAAAGGGGTAAAAGTTGCAAAATGGGCCACAACTCCACCCAAGGGAAAAAGTCAGCGTTTGAGCTCGAGACAAGCCAAAGCCCGCCCTCCTATACGAACCCGATACAAAATTCGAAGGGGAATATCTTTTGACTCAGGGCTCAAAATATTGTAAATCTGACACCATTGGAAAGATCTCAGCCTCACCTACACCACAGAGGTCTAAAACTTTAATTTTGAGGAGGTTAGTTGAAGGAAAATGGAGGAAATCTCTTCTGGACTTCAATACATGATCCATCTATCTCAACAACTAGATCATATTTGATCTGTTTCTGCCGTTTCCACTTCTTTCAAGGCGCCGAACCAAGGATCGATGTAGTAAAGACAGATTTGGGGGCAAATTTTATCAGAAGCATTAATAGCAGTGGTTGAGTTCTCGACCTAGCTTTTCCCACTTCTCTCTCTCTCTTTCTTCTTTCAGGTTGAATCTATAAATATAGGGGTAGGATTCATTGTAAAGGGTTTTGTTCATTCTTCTTCCCTGCCCCCCTCTCTCTTTTCTTCCCTAGGGTAAAAATGGAGTCTAAACCTCCTTTCACGGCTCTGTAATGGCATTCTCTTGCCTCTTGCCCACTAACGATGTACTGTGTGAACTTTTGGAGCAATAAATTATATTTTGTGATGCATCTGTCCATCCTTTGCTTATTTTATTGTCTCTCCTCGCCTCTCATCGTTGCAGGGTATATTGTGCATATTATGATGTTTGTTGCAGGTCTTGGGAGTTGTGTTTAATGGGTTTTGAAGTGGTGTTATGTGTGAAATTTATCTCTGGTCTATGGTGCATCTTGTCCACCCTCTCCTCTGCTCACCTCTCTCCACTTTAGGTAGCTGAGATTGTGACCAGCACTCCCCTTTTCTTAGTGTTATCACCTCGTTAGCGTAGGATTTCCCTCTTTATGCACTATCTCTCTCCCTGTCTCCTTGGCATTGTTAGGATAGGTATAGTTAGATGCCATTTTTACATTAGGATTAGTTTAGCATTAGGATCGGAAAAAGAAGCCGGATTTCTCCGAGGGCCATCTCAAGTACGTAAGTCCTATAGCTTGAGAGATGGTCCAATGTTATGCAAATAGCACCAAATGAGTCTACTTTAAAAAAGAGGATTTTTAGAGCTCATTTGGGGGTGCTGTGATTTCACATTAACAGTTTTGGCATGCCTAGTGGGACAGGTCTAAATCACCTTACCACTTCACTTCATCAGGTTTGATGTGCTCTTGGTGAAGATTTCAGCATTTGGAGGCACTTTCAAGCACATATGGCAACTCCATTTGGTCAAAACCCCTTCTCTGAGTTACAGACCTTTTCCATCCATTTCCACTCATTTTCATCTATTTTCCTCTTCCATCTCTTCCATTTTCTCCCATTCCATGAGGTTGTACAATTATGACTTCATTCCCTTCATGGAACTCACACTTACAGTCCACCTCCAATGTATTTCCCAACTCCTCCAGATCAACATTATAATTAGATCCAGGACCATTATGCTTACCCATATGAGCAGTGTCAAAACCAATTTGACTATGAAGCTTATCAAGGACAAGGGGACGCATATGATGGCGATAGTTATGCAGAGGATGCTGGTCTACTAGAGAAGATTCAAAAAATGGAGGCTGGCATGGTTCAATTTAGGGCAACAACTCAAATGATGGCTTTCAAAATTGGTTGCAGGGCACCTTGTCCATGGGAAGGCCCTTTTCCAAGACACTACAACCCTCAGGAGAAGTTGGACTTCATGATTGGAATGCTGCCCCAACTTGCACAGTGGATTGAGGACATTGGGGCTTATGAGAAAAGTGCGGGACAACCTTGTCAATGGGTAAGTCAATCACTAGCTCCCTGCCTTTCATTTTCTCTCCCTCAATCTTTATCATTTCGACAGAGGCAAGAGTCAAGCCCCTCACTTGCTACCCCAAGTGTTAATTTCATTTCTCCATCCCCTAGTCTTCCATCCCACCTCAGTTTCTCTGCCCTTTTCCCTTCCAAACCCAATTCCCCTCTACAAGAGCCAAAAGAAATGCCTTCCCCTCAACCACAAACAAGGAAACAACTAGTGGAGACCCCATCCACCACTCCTCTTACCTTCCCAAGTCCATATTGGGAAGAGAATCCAAAAACTAGCCAAGAATAACATCAATCAGAGGAACCCAACAAAGAAGAAATGATAGAAAATATGAAGAGGTGGGCTGTTAAATTTGAGTTTTCAAAGGTTCTTGTCAACATTAAAATTTTCCTCCATAATTTCTATTTCATTAATGTGTGTATTAGGAATAGGATGTTGTTAAGTATAATTAGTAGTAGCGTCTGATAGAAGATAATGGCGCTGCTGGTACGACACCACCAATAATGTATAGTACGGTAATAGTCAAAAGTACAATAGGAATGTTGTGGTAAAAAGTAAATATTTGTCGTAAGTGGTCTGAAATGTTAAAATGTCAAAGTTAGGGTAAGTAGAGAAGTAGGGTCTACATGATTAGGAATTAGAAATATTATATTGGTAATAAGGACAAGGAGTGAGGTCATAAATATTTTGTGTATTTTATTTGTAAAAAGTCTAAAAATGTGGAACCCATGTGAAATGATAAGGTTTATCTTATCTTAAAAGATAAGCTTACATGCACGAGATAAGAGTTAAGGTATGTGATATGATTCATCGAGTAGATTTCTTATCCTATCTTAGAGATAAGATGGATAAGCCTGGAAGTTCTATAAATAGAGGTCACCCCCTCATTTAGCATAGAAGGATGTAGTGAGAAATATTGTATGAGTAAGTGTGTAAAGGAATCCATTATTTTGAAGGTGTGTTAAAGAATCCATTAAGAGGTGTAATTGTGAAGTTTCTCCCATAGCTATTGTTGGAAGGCAAGTAAAATCAAGTAACACTTGAAGTACCTCATGGGTGAGATTGCAACAATTTCATGTTGATATTATAATTTACACTTATATTTTAGATTTATCATCATTCCTTCTTATCATAGTCTATGGTATTCTTGTGTTATGTTTGTTGTTGTGTTTGTAGATTCCATCCACCAAACTAAAAGTTGTGCATTAGTAAATAATCATAAACGAGGAGTTCCCAGTAAAGAATTATCATAGTGTCGAATTGGTGATGACATTACCTTGCTTTAGTTAAGCCTATGGAGGAGACTCGAGGTCAAGCCACAAGTGGTTGAAGTTCTAGCTATAGCACAAGTAGGGAGGAAAGAGCTACTCCTAATTCAAAAGAAGAGGAGTACATTCTCAGGCTGTGGAGGAGGACCATACAATTTCAGAGGCTCCAAGTGCGGAGCAGGACACACGAAGAACCTTCAGTTCTTCCTCCCACTTCATCCCCTTCAAGATCTGATGTTGAGGAAGAGTTTGAGCTTTCAAACTTCATGTTTGAGGATGAAGGGAACCATGGTGAGTCAATTATAGATCAGAGGACACCATGAAGGAGGTTGAGCACCTGTAGTAGGACAACAAGGAGGAAGATTACCTGTCTGACTTGGAGGATTGCCTTGATGGAGGGGAACCCATGGAGATCACATCATTTTTTCCTCCATCCATCTTCCATGCACATGAACCTACTGCCATGAAGGAGGATATTCAAGTGCAAAATCCTACACTCCATAATGGCCCTCTGGAACCAAGGTTGGAAGATCTTGATCTTCCATGTTCTTCAAAGGAGGAGGAAGAGAAAAGGTAGGAGGATGTCATCATCTCTCTCACACCATCCACCCAAGAAGGTCCACAAGAAGACTCCATTTTTGGAGTTGAATTTCGAGAAACCGCACATCCGAAGGATTAGACCATTCCCGATCAGGTACTTGGCTTCATTGGAGCCAAAGGAGAAGCCAAAACCAATCATGCCCACTCCAGGGCATGAGGATGAGCATCAAAGTACCAAGGGTCACCATCAACACCTCCATAAGTCCGATGCAAGTCAGCTTGAGGAGGTATTTCCCATTAATGCTTGATACCTTGATGATTTGGGTGGAGGACCGACTTATTGTCAGTTTTTCACTCATACAGCAGCTTATATTTAGTGTCAAATCATTTGCATGGCTGCCCCTCTTGAGAAAGGGAAGCTACTTCTCCCTTCCTGTAGTAGGCTTTGTTTAGCATTCTTTCTCTCTGGTTAGTATAGGAGTAGGAGTAGAATTTTTTTCCAGCAAAAGAAGTGCTTATGCATGCTATGTATGTCTCATTTGAGGCATGTATGATTTGGTATTTGTATATAAGTTTTGTCTATTTTGCTCCAAGGGTGCATAAGGCCAGGCTCTTCAATATTCATGACAAGAAGACTCATAGCAGTCTATAACAGTTGCTATCTCCAAAATGGAACAAATCCAGAGCAACTTAAGCTATTTTGAAATAGTCCATTTCAGGGACAGGTGAAAGCCCAGGTCAATACAATTTTCTACTCTCAGAAACTCCATTTTAAGATTTTCTCCTGAAAATTGAGAGTGTTGACATGCGGGCGATTCGATTCAGAAGAGGTTAGAGAAGTGTAGAGAGTCGAGGAGTCCATTTTATAAGAAGTATTGGTGTCAGGCCATCATTCTTGACTCCATGCCCAATGGATGCTTCAAGGCCACTGGTCTCTTCATCTAGTAGGCAGATGTCCCCATGAGTCACCAAATTGTTATCCCAAATTTGCCCCCTCGACAAATTTTGTCAAGAAAACTCCTGCACATAAGGAAATTATGAAGGAAATGACTCAAACCCATGAGTTCACATTCCAGGATGACAAACAAGTTACAAGTAGGCTCGGAAATGAAGGAGCAATGTTGTAGAGAGAGCCACGTGTCCTAGCAGGCGCTTCTCCAAAGATGAATCCATAAAGGGAGGCTCAAACAAGCCCCACATCTCCACGTGTCCCAGGTCAAAGTGGGCCATCGGGGAAAGTTGGTTTTTTCCCTTGTTATTCCAAAAGGGGTAAAAGTTGCAAAATGGGCCGCAACTCCACCCAAGGGAAAAATTCAGTGTTTAAGCCCGAGTCAAGCCAAATCCCGCCCTCATGTACGAACTTGATAAAAACTTCAAAGGGGCATATCTTTCGAATCAGGGATCAAAATATTGTAAATCTGACACCATTGGAAAGATCTCAGCCTCACCTACACCACGGAGGTCTGAAACTTTAATTTTGAGGAGGTTAGGTGAAGAAAAATGGAGGAAACATCTTCTGGCCTTCAATACAGGATCCATCTATCTCAACAACCAGATCGGATTCGATCTATTTCCACCGTTTCCACTTCTTTCAAGGTGCCAAACCGAGGATTAATGTAGTAAAGATAAATTTGGGGGAAGATTTTATCGAAGCATTAATGAGTGGTTGATTTCCGACCGCTTTTCCTACTTCTCTCTCTCTTTCTTCTTTCAGGTTGAATCTATAAATACAGGGGTAGGATTCATTGTAAAGGGTTGTTGTTCATTCTTCTTCCCTGCCCCTTCTCTCTTTTCTTCCCCATGGTCGAAAATGGAGTCTGAACCTCCTTTAATGGCTCTGTAATGGCATTCTCTTGCCTCTTTCCCACTAATGATGTACTGTGTGAACTTTTGGAGAAATAAATTTTGTTTTGTGATGTATATGTCCATCCTTTGCTTATTTTATTGTCTCTCCTTGCCTCTCGTCATCAGGGTATACTTGTGCATATTTTGATGTTTGTTGCAGGTCTTGGGAGTTGTGTTTAATGGGTTTTGAAGTGGTGTTCTATGTGAAATTTATCTCTAGTTTGTGGTGCATCTTGTCCACCCTCTCCTCTACTCACCTCTCTCCACTTCAGGTAGTTGAGATTGTGACCAACACTCCCCTTTTCTTGGTGCTATCACCTCGTTAGTGTAGGATTTCCCTCTTTATGCACTTTCTCTCTCCCTGTCTCCTTGGCATTGTTAGGATAGGTATAGTTAGACATCATTTCTACATTAGGAGTAGTTTAGCATTAGGATCAAGAAGAAGAAGCTGGATTTCTCTGGAGGGCCATCTCAAGTCCGCAAGTCCCACAGCTTGAGAGATGGTCCAATGTTATGCAAATCACACCAAATGAGTCTGCCTTAGAAAAGTAGATTTTTAGAGCTCATTTGGGGGTGTTGTGATTTCGCATTAACATTTATTATAAGTGTCACCAAGAAGGTCATATTGGTAAGTTTTGTTTCCATAAGGCATTAATGAAGGTCAAGAGAGTTGAAGATCCCAAAGTAAAGAAGGTTTGGAATCCTAAGTCACCAAAATATTCGATCACGTAATTAATGCTAAGGAGGATGAATGAAATGCAGAGAGCATAACATGAAGTATGATCATTTAAGCAAAAAGGTTTTAAGTATAGTCAAGAAGCCGGACATTGAAGACAAGGCTAAGAAGGAGGAAATTAAGAAATCAAGCCTAATTCACTCGATCAATATACAAGAAAAGAAGGTATGTTTTCTATTATTGAGTATGAACTAGAGGTTGAAGAATTTTAAGAGTGTTATGTGTGTTTGATAGCAATTCAATCAACAGAGGAGAAGGAGTATGATGTTGTCATCAATTCAAAAGTGCCTAAGAAGACCAGGAGGTTAAAAAGTCAATTTATCATCCTTGAGAGTCCAAATTTATTAAGAAAGACATGAAGATATGGGGATCTCCTAAGTTTATGTTATTCTAAAACCTTAAGAAAAAGAGGTGTCTTTATTGCTTCATGAAGACATTCATCATTCAAGAGAAGCATGGGTTTTCTTTTCTAAGAATATTTCAGGTATGAGGGATAGTAATATGTTCCAAGGTATGTGTTTATATGATATGTGTAAGTTTCTATAAAGGATATGTGTGCATGTCTGTGTTTAAGGGTTTATATTCTAAGAACTAATTTAGGTCTATTACCCTTAAAGATATGGTAATTGGTTTTTAGACCAATGTGTCTTTGTTTTCCTTAGAAGATATATAGTCATGATCATGTAGTTGGATGCTTGTGGGGTCTTAAAAACATGATAATGGTCATATCGGAGCGCGTTTATTCTAAGGTTGGTTTGTAAAAATTAAAGATATGAAATCTAGGTTGTATGCTTTGGGTTTATTATATGCACTATGATAGAATAAGAATATTATATTTCTCAGTAGCATTTCATGAGGCATGGAAGTTTAAGTTATGTACAATATATTTATTTCTAGCATATCATGATGAAACAAGGCATAAATGGAAACAATAATGTTGAGTTGTTCACTGAGTCTCTTAGCATGAAGTGTTGAGTGTTCCTTGTACATGTGGTTCTCAATATGAGTTATAATGTCTCAAGCTTGACAAAGAAGTATTTTATAGCATGGTGTGGCGATGTTTGTAATGATGAAATATGCATGTAATAGCTCCAGATTGATAGATTAGTGCTTGATCTTAGGGAGATATGGGTGGCTCTAATCAAGTTGCAATCAATTCAATTTATTGGTGTCGAGGGATAGGGGAGCCTATCAAGTTCTTTATTAATAGTAAATATGATGAGGTTGAGTTTGCATGAGGTTTAGGTACATTCATGCTTCAACAAAGGGTTAGAAAGACTCAAGAGAGTTGTATGTGTGTCAAGAAGGTTGTGTCATGCTTCAATGAAGACGTAATAAGTAGATAGCTTGAAGAACTGAGGTAAGTATGCGAGTTGCTTAAGATTATGTTTTTAGATACAATTGTGGCCTATGACCTTGTGAGCTGGTGATTGGTCTATAAGACCAAAATGATTTGTTGATCCTTGATCCTATGTGAGTGAAATGAAGCTAAGATGGTAGGTGATAGTAAGTATTCTATGTTTGATACCAAAGCTAGGCTTGTAAATAATTGTTGAGTAATTTGGATCATGATGGTTCAAGGCAAGTGTTATTAGCATTGTTTTGAGAAAGTTTGGTATCTAGCTCTCTAAAGGTTAGGGGAACTGAGTAGTTGTTTTATTATCTCCATGAGTAGGCATGTTGATCCTAATAGGTTTTAAGCATCAAGAAGGTAGTGGAATCAAGTAAGGTAAGGTTGGTTATTGATATCTAATAGGAAGTGTATTGTCTTATCTTTTCATGGAGTATTGCATAAGTCTATGTTGTCTTGAGAAATATAAGAAGCAAGGGGAGATGTACAGATGATTTGAGAAGGATTAGTTTTGTTAAGAAGCATTGAAAGCCATGAAGATCAGTTTTTAGGTTAAGGATGTTGACATAGCATGAGAAGTCCCATTAAAAGGTATGCAAGTTGCTCATTAATTCTAGTTGTCCTAAAGAGTTGAGAAGGCAGGTAAGTAGGATCTTTAAAGTCATACATATACTAAAGGGGAGATATATTTTCTAAGATTCAAAATCAGAGAAGAAGAAGGTCAAATGGACCTTGTTTTGTTTTATTAATGTTTCCAACCAAATGGTGAGCCCTATTGTGTTTTCAAGTGAAGAGATCTAAGTTGTTGCAGGTATGTTGCTTTGTCATTAATTTCAAAAGAGGGAGAATGAGATGATGGCATGGGAAATACCATAGGGAGAGAATGAGCTATATGTGTTTTCCATCAATGAAAAAGGGGGATATTGTTGGCGAGTGTTTTCATTGATGTAAAAGTGTGATGTTATCATTGATGTCTGATGTGTCATTGATATCAAAAGGAGTAAGAAACATCAAGGTTGATTGTTAGTGTCTTGTTGAGATTGCTTGGTCTAGTTGAGTTGCTTAATAAGGTTGGTGTCTTAAGGTGTCTTGAGATGGTATAGTGGATTACATAGGTATTTCAGTGATCAAGGAGCCTAAGTGGATGTTGTTGAGCAGTCATGAAGTGTGCAAGAGTGGAAAAGTTGTGAGGTGATAATGCAAACATGGTTAAGATGTTTGGTTTGGAGGCATAGTCTGCAAGATGAGGTGTTTAATGATGGAGTAAAGGTATGTATGAGCTGGTTGAGATTGGTGAGATCATGGAAATCATGAGGATGAAGTGTTATGACACTCACAAATGTCTTAGTGTGTTGGTTCAAGGTTTAGAAATGGTTTCTAGGTCTACACTAGACCTATTCTCAAGCCTTAGATGACCTAATGAGGTGGATAGGTATGATTTAAAAATAGTGATAAAAATGTGAGTATTGTATATTGCAAGGCATGTTTTTTTAGATGCGGAGCAAGTTTCAAGTCCTAGTTTGTAAGATTAAGCGGTATATGTGATTTTTTCCCTTATTGAGTTCCTAGAAGTGAGAATTTGAGGTCGATATGGATTGTTTGATGCTCATTGGAACTTGTAAACTATGAATGGTGGTCCAATATATTCATGGTAGTTGGGGAATGGTCCTAAGATGATGATACAACAATTAGTTCATAATCTAAGGGAAATAGCTTTATGAACAATCATTCAAAAGGTAAACAACTTTTAAACCCTAGTTGAAAAGTGATGGAGATGATATTGAGAATACATGAAAATAATGGATTGTTTGATCAAGTTTTATGATTAGAGATTGTATATTACTCTTCCATATTTCTCCATGTGTAATTTAGGTGTCATGGTTGTGTGTGGATCCCACACTAAATTGCAAGTTTCTAAAAAGTTTGTGTTTTTTTCCAAGTTGTGCACTAGACCTGTTGACTAAATTGGTGTTTAAGGGAGTATGGAAGTAATTATACATGTCCATGGTGGTTTCAGATAATTTTTATCCCTTAGGAGTTTTTTTATGGTTTATCTTGCAAGATTGGTTGTAGGGTCATGTTTTGGGATATTTTTGGTCACTTGGTTGTAGAGGTGTTTTGGGATTCTACAGTCCAAGTGATGGTGTCTTGAGCATTTTGTGATGACCTTGAGGTCATGATATTTCCATCCATGTGTCACACTTGCATGGTTGAGGTGTTTTGGTGTTGGTTTGGCTTCATCTTTGAAGACTAGTTTTGTAGGTCATAGACCTAGTGAGGCGAGTTGCTCCTAATGATGGTGTCATTACATGAGATGATGGTTTAAAGTTGTAGAAGTTTGTTGGAGTATGATTGAAGACTTAGAAAACATGTCTACGTGGATGTTTAGGTTTTATGATTTTCATATTGGCTCAAGTGACTTGGCTTTAGCGAGAGGGCAGTTTGGGTGCTTTAGGGCTTCTTGAGTCCTAATGGAGAAATGATGGTTCTAGATGTTATTGCCAACCTAAGTGATCTTATGAATTATATTTTTAGGATTTTTAAAAAAACAAATTAAGTTGATTTCCCCCATGATGGCTGAACTATATGAATTATATGCATAAGTCATGTATGTAAGTATGTGCTAGTGGCTTATTTGAGTAGTTGAGAGGGAATGAGAAAGTGCGAGCTAGAGGGCTAATTGAAGAGGTGAAGGAGGTCTTTAAGACCATAAAATGAGGGTATTCATGGTGTTCGATGTTCTAGAGTGTGTGATTCTATTGGATAGATAGGTCATTGGCCCTAATCACTTGGTGGAGAAGTGCTTGAACATGTTAAGGCTAAAGGGAAAATTTGGAGAAGATTAAAGGAAAGAGAGATTCATAGGTGGTATCATAATTTATGGGGTAGCATTTTAGAGGTGAAAAACAAATCAGGTGGATTTAGTTAGTGCTAAGTAGTTTAGGGGTTTTTTCCTCCTTATAGGGTTGGTGCTCTACTAAATATATGTGTTGGTGCCACACTAAACTAGGGGTTGGTGCTCATCTAAATTTGAATCGTTTCTCTAATAAAGCTTTGTTTCAGTGGGTTTTCTTCCTATAAGGGTTTTTGGCCATTTTGTGTTAGTGTTTTCATTTATTTAAATTAAATTAATGGAAAATGGTGTCATGAGGTCATGTGAGTCTCCATGAGGTGTTAGTCTTGTAGACACCCTAATTTCACATCTGTCCTAAATCAATTAATTCCCCTTCCTCATTTCCCACAAAAATACACTTCGAATTAATCAAATATAATTTGATTAATTATCCATTTCAAAATCTAAAAAATAACCCAATCCTCACCACATGTCATTATTCTCCATGTTTTTCTACTATTGAATTAAAAATTCAAATTCAAATCCTCACCCACCCTTTGTGGTCCCCACTCACCTAAAATCCTCCACTTATGAATTAAAAATATAATTCAAATCCTCACCCATTCTTCGTGGCCCCCACTCATCTAACCTTGCCCACATTTTCAAACCATGATTACTTAAATTACTCTAAGTTAATCACTCTCCCAGGCTATAAATACAACCTTACCCCTCCCCTCTAAACACACGAAGAATAAGCTTGAATGCCATATCTAAGTTCTTGCATCCTTTGAGAAAAGAACATCCTTTTGCTTCGTCATAATGCTCAAATAGCTTCATAATCCTTTTTCCCACCTGGTGCAAAATAAGAGGATCGTTGTTGTAGGAATGTCTTGCTCCCTCTCGAAGAAAAGAACCTACATATCACACAATCATGGCTCAATCCAAGTTTCCTATCCCATTATGAGGTTTGCTACAGAACGCGAAGGAGGAGGTATGATTATTGGTATTTTACTTCCTTGTTAGTAGTGTTTTTTTCCTAGCTTACAAGTCTAATGTCAAACATGAAGGTTGATTGGTAGTGTCAGGATTTGGTGAGTTCTATGGTGTCCAAGTGCATGGCTTAGTGAGCTAAGTCATGGTTTGAGTCCTCCTAAGTGATTTGATGAGTTTCATGAGGTAAAACATGGTTGGTATGATGTGTCATGGGTGTCTAAGGGTTTGTATGAGGTCAGCAAGGTCAATTCATGGTTTGTCATGGTTGAGTCAGGTCATTCCAGGCCTATTCCTAGCCTTGGTGCACGCATAATGACATGGAGGTATGAGTTTTGGAGTTTATTATACTTTTAAAATAATGGTAGTAGCATTGTGGTAGTATATATAGAATTTATGGTGAGTTTCAGGTCGGTTATTATATGTTTGGTGGTGTTTCGTGGGGTCCTTGGGAAGCAAACAGTGAGAATCGGGCAAGATAACACAAGTAAGTCTTAATGTCTAGAGATTTTTAGAGTTATTTGGGATAAATGGTGAGTATTTTAAGTTATAGGATGTTTTCATGATGCTTCATGACAAGTTTTAAGTCATTCTGAATAGGGAATTGCAAGATACTTGAGTTTTGGTAAAATCGGGTTTTCTAGAGTGAAGATTTGATGAAAAATGGACCTTCTGATTTTTTGTGAGTTGTGTACTTTGCATGGAGACCTGAGATATTTGGCATATCTTATCAGGTCAGTTATGAATATTTAACAAAAATAATGATGTGGTTTTATCCTCACATTTTTATGAACAATCATAAAAAGATAAGTTGTTTTAAAACCCTAACTCAAAGTGACTTGGAGAAAAAGAGGTATTATGAGTCTATCCTTATTAATTTTTCCAAAGTGATGATTATATTTTTAATAATAATCCTCCATCTTTCCAGAAAGGTGTATTAGTGTATGTGACTGTATGTGGGCCCCACTTGAAAATGCTTATTTTTGAAAAAAAATAATTTAAGGCAAGATTGTACAAAGAAGCTACAAAATAAACTAACATTGTTTTTATCACCTGATTTTTTTACATGTCAATAATAATTTTATATCATAGTTGAATTTAAAAAGCGTGAACTATACCCTATTAGCGAAGACTAGTCAAAGGGCGCTTTAGGGCAATTTGAGGCACTTTGCAGAGATTGACTTGATTGAAGGCCTTCCACTTGTAATTGGAAGGAAATCCAATATTATATGGAAATAGGATTAAATGATATTTCCATTATTATATGTTCTATGTCTTTGGTGATAATATTTTATGGGTCTTTCTGGTCAATTTGTGAGGAAGAAGGTATGTTGATTTTTAGGACAAGATTGCTTAGGATGAAAGAATGAAGTGAATGAAGAATGAGATGGATGATTTGATTATTTATATTAGTTGGAGAGTGAAAATGGATGGATTTTTTTACTATTGAATACATTTGGAGGTATTGTAATTGGTATAAATGGTGCAAACTAGTTGAGTTTGTAAAATTGCTTTCTGGGAAACTTGTTTTGGTGGAGAGGAAAGTAGGTGTGGTTCACATATATGAATGTTTCATGATCTCCAAAATGTATGTATGTGATATACAGGTCATTATTATTCCATATAGAAGTTAAATTCAATATTTTATTTGTTCTTTGGTGGTCTTGATTCCCAAAGTTGAAGACAGAGTGCTGGAAACAACTGTTTGGTGAAGGTTTTGAGCCTTTTGAGTTGTGTTATGAATTTTTTTATTTGTGAAAGCTAATTAATGACCATGGTTGATGTTTTTATGTCATATTAAACATTTATGGTGAATTTGGGAGCTTTAATAATCATGGTTTTGGCATTTTTGGTTTTAGCTCATCTAGGTGATGGGGTTTTGAGCTTGTTTTGTGCAAGTTGATGGTTTTGGGCATGGCCGACCTATATGGGTCATATGTGAATGTTTTTATGAATTTTTTGGGATTTTTTTACATTTTTTTGGTCTAAATTATGATGTAGGACCTAGATACCTTATGTTAGTGAGTTGAGAAGGATATATAAGTGATGTTTTGGGTTCATTTTTGAACTAGTGCATATAAAGGAAAAATTTGACTCGCCTAAAGGTGTGAAGGAGCTTGAATTACATGATTTCAGATCTGATGATGTGTGTGATGGGTTGAATAATGTTATAGGGGATGTGAGAAATGTTTTGAGACCAAGAAAATTTGAGAAGGAAGAAGATAGAATGTGTTGAAGGAATGAGGGGTTGAAGGTGTGTGTATGAGATGAATTAGTGATATCCATCGAGTTGTGGAAACATAAAAATTTAGATAGATTCATCTTCAGGTGGATTAGTTGGTTTTTAGTCATCTTAGGGGTTGTAGCCTCCTTTTGGAGTGGGTGCTTCACTAAATTATGGGTTGGTGCTCTATTAAACTAGGGGTTGGTGCTACTTGTGGGGTTGGTGCCTCACTAAATCGGCCAGCGGTTAGTGCTCTTTGTGGAGTTTTTACTTCACTAAAATTATTTGATTTGTGTAATATAAGTAGATTTTCAGTGGGTTTTATTTCCCATGAAGGATTCCCACTTATATATGGTGTTCATGTGTTTTGTATCTTGTTGCATACTCTTATGATTGAATGTTGCACATCTTAATAAGCTCACATAGTTATGTATGATGAATGATGAATGTATGGTTTAGTAAATGAAGTAAAATTTGTATGATTGATTTACACTCCCCCATATAATTCATTATTATTTCAACAATTTTTATCGAGTAGGTCCTTGAGAACCAAGTTTCACCACTTGGAGGAGATCCGACTAAAGCACATGTATGGCAGATTGCTAGGTTCAATTTAAAGAGAATCGGATTGAGAGATTATTTGAAACCCTTAGGGTTTGACATATGTAAATCCATCTATGAATTTTGTACTCCCTCTCCAACAAGTATAGCTGATGAAAAGTTGCATGAAGAAGAAAAAGCGGGTGTTCTATTAGTGAAGTAAAATATCAAGGTGCCGATCTTGAAAGTGTTCATGATGTTTGTGGCCCTAAAGTGGTTGATGGATATTTTAATGACCTAGAAGCATTGTTTGAGAGTATTATAGAATATATAATGGAATAAGTGGTATTTAATGAAACCATAACCATGGAAATGATATATAAAAGTATCCAAGAGTGTCTTGAGGAAGATTTTTCCATTCATGAGAATCAAATCAGCTTGTTTGAGGCAATATTAAGGGTGTTTGAAGGTTTTAGGATCAAGAAGAGCTTGACATTCATAAAAAATGATCTATTTGATTATCCCTCTTTTAGTCATGCAAGTATGGATTCTTTATATATGAATATATCCTATTGATTAGGAAAAGAGACCATAGGATCGTTGACAAATGGAAGGAGGAACAAATGAAATGATTTGGAGTCTCAAGAGTATATCAGTTGTCTTGAAGGTGTTTGTATGTATAGAGGTTCACAAGGTTTGTAATTTTGGAAGATCATGTTTTCAAGGTGTATTCAAGAGATCCTCAAAGTCAAAATATGGTATGTACTTGCTCATCAAAGCCAATGGTTTATTGTATATCTAGTTGTTTTTTGGGCATATGGTCATATTGTCATGTTTAATCCATATGAGTTGAGGGTATTTGTTGGTGAAGTTAGAGGGGTTGATCTAAGATATAAACATGAAGTAAGCCTAAGTCTTTGTTAAGGTATATCCATGATATCTATAACTTGTGAAGCATGAAGAAGCATGTGTGACAAGATGCTCCATAGGATATGTGTCAAAATGTTGAAACCTATAAGTGGTGTCTAGTAGTGAAAGATCTTATTCATCCATACTTGAGAAACTTGTTTACATGATGAGAAGCTTATTGGTTTTAGTCCCTTAAACAATGTGCTTGCAAGTTTTTCCAAACATTCTCAAATTTATGCATAGTGTGTTGTATCACCAAAGATGTTTTGAGATTTGAGAATTCATTGTAACTCGTGAGGTTTGTGATTGTATGTAGTGTCCATGGTTATGTGTAAAGGAATGTGATTAAGTGTATTATTTCATTATGTTAAGAGGTATGAGTGTTTTAAGGATGTTATTTAGAGAGTCTTCAATGTGAAGATGCTCAAGTGTGTATGTATTCAATTCATAAATCTAGGTGGATGCTTTGTTCCCAAGGAATACTCTTGAAGGAAGATTTAAGGTCTCGTTATTGTTACTAATAAGTGGCATGAGATCATGTGAGTAGGTAAAATGCTTAAATAAAGTGAAAATGAAAGGTTTTATGAGGTTACTTCAAGGTATCAAAGAATATGTACAAAGCCAAGGTGAAAAGGCATAAAGACCGTGTCTGCTCAATAAATAAGGAGTTTAAGTGGGAAGATAAGAATGGGAGGCAAGATAGGAATGAGAGGGAAAATAAGAAAAATAAGGTAAAGTGGAAATGCCCCCCATTTGGTTGGTGCAAAATAAATTTTGATGGCTCGCGTAAGATGAGGAAAGGAAATGTTAGGGGTGGGATAATACAAGACCATAAGAGGGAAGGCCTTAGGGAATATGTTGGTCCCGTTGGACACCACTCTAATAACCATGCTGAAGCCATAGCTATGTTGTGGGGATTAAAGCTAAGTGAATCTATGAACATACAAAGCCTAATAATTGAAGGGGATTCCATGTGTGTGATTAATGCTCTTAATCACAATGATAACACATGATGGAAGCTTAAAAACATCATTAGGGAGGCCAAGCAGATGATGGGACAATTTGAGAGGGTCGAGATACAACACGTGTTCAGGAGTGGGAAAACTATTGTGGTTGGACTCAAGCTAATAATATAAATTACCTTCAAGGATAAATGAGCTAGCAACATGAGGAGTTACCTTGGAATCATATCAAAAATTTGATTAATGAAGACAATATTTTCTGAGATTGGGTTTCATAATTATAGGAAATGCAGGACAAAACTCATGTGAATGTGAATAGAAATTTAGAGAGGGCGTCTAAATCCAACACGATGTCTAATATCTATTTTTGGTTCCTTTTCTTCTTCTCGGCTCGATACCATGACTGGTTTTGTGGAAGGAAAAACACGGGTGGCGATAGAGTGAGAAATGAACCCACTACCTATATGCATCTAAAAAGTGATGCTACTTTGTGGAGTCTCCTTTGATGGGGTGGTTTGTCCATTTTTATTGAAAATTGCAAGACCATGACCCGCATGACTTGCCAATGAATTTGGTAAATCTTGGGAGGATGGCCAGGTCAAGATGAGGGGCACCAAAGTTGAGGTCAATGAGAACACCATAGCTGAAGCCATTGGTATGTCCACAGATGGTATTAAAAATTTTAAAGATAAAACTAGGAAAAAACATGAAATCTCAATCTTCTTTAGCCCTAGGGAAAATATTGTTCAATATGATGATGGTATTGCCAAAACTTTTTTACGGGTGGGTGTGTGGATTTTTCCTTGTGGTGATGAAATACCTCACACTCAAGGGTAAATTTAGGAATCTTTTCTCTTATCACTTGTCCATTTTGAATTATCTTCGTAGAAACCAGGAGATGAGCTTCCCATTTTTCCTCCTTCGGTCCTTAACTAATTCCATTGAAGACTACCGAATGATAAGTTGGAAACCCCTCTTCACCATGGATTAATTATTTTGATGTTTAAATAAGGAATAATCCTTATACCCCTCGCACTAAGGAACAAAGTGAGGATTCAATAATGATACCTTGTCTTCTCACATAAAAAAGGAAAAGGGGGAAGCAACAAGAGGGGCCTTTTGACATAGCTGACATTCTATGTGACATGAAAAAAGGAAAACAAGCCATGGAGGAAAGTGTTGGGAATATGGAGAGAGCTAGAGAAACTATTGACTGGGAATCCTACATCCTTGTAGTGGAGTCTACTGTGGACACCATTTTTGTTGTCAACAATAATTTGGTTCAAGAAGTCAAGGATTGCCACAGAAAAATTAAAATCCAAAACATGTGTATTGGTGGTTTGAACTTTGATATCATTATGCAAGAGCAGAGGATAGAAATTCTTCAAGATCAAATTTCCGAATGGAAGCAGAGAAGGAAGAGATTAAGCAGACGAATGAGGAAGACATCAGGGAGATGGAGGAAATAAAACTAAAAAAATGCCTTCTAGGGTCATCATCAAGTGCAAAGGGAATAAGGAAGTTGGCTTGAGCACTCATACCAGAAGCAAAGATTCTCAGAGCAAGGTGGACTGATGGCTGCCCTTTGGCTGAACTTTTCTCTGTTTTTCCTTTCTTAGGGTTCTTTGTGCCTAGTTGCTCTAAGTATTATGTCCTTTTAAAACAATATTTTATGTTGTAATACTTAGACTACTTTTGGTTTGCTTTGCTTTTGTTTGTATTGTTTGTCAAGCCTATTTAACACATTGCTTTTGGATATTTTTGTTAGCCTATGTGCCTTGGATTCTTTTTTTGTAAATCTTTTTTAGTCCCTTCAAAACTAAATCTTATTAGCAATCTAAAAAAAAGAAGTCTTTCAGTGCAATAAAGAATGTGTGAACTTGTAGAGGGATCTTAAAACATGATGGATAGGTAAGAGACCTTAACGTGGTAAGGTGGTTCACTATAGTTGTTGATGCTTTGAAGAGGTTTGTAACAGTTTACTCAAATTCATTTCATGGGCGAAGTTAAGGGATAATATACATAGTATAGATATTTGTGTTAGAAATCATGTCTCACTCGTAATATAGAAGGTTAATATAGTAATACTAAAAGCTCTATCCCGAGTCTCTGTGAAAATAAAGTTATGAAGTATCCATGTTGTCGCTTTATCAAAGGACACATGACGCTTGTAAGGTAGAAAAGGAAATTCTGAGTGAGTTCATTTTTTTACAAATTTGTTTTATTAGAAAAGTTACAAAGACTTATATCATGAAGCCTCGAGGCTTGAAGTCTTGAACTAAAGTAAATAACAAATGGTTTTTGCTATGTGTTGAAGGCATTTAAAATGTTTTGGACATTGTTTAAGAGGTTAATATTACTAAGGAGGACTAGAGCTTGCACTTGGTTGTGAAAAGTGTGCTACATGTATAAGATAAGAGTCTACAGTCAAGACTGTGAATGGGTACTTTTGTTGCATAATATCATGGCTTTGAAAATGATTCTACAAAGACATTATTGTTTTGCATATCTGTATAACGTCTTACAATGTGAGGTATAATAACAATGCATGAGAAAGGAGAGGTGGTGTTCAAGTATATGAGAGACAATATTTCAAGTCTAGCTCATTGTGAGTAGTTTATCCGAGCTAGTATGGAATCAAGAAGGCTTCATGTTAGAAGAAAGGTATGTAGAGGCACGGGTGAGTAATAATGTGAAATTATGAGAAATGAGTTGTTACATGTGATAGTAAGGATTGACCGTACAAATAAGGTTTGGGTATACTTCATGAAGGTATAACAGTGTTCTTGAATTCCTCTAACTCTGAATGTTGTTCCTCCTAATTAATGTGAAAGGATCCAAGGAAGTATGTGGTGCACAAACCTATTTGGGACCATGAAAGTGGCTAAATGGACTTTTCATGACTGTCAAACTAAGATAAAATGTTGAGAAGGTTCATCTTTCTCTCCTCTATTATGAGAATAAAGTGTAAAAGGGTTCTTTAACTCAGAGCTTAAGGTCTGTAAAATCTTTGCGAGATCATCAAACATGCTCACAGAGGTATGAGGTGTTGTTGACATGTTCCTAATGACTTTTGAATGATAAACACATCATAAGGTTTGTATAAAGGGCTTGATAATGTTTTTAATGGTTTATTATCTCTTGTTGAGTGATGGAAATTGCTCAAAAAGTGCCAAGGTGATGTAAGATGGTTGTTATCTCAAGTTCAAAGGAAATGTCTTTGTTTTGACCGAGTTGTTCAAATCAGAATATTGATACTCAAGGGTATTTATATATTTTATACTATGTCAAAGCACATAAAATATTCAAACTTGTGAAGAGTTTTGAAGTTAGTGGCCTAAGAAGCTTATTGAATCCGAGGAGATGTTATAAGTCTCATTAGAAGCATAAGGTAAGCTCGAAGGGTTTATTTGATAGTGCATTCTATTTATAAAGATTATAAAGGTTAGATGGATCAACTAGAGGAAGAAAACATATAATTTTGAAGAAATGCATTATTGATAGGTATAAAGATCACCAAATGACAATGTACGGAGTTTGAAAAGAAGTTTCAAGGCAAGGGGAGTTTCTATGAGCCTTGACACATGAATGCAAAGATCTTGAAAATTTTGTATGGCATAATAGATGAAGTTATAGGTGTGATAGTTTTGAAGTAGGAGTATTATCCAAAATATAATGTAGTTACATGCATCAAAGGTAGAAAACACTAAAGAAGTGCTTCAGGGAATATGTATAGTGTTTGATCACTCTATGCGTCATGAAAACAAGGTAAGCGTTAAATTTTTTACATTTTACAAAGAGAAAATGAAATTATATGTCCAAGGTGAGATATAAGGTGATATGCCATGCTAATTTTTGTATTCTAGAGATTATAGAACTTGGTCACAATGGTACTGTAGTTTTTGTTCATGGACAAGTGGTCCTAAAGGTTGATATGTTGAGTTTGAAGACAAATCTTGAGCTTTGAGTTTGAATAAGTCCTAGAAAGTGATACAAATCATGAATAAAGACAAAATAATGAGGAGTATCAGCTCAAGGGAATATTTTTGGATGATCATATCAGGTTCATGGATCTTCATATTGTTGTTGTAAGAAGACAAAGAAGAGAGATTTCAATCGCAAGGGAGCCGTTTGAGTCAAGTAAGTTGTTTTGAGCATTGTTGTCATTATGTGTTGTATTTTTTCATATAGTATTGTCATTGTAACCTTTTTATAGGTGTTAAAGGGGAGAGAAGCATCGAAACATGGAAATTAAGTCTTATATGTGCTTTGGTCTTGTTGGTTTCCGTCAATGTTTTTTGAAGATGGTTGCCATCATGACAAAGGGGGAGATTGTTTGACATTGTGTGTTTGTGTTATCATTGATGTCAAGTACATTGATGGAAAAGGGTGTCATGAGGTCATGTGAGTCTCCATGAGGTGTTATTCGATGTCAAACATGAAATTTGATTGGTAGTGTCACGATTTAGTGATTTTTATGGTATCCTCGGTACATGGTCTAGAGAGCTAAGTCATGGTTTGAGTCCTCCCAAGTGATTTGATGAGTGTCATGAGATCAAAAATGGTTGGTATGATGTTTCATGGGTGTATAAGGGTTTGCATGAGGTAATTTAAGGTAATTTCATGGTTTTTCATGGTTGAGTCAAGTCATTTTAGGCCTATTCATAGACTGGTGCATGTAGAATGAGATGGAGGTATGAGTTTTAGATTTGATCATCCTTGTGCAAGCAAGGTATCAGCATGGTGGTAGTGTAAATGGAATGTATGTTGAGTTTCGATTAGTTGTCAAAGGTTTTTGATGTTTGTGGTCCTTATGAAGCAAGCATGTGAGAATTATGCAAGATAGCACGTGTAAGTCTTAATGGTTGACAATGTTGTTGGTTATTTCCTTGGTTCTTATAAGGGTAATGATGTGTATAGTGATCAAATATACATGTATAACAACCTCTAATGGGTACTCTTAGTATTTTTGAATTCTCCCATTATTTCCTTTCCTAATGAACCCCATTTTTCACTCTTAAAACTAAAATTGTTTCCTTCATTGATCTATTTGACTAGAATAGAGGTGCATAGAATTTGAATGCATTATAGATGACTATGTAATGAAGGCAAACACAAAAGGAACATAAATAATTTTGAGGAAATTTAGAGGCATGAGATTCACAGATGCTTATTGACTTACTCGAATTATAGATTTTTAGACTTCTTTACTCCATTTCAAACATTTGGAAACCTGCTTGAATAGGAGATAAATTTTCTTCTTATCTAACACATTTGGTACAAGATCGTCATGGTTTACAAGTATCATTGCATCATCAAAAATATTTAGAGTTACAAATAAATATCTGCACAATATCTCACCTTTCCTAAGAAAGCCAAACAAAGATCCTTTTTCATTTGTAATACTATGAATGTTGCATAAGTTTTCCCAATGTAATTCATAATTTCCTAATATTTCCAATATGATTAATTTGTTACAATATTCTCCAATGCCACACAAAACTATGCCCACCACACAAATCTTACATGCAAAAACTTTAACCTACATAATGTTAAAATTGTCCATAATAGTTGCATATCATTACATAGACTACCAATGCTTACCCAATGTTTTGATATAGTACAAAAGCTTCCAAACACCGTCAATTCCATAAAAATGATTTTTATAGGAATACTCCCATTCACTTCAATGATAAGATATGTGTTAGATAGAATCACTTGTCAACATCGATATAGTTAGCAAATGATTCACATGGTTCTTCATCTATCTATTTTGACCACAAATGAACCAAATGATAGAAATGAGATTGATCTAGTGGAGGGGAAGTTCTATATATGATCAATATCCCTAAGAGGAAAACTAAGTAATATTATATAGGGTACTTATTAAATACATTAAAAAATCACAATTTATGGGTATTCATATATATTGAGGTGCTTTAGTCTATTTGGAAAGCTAGGAATAATGAGGTATTTTAGGGAATCATAAGATGACTTACTAGGGTTTAGTTAGGGTTTCAAACCAATTTATCTTCTTAATGATTGTTCATTAAAAATGTGATGGTAAACCACCTCATTATTTTTGTGAAAACTCGCATCACCGACCTAAGAATTTATACCAAAGAGCTCAATTCCCCATGAAAATCATACAATCCACAACGAGAATCAAAAGGTCAATTTTGTCACAAAAACACACTGTAGTAACTTTCCGGTTTAAGTCAAAACTTGCATACATTCAAAATATTCTTCATAATGACTTGAAATTTGTCATGAAGCATCATGACAACCTTCACTAAATGTAAATACTCACTTCATATCCCAATTAGCTTTGAAAATCTCCATCTAATCTCATTTTCCTAAGTTAAACTATATGTTCTCAATTGTTTACTTCTAAAGACCTCATAAATGCATCAAAACACTTAATACTAACCCAAAACTCACCGACATTCCTTGTATACCATAACCATGTTTCTACCATGTACCACCAAGAATTTTCAGCTCCATTTCTCACATCTCTTCACCATTTTGCATTCTCACTGGGCTAGAAACAAGCCTGAAATGACTGATTTAACCATGAAACCACATGACCTCGACCATGCTAACATCATAAAAACTCAAGAACACCTATAAAACACCTCATATACCATTTATGACCTCATGAAAAATTCAAATCACTTGGGAGGATTCCAAGAAGGTGTTCTTGTGCATTGTTTCCATTGTGTGTTTTTCATTTCCATGTAGTTGTGTCATTGTAGTCTTTTTCATAGATGGAAAAGGGGGTGAGAAACATAAAAACATGGAAAAGTGTCATGTAGTGTGTTTGTCTTGTTGGTTTCCATCAATGTTTCTGAAGATGGATGTCATCAATGACAAAGGGGGAGATTGTTTCCCATTGTGTTTGTGTTATCATTGATGTCAACTCCATTAATGTACAAGGTTGTTATGTGGTCATGTGAGTCTCCATGATATTCCATTCAAGTGTCAAGTATGAAGTCTAAGTGGTTTAATTAAGTCATAAGAGGTCTTGATGCATGGTTGAGATAGTATAGTCACTATTTGAGCTCTCTAGAGTTAGTTGTATGTTTTCATGAGCTCATTCATGGTCCATGAGGTGGGTTTCAAATGTCTATGGCTATGTATGAGGTCAGCATGGTCGTGTCATTCCAAGTTCATTTCTAGCCCTGGAGCATGCTGAATGAGGTAGATGTATGAGATTTGGACCAAATCAGTCTTGTTAGAGCATTGTAGCAGCATGGTGGTAGTGTACCTGAGGTGTATGGTGAGTTTTGAGTCAGTATTTAGTAGTGTGGTGCATTTATGAGGTCCTTGGGAAACAGGCAGGTGACGAATAGGTAGTTTGGCATAAGGAAGTCATTGTGGCTAGAGATTTTAAGATGTATTTGGGCTACGTGTTGAGTTTGAGAAGTTATATGATGCTTCATGACAATTTTCAAGTCAATATGAAGGAATTTGAATATATGCAAGTTTTGGCAAAACTGGGTAAGTAACAGTGTGTTTTTGTAGCAAAAGTGAACCTTCTGATGCTCATTATGAATTGTATGATTTTCATGGGCACCTGATATCTTTTGCATATCTTCATAGGTCAATTATGAAGCTTTCAAAAAAAGAATGATGTGGTTTGATCCTCACGTTTTTATGAACGATCGTTAAGCAGGTAAAGTGGTTTGAAACCCCAACTAGGAGCAACTTACATAAAAATGAGTATATCATCCTAGTTTTGATTGCTAGTGAAAATTTTATGATTATATGTTGTAGATTACTCTTCCATATTTTTGAAAAGGTATATTAGAGCATGTGGTGATATGTGGACCCCACCTAAAATTGCATGTTTCTAAAGAGTTCCACTTTATGGAAAGTTTCTCCAAAGAAGGTAATGACTAAATTAGAATTTATGTTATCCCAAGATTTTTTCTAGATGTCCATGAAATTTTCAGGTCATGTTAAAGCTGAAAAAATGTAAAGTGTGCCCTATTTGTGTTGACTAGTTTTTGGGACAGTTTGGAGCAACTTTCAATAAAAATTGACATTGTAGAAGTTACAGGGGGAGTTAGGAATCCATTCAATTTTTTTGAATTTGGTTTAGATATATTTCCAATGATATATCAAAATTTAGGATTGGACAATATATGCAAAATTTACGAGTTGTTCTTTGAGGGTCAAGTTTGAAGGATGCTTGTTCTAACAAAGCGAAATGGCTATATGAGGTAAGGTGATGATTTTGAGTTTTTCATGATTGGTTAAGGTTGATGATTTATTAGAAATAATTTCTAAGTATGTTCCATGTGTTGGTTGAGTTTGGAAGTATTTTTGGTGTGATGGAGCAGGTTGGTCAAATAGTTAGTTCTTGAGTCCAAGAAGAGATAAAAAGTAGTTTACAAAGATTGATTTATTTGAAGGCCTCCCACTTGGAATTGGAAGGAGTTATAATATTTTATGAAAATTTAATTTATATAGATTTCAATTTATGTATGGCTTGATTCTTGGTTAGGTCATTTGATGTGTTTTCGCATCATTTTGTGAAGAATTTTGTAGTTGCATTTTTAAGAAAGTTTTATTCTTACTAAAAGTTTGAGTTGTTTGGAGCATCAAACGGATGATTTGATACTTGATACCACCTGAAAATTGAAGAGGCGTGAATTTTCCATCTATTTAATACATTTATAAGTCTTGAAATTATTAGCAAGGGTGTTTATCAATTGAGTTTGGAAAACTACTTTTGGGCAGCTTGTTTTGGTGAAGACAAAAGTTGATGTGGTTTGAACATATGATTGTTTCATGAGCTCTAACTTACTTAGAAGTGTTAGAAAATTTCCATTATTTCTATTGAGTGGTCATGTTCAATATTTGAGTTCATTATGAGGGGTCTTGAGGCCCAAAGGCAGATTAAAGTTGTTAGAAACAAATGTTTTGTGAAGGAAATGAGACATTAAGCCCATTAAATGAAATAATATGATTGGTTCAAGTAAATGTGCAACCACGGCTGATGTTTAAATGTCATATTACACATCTGTGGTGATTTTTTAAATCTTTAATAAAAAAATTGGTATAAGTGGATTTTCCTCATTCCAACGATAGGGTTTTGAAGATTTTGGTGCATGTATGAAGGTTTTGGCATGGAATACGTATATGGCTTAAATGTGATTATTTTAGTGATCCATATGGGATGTTTTTAAGTTGATGTGGTCGATCTAAAGGAGGGAAACCGACATCTTTTTAATTTTAACCAAGAAGAGCTTATAAAAGTCAAGTTTTGGGTGCAATTGGAGCTAGTCTTGCATGGGTGAAAAGTGCGAAAAGAGGAGAATTTTTGCAGGTATGAAGGGATGATTTGAAGGATTATATGATGTGTTTCAAGTTGAGGAATTTTTAATAGCATTTTTGCAAGTGTTTAGAGAAAATAAAAACCAAAAAAGAAGAGGATAAAGCAAGATTGAAGACCTAGGTTTTGAGCAAGGGTTTGTGAGCTGAATTAGAGTCCATCATTTTGGAAGTAACAAAATCAGATATCAAACATCTTCAAGTGGCTGATTTGGTTCTTAGTCATCTTAGGGGGTTGTAGCCTCCTTGTGGAGTGGGTGCTTCACTAAATTAGGGGTTGGTGCTCATTGTAGGGTTGGTGTTCTACTAAATTAGGGGTTAGTGCTCCTTGTGGGGTTGGTGCCTCACTAAATTTGAAGCATGAAAATATAATGTTTATGTTTCAGTGGGTTTTCTTCCCCATGAGGGTTTCCCACTTAAGTTTGGTGTTCATGTGTACTTTCTTGTTCTTGCTCATGTGTATGGTTGTTTTTATGCTTAAGTAAACTCACATATGGTTCATGGTTAATTAAATGGTTGTATAAATGATGATGAATGATAAATGGTAAATGAATTGAAATATTTTTATGACTCGATTCACCCCCTCTCAATCCAAAGTGTGTTTCCAACATCTGTGTGTGTGTGTGTGTGTGTGTGTGTGTGTGTGTGTGTGTGTGTGTGTGTGTGTGTGTGTGTAATATTGCAAATAATTGTATTTTTTAATTTATCGAATGAAAATTTGTGTCACTTTATACCACTTGGCAATGTGAACATGCCATGATTGGCATCATACATGTCCACGCATGACATGTGGAAAATGTGGTGCAAATGCAACACGATAAAAAAACGTAAAGTCACATCAAGGTTGCATCATATTTGTTCCACCTTTTACAACACAAATTCTTCATAGAAACACAACTAAACAACCCAAAAAAGGTAGATTTTAGACACAAATTTGATTCAAAATTGTATTAATCACACTTTTTAGTAGTGATAATAATACAATTTTAATCATACAAAACCCATGTGAAATGGAATCACACCCTATAATGTGATCAAATCAAGTTATACAAGCCTCAAGAAATAAAAACCTCGCATATTAATGTTTTTAATAATCATATATAATTAATTAAATCTTTTAATTAAAATTTTTATAAAAACACAACCTAAAGCAACTCAAACACCAATAAGAAACCATTAAGTAGTTGATCTATTAGGTTCAAGTTGCTAACCACAAGAATAGTCAAATAATTAAACACAAAAATACTCAAGTAATAACACACAATAAACTTTGGATATATTTTACAGAGAGAGGAATGTTACATATATAGTGAGTTGATCTCCTATAAAGGAAACAATATTTATCACCTACAACTACTCATATCTAATAAAAAAGAGATCTAGTGAAGGTGGAGTAGGAAGGTATGGGATCCCAACTGTCATTAGTATTTTTTTCTTCTTCTCCTCCTTTGGCCTAGCTAGAGAGATGGCTAGTACCAGGGAAGGAAATGTGTCCTTAGAGGGTAATGGCCATAGGTCACACCCATTGTTGTCATTGTCGCTTCTCCCACACTACCTATATCGGGAGGGTCAATGTGAGTGAAGTGAAAACTTTACCTATTTTGCAAGTGGTGATGCCCTCGATAACCCGAGACACGGCTTTCAAAAGGTAACCAATGGCTTAAAGGAGTCGAGGGTATTATAGTAGAAGGGGCATTACCCACCTCTAAACAAATCTTCTCATTTTCATTTAAATTTGAAATATAAAATTAGAAATCGTAATATATTTTTAATTATATAGAATTCATTATGCATAGTTAATTTAAATTTAAAATATCCTAATTTCTATTATTCTAAATGTGAAAAAGAATATCATTAAAAAAGTCGTATTTTACAAACAAGAAGAGTAAGTGCCCCAGTAAGACTATTTTTGTGGTGAAGAATTATGGGAAGAAAGGGTTGAAATCCACTTCTAGGCTATGAAAGCAAATCATAATAAATCGGTTTGTTACCAAAGAAAAACTTTGATAGAGAATGCACAAAATCAAATTAAATTAAAGGAACATTCTGCTAGGTAACTTATGAAACAAGTAGTTTTCATGGTTTAAATAGCAAAAATACATCAAAAATGGTATACATGTAATACACGCATAGCTTCTTTACTTATTTCGTTTATGCATCTTTTCCATTTTTTAAGATTGAAAAGTATTTTGTTTAATTTTTAAATTTCAATGTATTTTTAAGGCTACAACATTTTCCAATTTAATATTGAGTTTTATATTCATGTAAGTATCAAGATTTGCTTATCAATTTTTACAACTCATTCTTTTCAACACTATAATTGTGACTCGAGAATGAAACTTCATATGCGAGAGGGATAGGCATGAAATCAACAAACCGTTATTATTTTTGTAAAAAAATCTACTTAATTCAAAACCAGAAATTTAATTTTATAAACACTTATTTTTTTGAAGACCAAAAATTTAATTGTATAGCAACTATTACACTTCTTCCCCAAGGAGAAATTGAAAGAACACAAATATAGGAAGAATTTCAATACTGTCTGAATTCTTGCATTTATTTCTTCATTAATCTCTCTAAAATATTAGATATAAGGGCCTCTTTGAATCATGATATCTCCATATGCCTCCTTCTGATCAACCTTCACATATTTATTGGAAACTAAAACTGAAAACCAACAATAGCAATCATTGTAATTTAATGTTTGAACGCTCAAGCCTGTAATTCAAAACATTTAAAAAAATCAAATGTATATAATTTACCGCATGTTTGATAAAAGAGCCTTGCTGCTTCTCTTCTATCCATTCCTTGAGTAAGCTGGTTCAAAGACTGCTTTGGTGGAACTCCTGGTGTAGTGAAGTAATCTCTAAAATGGCTGCACAATAAAACAATAGATCCATACTTTTTATATATTTATAGTATGTATAGAGAGGTGAGTATGGTAAATTCAAGGTAACAACTTTCTTAAGGCGAATCTCAAACATGGAAACAAAATGGGTTCTTTTTTATCTTTGTTTCGGAGGCCTTTTGATTCGTTTGTATTGGATCCTGAAAACGTTTATGTAAGATAGAATTTTTGTTTTTCTATGATTTTTGTATTAATGAATTCTGTTCATAACTCCAATCAAAAGCATTAAAAAACACCTCTATGCCATCTCTAATGATTATAGAAAATTAGATTATTGTTCACCAAGAAGTTAGGTAAGCATCCTCTAAATAATATTTACTCACTTGAGGATTCTGCCAGTTAAATGATCCATGGATTCCTTCGGTGTCTGATAGAGTAATGGCTGAGAAGGTCCTGTCTCCACCATCAAATCTGCATTCGGAAGTTGCATAGGAACGAGCTTGAATTCATTACAATACAGTGTAATGCAGCTTAATTTAGGTTTTAGAAACAGGCTTACTGAATTGGCTGACGTTGATCTTCTGGTCTGAGATGACTCCCAAAAGGGGAGTTCCAATTTCCTCCATGTTTTCTTCTCCCGGAAACCCAGCACCGAGTCCATCTTCTGCTCTGTTATGGGTTCTTTTGGATCTTATATGAGCCAAACTCTAAGGTTAGCATAATATAGATAAAAGGACTATATTCATACTGGCAACTTACGCTCAGTGCATATTCTACGTCTTAAAGTTGGCTCCTCATAAATGTTATATCTTGAGACTATAACTATTTATTTAGAAAACCAAAAAAATCTAGTCACAAAATTGGTTTTCCATAACCATCCATTTAAATTACCAACAAATTTTATTTTATTTTTTGGATTAACAATTGGTTTTTCATTACCATTCATTTACCATCATCGGAGAGAAAAAGCTATCCTGATGATGGGTCCAGTATAGAACTGGAAACATCGGAATTAAAAAACTCTACACAATTAATCTAAAAAAACATATCATAATTTTCTATCTGCAATAATGAATCTCCAAAGCCTAAGAAATAAAAAAGTTTATCAATGAAATAATGATGATACCTTTTGGTAGTTGGGACCGAATCCTCTTTTACTGATCCTAACTGTTCTGATGCAGGGGTGATTTTATTGGATTGGACACTTTGACCTGCCATTTAGAAAAGAAAAAGCTCAGCATCAGTTATATGAATCAGGATAAATGTTAAATGTACAATTTCTAAATCATCATATAAAAAAATCTTATGATTTAGAGCTCTAAAAAGATCCAGATATGCATTAATCTGAAGAACTCCTGTTGACTGTATTTTGCTATTCTGCATTGGAGAACTCTCTACTAAAGAAATGATTTTTTTATTAGTACTTCTGAAAGTTAAAACAAAATGTGACCTGAAGGCATCGGTGTCAATCCCATGCGATTCAAATCCCAAACCATTTGTTGGTTTGGGGTTGCAAATCTTGCACGCAATTTTTCGATGGAGTCGGGAAAAGTTGGTGCTACTGCTACATCGTCATTCATGTTGATGTTTTCTTGAGCCTCATTTACAGCTTCACCCTCAACCTGCATAACCACATCAATTATTACTTTTAATTACATCAGAACTTCTCCAAATGGTTTATGAACGGGTAACATAAAACTAAAGTTAAGAAACTCACAAAAATTATTTGCCGATCCTCATCATCTCTCCATTCAGGGAGCAAGGATGAGCGTCTCTTTCTAGTACGTGGAGATTCTGATAACATAGAATAAAGGAAAATCATATAAAGAAGTGCATAAATAGAGATCAAAATCCAAACCACAGGCACAGTAGATGATGCCTTCAAAATCATGAAGTCCAGAGTGAATTTACATGAATTGGGAGGCTTATAAAATGGAGAATTACGGACTATTCTCCAAGCCAGGATCCTGCTACATACACTAATAGGCTATATCAAACATTGATGTAAACCAACTAATGCCAAAAATAACATATAAGTTCTTAAAGCTGAAAACCAAGATATAATTAGAACAGAAAACCAGCGAATTAATAAACAAGTCAATGCTGCTAACAGACTTCAAGCTTTTGCAGCCAATGAAGAAGAGAATTTTCCATAGTTATTTAAGTCTTCTTGGGGATGGTGAAAATTTTCCCGAATTTTAGGGGCGGCTATTAAAATAATATATAAAAAGTATTATTAATATTTTAATTTTATTCAGGTGAAAAATTTCTCAAATTTTAGGGGCGGCTATTAAAATAATATATAAAAAGTATTATTAATATTTTAATTTTATCCAGGTGAAAATTTTCCCAAATTTTAAGGGCGGCTATTAAAATAATATATAAAAAGTATTATTAATATTTTAATTTTATCCAATAAAATTTAAAGAGTATTTAATGTAGTCTAGGTATTTTTGAGATTAATGTAATTTAGGTATTTTGAGATTAGAATTCAATGGTTAAAAACAATTTTTAAAGTAATAAAAACATTAAAAATCAGGGGACATTCTCTCCAAATCCCCCAAAAACATTTGGGACGTCACCAATTTGAAATTTGAAAGAAAAAAATGCGAGAGGTTTTTGAAAATTACATTGGTTTGTGCAACTATTAACGTGCTACGGTCCATAATAATTGTAGAAAAACAACAGAATGTTTGAGAAAAACTGTTCCCAAAAAACACTTTTTGTTTTGGGTCAAAGTCGATGGTTATTTTATTTTCTACCATTACTAATCCTCTTAATCAGGAGTAATTATGGATAACATTTTTAAGAAATAGATCTTGCTTCCTATAATTATTAATCTTCCGAAATCTATAATAAATGCAGAAAAAAAAAGAGTTTTTCGAAATATAACCGTGTAAAAAGTTTTCGGAAATTCTTGTATTTCCTGCGACCAATTGAAAAAATCAGGAGACTAGTACTCATTTTTTTTAATTTTAAAAATCTCTTTTTCCCCTACAAGTAAATGTGACATCTAAATTTTGCTTAAAAGATGCATTTAGTTGAGTAAAGATTAAATGAACATACCTTGAATTCGCTTCTCGTCTTCTTGTTGTGGGGGTACGACGGTGTTGAGGCTATGAATGCGTTGATTCCACAGCTCTAACAATGGTGGTGCGCAGCAGGGCTCGGGTGATAATTTGGTGGTGGTGGCAAAGAATGACGTGGATGGAAGCCGCATTAGCTGTACTACTGTATTGGAAAAGCCGCTCCTTGCTCGCTCCTTATAAACAAACATACACAGGATTGGAGAAAAACTTTAATTCATCAAATATTTTTACAGGTAGCAATTGTTAGGGAATGTTTTTAATGAAATTTGAAGATTGTTTTCCTAATCAGGAAAAGAATCCCATAAAATGCCTCGATCAATTTTCATTTTAGTGCACCACCTACAGATTGGTTATACAATTCAAAAGAAGTATAATGTTTATAGAAATAGAGTACCCTTTTAACTTTGAGTCTACGATTATCATCTCTGACCATGTCAGAAGCATCTTGAAGCCATGTCTGATACAGTCGAGGAGGAATTATAGTAAAATCTTCGTCAAAAATGGAGGAGTTCCCTTTTCGTTTTCTGTTAATTCCACGCCTGTTAGCCCGCCTAATGGGAGGCTGAACGCTCTGTGCGTCGGGTTCGGGCTTCATAAAAGGATGTGAAAATGGGCATTCAGTCGATTAGCAGAATTTTCAATTCACCTAAACTGCACCTTGCTAAGGATTGTACATTAAATTGGTGAACTAATGATCAATACCGATTTAGTGCCTTCGAGGGGAACCTCCGGTTGATGTTCTACTTCTTGTGGAAGCTCATCAATGTTAAATCCCTGGTGTTCTTTCGGAATGTTCTCATCTGCAAGCATGGAAAACTATTTAATATGCAATATTTAGTTCTACTATATTAATAAAAGTTTCCTCACTGTCCCAGGGTTGTAGTGTAACCGTGTAATGATTAAAGCTGAAAATGTGTAGATGTATAACCCAGATTCAAACCTCACTCACCGTCAACTGACCTACAATGGAGGACACCCAAAATCTGCAAGGTATGGTGCAATGGCGTAGTGTAATGATTGGTATATTGGAACAAACTTTCCTCATTTGCAAAAGCATTAAAATTAAATTATACTTCAGCTTCACCTTGCTGCTGCTCCAGATTTAAGTTCAAGTCAGGAGGCAGAGTGTTGTTTTCAGGTTCAGGTACAAGCCTATCGTCCTCATCAAACCTGAAGCAAAACATTCACGGTTATGAATAAATTTAAGGCCACAAATTCAAGATAGGTTAACAGTGTTGATATACAGCATAAGCGATCAGCCTAACAGCATAAGTTGAAGAACGAGGAAGAGAAATTTACCTGTGAATTTCCCCGTGACGCATGTTTTCAAATGTCAAATTATCTTCCGGCAGTGTGATGTTATCGTGATCAGCTACAGGGTTAAAGAGAGACAGTTACTTGAAATCATTTAGGGCTAAATACAATTGTTCCCCTTAATCTGTAACCAACTTACCTTGAAACTTCATGGGTTTGAGTGGAGCAGCAGATTCTTCTTCAGGAATTAGGAAGAACTCCTCCTGCAGAGCACAACATTTTAATATCAACTCAATTTCAATTATATAAATATGATTTGATGAAATTAATCGCTTACCATAGATATTTGATGGCGCTCCTTGTTCTGCACCATCAGCTGTTCAACGTCGTCTAGGTCTTCAAGACCATAATTTATAGTTATGGTCTCGAATCTGGCAAAGCGAATCTCATGATCAAATATTGATAGTAGTGGAAGATGTTTAGACTTTACTGATAAGGAAATGTTAACAAAAGAATGTAGGTGTTGCTTACTTGGCTTGGGATTTCCCTTCGGTAAAACAGTGTTATCAGCCCCAGGCACGCTATTTTTGTGATATCCGTCTTGATTTGAAACTGTTGAGCCACAGATAAAAGTGCGGATTATTCCTATTTAGCAATTGCATTATCAAGCTTTCATTTCAAAGCCTTCAGATCCAACCATAGCCGATCTTATTCCCCAATTTATGTTAATCTTCAATAAGAACTAGGAACAGGACTACAATATAAAAATTCAGTAATGAAAAAGTATGTACGCTACGTGCTATCATAAGGTAAGAGAGGAAGGATGAGATTCGTACCATGAACTTTGTAGCATCATCTGCAAGCACGAAAAACGTCAAAGCAAAGCATTATTAATTAAAGTTCTAAAATTTCTCGACTAAAAATCAAGAATTCCTGAGTGGACATTACCGTAAAGAAATTTGACCTTCCTGTTGAAGACGATTACCACTCCCCCTGCACATTTTTTACCACTTTAGAATTTTCAACCTTAATTAAAGTTTATGGAAATGGAAACAAATAGATTTGTTTAGAGTTTACTGAGGAGTATTCCATAAAGCCTTAATGCCAGGGGAACTGCTGGATTGAGAATTTGTTCACTACACAAAACAATGGAGGATAAAGATTTTAGATATTCCCCGAGCATAGTTTTCTTTTAAGATCTTTTAAATTATAAACCTGCTATCATTTCAGAGAAGATAATTAAAAGCTTAAGATGAGCATGGCAGAGCAGAGCAGGTGATACCAGATTTCCACAATGTCAATTCTGTCGATCTTTTTCTGTTGATTTTGCAGTGCATTGTGGCGGCAATCCTTCAAAAACACACAATAACTCAAATTACTAAAAGCAACAGTAACAATTCTTCAAAAGCTGGAAAATAGAGGGCAGATTATACCATATTTGGCCCAGAGGCACCTTTCTGGACAACAATTGATGGGAGTAAAACATTCCTTTAAGCTTCTAAATCTCCTGCCAAATACCTACAGCAAAGCAGTACAGAAAATGAGAATTGCTGCTAAATATGCCTAAAAGAATGATCAAATCTCAAGGATATGATGTCATTTTCTGTTTTCCCACTTCTGAGCAGGGCAGAGCATAGCAATTACAACATTCTGTATATTTTTTCTCTCAGAAGCTTGAATGCGATACAATACAGACAAATTTAAGGCCGCAAACAAAATAAATGTGCCTGTGAGCATTAAATCATAATACATCTGCAGAGAAGAGCAGGAGAAGCTCAAAATTAGACTTACTGTAGGGAAATTGGAGAAATGAAGTTCGTATTTGCAGTGTGATTGTGAGAAACAGGGCTAAATAGAAGGAAGGAGAAGGAATGTTATTTAAGATGGCGGCGTCAAGTGACGTGAAATGAAATGAAATTATATGAAATGCACTTCTGATGAGTAACAGATTAAGGGGGGTACTAACAGAAATATTATGCGCATTATGGCGCTCAAAAAAAATGAAGGGTGTAAAATATTTTAGCTCATTTCACAAATGCCCGCCAAAATGGGACGTCGGTGGGTCGAATCCCTTGAGCACAATGTTAAAGGCTTAAAAACGTAGTTCCCTAATTGCAATTTCTATCCTTCATCTTAGGGCTTGCTTCCATGGAGAGGCTTCCATTTTTAGGGGTAAAAATTGTCAATTAATTTTCAGAGGTTGTTTAGGAGGTGGAGTTGCAAGTATCCCTTATAGTTTAGGGTTGTTTCTGTCTATCCGGTACCTAGATTTTGCCATGTAGTTGGCTCCTTAAGTTGCATTCTTATAATTTTTCGCCTAAATGTTTTTAGTTCTACTCTGCAAAAAAATATACACTTTGTATGAGACTACATACATGAAAAAGGCTCCTAACTTTTCTCAATAACACTCGTTTAGAAAATTTTGATACCCATACTCCTTACTATGAGAACCTTAATGGCTATCATCTCTTGTTTAATAGCTTAAGCCATTAACTTATGTATGCTTACCTTATATGATACATATCATATGTTAAGTACTATTGTAAAATCAATAAAGTTTCGAAAGAAGTGCATACTCTATTCTCGAAGTAGTAATGATAAACAAGGTTAGACTCTTAGTTTTTTCTAGACTTACGGATTCTTGCTTGGACTCCTACAATTAGTCTTTATTGTATCTCATGACATCTTGAGAAATACGAAAAATAGGATGTGGATTAAGTAGCATTCCTTAATGAAACCTTCTTTAACAAACAAATCTCAAAAAGAACACTATGTAATTTAATAGACAATCCAATATAGTACATGTATCTCAAATCTTATTCTTTAATAAATACAACAAATAATAAATGTTTCCTCTACTTATATGTGACATTTTAAAATTAAATTGAACACCATGTTTCCTCATTGCAATTTTTGATGGTTCGATCTTAAAAAAAAAGGGAAATGCTAATATAGGTGTACCTAACATAAAAGGGGGTCATGTGAGCCATTTAAATCATAATATGAGGATAAGAGGACACTTTTAAAATGATATGGGATAACTCGATAATATAGAATATGGGAAAAATAACACATTGGAAGTGAATAAAAAAGCTCACATTATCTAATTTAACTCAATTTAATTAACAAATCAAACATCTTAAATTAAGATAATTCAACACTAAATAATGTTATCGAGTATTTTTAGGTGTCCGAACATACTCGTTAGGGTGTCACAATCTTGTGTGGTATTTTATAAAATTTATTTTTATGGTAGCTTTAAAAAATCACTCAATACTTAAGCATATTATATCCTCGTATTGATTTTTAGTGTCATTAAGTATATTTTTTTCTTGTTACAAAACTCTCTTGGATAACTTGCATTTATTTCTCTACTCATAAGTACATACATCCTATGGCATGAAAATTCAACAATATACCCGTTGGCAAGAAAATTTGTCGGGTGGATAAACTTGTGGATTTCTTACCAATGCTCTGGGAATCTAAGTCCCTCTACTTAACCGGTGCAGCTACCGTATATGCATGTGCGTGAAAAGGTGGATTTCTAGTGGTGGCCTTTCGACCGGGATCCAACAGGGACACTCCACTGACCCTGCGGCAAAGCTTGCAGATACCTACAAGAGAGGACCTTGTCTGAAAGTGGGAAAGGGAGTGAGAAAAGAGGTAGGGGAACTAATGTTGTAGGTAGGAAATCGATTCCTGTACACACTAGTCAGAAGTATCATCACATGTATTTAAGAGAAGAAACAACTTTGTAAGCATCATTAAGACCAAATGAAATTTGATGAACACAAAGTATCAAGAAATCTCTTAGTCAAAGAAAGCTAGAAACTCCTTCTTGTATTAATTTCTCAAACAAAAGTTATACATAGTGGAGAAATGGAGGAAATTGAGAGGGGGAAATGGGTGGGGGGGCGGGGGGACGAGTAGAAGAAAATGGCTAACCCTTTGCAATGGGAATGGCATTACAATTTATAGAATAAGAGGTGACTTATTATCTTCCTCATGACCCTCCATATGCCTTAATATGACTTAAGACTATTCATATTCCACTTTAAATATTTAAGTCCCTTTTATAATAGCAAGGCGACTTAATTTACATTATGTTTCTAAAGTCACTTTTAAGTGACTTAAAGGCATATCAAAAAGTGCAAACCCCAACAAAGAATTAGAACATTTGAAAGTGAGAGAAAGTTGGGGGAAGAGGAGAGAGAAAGAGAGAGAGAAGAAGAAGAGGAGATGTCGCCCGATGAAGTCTGTTGATCCTCGTTGATGGAAAGCTCCAAATGTAGTGAAACTCTGAATCTTCGAACTCCTTGCACACTGTGAAACTCCTCCAAATTAGCTCATGAACGCTCGCCCAATTGAATGAACTAAGGTGGATCTCGAATTCCCTATGAAAAATGGCTAGGATGCTCCCGAACAATGATGTCCCCTTGAATGATTATCCTTATACGACCCATTGTGCCAAAACTACTTTTTGAGTGTAACTTACTATTTTTAGTAAGTGTGAATTGCAAGCCGAGATGACCCTTTTTATGACCTTTCCTGTGATGTTCCCTCTGTGTTCACCACCTTCTTCATGGAATCTTAAAATGGTGGCTTACCTAAAGTAACATTCCCCTATGTAAGGAGACATGCTATTTTTAGTAAGTGTGCCACGAATGTCAAATTACGACTAAATGAGTCTTGAAATTCTAGGTTTTATTCCAGGTTCCACGCTCTGAATTTGGAGTAATTCCTTCATCTGAACAAGTGGGAAAATGATGTCTTCATCGGCGGGGCAGAATACTGACAAAAACACATCCCTCCATATCCCTAAAAATAGGGGCTTCATGGCGCAAAAACTAGTTCATGTGAAACTAGATTTTTCAATGATCGTTCCCTCCAATTTTTAGATGATTTCACCCATCGGATCTTCGAGAATTTGAAAATTTATTCGAAGAGGGAAGAATGCTGACAAAAAACACAGCCCTCCATATCCCTAAAAAATAGGGAGTTCATGGTGTGAAAACTAGTTTGTGCAAAACTAGATTTTTTGACGATCGTTTCCTCCAATTTTCGGGTGATTTCGCCCACCGGAACCTTGAGAAGCGGAGAGGTAGCTCACTGATTTTTTCCATTACTATGTCATGGCAGCCATTAATGGAGCTTGAAAATTTCAGGTCTGGTTTTTGTCTCCGTTAGCGATGAAATCAACTCCATTGCGATAGGTTTTTCATTATGGTGCTTCACGTGAAATTTCTCTTCAATCTAGTGACCAGTTTGATGGGAAATCAATCTTTTCCTTCGTAGAGCCGAGAAAGAGGGTTTCTTCACTGCGAGAAATCCTTGATGAAAATTGGAGGTTTGAATATGATTTTTAATGGCCTTCAAGAGATTAAAACTCAGCAACAAATGGTTCGTCAATCCGAGCACCGGTTTGCAAGATATGTTCAAATCTTCGTTTTCATGGCTATGGGGATTTCCATTGTTCTTCTTCTCTGTTCTTTGTTTCTCCTTCTTAGATTGATGAAAATTCCTTCTGAGACCTACGTATCTCCATGGAAAAGGTATTTTAGTTCCTTTTCTGATCTGGTCTGAGTTTCTTGCAATGGTGGAGTGGTGGACTTGTGTTCTCTGCAACTTTCTTCTAGTAATGGAGAAGAACTAGAAGCAACAAGAAACAGCTAACAATTAGAATATTTTTCAAATTTTTGAGTTGGAGTTGGGTGCATTTTTTCATGTTTGATGTCCCTGACCTCAGGGACATGAGGGACATCAATTTCCACAATGAGCAAGACGGCGACATGTGGCGTTTAATCCAACGACGGGAATGAAGGAGGAAAAAGTTGCTTTAAAGCACTAGGAGCTAAAAGGCGGTCACATGGGTGTCCAAAAGACTCCCTATGGGGGTTGGGAAAATTTTTCAAGGTTTGATGTCCCCCACCTCAGGTGCATAAGGGACATCAAATTCCACAAAGGGTTCTAGAGCTGACATGTGGTGCCCGATCCGACGTTAGGGAATGAATGCTCTAAAAAAACACTGGGGGTGACAATCGATCACGTGGGTGTCCAAATGACTCCCCATAGGGGCTGGGAACATTTTTCAAGGTATGATGTCCCCCACCTCAGGTACATAAGGGACATCAGTTTCCACGGTGGTCTTGGAGGTGACACGTGGCACCCGATCCAATGGTAGGGAATGGATGCTCCAAAAATGCACTGGGGTTGAACTGTCAAGTTTGGAGGTCACATGAGGGTATAAGAGGTCATATGAGGGATGAGAGGGATTCAAGGGGGATGGGAACACTTTTCCAACCTTGATGTCCCTGACCTTGGGGATGTCAGGGACACAAAATCCCACCAGGCTCCTGGTGCTGACACGTGTCCTCCCAAAAATTTGGCTAAGTCCTGAACTTGTGACAGTGATAACTTGAGCTCCCAATGGACTTTTTGGAAAAAAATTATATGATCTTGACTTTAAATTTCCTTCTGAATCTAATGGTTGGGGTATCATGTCTTTATTATTCCATTTGATCCCTAAAAATCAGATTTTGATTTTGTACTCCACTTGTGCTTGAGAAAACTACCTGCAGACCTGATGCACCAAAGTGTTGTGAAAAATATTATTTCACCATAATTTAGGTCTTGGAATCCTATTTCTGGAGATATTTTGTTTTGCTTCTAACTCCATCTGGAGCTCCCAAAATCTTCTTCTAAAGCCCAACAGTTGTTTTAGGCCTGTGTACCGCCTAGGCTTGTGAACCTTGTTTTTTACTCAGACTGCTCCAAGTCTTGAAAAACTTCCCCAAACCTTCCAAAATAATTTCCATGATGTTATAAGGTCTTCCATTCACCTCCATGTTGAATTTTTCCCTTTCGTTCTGCTCCAGGGGTTTAATCTAGTCCTGGGAAGGCTAGCGATAGCCCTTCCCTATACTACCAGAAGATAGTGTCTTTTTAGAACTCCCTAAAATCACCTAGGTGGAATGAGTATACTTTCCTAAATCACCTAGGGAAAATTTTGACAACAAATAGGGGGTGACCAAACTGATGGATTTGACCCGGGGTGTCTTGAAATGATAGGACTTGAAAAATTCGACACTAGGGTATAGTTGTCATGCTTGGAAATTATCAATTTCCTTGTTGCACATTTGCACAACAACAATACCCGTTAATGTGCATGAGGCTTATAGTTATCAAATTACATAAGGAAATGACTCCAAAAAGATCATAAATTCTAAAGGAACTGGAAATGTGGAAGATGAATCTATGACGATGTCTTTTTTTCCTTACATGAAGCAAGTTTGGTTGTAGATAAACTCATTTGTATGAGCATTTCAATCAACAAAATGTCATATAATTTATTTTTAAGTGGTATTTAGCCACAAGATTCTTGAATCACCTTTGATCATTCCTTACATATTTCCCATGTTCTCTAAACTATTTTTCATCTCTTACATGACAAAATCTACTTCTTGAATTGTTGTGAATGTCTTGAGTTACTTAACTAGACATGTAAACAATGAAGTCTTTTTAATTACATCAATATAATTGAATTGTAAATTTTTTTATGATTCAAATCATATCACACCCTTACGATTGAGATTATTTGTATCCTCAAAATCTTAAGGGCTCAAAACATGAGACAACAATTCTACTACTTTCTCTTTGAAATACCACTTGGCTTTGTTTATTAATTGAACTTTCTTTCTCTCCCCTCTATGATGTCATTTATTTCATCTATAAAACAACACTTTTATCCAACTCTTATTGAGAATTAAGTGTGTCAATCACAACTTATTCAATGGAAGGATGCAATAGTCCTTCATCTAGCAAAAAAAGAAAACATAAATGTAAGTTCTCAACATTCACAAATTGCATATATCTTTATATAAAGAGGAAAGTTTAATTTGAATGCATTAGTACCTTGTTTTTTAACAATACTAAATGCACAATATCTTCTTTCAATTTTAGCTTCACAATTATAAATCGCTTTCTTTCTTTTCTTAAGTAAAGTCACTTCTTGTCTCCAACTTAGAACTAACCATGTTATCTTGAGCATGTATTTCTTTGCACTTACCTTGAGACTCCAAATTCCATTGCACTTCAAGATGTATTTGTCTATCAATTAATTTTTCATTATTTTTTTATTTTTTAATTAAATCATTTCTTTCTTTTTGGTTTTCCCATTGAAGTATTATATAGATAAGCAGACAAGTATTATATTTTTCCAAGTATTTGTGAAAAAATGAATTTCTTTATCATAAGAATGTTGGAAGTACACCAAATTTTCTTACTAGGTGTAGAATCCTTCCTATTAGACCCTCTCGAGAGTTGTGACAATTATATGTTGACTACTTTAGTTTCACCATATATTAGTGATGAAAAAAATTGAATTATTTAACCTTTTGTCCATTCTCTCCCAAAATGATCCATAATGCTAAGGAAAATCAATCAAATTCGTCATCCAACCAAAGAAAACCCAATTTTAGTCAGCAATAAGGCTTCAAATGAAGTATTTCTTGTATAATGGTGAAACCATCACTTATTCAAAGTGGAAGTTGAGTAATTGTAGGTATATCCAAAGTGGTCATTTTTAACCATTGCGGTAGTTTACAAAGCTTCAATCTATATTAACCATATATTTTTCTTATTTTATTTATTTGTGTACGATAATGACTAGGAGATTGTATCCTCAATTTCAAAGAAAATTGGGATTTCTTTTGCATACAAAAGGATCTTGAGCATGTTAAGAAGAAGCAAGAATTTAAAGGAAGATTATCACAGTGTGAGTGATACGCTTATTATTCATTTGGTTGTAGAATAAAATCATAGAACTTAGGAATTTTAAAAAAAAAAATTAGTATCTAAGAAAATTCCTTAGGTATTGTAAAAAAATTGTGGACTTATTTGTATGATAGTGATAAGATCAAAAGATATAGAATTACTACCTTGAGATCCGATATTTCTACAATAAAGTGCAATCAAAAGGTGAAATAAATGGAAAAACATATAAGGAATATATTTTGAAGAGAGTTGTTACCTTAGAGTATTCATACATGGAAAACACGATGAATTCCCAATATATCATCACCAAACAAAAATACCTTGTAGTTAGGATCCAAGAATCCATGGACATGGTGGTTCATGTTTTATCCACAAAGTTAGACATAGGAGAGGAAGAACCTCATGGAGAGAAGGAATGATTCATGGATGAGCATGAACAAACGCCAAAAGAAAACCATCAGATCATATTCTTTTCATATTTGAAATTGGATTCGAGATTAGATATTTTGAAGGACAAGTAGATACTTAATTACTAGACAAATAGTTGAAATAAACGAGTTATATCTTAATGTGTAAAATATTGATGAAGGGGAAAATATTTATTTTACATTACTATGTCCCTTATCCTATAACATATATTGAGGTATATGTGGGTCGATCTATGCCATTCTTAAAATTTATATTTCTATATATTAGTTAGTGATTACTTAGGCATAGTTAATAAGGATGGAGTGTGACACACGTAAGCATACATACATATTTATACGAGTGTGTGTGTGTGTGTGTGTGTGTGTGTGTGTGTGTGTGTGTGTGTGTGTGTGTGTGTGTGTGTGTGCATCCTCTTCGTGGTGTCAATTGTGAATTATTGTCTTATTTTGAGATGGTGTAAGTTTCACCCTCAAAGTGTCTTAGTTAAATATTATATATTTTGAGATATTTATAGTTATATTGAATTTATTCCATGACAAGTGGTATCATAGCTTTGATTCATCAAAATTGTAGGTAAAATCTTATTTTTAAAGAATCGTTGAACTAGGGTGAGGAAATGAGGATATGGTAGTACAAGATGATCATATGTTGGATGTTCAAAAAAGCTGTTATGTAGAATAAATAAAGGTGTGTATATTTAATGATGAATGTATCCAAAATAATATAAATATGGTCAACGTCTATGAAAATGTTTCTTTAAAGGGGAGGAGCTTGTTAAACCCCTTATCCTATAAAATTCATTAAAATATATGTGGGATAACTTGTGTCATGCTTAACATTTATATTTATAATTATAAATTATAAATTACTTAGGCATAACTAATTTAGATTAAGGGTGTGACCCTACCTAATCATGCTCGTATATGGATGAGTAAATCTCTCTCATAGTGTCAATTGTGAATTATTGTCTTATTTTAAGATTTTGGAAGTTTCCCCATTGAAGTGTCTCATTGAGAATAAATCCTACCTCTTCAACTTAATTCACTAAGCAAGAAAGTAAAATTTAACTAACCTCAAAATGACGGGGTTTAGTGATACCCGTGGATGTGACTGATGGTAATTGATATTGTGCTCTCGTATACGAAATGATGTAGGCTCTCTTCCCGCAAGAATGCTGCAAATCACAAACACTAAAAAAATATGATTAGTAAAATATGAGGCGGATTTCCTGGAAAAGGCCAGTCCCCAAAAATCAAAGGACTTCCTCACAAGGGTGTCAATCCCTTTTACACAATCAAGTGGGTATAAAAACCATATAAGATTTATGATAATCGATCACAATAATATGATGATGATAAATGAGTTTGTTACAAACATATAGCTGATAAATAATGTGAAATGAAAGGTAAAAACTATGGCTCGAATTTAGAATATAAATCTAAATCTGAATTCTCAAAGAAAGCTAAATTATCTTCTTTAGTGAACTCTAGCTCTTCTTCTTCAAAGAAATCTGAATTTCGTGTGCATTGTATTCTTCTTTAAATAAGTCTGAATACTCCTCTTCAATGTCGTATTGGTGCTCAAATTCAGAATATGAATCGTCATGGTCGAGTTTCGTTCTCGTTGTTTCACCATTTTCTTTACGTTTTCAAAGTGACGAAACAGATAAGGGTAAAGGCCAAGGAGGAATACCTATTAAATGTTGTTTGGTTGATGGTTGTTGCGCGCATTCTGAATTCTTGATCCACAATTGAATGTGAGAGCTTCCTTTTGGCTAGGAGGAACTACCTATAATAGAAAACAAGACCACAAAAAGATAGTTAAATGATATATGACAGTGGACTACCTAGCGTATGCTAGTTCCGGGAAGTGTGATACTTCCTAGATGGTTTTCAATCCATTGTTTAAAACAATTTAATGTGAGAAATAAACAAATTCCTACTTTGTAGTTGATATGATTTAGGTATTTCATTCAAGTATAATAAGCAAATCCAATCGCAATAGGCTATTCTATAGTTAGATCTGAGAGGTGAGGTGTCCGTCACAAGTCTACCGGGACTAATCAGGGTCTAATTCTGGGTTATTTAATTCAACTGGTAGGGTGATTGTTGGGTCTGTTCTTGGTCAAGGTGTAAAACAAAGAGACCGACATTGGATGAATGTGACCAATGATAGTTTAGGTAGAACCGATGACGGCTGGTCAGTGGGAAATCAACATCGGTATGGTCGAGATAAAAGAAACTCAAATATATTAAATGGTAGGGGTGATCTAAGGTCAAATAAAGTTTGGAAGGGTGAATGGGAAGGTCTGTAGATGTCTTAGGTATGCTCATAAGTATACAGAAGGTGAGAATAGGTGATTTAGTGATATGGGTGAAGGGATATTTGGGTTCACAGGCAAGTGGGTGATGAAGCAATAAGCACGCAAAGAATAGATTAATAACAGGAGTAAAAAATATTACTAACTGAAATAAACCCTACTGGCTAGGGCCATACTTACTATGTTAAGGATCTGATGGTTGAGTGGTGGAGGTGGTTGATCAGAGAATACGTGTATGGTACTGAGGCGGTGATTTCCTGGAGTGCTCCCGTGAATGCAATGGCTCTATGATTGATCCTGGTAATGGTTTTGGATGTCTGGATGCATAAAAGGATGCTTGTTTTTCTTGCATGCATCTTTGATCTCCTTTCTTGCTCTCAGAATGTGCCAACCCAAAAACAAGGTTGTTTAGGTGAATAAATGGTAACCGACGTAGTTCCGGGTTGACTAGCGTTGGTTTAGGGTGACCGGCATCGGTTAAGGTAGGATTCCCTAGGTTTACTAAAATTGGCAGATCTCACCTCTTTTAGCTTGAGTTTGTTCCTTGATTTTCCAATTTCGAACGGACATTACATTTTTTATGAGCGAGAAGGTGGTTAGGGAGATTTTAGGCATTGATTTTAGAGTTGGACCAAATCTTAGCTCATTAAGGCAAGTAAGATTACGTCTTAGTTAGTTATGGAAACATGTCAAGAATAGGTCTAGGGTGAGGTGGCTGGATGAGGTGTCTAGGTGAGGTGGCTAGGTGAGGTGGTGAGGTAGAAATTAAGGTAATTAGATATTAAATATTGTGAGGATATATATTAATTTAATTAAATTAATGGTGATGTGGGGTGGAAGGGGCCATGGTTAGATGAGTATGATTGAGTTGGTTATTTGACAAAGGACCAAGGGGAGTGTGACCCAATTTTGGTGTCTACATTTTACCCCCTTTTTTGTGTAGCTTATATTGGTGAGCGACAACCGACAAAAAATAAGATTTGGTTACCCCATGTGTGGGTGAGGGCGATCCCCCTCAAACTAGGAACTAATGTCGTAGAAGATAGAATCGGTGAGTGGTTTGATAAAAGGTGGATGTGAGGAAGAGGAAGGTAGAAAGTGGAGGTAATTGCATAAAGATGCAATCGATAATCTAGATAATGGGCCAGGGTCAAAGGTAGCAACAATTAAACGTATGCACATATAAATTGTGGCACGGTACCAGTTGAAGAGCATGCAAACTCTACATCGTCTAAGGTCAATAGGTTTATCCAAACAAGGTTGAGGTGATTCTGGTATCCAAGGTATAGGATATGGTGTGGAAGCACTTCGCAGGTCAGGTGCAGGAATGTTTAGGTATGTTCCGGTACACCAAAGGTAAGGTCGGGATAAACAACACGGCAATAGGAAAAATAAGGTCATTAGGTCAAACAACACGAGTAACAGTGTCACAAGGTATAGCGAGCACATGAGTTCATAGGTCACTAACAATGTTTCGGGTCTAAGTAGCTAGGTCAGGGCAATAGGCAAGGCAAGGTCATCAGGTCAAACAATATGGGTAACAGTGTCACAAGGTATAGCGAGCACATGAGGTCATAGGGTATTAACAATGTTTTGGGTCCAGGTAGCAAGGTCATGGCATGGGTAAGGCCGAGGTATGGGTAAAAGAACAAGTCCCTAACTGCAATGAAGGATAGGTATAAGTAATGTAGGCTTGGAGGTAGGTTGTAATAAAAATGGTTAAGGTCAAACGATGGAGGGGTTAGGTAATTTGTGGGTAAAAATAGGTTAAAAAAAGAGTTATAAGTGAAATGATAGGTAACAAACTTCGGTTTTCATTTAACCATCATTAGTTTACTAGGTGCGAGCTGACCGACATCGGTCAGGTCGGGTTAGGTATTTAAAAAGATAAATCCGCAAAAAGACGATTCATTTGTGTGCTCATCTAATAATTCCAAATTCATGCGAAACGATCTGGTGAAAGTCATTGTCATTGAGCATGTCTTGTAGCGAGATGTAAAGAGATGGAATCTAGACTTCGAGAGGTAAGACAGCCTCAATACCGTAGACTAGAGAAAAGGGGGTGGCAATAGTCGAAGTGCGAATACTAGTGTGGTAAGCCCATAGGGTGAAAGGAATGTGTGTATGCCAATCCTTCCTAGTATCGTTGACTACCTTCATAAGAATTTTGTTCAAGGTTTTATTGGTTGATTTGGCTTGACCATTAGTTTGTGGGTAATAGGGTGATGAGAAACTAAGTTGGATGCCGAAAGCATCACATAGTTTGCATAGGGTTTTGTTTTTGAATTGTTTTTCGTTATCAGTGATAATGCGGTGAGGGACACCAAAAAGACAAATTATGTGATGTTTAATGAATTCACTTATTTTCTCAGCTTTAGTGGAGATGAGGGGAATGGATTATACCCATTTAGTGTAATATTCAGTAGCGGTTCATGATCCATTGGTGGCGTTGTGAAGAATGGGGTTAATCTCACGGACATGATCCAAACCCCGTTGAGTGAAAGGCCAAAGGTCTCGTGCGATCTGTAGGGCATGGCTAGGTGTGTGATGAAGATTAGCATGTTGTTGGCATTTTACGCAATGTTTGACATAATGACAACACCATGGTTTAGGGTTGGCTAATAATAGCCTAGGCGAAGAATGTGCTTTGCGATGGCTAAACCACTAAAGTGACCTCCAAAAATTCCATCGTGGCTTTCCTTAATGGTGTAGGGGATTTTAGAGCTCGTAAGGCATCGTAAGAGAATGTCATCAAAGCCGTGCTTGTAAAGAAGACCACCCATGAGGACATAACGGGATACACTTTTAAGAAAGGCACGTTGTCCATTACGAGTGAGATCGGTGGGTAAAATGGAAAGGGAAAGATAGTCTGTATATTGCTTATACCAAAGGTCACTTGGGTCAGGAGCAGCGGTTCTGATAGAGTAGACTTCATGAGGTAAATAAGAGGGTGATTGTAGTCTTTGTATGGTGACAAATATTTTAGAGTTAGCGGGCGAAGCAGGTATCTGAGAAGCCAAGCAGGCCATGGTATCTGCAAATTTATTAGTAGAATGTGGGGTGGTTTGAAGTGCGTAACGGTCAAAGGTGGTTAAAAGTATGTCCACATGATGCTTATACTTTTGAAGTATCTCATTACGACACTCGTATATACCATTGACTTGGTTTATGACTAGCTGAGAATCGCAAAGATGTTGATTGGCTTAACATCTAAGGCATAAACAGCCTGAAGACCTAATATGAGTGCTTTGTATTCAACAATATTTTTGGTACAATCAAAATCGAGTTTGAAAGACAAAGGCATAGGTTCACCACCAATTGGAATGAGGATAACGCTAGCCCCACCCCCACGCTGACACTTGGAGCCATCAAATAAGAGTGTCATTTGGTAAGCGGGTTCATCTAGGGAAAGGGTAGCTATAGACTCATTTGGGAAGTCAAAGTTAGAGGGTTGATTCCCGAAATAGGTGCATCGCCAATTGGTCGGTGATAGCTTTTGCCCTTGATGGATTAATTCGAGATCGAGGTCAGCCGAAGCATAATCCAACGTGCCGCACGTTGATTTTGATAAGCTTTGGCATACATATAGTGTAATGGGTCGGTATTAGTAATGACGAAGGTTTTGTGGTTGAGTAGGTAATGGCGGAGTTTGGTGGTGACGAAAACTAAGGCTAGGCAAAAAAATTTGGCGTGGGTATATCTAGTTTCATAGTCAAGAAGGGTATGGCTTATGTAATAAACTACTTGCTCTCGGTGTTGGTCATCGCGATGAGTGAGCATGGCACCTAGAGAATGGTTAGTGGTGGAAATATATAGGTAGAAGGGTTGGTCATCCTTAGGAGGAATGAGCACTTGGTGGTTGAAGTAGGTATTGTTTTAAGGCTTCAAGGCTTTATGGCATTCCTCATCCCATTTGAATGAAATGTCTTTCTTGAGAAGATGATGGAATGGTTGACAGTGGTTGGAAAGCTATGAGATAAAACAACGAATTGATTACAACTTTCCTTGTAGGCTGCAAAGTTGACGGAGATTAGTGGGTGGTGGAATTTCAAGAATAGCCTTGACTTTAGCAGGATCAACTTCTATGCCATGCAAAGAAATGATGAAACCTAGGAGTTTTCCGAAAAGTACCACAAAGATGCACTTTTTCGGTTGAAGATGAACACAATATTTGATGAGGCAGTCAAAGATGACTTTAAGAATGGGCAGGTGTTTGGTTCGATGCTTGGATTTGGCAAGAAGATCATCTACGTAATCCTCTAATATGTAATGCATGATGTCATGGAAGATGTAAGTCATGGCTCGTTGATATGTAGCACCAGCATTTTTGAGGCCAAAAGGCATGACTCGATAGCAGAAAGTCCCCCAAGGGGTGATGAAGGTAGTCTTGTGTTGATCCTCTGGGGCTAGTAATATTTGATTGTAGCTCGAGAAACCGTCCATGAGTGATAACATTTCATGGCCAATGGTGAGATCAACTAGTTGGTCAATGCCTGGTAGTGGGAAATCATCTTTGGGACAGGTGAGGTTGAGGTCACGGAAATCCATGCAAATGCGGAGTCCCCTGTCACCTTCGTGACAGAACGATGTTAGAAATCCATTAGGGATAATCAATGGGTAGAATGAAGGAAACCGAGAGAAGGTGTTGAAGCTCTTCTTTGACCAAAGAGCAATGTAAGGATGCATTTTCCATAGCTTTTGTTTGATGGGTTTGGCATCAGGAATGGTTATGATATTGTGAACCATGATTTTTGGGTCAATACTGGTATATCGACATAGGACCAAGCAAATGTGTTGCTATGGTCCCAAAGGAAAGAGGTGAAGGCTTCCTATTCAGTAGTGTCTAAGGATTGGCCAATCTTTAGAATGTGTGGGTCGTCCTGAGTATTAATGTTGATTTCGATGGTTGATTCATTCAACATGGTTTACGTCTCAGAGGGTAACGACCGATGAATATAAGAGTCTTCTGCACTAAGGTAGGTGAGGATAGACTCATCGTCTTGACATTGAATGACGTTAATTAAAGGCATATCATCATCGATCATGTTAGGATACATGAATGGGAGAGAAGAGGGAGCCTCACCATCGCATTGATAGGTCAGCAGTCCAGGAAATGGTGTTTACGAAAAAAAAGTTAGGAGGTATAGATTCAAGATCTATGGACTCATGGGTGAAGATGGTAATGTGGATGAATTAGAGGGGGAAGACTTCTCATCTTGTATAAGGTCGATGCGAACCTTCTTGGCAGGTGGAGCATCAAAACCAATTCCACCGTGGTGGTTGTGTTTACGAGAGGTACAAGAGATGACAGTGTGGCGACCTTGTTCATAAAAACCGAAGCCAAATCTCTTCCACGCGCACCAACGGAGGAAAGTGTGAGCGAAATGACAGATTAGTGAGGGAGTATAGGTTGGGTGAAAATGATTTGGTTTGGGATGGAGGTTTGGGTTTATAGGTGGCCATATTAAGCCCCCATACATTAGGTCGGTGTGAAGGTGGGGAGGACCATAAGGGAAAATGTCACCAATGCAAATGTCATAACTGGGGTGTTGACACAGATTCCCATTCTCTTGTGGGGTGAGGAAGGTATCGATATTATATAGGCGGTATTCCCCCAAAGTGAGGCATTGAAAAACACCCTCTAAGGGATTAGTAGTTGGTATGTGGGTAGCGGGTATGGAAGGTCCGCTAGATGAAGGGAACTAACGGTAGAGGCTACAACCGTAGTGGGGATAACAAGGTTAGATGCAATGTAAGTAGTGTCAATTTTGGTGGATGGGATTGTGGTTGAAGGTGAAGTGGCTGTGGTGGCGATTCCTTGACCGGTATAAGCACATCATTGGGTCGATATAGCATGTTACAGGTCTTGAAAGGTGAGGGGTTGGTAAGGATGGTGTGATTATGTCCCTCATGTTCAAATTTAAGACATCGATGTAACATCAAAGGAACACAACCCATAAAGAGGATCCAAGGTTGACCAAGTAGCAAGTTATCTCTGAACTCCCCTTTTAGGACATAAAAAGTTCCAAAACAAAGGCGGGGACCTACACGGACATGGAGAACAACAATACCTAGGGTAGAGTTCATGGCATCATTGAAGGAATGCAACATAACAGGGTTACCATGCATGCAATTGGGTATATTTACATTCGATCGTCATACGCATGGGAGGAGATTATGTTAATGCTAGCACCACCATCGATCATAATGCGTTGTATGCGTATATTATCGATGAAGACGGAGATGAAAAGAGTGGGGTCGGGGTCATAGAACTAGAAGGGAGCATTCTCTTCATCGGAAAATATGATGGCGACCACGTGGTGAGTGGGTGGAGGTGTAGAGGAAGGCAAAGACCTAGTGAGAGAGGCTACGTGGTGAAGGGTAATGATGGAGGCCATGGATGTGGGGTCATTTGGTAAGACTTCGATAGATTGAAGGACCTCCATGAGGGCTTGACGATGTGACTCGAGGTTGGACGAGGTCATATAAAGACATTTTGAGGGGGGATTGGTGTAGTTGTTTTAGTATTGTGTGATGTGTGACCCCATTAGAAATAGGATATGCAAGACCTCGAATGATGACTTTGGGTGTGGGTGCGGATGGTATATTGGGTACAGGGTTGGTTGATGGGCTACTTGCTTTCTCTTTGCCTTTGTCTTTCTGAGCATGGGTGGCAATGTTGATCATGTTAATCTGAGGGGAGGGGGTAAATGGAGAAGGTGTAGGATGAGTGGTATAATGGCATGATGGGAAGAAACCTACCAGGGGAGAAAAGCCTTATGAAGTGAGTGGGTGCAACGGCATTTGGGTGGTGATTTGGCTAACTCTCTTATACGAACCATGTTAATTTTGAATCTCGGGATGGATCAAAGAGTTGTGGGGGTGGAGATCTTAGTTGTTGAGTAGGTGATGGGAGAGGATCTATGGAAATTGGTGAAGGTAAAATGGGGTCCTCATCAAGAAGATCATCATCGTCAAATTTTTCTTCAGGAGGACATAATTAGACAAGAGCGGTTTTTAAAGCCTTACAGTTCTCTACATCGTGTCCTAGCACACGATGGTAGGCACAAATTTTGGTTTCATCAAACCCTTTTGGTTTGGGTTTGAGTGGGTCATAAGGTCTAAGGGGTGGTAATGTGATGATAGAAGTTTCAAGGAGATTGGTTAAGATTTTGGTATAGGATCCCGCTAGTGGATCACAATGGGAGGTGAATGTGGGTTTGGGTGTAGGTATGGCTGATTGTGGAGGAAGAGGTTTTACAATAGGGGAGTAGGTTGGGCTACTAATTTGGTGTGTGGTGTGGTCTTAGGTGTTGGTCGTATCTTCTTGGGTAGGGGCATGGTAGATGAACTAGCAATGGAAGGTTTTGTTGGTTTAACTACCTTATTGGAGGGTAGCGGATTTTTAGCTTTAGGTTGCATATTTTTGGGAAAAGGAGATATGGGCATATGAGATGTGGAGGGAAAAGTAGATGGTGGAAGAGGGTGGGTTACCCACGGGGGTAACCGAGGTGTTATGGAGGTAGGTGGTGCAGGTTGGGAAGGAGGCGTGAGTGAAAGAGAAGGAAGTGTCATGGGTAGTGAAGAAGTTATTGACAATATTGGAGGTATGGGTGGTAAGAAGGTTACAGGTGAGGATGGAGGTTGTGCGGGTTGCTTGGGTATATTAGAGGTCTATGATGGGGAAATGGGTTGTTGCGTTCTTGGTTTACCGGTGGATGGGGGTTGTTTGGCCAGGGTCAAGGGGTGAGGTCCTAGGATGGACGGAAGGGGTGAAGGTGATAAGGGCATGGTAGGCGAGGTTGGGGTATGAGATTTAGGGGATTGGATCCTCGTTTTAGGGGCTAGTTTAAGTTTGGTATTAGTTTTGGAAGATGTAGCTAAATCTAATTTGATGGGTGGGTGAGTAAGGCTAGTTATTGGTATGATCCCTAAGGTAGGTGTAGGTTTAGGTGAGGGTGACGATATAGGCGAGGGTAGGTGTTTGGGTGTAGGTGTATATTGGGCTATGGGTAGAGGTGTGAGTTGGGCCAGGGGTGGTGTCATGGAAGACATTGCAATAGTTATGATTGTGTTTGGTTTGGTTGCTCAAAAACACTTTTGGATAAATAGTGGAGGTGTCAACAAGGGACAATTGTATTTGTGTTGAAATAGGAAGTAGAAGGCATCCCCAAAGTAAGGCTCTATCGACATAGTCCAGGTGATCATCCAAGCATGAGAATGGTACTAATGTAGGGGGGTTGATGTGGATCAAGTGGCAATCCCCGTAAAATGTGTTTGAGATACAGGGAAATGGTTAGCCTCGGACTCTGTGGGTAAGAGAGGTGAAAGTAGATCAAGAAGGATCCTAAAGGTTTGATGGTGAATGGTCATCTACAGAAGTGGTAATTCTATAGTATCCTCCATGGGTAGAGGAGAGGATCGGGTTAGCCAAAGTGTACTCTCCTTGTGTTGGTGTAGGCGATGGACCTACATCTTCTATGAGTAGGAGAGGTGCTACTAACAACTGCTCAAAATTTTGAGGGGTCAAAGGCGGCATGCTAATTATAGGATCTTCCACGGGTGAAGGGGAATAGGAAGGGGGTTCCTCTGTGGGTAGAGGAGTAGATGAAATAGATTATGGTGCAGATAGGGGAGTGCGGGATAATATTTAATCTATGGAAGGAACATGAGGTGATCCGGGAAGCAAATGGTATGTCTTTGAAAATAGCATGGACCTCACAGAGATTGCCATCATTGTTTGAGGTATCACCCACTTGGTTGGAGGAAGGGGCATGATTAGGGAATGGTTTCTTAAAGATATGCAGGTTTTGGTTAGCGGGTGCATTTGGGCTATCCAAGACTAGATCTCCATTGTCCAACATTTCTTGGACAATATTCTTGAAGGTGATGCAATTATTGTTGCTATGACCTTTGACATGATGATAGTTGCAAAAGTCATGTTCCTTATACCATGAGGGCATGGGTCACTCAAGGTTAAAACCAATATGTGGTTTTATAGGTGGGAGGGTAATGGCATCAACATTCACAAGATTTTCCAATACAAAAGAATAATATTCTCCTACGGAAGTGTATTTTTGTTATTCCTGTCTGAACTGGAAAGCTTGGACAAGAGAGAGATTAGAAGGGGGTTTGGCTAGGGTTTGATTGATGAGGGGGACCAGCTTTGAGAACTACATCATTGCAGACCCTTTGGGTTTTGAATAGTTTTTTTGGGGTTTCACAGATGAAGAAGCATCATTTTATTTGAACGCATGTTCTTATCACGAAGTTGGATCTTCTTTTCTTCGATACCAAAATTTCCAATTTTCATGCCATAGTGAATGCCTTATCAAAAGTACGGAAGGTATGAATCTGCAGGGTTGGTGAGATGTGTCTAGCGCAAGCCCAAGTAAACAACTCTATGAGTTCAATTTGAGGTAGTTGAAATGTGAGTTGATTGATTAGGTTGTGCCAACGAGTGACAAAGTCAGTGATAGACTCATCATCGTATTGACAAGTGGAATAAAGATCAGTCATGGTAACCTTCTTGACAATATTAATCAAGAAGTGGTCTAAGAAGGCCTGGGCTACTTGATTAAACAAGTAGATGGAATGTCTTGGTAGCCCACTGTACCAATCTAATGCAGGTCAATCAGGGACATTGGGAAAGTCCTCAAAAGTAAAGTGTCATCATGGGCAATCAGGTAACACCCATGTTTAAAGGACTGCAAATGTTGTTATGGATCCTCTTTGCTATCAAGTGGTTGAAATTTAGAATTTCCCAATGTACAGGTGTGTGGATGTATAGGAATGGATGGGTAAATGGGCTCATTATAAATTTCATTATAGGTAAGGTAATTTCGTGAGCTAGAAACTGAAGCTTCCAAAGTGTCCGCATCTTTTCCATCATCAACTTGATGAGGTCAATGGTAGGTTGTGATGGTGAGACACCTCCTGTGGCATAAGGGGGCAGATATTGAACCTGATAGGGAAGTTGAGAATAGGGAACCAACATATGAGGCACATATCCATAATGGGTGACAAATGAGATACGGTGTTGTTGATAGTAGGTGTATGTAGGTGGGATGGTCGTTGTGACTCTAGTAGCGATTAAAGGGCAAGTGTTTGTGGGATGGAGAGGATTATATTTTGGAATGGAGTAGGGGTTACCGACACCATGGGTGTTTGTGTTTCAATGGGTATTTATGAGACAATGGGTGCGGACTGTGTTATGGTCCAGGTGGTCGACGAGGGACAACAAATACAACAGCACGAGTGAAACCGTAGATGCATACGATCATGGAGGGTATGGGGCCTAGTTGCGAAACTACCGAGGGTGAAGCAGGTGAGGGTAATGCTACATTATTAGAGGTTGATGTAGTAACAGGAATAAGGACAGGAGAGATGGACACATGGATGTCGTATATCAACTGACCTTGAGGAGTCTCGAGTGGAAGAATGGGAAAGGTAAAACTATAAGGCTGCGGATTCTCGATCAAGGAGTCATGAAACTCTTTGTCACCAGCAGAATGGTGGTGGTTAAGTTTGGATCCATGGGTGACAGGACGGAAAGTGGTGAGGGACTAAGTGGGAGTGGTTGACGACTAGCATGGAATACGAAGGCGTTAGTCTAGCTACGAGTCAACACCATGTGAGCAAGTGCTCACTGGTAAGACTATATTCTAGTAAATGACACAAAATAGTAGAAACAGAGAGAATAATGGGGTCCGAGATGTGAATCGATCAAGGTATGGATTTTGAAAATCAAACATAGGCAACCAACTACGTCTGATGATGACTGGTGATGATTAAGGAAAAACCGATGACGGTCAAGTTGATCGGTGATGGTTAAGGAAAGCCGATGATTCTCAAACCGATACTAGTCATCCTGTGGAAGAATACCATGATCTTAAAGAATGAAACGAGAATGTTGGATATGTACTAAGAAAACTGGGTATGATAGTAGGTATCAACAGGGAGAAATATGATGATGCCTTGAGGGCTAGAAACATAATAGAAAGAGTGATGAAGGCTATTCTAGGTAAAGTAACTAGAGAGCCAGAAGTCGACACCTGCTTAGGTTAGGTGTAATCGATGACAATGGATGTGAACCAAATGGCGATTGCTAGACCGACGTTGGTGACTATGAAATTAGAAATAAATGAAGAAAATGGGTTTTGTGAATTAAATTAAGTGAAGAATCAAACTTAGAAACCTAAGAATGAGGAGATGGGGCCCTGGCACACTCAGACAAAGTCAGAATACTCCAACTACGATGGTGGAGTGTGCAAGGAAGAAGAGAAATGGAGATTCATAGTCTCACACCTAAAAACACAAATCAAGAAGAACGCTAAGAAAAAGCACGATCCCAACAATGATTTTCTTATGTTTGTTTATCTTATGCTATTTAGGACTGACTATGTATTTAAGAACAAAATTTCTGGTGAGGAAGGCTTCCTACGAAGGAGGATATCTAAAAGGAGAGGTTTCAGGTATGTTATGGCGGGGGCGGGCCATCCTCTGAGATGATGACTCGACAGAGGCAACGAGCTGGGGAGTACCTACCAATCGAGATCATGTGATCACTGACAGATGTTCCCGGGTAAGATGTTGTTTAAGAAATATGTGTATATTTTTATTTTGTGCAAGTTTGGTAAGACATAGAGAGAGAGAAAATGTGCTTTCTACGATTCTTTATGTCAACCATCAGCTGGGCATGACTTCCAACATATAGGTTTCCCTTAGTTTTAATGTGAGATAACAATGCAACAAATCGAATGCAATGCAAGTGTTTTAAACCCAAATCAAAGTGTGATATTTGATGTAGCAAGTGATGAACAAGAAGAGGGATTATCTTTCACTAATGCAATGCAAAAGAAAGGAATATATGTTCTTTTTAAAGCACCAAAAATACGATTATTGTTAGACAATAGAAACAAGGAGAATGATTCTAAATAATAAAATTAACGTGGAATATTTTCAAGGGAAAAAAACACACAATTTTCACCTAGGAATGAATAAATGCAAAGAACCCTTGATGGGTCCCACCGGGCACGCCAAAATATTTCACCATTTTCTTTACATTTTCGAAGTGACAAAACAAATAAGGGTAAAGGCCAAGGAGGAATACCTGTTAAATGTTGTTCGGTTGATGGTTGTTGCACGCGTTCTGACTTCTTGATCCATAGTTGAATGTGAGAGCTTCCTTTTGGCTAGGAGGAACTACCTGTAATAGAAAACAAGACCAAAAAAAGATAGTTAAATGATATATGACAATGGACTACCTAGCGTATGCTAGTTCCGAGAAGTGTGATACTTCCTAGATGGTTGTCAATCCACTATTTAAAACAAGTTAATGCGAGAAATAAACAAAGTCCTACTGTAGTTGATATGATTTAGGTATTTCATTCAAGTACAATAAGAAAATCCAATCACAACAAGCTAGGCTATAGTTGGATCTGAGAGGTGAGGTGTCTGTCAAGGTATTGGGACTGATCAGGGTCTGATTTTGGGTTATTTAGGTCAACTGGTAGGGTGATTGTTGGGTCATTCTTGGTCAAGGTGTAAAACAGAGACCGACATCGGCTTGAATGTGACCGATGCCGGTTTAGGTAGAACCGACGGCGGTTGTGGGAAATCAGCATCGATATGGTCGAGATAAAATAAACTCAAATAGATTAAATGTCAGGGGTGATCTGAGGTCAAATAAAGTTTGGAAGGGTGAATGGGAAGGTCTATAGAGGTCTTAGGTATGCTCAGAAGTATAAAACAGGTAAGAATAGGTGATTTGGTGATATGGGTGAAGGGATATTTGAGTTCACAAGTGGGTGATGAAGCAATAAGCACGAAAATAATAGATTAATAATAGGAGTAATAAAGATTACTAAATGAAATAAACCATACTGGTTAGGGCCATACTTATTGTGTTAAGGATCTGATGGCTGAGTGGTGGAGGTGGTTGATCAGAGAATACGTGTATGGTAATCGAGGCGGTAATTTCTTGAAATGTTCCCATGAATGCAATGGCTCTATGATTGATCCTGGTAATGGTTCTAGGATGTCTGGATGCGTAAAAGATGCTTTTTTCACTTGCATGCAGCTCTGATCTCCTTTCTTGCTCTCAGAATGTGCCAACCCAAAAACAAGGTTGTTTAGGTGAATAAATGGTAACCGACGGTGGTTTTGGGTTGATCGACGCGTCGGTTTAGGGTGACTGGCGTCGGTTAAGGTGGGATTCCCTAGGTTTACTAAAATTGGTAGATCTCACCTCTTTTAGCTCAAGTTTGTTCCTTGATCCACGGATTTGGAACGAACATTACATTTTTTATGAGTGGGAAGGTGGTTAGGGAGATTTTAGGCATTGATTTTAGGGTTGGACCAAATCTTAGCTCATTAAGGCAAGTAAGATTAGGTCTTAGTTAGTTATGGAAACATGCCAAGAATAGGTCTAGGGTGAGGTGGCTAGATGAGGTGTCTAGGTGAGGTGGCTAGGTGAGGTGGTGGGGTAGAAATTAGGGTAATTAGATATTAAATATTGTGAGGATATATATTAATTTAATTTAATTAATGGTGATATGGGGTGGAAGAGGCCATGGTTAGATGAGTATGCTTAAATGGTTATTTGACAAAGGACCAAGGGGAGTATGACCCAATTTTGGTGTCAACACTCATATTTGGACTCGAGTTCAAATCCTCTAACTCAGCTTCGATGCGATATTCAAACCAAGTAAGATTAGCTTGGATGCGCTGGACCTCAAAGTATGCCTCCCAAAATTCCTCTCAATATCACGGATTCGCCGAGTGGATTCAAAGATGCTTTGCGAATGATCCAAAGGGGCACAGTGGATAACACATAGCTCAAGATCATGTAGGATGTCATATTGTTCCTAGTATAATGGATGATGGAAAATGGGCAATGAGTTGATACTAGTAATCTCGTGACTTGGACCATCTATTTCCATCTAAAACAATCCATGTTGGATAAAATGTCATAGAAAAATATATTCATAATAAATGCTAAAGGAAATTAAATGAATCGATAACGAAATAGAAGTGACAGGAATCGTTGGTGATTCTTGAGGATATTGACAAACTGACAAAATACGTATTTAACTAATTAATTTGAAATTGTGGTCTTTCAGGACTTAGATAATAATGTGAGATAAACAAATGAACAAAGAAAAGTACTTGGATGTAGAAATGAGGCTAAAAATAATATCTGACCTTGATAGAAGATGATGCAAAATTTTGATGAAGTTTGCAACTGGATGATGAAATATTGATCTCAGAGGCTCCAAAATGAATCCCAAGACACTTGATGATTACAAATAAAAATGTTGGATGATAATGCAAACACTTTGATACACAATAATACTCAAGTATGAAGCTCAGGCTCGAAAATGCAAGTGGATGATCCCCGAAGAGAGACTGAAAAATTATCTTAAAAATAATCATCGGCGATTACCTGAATCGCCGGCAATATCGGTCTATTTGAGCCTTGTGAGGAAAATAGTTGGAATACTTATTAAAATGAGGTTTTTGTTTTGATTTCGAGGGGGATGATGTGTTGGGTAGTTAGGGACATGTCAAGTTTGTTTTAGGGGGTGATATAATAGGTTAGATCATACTAATTTGAGTATGATTTAGATAGATGTATAGGTGATTTTCATGAATGTGCAAATGATATAATAGGTGTATATAGGTGTGTTGAGATAAGGGAGTTGGAAATAGATGAGGTGGATTAAGGTAGTTGTAATATCATGGAGTATTTAGATTTAAGATAGATAATGTAATTAAATGTGATCAAATGATGAAATATTTAATTAATTAAATAAGAATGGGAGATGATGAAGGGTGTAAGTATGGGACATATTTATTTAATAAACAAATGTGATGGGTATAATGTAGACTTAGGGTTATAAAATGGGAATGTGTTTAATGATTTGGCCAAAGATGAGGGGTGCAGATTTCTGGTGTCTACATTTGCCCCTTTTTGTCTAGCAATTTAATGGCAAAGTGTTAGACAAAAACAATAAAAATTTGTTTGTATGGGTGATCTAACTGTAATGCAATATAGGGAACACCAGTGATTGTAATGTGTATCATTTTAAAATTTTCCCCAGTCTAAGGGGATATCGAAACAGGATGTGCTACCGAGGAATCAAATGATAGGGGCACGAAAGGTTTCGACACATATAGATGTATGATTCGTAAAGGTAGGATAATTTTACAGGAAGGGTAAGTGATGGGGGCCAAAGGGCATGTATCCCATAGACATATGACGAGTCCCAATGTTGATTTTATTTTTCTTATTTAAATGTTTTAAGGACTATGGTCCTTTGAAAGAGACACACTTGTGAAAAAGTGGTCTTTTGTTATGTGGTTTGGGGTAGAAATGATTGTAGATGTTGTAATGGGGAGAATCGCTAACGATTCAATGAATCTCCCATGATTTATGTTAAATCACCGGTGATTAATGTGATCACCAGCGATTGGATCATAGTAAAAATAGGGCCATATAAATAGTTGAGCCCCAACGGTTAAACGTCATTTTAAACGCGTGATAAAACGGAAGTGAGAGAGATTTTTGAGCATTTTTAGAGTGATTTTGAGTGATTTGATCCAAATGGTGAGTCATCCAAAGAGCACATGAAGCCCACTATGGCCGAGGTAAGTGATTTTGACTTGCTTTTTGTTTTTTTTTTTTTGTTATTTTTGGTGGTTTTAAGGATTTTTTTACCATTTTGGGGGGCGGGTGGATGCCCTAGTTTTGGCGATGCAAGAATCACCTGCAATTTATGCAATTTCAGTGATTGAAGTGAATTGCAGCGATTCACCCGTGATGTGGGCGATTTGGATTTTTGATGACAAAAACATGATTTTTAATAAATGCTTTTAATTTTATATGTTGTTTGTGATTCCAATTCATTTATTTGTGTTTGATGTATTTATATTTTGTGATGATGTTGGTGTTAATGCTAATGATGTTTTAGATGTTGTTGGTATTTTTTGGGTGATGATGTTGATGTTGATGTTTTAATGTAAAGAATTTTTGATATGTTGTGGATGATATTTTTATGGCAACGATACTAATATTTGTTTATATATTTTTAGGTAGATGCTTAGTTGACTATCTACGATCATATACCATTGATCTTGGATGAGGTTAGGGTTGATATGATAGATGACAACTAGGAGCATGTTTACATTGTTTGTTTCAAAGTGCCATGAGACATTATCAACAATACATAGATGTTAGAGGTTGATGTTATCTTTGTTAGAGTGGTGTAACCCTTCCACTTGTACTTTTTGGTTGCCCACTAGGAGATTACCATTACCTTAGAGGATGTACATCGCATCTTGAGACTACCTATTTGTGGAGAGAGTATATATATTATCAGTGAGGTGGAGAGGCTAGATGTGATGACTAGATTGTATGGAGAGGATGCAGAGGATGTCAGATATGAGTTAGGGGCCTTTGCATATGGTAGATTATATTCACCTGGGAGAGAGGGTTGTACTCGAGATGACCATGATGATGATGGCCATCATTTTTTATGCTTTGTCAAATTCTAGAGGCGGGCATTTTCCATGGATGATGACTGGTGTTGTGGCAAAGATGATGGAGCATCATACAGATTTTTGAGTGGGGTCCTACCCTACTTGCACGACTTTTTCAGGAGTTGTGTGCACGGAAGGCCCGCACAAGGTTTGGGATTGATGTGTCCTTTCTTCTACAGGCTTGGACCTTCAAGCATAATGTCATTGCTCAACCAATGGGGTTGTCATGGGAAAATGGTGATGGGAATATGCAAGCTTCGTATGAGGTGGAGGCAGGACGTGGGTCATGGGTTGAAGAGGAGGAGGACAAGATATTATCAACATTTTTATCTACATTATAGGTGGATGATGTTGTATTGAGGCCTTATCTAGATTTTTCTACTTGGCCTGGGTATCCTTATATGATGATTGGCTTACAACAGGATATGTGGGTATAGGCTTGCAGAGTAGGAGAGCATGAGCTACTACGTTTTGATCGGGTGAGGAGACAATTTGAATTATTTTAGGGTGTACCCGAGGAGCCCATGCAATCGAGATAGGAGGATGGATATATTGAGACTCGAGGGCTGTAGAATGATTTCTACATTATTTCGGGCTCTTCCATTTCTATTATCTTTTGTTTCCCCGACCCCTTTCCTTTTGGTGTTCTTTTGTATATTTTCAGAAATAAATTTTCCTAAGTATGGAACTAGATGCAAAGGGTATCCATGTGTCCCTTTGGCACATTTTGGAGAAAGCACAAAGAATTAAGAGCCTTCAAGTAGCGATAATTGACCACATGGCTAAAGCATGCCAAGGTATCCCAAGTGGGTTGAAAAATAAAAATAAAGGAGAAGAACGTGTAGGCCTCCATGTGTCACCCAGACGTAGCTTCAAAAAGAGAGAGAAAAGGAGAGGCCCCAAAATTGCACAAGGTTTCTATGTTTCATATAATGCAGCTATAATCATCAAAGGCACCAACTAAAGAAGCGAGAGAACTCGAGGTTCAATGAATGAATGTGATCTCAGGTCCTTAAGCATACTGATTGAGATTTTCTCCCAAGGTCAAAGATTGCGTAGGTAGAAACTAAATGCGGATGGTGGAATTCTTGATTGGAGGCACATTGGAGCAAGATCATGTAAGGGTCTATAAGAGAATGTTCTTGTGCCAGTAAGAAGGGGACAGGAATTAAGTTCTAGAGCTTCAGAGGAGAAGATTTTAGGTTCAGTCCATTGTGTTCATTAGCCTTAGTAAGGATCTGTTGTAAGGAAATGTTGTAATCCGTGCCATTCTATCCTTATGTATTATTTTTCTCTATAAATAAGAGTTCTTTCTCTGTGCACCAAAAATTTCACAATATTATGTGTCCTTTGTTTCTCCTGTTTGCTTTTAATTTAGTTCTTGATAAATGTTTAAATATCTATCGTGTTGCATGCCCTTAGATATTTTACATAAATATTTTCATTGTGCACGTGATTATGTTTTAGTTTCGTCTCGCCTTTGATGGTCTAAAATATCTTCAAAATATTTGATCATGCTCGATGCTCTTAAACTAATCTAGTAGTTATTTCAATAGCGATCTTTGTGTTATTTTAGTAAAGATTTGGCGCATCACCTTAGATAGGATTTACATATTGTTTTGTTTTCTCTCTAAACCCTTATCTCAATCCAAATCAAAGAAGAGCCAACTTCTATAAAACCTGGAGGTTATCTTAGGGATCAAGTCCCACATCCCTAATATTTCCCACAACTTTGGTGGTTCATCTATAAAGATAATCATCAACATGGCCATGGTGACGAGGTCCGTGTGAGGCCCATGATTATTTTTGAGGGGGTTATGGGCCCTAATGATGATGGTGATATAGTACCCATTGATGATGTGGGGGTGAATCCAATTATATAACATGGTGGACCCGAGCATTGAGGGGTTTTGACATGACCCAAGTTGTATAGTGGGTTAGACAAGTACATGCTTGGGTAGCGGGAGGAGCACGAACCTACACGGGAGGAGATGTATGGTTTAGATGATGATGATAGTGATGAGGAGGAGGGTGATGGTGATTTGGCTGTAGCTATTGTAGTGGTGATGGTTGAGAAGGTTGTAGTGGAGGGAGAGAGTGGGATGTAGTTTAGAGGGAGCGAGATAATATTTTGGTAATTAGGGATGCCTCGATAGCTAAGAGGGATAAGGTGGTGATTGAGCGGGATACTACATTTGTTGAGTGAGATTGACCACGAGAACTCGGTTGGCTTAGGCCATTTTAGATTGAGATAGATATCATGAGAAGAGGGAGGGCCTGAGGAAGGCCTTAGGGATTACCGGGTCTTGTTTCTAGTGCGGATTTGGTGTTGATGGCACAAGCCAGCAAATAGAGGGCACAAGCTAGTGGATCAAGACCACAAGCTAGTGAGTCTAGTAGAGCTCCTGTAGTGCCAGGATGGTCTCTATGGCACATTATCGAGATGTTATGGGTTGAGTTATAATACTATGTTGATTTGATCACTAAGGATTATCTGATGCAGTTTTATATGCTAATCATTTGGCTAAGGTAAAGCAAGCCCGAGTACTAGTGCAGCGAGTGTGGGTCACCCACCTTAGAGACTAGAGAGAGCAGATGGAAGTGTGTGAGGAGCTAGTCAAGATTTTGGATCCATTGGTGGTGTCGGTGATTAGGGAGGAGAGGGAATTACTACCCTCCTAAAGCAGTCCTCGAAGTTATCATTTTACTAGCTGATGATATTTTTAATGTATTTGATATACGGCTCATGGAAGCCCATTTTTGCATGACTTTGATATAATATATTTTGATACCTTTGCTCATAGAAGCCCATTTTTGTATGACATTGATATGATATATTTTGATGTATGGCTCATAGAAGCCCATTTTTGTATTACATTGATATGATGTATGTTGATGATGATCATGATGTATATGGACTTGATTTATGATGATGATGATGAGGTTTATGACCTATGTTATTTGAATTTCATGTGTTAATAGTTTTAATGTATATGGTGACATGTGTTTTAGAATGTGTTAATGATTTGTAATGATGTTATGTATGTGATGATATAAAACATGATGTATTGGTAAAATGTTTTTAAATATTTAAATAATTATGTAGGGCATGATTTAAAATGTGATCTTGGAATGGGTTTTTATCAAAAATGTGATCAAGTAAAATATGGTAAAAATGAAATGATTGCCCTATTATGGATTTGGTATATACGCGATGGGTTTTGAAAGCTTGAAAACACTTGCACTTGTAGCCTTAATAAATGTTAAACAAGATCATCAATAGGTAGTTACACAAAGTCTTAATAAGATGTGGGATTAGTTGAATGTACCTTCCTAAGACATGAAAAGGGTTTTGTATATGTAGGTAAATGCAGGGAAAATGGGTTCTCCTTTTCAACAAGTTCATAGAGAAATTCCCTCACTTTACATATTTGATTTTAGATGCAAATTGATCGATGCGGGAAGTTTTCCATGATGGGAAAGCTGATCAATGCGGGAAGCTCTCCTGGATGCTTTTGATATTGATCTATTTTGAATACGATCAACACGAAAAGAATTTTATATAGGTAACCATCCTTTAAGGGAGTGGTTTACAATTTTGATCTTGATTTTTACAAATAGACGTCTTTTGAGGGATCAATCTATAATTTTTTGTAGTTGTCCTTCGAGGATCGATCGCTTTTTCTTTTTGACAATATGATTTTTGATATTTTGAATTTTTTCCTTCAAGGGATCACTCTATTGTATTTTTGATTTAATGTGGAGCATCCAATTACTTTCTTTTGACTTTATTTTTAAGCTGAGAGAAAACCTCTAATAGACCGTTTTGAGGAGGGGAGAAGATGCGTATATGACCTACACACATGTGCCCCATGTCATGTCTTTTAATTGTTACAGAGTAGGTGAGTGTAATGATTAAGGGGTTCCTACAGAAGAGGAACTTTTCCAAAGTGAAATATGTGATGAATAAAGTCGTGGTGTTCATCTTTAAGGTACATCTAGGATAATTCGGATAACCACATGCTTCCAAATCATTACTATGACAAGATGGATGATTTGATGGAGTGACAAGATTTTAAATGTAACTACTGTCATGATGATCAATCATTTAACAATATAAAGGTTGTAAGTGCAAGGCATTCAAAGGTTCCTTTTTAGGTTCACCATCAAGAGAAGCAAGACGATATGCTCCTGACCCATACTTGTGAGTGATGATGTATGGACCGATCTAATTAGGGGAAAACATTCCAAATTTACTCTGTTCTAAGTGACTAAAATTTTGATTTTCTTTAAGCACAAGATCACCAATTTTAAAGTCACGTTCTTTGATATGTTTTTATAAGCTCTTTTAACACGTTCTTGATAAACTTGATGATGTTTGAGAGCCATTAGACATTTTTCATCTAACAGTTCAAGTTGTGCTAAGAGGTCTTGGCGATATTCTTCATCTAGAATGAAGTCTTTAGGTGACACACGAAGTGATGGGATTTGAACTTTGAGAGGTAAGATGGCTTCAGAACCATAAACGAGCAAATAGGGAGTAACTCATATAGGGGTATGGATGATAGTTTGATAGGCCCAAAGGGAAAATGGAATTTAGAGATGTCAATTCCTGCCTGCATTGTCTACTATTTTCATAAGGATTTTATTAAGTGTTTTATTTGAGGCTTCAACCTGTCCATTTTCTTGGGGATAATATGGTGATGAAAATTTGAGCTTGATGTTAAAAGTATCACAAAGCTTCTTAACTTCTTTATTTTTAAAGGATTTTCCATTGTTTGTGATAAGTTTATGTGGGATGCCGAAACGACATATAATGTATTGATATATGAAGTTGATAATAGGTCATGATTTAGTCAAGGTTAAAGGAATGGATTCAACCCATTTATTGAATATTCAATAGTTGTGATAATGGAATGATGTTGTTGAGATGATTTAGGATTGATAACACCAATGAGGTATAACCCCCATTGAGAGAAAGTCCATAAGTCCTGAGCATATTATAATGCCTGACTGGGGACATGAATGAGATCTAAATGAAGTTGACATTTCTTGACATATGCACAAAAATCCTTGGTGATAGTAGGCCAGTAGTACCCCAACCGTATGACACGTTTAGCGATGGAATTTCCACTAAAATTTCCTCCACAAACTCCATCATGAACTTATTCGATTTCTTTGGTTGACTCATGTGATTTAAGGCACCTTAACAAGATACCATCAAAACTATGTTTGTAAAGGATACCACCTATAATAACAAAGCAAGTAACGTGTTGAAGAAATGATCTTTTAGTGTTACATGATAAGTCGATGGGATTTTAGATTCAACAAGGTAGTCGTAAATTTGAGTATACCACAAATCAGTTGGATCATTATCAATGGCATTGATAGGAGGGATTTCATTTTGATGTGAGGGATAATCTAATATTTGAACGAAAATGGATACTTTAGTGTTGTCTTTTGATTCTTTTGTTTCTAATGGGATGAGGGATCCTAAAGAGGCCATTGTGTCCGAAATTTTTATAGGATCATGGGATGGTTTGGATAGTGTAGTGATCAAAAGCACGAGAGATAAATTCAATGTTGGCTTTATATTTTTGCAATATTTCATTTTTACATTGATATTCTCCTTTAACTTGACTAATGACGAGTTTTGAATCTCCATAGATTTCTAAGATGTGACGCCTAGGAGAATAACAATCGTAAGGCCCATAATTAAAGCTTCATATTCTACCATATTATTGGTGAATTCGAAGTTAATTTTAAATGATAATGGAATAAGAATGCCCCAAGAAGGTATAATGACAATGAAAGCCCCTTTCCCTTGCTGGAATTTAGATCCATTAAAGAAGAGAGTCATTTTGACAAGGATAAATTCATATTCATCGACATTATTGATGGATTCATCTGGAAAATATTCATGAGGAAGTTGATTTTCGGAAGAGGAGCATCAACAAGCTGATCTGCAATAGCCTATCCCTTAATATATTTTTGTGATATAAACTCAAGGTCAAATTCGTTCATAAGCATAAGCCATCGAGTGATACGATCACTATGATATGGTTTAGAGTGTAGGGTCTTGAGTGGATTGAAGTTAGTGACGACATAAGTTTTTTGATTAAGAAGATAATGACGTAACTTAGAAGTGGTGAAGTATAAAGCACAACATAGTTTTTCAACTTCGGTGTAATGAGTTTCATATTCATGGAGTGTGCAAATGATATAATATATGGCTTGTTCATGACCCTGATTATCACGGTGAGCAAGCATGGCTCCTAAAGCATGTTCTAAATCAGATATGTATAGGTAAAATGGATCCCCCTCGTGAGATGGGGTAAGCACAGTGATGATAGAAGATATTTTTAATTTCATCAAGGATTTCTGACAATCAGAATCCTAGTGAAATTCTATGTTTTTGTAGACAAGATGATGAAATGGATGACGACAATCAGAAATTTGCGATATAAAATGTCAAATGGACTATAGTTTACCTTGAAGGCTACGCAATTTTGTAAGATTGGATGGTGGAGGAATTTCAATGATGGATTTAACCTTTGTTGGGTCAAATTTAATACCTCAAATAGATATGATGAATCCTAAAAATTTTCCATTGAGGACACCGAAAACACATTTTTCAGATTGAGATGAAGACAATACTAAATGAGACAAGTAAAGATTGATTTGAGGATGGTAAGATGATCTTTGCATTGTTTGGATTTTCCTAAGAGGTCATCAACATAGTCTTCAACTATTTTGTGGATGAGGTCATGAAAAATGTAGGTCATGGCGCACTGATAAGTAGCTCCTACATTTTTAAGGTTGAATGGCATAACGTGGTAGCAAAATGTTCCCCAAGGGGTGATGAAAGATGTTTTATATTGATCGTCAGTGGAAATAAAAAATTATTATAACTAGAAAATTCATTCATAAGGGAGAGCATTTCGTGGTTGGTTGTTAGTTCAATGAGTTGATCTATATTTGGAAGAGGGAAATCATCTTTAGGACAAACAAGATGAAGATCCTGAAGTCTATGTAGATACGTAACTTGCCCGAGTCTTTGGTTATGGGGACAATGTTAGAGATCCATTATGGATAATCAATGGGTATGATGAAATTAGCGGATAAAAGACGTTGTAACTCTTCTTTAACAAGGAGAGCTATACGTGGATGCATTTTATGGATTTTTTGTTTAACATGCTTAGCGTCTAGATATGTGACAATATTTTGTATGAAAATATTGGGATCAATTCTTAGTATGTCATTATATGACCAGAAAAGGCTTGATAATATTTTGATAAGAATGAGGTGAAATCATCTAGTTCTTGTGGATTTAATGATTGATCAACCTTAACTATGTGAGGATCTTGAGGGGTTCCTAAGTTTACGTCGATGGTGGATTCATTAAGGAGAGTCGTTGTATCAGACGATAAGGATTTTTGAAGGAAGTGATCCTCAACTCCCATATGGGAAAGGATGTCTTGGTCATCATGACATTGAAGGATATCTATAGTGGGTAAATCTTCTTCAACCATTTTTGACCAAATAAGAGGCAAGGTTTTGATGGAGTGATTAGATTGATAAGTAAGCGGTCCTAAAGATATGGTATTGATTAAAAAATAGTTAGGTGGGATGGATACAATGTCATCTATGTCCATAGGATCTTCAAGAGTTTCATCTATCCATAATAACTTTAGGGTTTATAGGTGACGATAGTTCTAGTTCGGTGATATGCACAAATGTAGTAGGTGTGGATGGGTTGGAGCCAAGTTTTTATAGCCTAAGCCATATTTCTCATAAGTTTTGAGGGATCGTTGGACTATTAAGTCGTGTGTTCCTTGTTCGTAATGGCCAAGGCCAAAACCTTTCTACGCACAATGGTGAAGGTACATGTAAGCAAAATCAAGGTTATCTAAAGATTTGAAATCTAATGTGAAAGGCTTAACATGATGTGGATTGATAGAATGAGATGAAGGATGATTGTGTCCCCCATAAACAAGGTTTGTTTTAAGATAAGTGGGGCCATAAGGGATAACATCCCCTACATTAGGCTCGTACATGGGTTGTTTTTCAGGGTGACCATAAGTTTTAGGTGAAGGGATGGAATTGAGCATGAGAAGGTGGTATTCCCCTAGTGTAAGATGTTGTACAATGTTACTAAGGGAATAATCATCCAAAGAATTTGGAGGATGGGATGTCCACATGCTAGTAGATGTTTTCGACAATTATGATATGGATTTAGGTACAAGGATGTCATTTGGATGATATGTCATGTAAGAATCAACAAAGGGATTTTGATTTACGGGAACAATAAATGTTTGACCATCATGTTCGTATTCAAGACAACGATGGAGTGTAGAAGGAACACACCATATAGTGCATATCCATGGGTGTCCTAACAACATGTTATATTGAACTTTCCTTCTATAATGTAAAATATTTCATGTAAGGTCTTAGTGCCAACTTTAAGTGGTAGAATAATTGTGCCTAATGTGGGTGTAATGGTGTCGTTGAAGGATTGTAGTAACACTGGAGTTTGACCAACAACGGAAGGGGATAGTTTAATTTTATTAAAGGAAATGGATGATATGATGTTGATATTTGTTCCCCATCAATCATGACCCTTCTCATGAGGACATCATTGATTTGAGCAAGTGATAAAGAGTGTTAAATCATGTTCCTATGGCCTAAGTGATGGAATCTCGATGGTTCAAATGATATAGTTGTAGGCACTTTAAGGGCCCCTACAAAATTTGTGAAGGATGAAGGGTCATCTATTGGTACATTTATTGATTGAAGGGATTCTATCATATCTCGTTTATTGAAGGTGACATCTATACCAGCTCGTAAAGTGACATCTTGATGGGAGCTTGGTGTAACTATTTAATAACAACCTTTGTATTGAGGTGGATGATGAGGGTGGTGCAGTAAGTATTGAAACCTTGGCTTTGGGTGATGTTGTTTTATTAGACGCTTTAGGAGCTATGGAAATAGATACTTTAGGCTTATCAGAAGAAGTGGATAACTCAGGAGGTGGAGGTATGGCCACGAAATTTTTATCTTTCTTAGGCTCAGATTGATCTGTGTCATAATTATGTGAGCGAGTGGTTATGTGGCATCAACCTGATGAGAAGAGATTTTGGACATAAACTCTTTATATTTAGATGGAGATGATGATGTGATATGCGGTTCAAAAGGAAGGAAAGCCAGATTACCAAGTTTTTGAGAAATCAAGTGAAAGGCCTTACAATATTCTATGGAATGTCCTTGTGTCCAATGGTAATCACAAGAGACATTAAATTCATACCAAGAAAGTTTCCATCCTCGAGGATCAGATAGTTTGGGAGGTGGTAATGTTATAAGTGATTGTTGGAGGAGGTCATCTAGGATAGTTGCATAATACCCCCTTGGTGTAGATGTGGATGGTAGTGAATTTTGGGTATCTTATCCTCCAAGGAAATAAGACTTTGATTGCGGGTTTTGGGTTGTTTATAGTTGAGGAGTCTTAGATGTTATGGTGGATGAAGGAAGAGGACCTAATGGGGAAGGTTGGTAAATAGGTCTTGGTCTTGGCATGATAGGATGGTTACTAGGAGTGGAAATGACCCTTCTAGGAGGAGGTGGAAGAAGATGTCGAGGACCATGGAATCGATATGATTCAGGGAAGGTATAAGAAGGACTTTTGAAAACTTGACAACACCTTGTTTGTGAGGTCCTTTTGTGGTTTTGGATGAGCTAGGTATGGATGTAGAGGTAATTGTTGATGAAGGAAGGGGGTTTGAATGATATGGTTGATGAGATCCAAATGAGTTGTAGATTTTTAGGTTTCATATCAGCTTTATGTAGGGATATTTTTGTAGATGGAGGACAAACACAATTTTTATTACCTTAGGAAGAGGTGTTTGTGTCATAAATGTTTCGAGAGGTATCATAGTTATATTTGCAAATCGATATGTAGTTGGTGGGGAAATGGATTCAGTAGTAACTTGTGACAAGAATGGGAGAATGGTTTCAATAATTTTGTTAGCAGATGAGGACTTGATAGATGTGAATTTAGGTTCAATGGATGTCGATGTTAATTCTGTAGATGTGGGTACTAGGTCAATAAGTGTTGATGTGGACTCAAGAATAGGTAATGTTTTAGTGATGGTGTTGATAGTATGATGAGCATGGATGACATTTGTTTGTGGTTATTCAGTGGATGGGGCATGACTAGGAAAAGGTTGTTTAAATATGTCAAGATTTTGATTTGGGGTGCATTTGGATTATCTAAGTGAAGTTCACCTCTGATCAATTAAATCTTGAAGGACATTCTAAACGTGCAACAAATTTTGATGTCATGTCCATTAACCCTATGGTATTTACAATATTCATTATCTCGATACCAAAAGGGTTTGGATACGGATGTGTCAATAGGTTAGATAGGTGGGAGAGATATCATGTTTGCGTGAGCAGTTTGTCAAAAACTGTTGTAAGTCTCTCCTATGGGTGTATAGCTATGTTGTTGGTGGGAATGTTTGGTAGTAGGTTTTTCCTTAGGAGAGGATTTGACTACTATGACATTAGCAGATGATTTGGATTTATCAGATTAGATGATGAATTTGATGGGAATTCAGTTCATGGCTTCTTAGGATGAAGTTTAACTCAACCATCTTCTAGAGCTCGCAGTTCCAATTTATGGGCCATGGTAAAAGCTTCATCAAAGGTCTAAAATGATTGAATTTATAATGTTGATGAAATTTTTGGTACATGATCGGCGAAAAAATTCAATCAATTCAGCTTTTGGTAGTGAAAATGATAATTGATTGATTGTACCCCCAAGGGGCAACAAAATTAGTAATGGACTCATCCTCAAACTGTTTGATAGCATAAAGGTCATTAATTGATCAGGGGATATTTTTTAGTGTCAAAAGTTCCCTAAAATTTCCTAGACCAAACTAGTGTAGTAGATCCTTCAAAGATATTTCCAACGACTATAAGAATGTGAAAAATGGACACTCGAGCTCAAGTTATGTCATGGCCAAAGTTCAATCAACAAGGAAGTCAATTTGGTCAACATGTCAACAAGTATTTGCCCAATGGCAAGGTGACACGTGGAAATTGGAAACAAGGAAAAATTGATGGCCTTGTAAACTTTTAAAAATCAGTTCCATGGTATAGAGCTCTTTGCAAGATTTTGACACATTTTGAATGGACCAAATCTGAGCTCGTATGTGAAAGATATGCATAGTCAAAGTTGTGGTCAAATGATGACGTGGACAAATGGCATATTATAGGCGTGAAACTTGGTAGGTTCTTAGTGGTTTTGGATTTAAAATAATAATAATAATATTTTATTTAATCCATTCCACAGGAATAAGCCTAATCCCATAGGATAAGAAGGGTTTTGTGGACAAAAAGCTATTTAAAGGCTTATCCTATCCCTTTCCCACCAAATGTGGGGTCAATGGCTAAATTGGGCACCTAAACCTATGGAAGGGGGATTTGAACCTAGAACCTCATCTAAAAATATAAGCGGCCTTACCAACCCACCACCCTCTTGTAATCGGTGTAAATAAAGCTCACTTTTATTTGTAATGGACAAGTGTCGTGTCCGTGTCAAGGGAATAAGGAGACAGAGATTTTGGAAAAGTGTAATTTTGGGGCACTTCGCTCACTTCCAGATCTTGATTTATATATGAAAGTTTCTAATAATTTCTAGATGATTGCAATGGTATGATCATTTATCTGATTTAGAGCTTTTGTGAGAGAGTTATTTTCTGTTAAAGTCACACAAAGGCATAGAACCAAAGGGAGACACTGCTGCAAGTGGATCGGGAAGGTGAAGGACAAAAGTGAGCTCCATTAACGTCCTTCGAAGGTCTGATACACATTTTTGTAGGTTTTTATTCATTATTGGTTAATGTAAAGATTATTGTTTTACATTTTTTTAACATTATTAATGGATTGATTCACCATAAACCCGGGGACATAGGAATTCCAAACCCTGTAAACAATTTGGTGTTGTGTTCTAATTTTAATTTTCAGTTTTTGATTATTTACAATAATTTAAATTCCAAAAATAATTTGGATGCAATGGTAATCATTAGTTAACAACTTTGGAAAATTGATTAAAATCATGAAACATTGATTTTAGGCTTTGATCAAACAAGTGAATGTTGAATAAAAAGGAATTTAACTTTTAGTTTGAAAACATTCCTAAATAATAATTTGATCAATTTTTGAAGTATAAAAGACTTCAAGTTGATTAAAAAGTAGCAAACCTTAAAAATGTTTAAAAGTGGAAAAAATAAAACACCCATTTTCAGATCATTAATAGTGACTTTGCGGGCTATGTTTATGGAAAATTTCTCTAAGAATAATTGTGCAAGTTGTGTGAAGGAGAAAAGGGAATATTACATAATGTTGTCAGTTTACCAATCCAAAGCAAGACCGGTAGGGGACATGGGGAAATTTCTCAGCATGATGTCTTGGTCATGAGCTATTAGATAGCAAGTGTGATGGAAAGCACGGATGTGTTGTTGAGGATCTTCCTTGCTATAAAATTTGATAAATTTTGGAATTTCCCAGTGAGGTGGATATGCTTTATATGGGACTGAGGGGTGAATAGGCTCATTGCAGATTTGATCGTAAGAGAGCACATTTTTGGGTGTGGATGAGGTAGCTTCTAGACTAGATATATGGTTCATGAGGGCTTTAAGGGGATCAAGTTGTGTTGGTTGCTGTGAGGATGAGCCAAGTTGAAATTAAACCCAAGTTAGGTTGTGATTATATCTAGTATTGTTGAGGGATTTCATGCTGATATGGAATTTTTAAAATTTGAGAAACATTTTATCATGGAATAATATAAGTGGAATTTTTGTTGAGGAATGTATTATTGAGAAGGAATACTTTGTTGTGAGATGTTTTGTTGAGGAATTTATTGTTGAGAAGGAATACTTTGTTATGGGATATTTTTTTGTGGGATGTTTTGTTGAGGAATGTATTGTTGAGAAGGAACGTTATGTTGGGATGGCTGGACTAAAGGTTACAAGGGTTGTATATATTGATAAGGATGTGGGATTGATGTGTAAATAAGTGGTTGTGAATAGGTAAGTGGTTTTTGAAAGGGTATAATAGAGGCAACAAAAGATGGTGCTTGTTGTGGAATGTTTTGAGTAGGAGTAGATTGTGGTATGGAGATTAGTGGTTGTGATGGTTGTGGTATGTGTTGTGAAACATGGTGAGTGGTGGCAATAGCACTAGTATTGATTAAAGGAAAAGATACCTAATGAAAATAATGATATTCGAATATTGCTAATCTTAGTTTTACACAATGTTCAGAAGCGGGTGAATAGAACTCATTGGAGGTTTCTGAGTAATTGAGGATGTTGGAGGGGTAGATAATGAAACATTGGTATTGTTTTGTGGAGGTGTTGAACCAGTGGAAGGCTCGTGAAGATGTATGTTGTTGGGCAGTTGTGTCTTGAGAAGAGATCATATGAAGACTAAGAATAGGAATGGAAGACAAAACTCATGATGTTTCAGGTTGACTTAAAGGTGGATATGAATGTATTTGTTGAATGATAGGTTGGTAGTTTGGATCAATAAGATGTGAAATCCTAGATGAAGGATTAGGGACATACTGTGAGGTGGTTCGGGATATAGATTGTTGGTTTGAATCAATAGGATGTGAAGAACTAGATGAAGGATCAGGGATATTTGAAGATGGTTCGAGTTTGAATGGTTGGATTTGAACACCCCTAGCTGTAAGATAAGTGTTGAGAGCAATGGGGTTTGAATCCAACATTTATTTGAAAATAAGGTCTCCTCTTTCAAAGAAAGCAAGTTTAGAAGATTTTGATTGTGAGTTGGGGAATATGGTTGTTCAGTTTCTTCTTGTTCAGATGTATGGAAGATTTGACTACAAAACTGATATGAAGAATGTAAGATACGTTGTCGCATTTCTTCATTATATTGTTCCTCTATTTCATTCCGGATTTTTGATGTGTAGATAGAGGAGTAGATGTGATTGGTTGATGAAATGGGTTTTGTTGTTGTAATGGTGTAGAGAATGTAGTAGATAATGGTGTAGATACGGTAGTGGATAAGGGTGTAGGAAATGGTGTAGATAGTGGAAAAAGATGTAGGTAATGATGTAGACATATTGTCAAAATTTTGATTGCGGGCTTGTTGTCTAGTTTGTACCATAGTAAACAAATAAACACTCACCTAGTAAAAACTAAATGGGTTTATTTACAAACAACATGAAAAGACAAGCAAAGTGATTATTTTTTTAATATTTTCTTGATTCAATTATGAGAAAATTAAATGTGTAAAATGGTTAATGAAAGGTCCTAGGAAATGGTGAGATATGGTTGGTTTTAGGTGTGTTGATGGGTGGATTCCTCGATATACCCAAAGGTACTGAGGCCCAATTTGTATACTACCGCCGATATGGGCTTGGTATTGGGGCCTACCCCCTCACTTCACAATCCCACTGCGATAAGGGAGTCAAGTGTTGTGCCAATATACCGATAGACAGTGAATTATACTTGGCCAAAACATTGATTCGATTCTCCTCTTGGGGATCAAATCCAAGTAGGTATCCACCTAGGTAGGAATTGTTTAAATGTGTTTTGATGTTTAAGTGGTTTGGTTGTGTGTGGGAAAATAGAGTGAATGCAACATATTACTTTTCCTTAATTAATACTATGTGAGCACATAATGTAGTTGTTTGTTTTAAGAACCAAAATAAAATGTTGTTTTGATGAAGACAATCAACCAAAAATGTAGTATTAAAAGAAAAAAGAAAGTTTTAGGACTTACCGTGATAACGCTCCTTTTTATTTTTAGCATTTTTTTAGAAAAATCAATCTTGCACTTCGATCTCAAGAAATAGAAACCTACAATCAGGTTAGTAGAAATAAAGAAAGAAAAATAGAAAGCAAAGGCTAAAAGACCAACTATAAAGTAATCAAATGAATTTAGAAAAATCGCCAGTGATTGCAGGAATCTCCGGTGATTCACTAAATCACAGACGATTACCAAACAAAGAGCCTGATATGAACAATATGATATTATGAGTGCATACAAGACTTTATTTTCCTTTTAAAATTTAGGTGCTAAGCAACAAAAAGAAAAAAAAAAAGAAATTCAACATAAATAACAACTTAAAACAAACAAGTCAATTCCAATAATAACAAAATGATGATTTCTTTTCTAACTAATCAATGATTTTCAAAAAAACAAGAACCTTCCAATCATGAATTAACAAAAAGCATAAAATAGTAGAAAAATAGAAACTAGAAGGGAAACTACGAGTAATAGAAAGCACTTAGATGAATCATCAATGATTCATCATAAAGACAAGAAATTGACTAAATCACTAGTGATTACGAGGCAGAGAACCAAAAAATTAAAAACAAATGATATTTTGATAAAATTAACAATAAAAATGAGGGACAAGGGTCCCACCAGGCGTGCCAAGATGTTGAGAATAAATCCTACCTCTTCAACTTAATTCACTAAGAAAGAAAGTAAAATTTAACCAACCTCAAAATGATGGGGTTTAGTGATACTCGTGGATGTGACTGATGGTAATTGATATTGCACTTCGTATATAAAATGATGTAGGATCTCTTCCTTGCGAGAACACCTATAGATCACAAACACTAAACAAAATATGATTAGTAAAATATGAGGTAGATTTCCTGGCAAAGGCCATTGTCCCCAGAAATCAAAGGACTTCCTCACAAGGGTGTCAATCTACTTTTACACAATCAAGTGGGTACGAAAACCATATAAGATTTATGATAATCATATCACAATAATATGATGATAATAAATGAGTTTATTACAAACATATAGCTGATAAATAATGAGAAATGAAAGGTATAAACTATGGCTCAAATTCAAAATCTAAATCTAAATCCAAATTCTCAGAGAAATCTGAATTATCTTCTTCAGTGAACTCTAGCTCTTCTTCTTCAGAGAAATCTAAATTCTCGTGTTCAGTGTATTCTTCTTTTAAAAAATTGAATACTCCTCTTCAATGTCGTATTGGTGCTCAAATTCAGAATCAATCCTCAGGGTCATTTTCATTCTCATATTTGGACTCAGAGTTCAAATCCTCTAACTCAGCTTCATACTAATATTCAAACCAAGCAAGATCAGCTTGATGTGCTAGACCTCAAAGTATGCTTCCCAAAATTCCTCTACAACATCATGGATTCACTAAGTGGACTCAAAGATGATCTGCAAACAATCCAAAGGGGTAGAGTGGATAGCACATAGCTCAAGATCATGAAGGATGTCATATTGTTCCTAGTATAATGTGTAATGATAATGGGAAATGAGTTGATACTAGTAATCTTGTGACTTGGACCATCTATTTCCATCTAAAACAATCCATGTTGGATAAAATGTCAGAGATAAATAGATTTAGAATAAATGCTAAAGGAGATTAAATGAAAGTTGATAACAAAATAGAAGTGACATGAATCGTTGGTAAAATTCTAGGAATCACTTGGCAATTCTTGAGGATTTTGACAAATATATAAAAATACGATTTAACTAATTAATTTGAAATTGTGGTCTTTTAGGGACTTAGATAATGATGTGAGATAAAAAAATGAATGGAGAAAATACCTGGATGTAGAAATGAGGCTAAAAATAATATCTGACCTTGATAGAAGATGATGAAAAAAGTTGATAAAGTTTATAGTTGGATGATGAAATACTGATCTGCAAAGGCTCCAAAATGACTCCCAAGATGCTTGATGATTGTGAATAACAATGTTGGATGATAACGTGAACACTTTGATGCACAATAATACTCAAGTATGAATCTTAGGTTCGAAAATGCAAGTGGATGATCCCCGAAGAGAGACTAAAAATTATCTTAAATAATCACCGATGATTTCGGTCTATTTGAGCCTTACGAGGAAAATAGTTGGAACAACTTACTAAAATGAGGTTTTGTTTTGATTTTGAGGGGGATGATGTGTTGGGTAGTTAGGGATGTTTCAAGTTTGTTTTGGGGAGTGATAGAATAGGTTAGATCATACTAATTTGAGTATGATTTGGATAGATGTATAGGTGATTTTCATGAATGTGCAAATGATATAATAGGTGTATATAGGTGTGTCGAGATAAGGGAGTTGGAAATAGATGAGGTGGATTAAGGTAGTTGTAATATCATGGAGTATTTAGATTTAAGATAGATAATGTGATCAAATGAAATATTTAATTAATTGAGTAATTAATTAAATAAGAATGGGAGATGATGAAGGGTGTAAGTATGGGACATATTTATTTAATGAACAAATGTGAGGGGTATAATGTAGACTTAGGGTTATAAAATGGGAATGTGTTTAATGATTTGGACGAAGATGAGGGGTGCATATTTCTGGTGTTTACAAAGTGTCTTAGCTATATAATATATATTCCAATATATTTCTATTTATATTGAAGTTATTCAATTACATACACTTGAGAATGGAAGGGAATTCTCTAGTTAGGTGGGAAATTTATCCGGCATCTTATGAAAATAATAAGAAACAAGTCAGTAGCTAGGTGGGATGAATTCAAGGAATATTTATGTACTAATTTTTATCATATTGGGCATAAAACTAATGAAAACATTAACTAAATTATTCCAAGCAAGGAAGTAGTGAAATTACACATGTTTATACCACAAAATCTAGAGAGAGAAAAACTATATTGATGAGCTTGGACTTGGAGGATGAAAACAACTTAATAGAGTACTTAGGAGATCAACATACACACACAAGGAGACATGCCATCTTAAATTAGCCAAAGGACCTTGATGAGGCATTTTTGTAAGAATATTACATTAAGAAAGAGGAAAGGCGTGGAGAGTGGGAGCCTCCAAGGAAAAATCAGTTAAAAAATCATTTTGAGGAAGAGAAAATCAGCCTTATAGGAATATTAAATGGAAATATAAGAGTAAATCCACCATTTTTATAATCAGTAAGATACAAAGAGCCATTGTATTGATTTTTTTATAGTTGGACATACTAACACCGAATTTTGGAAGTTTCATCCTAGGAATCATTGTAATCACTACAAAAATTCCATGGAAACTTTTAGGAAGAATAATATGTAATGAGAGTGGATGAATCCAATGTTTTTGAGAAGATAGGTTTCACACCACCAATATAAACATCCATGAACAAGAAAAGAAAAAGTAAGTTATTCCAAATCAATATTCACATCAAGAAAACATAAATAAGTGCTACTTTTTGTATTGGTTCTCAATCCAAGTTGATTTCAAATTAATTTGTTAAGAAAATTAATTTTACAACATATGATCATCCTCCTCCGTATCATTTTGGTGAGGTGAAGAAGAGTGTAGATATTTAAGCATCTCGTGAAATACATATTGAAATTTAGGAGTAGCTCAAAATAAATTTAAGAGATAGACGTATATGTGAATTTTTAGACACTCAAATTCAGTAACATATCCTTTGGAAATGACAAGTTTTGATATGTTCCTCGCTAAGACAATGCTCACATTCTAAGTCTAATCAGGCATCTCTCTAGCTCTTTCTTAACTTTCTCATCTCCACACTTTGTTTTCTCACAAATTTATGAAATATCGATCAATCAATGTAGAAAATAATCCATGTGCATCATTTTATAAATGTTTGTTTTGTATCATATACTTCATGTGTCCTAGACCATATATTTTTGTCAAGATGTGTTATACACCTTTGGTCGACTTGTACAAATTCCTGGATATTCTTATCTTATGATTCTAATTTCAATTTGAATATATTTATTTCATGGTTCCATCTTCATATGGTTAGTATTATCATAATATTTCACCTATGAAATGCAATATAAGAAATTCAATATCATTTTATTACTCACTTGACAATCTTACAAACTAATATTGTAAATATCACTCCAAAAGCACTCAAGGCTCTCCTATATCTTCCTAAATCAATTGTACATCATTTAGAGAAACTACTACAATATGTTCAAGAACTCAACTAGGTAAAATATTCTAGCTTACTCCATTTCCAAACATGCAAAGGTCTTAGAGACATGTCTTAACAAGAGAAAAGTCACTCCAAGAATTTTCAAAGGGTTTTAAGGGACAAAGGGTTAGGTTATATAGTTGAAGCACACTACACAAAACTAATATTGTATTAGGTACTTATCTATTCTATAGTTATCCCATAATATTTGTGTCAAGATACATGATTTCACTCATAGGTGGTCAACTTATATCATACTCACACTTTTGTATGCACCTAGGATAATAACATGAGGCTTGATCCTACATGAGGGTATGTAGTGCAACACTTGGAGTGGTTTAAAGGTCAACCACCAAGGGTATTCCAACCTCACCACACACATGATTTGTAATTTTATTATCTAATGTTTTGATAAAGGGTATTTTAGGTGTTTATGGTTTCCACTTTATTACTAAATCAGAATATTTATGTACTAATTTTTATCATATTAGGCATAAAAATTCTATTGTTGTATCTCAATCACAATATGCCACTAATTTTCTTAAAAGGTTCAATATGATAGATTGTAAACATGTTGTTATTCCTATAGAAGTTGGATGTAAACTTGATCCTAAACCTACATGTGAAAAATCTAATCCTACTCTTTACAGGCAACTTATAGGTAGTTTGATTTATCTTACTATTACTAGACCTGACATTGCTTATGTAGTAGGTATTTCTTCAAGATTTATGCAAGATCCATATCAGGATCACTGGAAGTTAGCCAAAATAATATTGCATTATATTAAAGGCACAATTAATTTTGGTTTACATTATACTTCTTCTAACAATGCATATTTATATGGATATTGTGATTTTGACCATGCTGGTGATGTGATAGATTGAAAGTCTACAACTGGATATGTGTTCAAGTTTAGTACAAGTGCCATTACTTAGAGCAGTAAAAAGTAGCCAACAATCTCCATTTCTTCTACTGAGGCAAAGTATAGAAGTGCAATGGAAGTAGCAAAAGAATCCATGTGGCTAAAGTGGTTGTTGGAAGAGATACACATGGAAGCTAAAGGAAGTACTCCTCTTCTATGTGATAGCTAGAGTTGCATTGCTCTTGCTAAGAATCCAGTTTAGCATCAAAGGACAAATCATATAGAGATTCATATGCACTTTATCCGAGAGAAGGTTCTTTGTAGTGATATAGATCTTCAGTATTACCCGACTAAAGATCAAGTTGTAGATATGTTTACAAAGCCATTGTGTGTTGTAAAGTTCTACAAGTTTCGTGCAATGTTTGACCTTTCAGAGTTTCCATTGAGGAGGATTTTTCATGGAAATTTCATCTCCTAATGGTCGGTTAGTTGATATATCCTTCACTTCTATACTTTTTCTCTAATTGTAAAGCATTGTAAAAATATCCTTATAATCTTTGTAAAATTTTCACTCTTAGTTTATGGTGTATAGTCCAATGTGTTACATCTATTTGTAAAGTAGGTTCTTATGTTATAAAAGGCTCCTAGAGATGTTAGTTGAGATATTTTCCATGAGAAACTATGAGATGTAGTCTCATAAATCATGCTTAGCCTAATTCATTCACAACTAATTTATGGATTCCAAATCCTTTTGTACCAAAAGGTAATTTGAGCATGATGAAGGTGTATAAATCCTTGAAATGTGATATTCTAACCTAAACCTTCACTATGGTTTATGGATTTATAAATCATGTTGTATAAACAAGTAATGTTGGCATATGTTCTCCACTTAATATTAAGGGGGTGTTCGGGGTAATATTAAGTGCTTATAAACCTTAGTTTATAATTAAATAATCAAGAATATTTATATTCTTTATTATTTAATATAAACTATATTTATTTATGTTAATTGATTATTAATTAATCAATAATTATTAAATCGGGTACACCTCGTCACTTAATAAGGTTCGTGACCTGTGGGGTCAAATAAATATGACCATGGGTCATATTGTGTTTATTCACCTTGTGTGGATTTGATCGGGAGAGAAGTGAGGAGGAGATTATTTGTTGGACTGTAAATTGTTTCTCAAATAATGGAAAATCTCATTTACCGTGGTTTTTCCCCCTCAAGGGTTTTCCATGTAATTCCTATGTCATGTGTACTTTTGATTTTATTCATGGTTTATAATGTTAACATTAATGTTTATGACAATACTTAATTTAATTTTCTTCATAAAAACACATTTAGGACCATACAAGTTCCACACTAGACTATACAAAAATTATACAGTATTGAACTAGATCAATTTCTAGTTTTAGTATTGACAAAAAAGCATCTACAATTTCTGATCTACATTTCCACCTATCTACAAATTGTATTTAGGTCTCCTATGTTATGACCTGCAAAAATAAGTCTTCATCTCCTCTTGTGTACTTGAGCTATTGTTTCATCATTTATCATTATTATAATTATTAATGGGTTTTTCTTATTATGCATTGTTAATTGTTAATTAATTTGATCATAATAATCTCCTATAACAAACCATTCAATCATATTTATTGTTGTGTGCATTACATAACATAATTTAATTAGGGTATAAATGTTTGGTGAACCCAATTTTGAAATGAAATTCATTGCTTAAACCCTAATGACTCTAGGGTTTAGCAATTTTCACTTGATGCATTTTAAATCAAGGTCTTATCTTCTTATGTGTTATCATTACTCTTCTTAAGATATTATATGGTCTTGAATTCAAACCTAAGGGGCCACTCCCCCATTCTGGTATGGGATACCATCCCTTTAACCATGTTCATGCCCATAATTTGTATGTGGGATGGGGCCTCTACTATCGTTATACTATCTTCATTACTGATAAAAATCCTACTTACATCATTATACAAGTTAAGTGCATTCCTCCTACTACACAACATCCACCCCAGCTTTCACCTTCACCCATAGCCCCTAAAGTTAATGTAGTCACAACATGATGCAATAAGAAATATTTTGGTAAAAGCCAACCTTTTCCCCACCACATATAGCTCCTTCTACTAATTCTAGTGTTCCTACTAAAGGGTTTGATATAATTGAGAAATTAAAAAGCACCACTATCAAGATTTCTCTTATGGAGCTATTGTAAAAGGTGCCTATTTACAAATATATACTATATGAAATGTTCAATATGTTACCTTTCCTCTCACTACTCAACTTGTTGTTTTTGCATCTATTATGGACACATTATAAACTATGCATAAAGAAACCAAATTTATCCTAGTTAATATCCCTCCTCCACCTAATGTGAACCCATATTCACCTTTTCTTAGTACATCAAAAAATTAAGGATTCCTCATTAAGTGTGTTTTAGTCGATATGATAGCTTTGGTATCAATATTTGGTTAACAGGATGGTAAGATGGGTGTTTTTATGCACACGATTAATATAATTATTACTATTGTATGAGGATTTGATAATATCACACATCTACATAGGCACTATTACTCTCAATCTCTTATTTGATTCTAAAATTTACCCGCTACATTTCATAACATGGATATGGATTTGCATTATAATATTCGTTTAGGTCACCCTTGGATCCATGTTATACGAGTTACTTTGTCTATTGTGCATCAATTATTCAAATTCATACAAAATGGTTGTGATCATACTATTTTTTTTTACCAAAAACCTTCAAAATATTGTAAAATTGATACATCTATTTCGCAATTGAGCATTATTACTCCTCAATAACCCATCCCTATAAATTAATTACCCACCTATGTCATATGAGATTCCAATTACAACTCTCATACTATTATCCATACATTGGCATTGGTTGAGCAGAATATGAGGGTAGATCCTCATACTTAAGTGAAATCTACTAATGACACTCTCTCTAGTACTCCTAACCTATTTGATAATGCATCACTATAAGATAATATTGATAATTATTCCTCGATAGTGATGTTGACACTATTGCATTTATTATAATGATAACTTACAAAATTTGAATTTTAACCCTATTGATGAAGATGAGTTTATACTTCATTCTCCTTTCATTTCACTAATCGTAAACAATATTGGCTTAAACGCGATGTACATGTCACTTTTGTTTTTTCTACTCATACTAGTCATGAAACATCTATTATAGTTTCCTATGACCCATTGTGTCATGCCATTAACACCCTTGATCCTATACCCACTTTTAGTTCTAGAACTATACCAACACATCTTAATACGCCAAAGGAGTTTCATTGTATCTTTTTTTATCATGGTTTACTCACTTTACATTCTCTATAAAGCACCACTCCACTAAAAAAATCATGTAGTTGGGTAATCCCTTTTATGACTATAATTTTGTATTTGTACAGGTACATTGATTAGTGTCAAGCTCTTATTATTAATATTAATAAGCTAAAATAAAAGGGTACTATCACATTCATTTGACACATCCAAATCTAGTAAGCAGATGTGTTTTGATAATTTTACTAGAAAACTTCACATCCATGGAAAATATTAGAACACGTCTCGATCCATGTGGATGCTAACAAGAATATATATACGTATGAAGCATTGCATACCTTAGGTTTCACTTCATTTGATATTATTCCTCTTCTTACTCCCTCTTACACTTTTTGATGGTACATCGTGATCCTTATTTATTATGGTTTACAAGTTTTTTCCACTAAATTTTGGGTCACTTTTTACCCTCAATCCACCTCTCTTTCTTTTTGGATGATCTTGGGCCAGTGATGTTTGCAAATTATTATTTATGTGCATAATGTTCATATTTCTTTCCCCTTGATTTTTAATATGATTACTATTTTGAATGACATATTCTCTAATTATGATCCCAATATGACACATTGGATGTAAATTATGACCGAATGTGGATGAAGAATATATTGTGGCCTTACATCACTTTTTTTGAAACTGAACAACCTAATGGCCCATGTTTCAAAAATTTATACAATCAATATGACTCAGCCCCATCATATTTGATCCTGACATGGATGATTTCCTTGATGGCATGAAGGAATTTGTGATATCCCCTTTCCCGTATATAGTTACTTTCAAAACAAGCCCAAATTTTTCAAATAGTCACAAAATACCAAAACATTCACATACTTAAAAAGATTACAAAATCCAAACATGTTTATGGTTTAATTGGCTAGTTTGTCACTTTATACATGTTTTCTGTCATATTGGTTTGATGTTTAGCATATATTTTCTACATACTCTTTACGCGCATATGCTCGCAAGGTATATTGAGTGTGATGTAGAAGACATATATCGATACACAATTAAATTTCATCTTGGTTTCATCTCATTAACACTACTCTTTGGGGAGTCTCCTCCACAAGATAGGAATTTTTGTTTCATTATAATTACTTTGCACTTCCTCATCATGCTTGATTACATACATACTTTCTACATTTTTTTGAGATAATAAGTCTTAACATGTGTATCTTGTGTAGTGGTAACATATCTTGCTATCTATGATTTTACTATCATTATTTTTATACTTGCTTGACACATTGCTTTCACTACTTATTTGATTACTAAGTTGTTTGACTCTTAACTTATGATTGATTATTCACTTGTGTGATCACTAAATTCCATGATTTTTTTCTCTATACAATATTAGTGCCTTAACTATCTTATGACATTGTGGTTATCCCATGTTTGGCACTTTATTCCTATCTTGTGTGTATGCACTTTTTCTTTGTATGTGGCCTACAAAGACTCCTATTGTGATTGTATTGTGACACCATTGGTGTCCCACGTTTATGGATCTATGCCTCTCGTGTAACAATGTTTATATACCATTTATTAAATCTCTTTATACTTATATTCATATTTTGCTTATGGAATATTGACTATTTTTTATTTTTCATGTTATCTTGATTGGTTCTTTCTACACTAATTTTGATACTTCTATACACAATTATTATTATTACTCTTGTTTGTTGCATGTTGCATGTTTCTCTCTTTTTGCGACATGGTATCTACCTTGTGAAATCCCTTTTACAAGTACAAGTTCCAAAAGGTGGCCACCATTCTATCCTTTTATGTGATCCCATGTTGTTTATCAAAATATCAACATGGGTACACATTTTCTTTTTAAGACCGCATGCTCAAAGGCTTCATCATATGTACCCCAAAATAGGAGGCATTCATTGGGATAAATTATACATCTATAGGAAGATTATAGGACATAAAAATAGGTTTTTACAAGGTCTAAATCCTCAAAAATATGTACAGATACTTAAAAGTGGTATAATTCAATACATGTCAAAATTGTACACTACAAATCAAGACCAAAGTACAATTCTAACCATACTATACATTATTGGACAAAGGGAAGGTTTTAAAAAAATTAATAGCCTTGAATTATATCACCTATGCACATGCATCCTATACAATTTCAAACATAGATTACTCAATCCAGAGCACTATACATGGGGCATGAGTACTTCACTCCTTATCCTCTACACTACTAAGGTACAATTGCAATAATAGGGTTTGGGGTTTTGGGGGTATGGCCATAGACTTTTGACTATGTGGATTTAGTTAAAAATTCTTACTTAACAATTACAAAAGTTAAAAAATTAGACATAGATCCATCTCGTAGTGGTATGGTCCATGGGGTTGTGGGAGGTATTTAAGTGGCTAATTTATTCATAGGTTGTTTTTACTTTTATCTCATAAATATGAATAGTAGCGTTACTAAATTTTATGATACATGGGTTTCACTCTTAAAGGGATACTTTGGTTCCTATCTCTCCTTCAAAGGTCGGATTACATATGTTGAATACTCTATTTTTTCCTTCTGTACAATTGTTGATTGATCACCCTCAATCCTTTGGCATCTCAGAAAAAAATTCAAATATTTAAATTACAACAAGAATGGGAGATCCTCCCTCTATATAATGAACAAGTTTATTACTTCCATGTTTTGCATGTCTATATTACTTCACTTTGTGCAAGTTCAAAGTTATAAAGGTTACAAGTGTTATTTATACTTTGAGTTACATGTAAATTTCTATCATATACTTTGACTACACTTTGTGTTGCATGTTTCATTATGGAGCATGCCAACACCAACACATAAGAAGATAACTATCAAGTGAAGACAAATTTTGTGTGCACACTTAACTATGTTTTTAATTTAAGTGTGTAATTTCTAATAACACACTTAAAGGGTGGAAATGTATTCACTTAAATGTGGTAACTTATTATTTGACAATGAAAAGTTTGGATATGCTCCTTGTTAAGACAAATGCTCACATTCTAATTCCGATTAGTACATCTCTCTAGCTCTTTCTTGACTTGAACATCTCCACACTATGTTATGTCATAAACTCAAGAAATAATAATCAATCAAAGTATTTAATCATCCATATGAATCATTATAGAAATTTATATTTCACATCACATACTTCATGTCTTAGACATAATCGTAGTTTGGTCAAGATTTGTTATACGACCATGTCCAACTCGTACTATCATGGATCTTCTTATATTATTACCCTAATTTCAATTTTAATATATTTATTGTGTTGTTTCATTTTCCTATGTTTGGCCTTATCATAATATTTCACCTATGGAAGTCTATATAAGCAATTCAATATCACTTTATTACTCACCGGCACTCTTACAATCTATTATTGAAAATATAACTCAAAAATCACTCAAGGCTCTCCTATATATTCCTAAATCAGTTGCACATCATTTAGAGAAGCCACTAATATAGGTCTCAAACACTCAACTTGGTCAAAAATATAGCTTCGTCCATTTCCAAGCACACAAAATTCCTAGAGATATGTCTTAGCAAGAGAAAAGTCAATACAATCATTATTAAAGGGTTTTAAGGGACAAATGGTTAGGTCACATAGGTGAATAAAACTAATACCTTGATGGATATCTATTCTATAGTTATCTCATCATATTTGTGTTAAGAGACACTAGGGAAACCAAAGGGGGGGGTCAGGCTTAGATCACACTCACATTTTCACATGCACCTAAGATAACTACATTAGGCTTGATCCCACATGAGGAATGTAGTGCAACACTTGGATTGGTTTGGAAAGGTAAATCATCAATGGTAATTTAGTCTCACCACAAACATGATTTATCCATTTCTTTGATGAATGGTGTTGTATATATCTATGGTTTCCACTTTAGGCAGGTGATTATAGGTCATACTAATGTTGTGTGACCAAGAGTGACATATAGCGAGGAACATTTCCAAGCAATTGAATCACATAGAATTTTAAAACCTAACTATTAAGAAGGGTCTAAGACCTCGCATATCTAGTCAAGACCATTTTTTACACTCTAATTTAATTATATTATGGAAAGTGCACAACAATAAGGAGGGTGTAGGGGTTTGTAATTAATCGGTTGCCACAGAATTAACCATTCATAACTAGAGTAATGTATTAATAATTACAATAATTGATAAATAATAGAAAATAACTCAAATACACAAGATGAGATGAAGAATTGATCTCCATGTTATAATAGAGAAGATTTGGATGTGTATATAGAAGGAAAAGGTAGATTAGAAACTAGAGAAACGTAGATAGAAGGAAAAGGTAGATTATAAATTATGGAACGAAATTGAGTATAAGAAAGACTATAGAAATTTTGTATGGTCTAGACCTAGAACACGTGTGATCTTTCCCATAACTATACTATATTGGACCCGTTTATAGTCGGGAGATGAACCTTTCTATGTGATTCACTTGTAAATTTCCTTTAGTGTATGTCATTCTTGTTCATACAACTTAGGGATGACCTATAATATCCTACACCAAAATGGAAAGCATCAAAATCTACAATACCCTTCATTAAATCATTATCAAACCAAATAGAGAAATCTTTTGCATGGTGAGTGTAAACTAGCCTTAGTGGTCAACCTAACCAAACCAATCCAAGTATTGTACTAAGCCAACCGCCTTTATAGGTACCCTCATGTTTCTTAACACAAAGATAAGTGGGATAATCAGTATAGCATAGAATGTACTCAACGCAATAGTGGAGTGATGTGGTGTGCTTCAATTGCATGACCTAAAAAAATTCCTTAAACCTTTGGATAATGCTTGGTTTTCTCTTTTTAAGATATGGATTTAGTACATTTTCATGCTTAGATATGAAGATAAACTCTTTAACCTAGTTGAGTGCTTCAAACCTATATTAAGAACTCTATAATTGATGTGCAACTAATTTAGGAATATTTTTGGTGAGTCTTGAGTGATTTTGGAATGATATTTGTAATAAGAGCTTGTAAGAGTGGTTGGTGAGTTATAAAGTGATATTGACTTGTTTATATATCCTTTTGTGGTGAAATATTCTAGTGAATCGGACCCTAGGAAGATGAAATGATACAATAAAGATATTTAAATTTAAAATAGATTCGAAGAATGTGAAAGTTAAAGATTGTACAAGTTAGAAATGACCATATTTCACATTCTAACCAAATTGTATGGTCCAGGACAAGAGAAGTGTTATGCCAATTAAAAAGTTTGTAGAATTATGCACATGGATAGTTTACCAATTTGAGTAAATAATATTTCTTGAATTGATGATAAAAAAGTGTAAATATGAGCATGTCATGAAAGAGCTAGAGATATATATTCATTGGATTCGAATGTGATTATTTGTCTTAAAGAAGGAGCATACCCAAACTTGGCATTGCAAGAGGACAAGTTACCAAATTTAACTACACTTTCCCCCTTTTAAGTGTGTAAAATTTGAAAATTGCATGCTTAAAGGAAAAATATACATAAATGTGCACACACAATTTATATTCACTCAAAAAATTCTCTATGATATGTTGGTGTTGGCACACTCCATGATGAAACATTATGTGTAGTCAATGTCTATAATAAAACTAAACTATAACTCAAAGTATAGATATTATGTATATCTTTTAACTTTAAAATTACATAAATTAAATTAAAGGTGTAAAACATGGAAGGAATATACCCATTCATTCTACTTTGAGGAGGAGCTCCTGCTTTTATTTTAATTTGGATATTTTAACTTGATGTTGAGACAATAGATGATTGGAGGTGATCAATCCCTATTATGTTAAAGAGAAACTAGAGTGTTGATTGCATACAACCCAAAGACTAGAGGAGAGATAGGAACCAAAGTACCCCACTAGGATAGAGGGGGAGAGAATAACAATGTATCATAATTTATAGTAACCCTAATATTTTCCCCCTTTGAAACATGTAATATAAAAGGAAGGACATCCTATGAATAACTTATCCACTTCAATACCTTCCAAAATCCCATAAACCACACCATTGTAGACAAATGTAGGTATAATTTTTAAAAAAAAATTGTAACTAATGATTAAGATAAAATCACAAAAATAAATAGATATATCGTGTCGTCATAATGTGTTATACTACTAAAACTCGAGTGTATATATTTTGGAATATCATATGGGATAAGGAGGTATGTGCCCCTAAACCTTGTGCTTACAATTGTATCTAATTAGTGTAGATGATGAGGAATGGATTACTCATGCCCCTGTATCATTTTGTAAATTGAGTAATTTATGTTTGAAACTATATTAGAATCCTATGATAACTCGATATAATTTGAGAACATAATGATCAAACCATGACTAAGGGTTATCCTATGAAATTTGTTATATTTTGTACAAGATTACTTTATTCAAAATTATTTATTTATTTTTATTAGTGGAAACCTTTAACATTTATTATCTTCATTTTTCACACAATAATGCAAGTAAAATAATGATTTCAATGAATTTAGATTTATTTTTTTCTATGGAAGATATTTGGGGGTGGCTAATTTATTATGAAAATGAAAATTCCTAAGAATATGCCCCATGTTCGAGAATTTCCATCATACTAAAGACCATAATATGGTCTTGAATGTACTTTATGGTTTTGACCTATATTAATTTTTTCCACTTTTTTCATATTTGTGCTTGTTTATGAGGATATGTACCATGTACAAAATTGTTCATGTGTCTGTAACATATTTTTATATGTATAAAATATCTTGATGAATGCCCCTTTTAGGTGAGTGTGATAAAATATTTGAGCGCACATCTCAAAAGAATAAATTTATATCCATGTGTGATAAATTTGATAAAATGCATATGATCACATATAATGATGGAATGGTGGCCACCAAGTGGAACATGTACCTAAAAATGGGTTGTGTGTGGTGGAAACCATGGTGTGCAACAAAATAAAAATACAATAAGCAAAAAGTGATTACATATGGATACAAGATAATAATAACAATGCGAAAATTTCGATCATGTCATAATCCACAATAGTAATAGCATAAAAATGTCAGTAAATCAATTATATCATAAACTAGAGTAGTAGAGAAGCACCAAATTATAAATCAATTATTTAATAATCCATAGTATAAATAGTATTAAATCGTCAAAGTATAAATCAATTATGTGTCATAAACCAAAGTAGTAATAGTATAGTAATAGATACATGTAATCATATCCCTCAATTTTCCCTTTCTGTAATTTTTTGAATCTCTATTACGTCCGGTGTTCCTATGGTGATGTTGGATCCGATGGGACTGCACTCGACCCATGCCCTAATGTTGTTTTCGCCCTTCTAGGTGCTCCTTCTAAAGTACTGGAGAGATGTAACTATTGGGTCCTCAAAACTTTCCCGTCCTGGAAAGCTTCAACCTAAGCTACTTGATGGGACCCTTTCCTTGTAGATCCCCACATCGATTACGATGTTACTCGTGGATTCAAGGGAATTTTCACTAATGGGTAATATTATGGGCCCCCATCCCCTCTAGAAGAGTTAAGAAAATGGGTATGGATCAAATGGTCCCCCGTGGTCCATTGAGATTGCAGCGTGACCTAATGGATATATCCTTTTCACATTCACCATAAAGAAGATTTTACAAGGGTGCTTCTTAAGAGCCTTGGTTTTGGTAGGAGAGAATTTTATCTTATAAGGTGGTCTCCAATATTGAATCTACGTAGGCAATGATCTAGGTTCACCTTCTCGACCTCCCTTGGAATTTTAGCACACTATAGTCGTTGAAGGTATGGTTTTATCCCTAGGAACTCTTATTGTTATTGGTCAAGAAACTATAGATGATTCTAGATTCATTCATGTTAGGTTCTGTGTTAATGTTGATATTAGCATTCCATTACCTTCCTCCATTGAACTCTATTCAGACCTAGGAACATGGGTGTAGCCTTTTGAATATGAATACATTCCTCAAGTTTGATCGGTTTGAATATGAATATGAATGCATAGATCATAGGGCCTAGGCATGCCCATCACATCCAAAGATCTAAAACTAAGGAGAAATCAGCTGCATACACCAAAGAAAAAAGGAAATACCAAAATTATTAAGGAAGCAAACACCTCCAAACCTTTAGAAGTATTACAAGAGAAGGGTGAAATATCTTTGGATTTGCATGACTCTCATCCTATCCTCGACCTCAATAACTCGGATGGAACAACCATCACCCAATTGCCGCTTCTTCTTTTCCCCCTTCCTCTATTTTACCTGATCCACAGCCACTCATGGATCAACCCTTAGTCTTGATAACCTCTTCCTTCTTGGATATCCCTTCTTCTTTACCATCTTTCGAGCATCCCTCTTATTTGACCACTCCCCCATCCTCTCCCCCATTTCATGAACTTTTAGATACATCTGTAAACCTTGATATCCTCACACTGGATGGGTCAGAATATTTTACATCCTCATCCCTTATCCTCTTTTATGGTCTTCCCCTTTTGGAAGAAAAATATTCTCTACCATCCCCCTCAACCTCGTTATCTGATTATCATATCCCAACTAGAAAAAATAGAAGCAGTTGTAAGAAGCCTGTGGATGTGGGAAACAAAAATGCTCAGGGAAGGCCTACCTCCCATGCCAAGATTAAAAAATAAGCCTCTCAAAACATTCCACAAGGAACGCAGGGAATTCTCACCATGCAAGGGAGAGGGAAACATAAATCTAAAAAATGAATCTCTTCTCTTGGAATGTAAGGGGAATTAATGCTCCTAGAAAAAGAGTACTTAAAGACCTCAAGCTTAAACACTCTCCAGACATTTTAATGTTACGAAACCAAATTGAAAGAAGATGATATTTTTCCTAGGATATGGCCTAATTCTTCCTTTGCATCTCAGATTTATGCTGGTAACTCAGGAGGCATATGTACATTCTGGAACCCCAAAGTTATTTTCGAATGCATCATCAAAAATCCCCATTTTCTGGGAATGTTTTTTCAAGAAATAGGATCTAGCTTTGGTTGGATTGTTGTAAATCTATATGCTCCTAATCTGGAAATGAATAGGGAAAATATCTGGAAATATTTGTTGGAATTCGTAACTCCTGCAAGCATTTACCTTGGTTAATTGCTGGTGACTTTAATACTCCTCTTTATACCTTGGAAAAGCAAGGTAGGGCCAATGCCAGCACTAGCAATATGGATTCTCTAGCTGATTTTATCAAACAAGGTGAGTTCTTCGACTTTGATCTGCATGGAGCTTCATTTACTTGGTCTAATCATGGGCTTGGGAGCAACCTCAAATAAAATTGGATACGATGCTTTGTTCTATGGATTAGATTTCTCATTTTAGTGATTTTTACTTAATTTCCTCCTTAAACTTGCATCATACCATTGCTCATTACTTCTAAATGTTACTCAAATGCAAAACTCTAAAAATCCTCCTTTTTTATTTGAGTTAGCTTGGCTGCAAAACCACAATTTAGACAACAAATTTTTTGAGTGGTGGAAGACTAAATTTTTGGGCTCATCCATGTATAGATTCTCTAAAAACTCAGTTATGTAAAAAAGAAGCTCAAAGTTTGGAAAATAAATGTTTTTGGAGATATTTAGAAAAGGAAGGAACAACTATCTTTAAAGATAGTTGAAAACACATCAACATAGAGATTAGAGGCAAAAATCCCTCTCTTTGCACAAGAAAGAATTAACACTGCTCAGTGACTTTCACAATACCCTTGTTGAAGAAGAAATTTACTGGAGACAAAGATCTAAGGAAATCTGGTTACATCGTGGGGACAGAAATACAAAATTTTTTTCATACTACTACCACTAAGCATAAAATCACAAATAATAGAAAGGAGCTCCTAAATATGGATAGAAGATATTGAAATATTGAAGATATCATTACAACATAATTGGTTAATTTCTATTATATTCACTACAAGAGGATGATCCTCCTTGTGAGGAAGATAGTCAGGAAATGTTGCAGCATATCCCTAAACTGATTTCTGAGGACATAAACACTAAGCTTACTCATCCATTTTCATTGGAGGAAATTCGTAGAGTTATTTTTGATATAAGGAGACAAGTCACATGGTCCTAATAGCTTTAAATGCAGCCTTTTTTAAAACTTATTGGCATATTATTGAGATTGATTTGTTTGTTGCAGTCATTAAATTCCAAAAGAATGATATTCTCTTAAAGGAATGGAATAATACCTTTTTGGCCCTTGCACCTAAGTCTTTGGGATCTAAATTGGTCTCAAATTTCTGACCCATAAGTCTTTGCAATACCTCTTATAAGATAATCACTAAATTGTTGGCCACCAAACTCAAACCCTTGATGGATAAATTAATCTCTGAACAATAAAATGGCTTCATTGGTGGAAGGTTGATTCAAGGGGGAGTAATCACTGTACATGAAGCTATTCATACATATTTTCACACCAAAGTGGCTGGCATGATCATTAAACTTGATATGCAAAAGGATTTTGATAGGGTTAGTTGGACTTTCCTTCTCAGAGTCTTGAGAAAATTTGGATTCTATGATAAGTGGTGCTCTTGGATACATAGTTGTATCTCCTCTCCTAGGTTTTCGGTGCTCATGAATGGTATTCCTCATGGATACTTCGCCAATAGTAGGGGGATTAGGCAAGGTGACCCATTATCACCTTTCTTGTTTATACTCATGGTGACACACTTAGTAGAGCATTGGCTACAACTAAAATCTCTAACAGAATTATGGGTATTACTATCACTTCCAAGGTTCCTACAGCTTACCCATAGTCAATTCAGTAGATGACACTCTTTTGTTAGGTGTTTCTTCAGTGGTGGAGGAAAAAATTTGAAAATAATATTGGATTGCTATCAATCTGCTTCCAAACAACTTATAAATTTTACCAAGAGCAACATTTCTTTCATAAATACTCCCCAAGCATACAAAAAATATTATAGTCATCTTTGGATTCAGCAACGTGGATTTTTCATCTTCTTACTTGGGGCTCCCCCTCTTTAAAGGAAGACAACTTAAAGCTCTTTGGGATTTGATTATTGAAATATTTAAGAAGAAACTTGCAGGATGGAAAGGTGCTCTCCTCAGCCAAGCTGGTAAGTTGCAACTAGTTAAAACCACTCTGCAAAGCCTCCCCTTATACTTTATGTCATTTCTTAAAATGCCTTCCTCGGTTGCTTCTAGTATTGAAAAAATTCAAAAACAATTCCTATGGTCTGGCGAAGAGCAAAAAAGGTTTCATCTGGTTTCTTGGAATGTGGTTTATAAGCTTCTACTGGGATTAGGGTCTTGGATTATGCAGAGTGTCAGAGATGAATTCTGCTATGTTAGTTAAGTTGGGATAGGTTGTTTCTTCTAAAAATAAATCATCATGGACATAGATGTTGATATCTAAATATCTTTCTACACAGAAGACTTCTTCACTGCATATATCCCAAGTGGCTTGGCGATTTGGAATTGTATAGTCAGCACTGGTGCCATGCTATAGTCTAGTACTAAATGGAGGTTAGGTAATGGAAGACAGTTGATTTCTGGAAATACTAGTGGATCAGGGAGAATCCCTTATCTTCTAATCCATTTTGGGACCCCATCAGACATCACCTCACTAGGTTATGTGGAAGAACAATTAATGGTTACATCGACAGATCCAATCTTCTCCCATGTTGAAACTTACCATTTTGGGATGGTGGCAGCTCTATCTAGCTTCACCGACTAGATAAGATCAAGCTTCTTATTTCTTCACATTACATCCAGTTCTCTCAGGAGGAAGATGTTTGCATTTGGCCTCTTTCACCCATGGGAGTGTTTTTGGTTAAGGTTGCTTATCTCTCCCTCCCGCAATGCTTTGTAGGGTCATCCTCTCGAAACATATCTGGATTCCTCATGTCATTCTTAAAATTAGCTTTTATACTTGGTTTTTCAGATTCGTTCCTATCAAGTGATAATCTTAAACATGGAGTTTATTCTTTAACCATTTGGTGTGTGTTATCCATATTTTTCCCCTAGGCAAGATATTGGTTCGGAGTAACCACCTTTGAAAGAACCTAAGAAATCACGTTTGTTCTCAGAAACAAATTGTAGGGGACTCTATAATGGAAGTGGAGGGGCCTACAAAAATCAAACAACAACGTACGAGGATAAATCCGGTAAGACGGCTCACCCAGCAGATTCGGGCCTTAAATCCATTCTATAGGTTTCATGTAGGCTCAGAAATAGAAACAACGAGGGTCATATGTGTCGAAAGCGGCATCACAAGAGAAGCCGAGAGTAAGAAAGAAAGAAACGGAAAAGACCTAAAGTCTTCGGGATCAAAAAAACACTCCAAGAATGAGTCTAAAAATCAGCTAAGTATGGAGGATGTTGTGAAGAAAGCCACGTTTCGAAATGGCACTTCTCCAGGGTGAATCCAAGAAAGGAACTTCAAACGAGCACCAAGCTTCCATGCATCCAAGGCTCCCAAAAGTTACACGGCCATTGAAAAGTCTTTGGCTAAGCAGGAAGGTGTCAGGTGTCGGCTCGGTGTAAATCCGAGAAGGACCCCCAAGGTGAAGACTCAAACTCACACTAGCCCTCCATGTATCAAATGGTCAATAGAGGTCAAAAGGCAAATAGGGCAGGCCTCAAAAAGGGTTAAGTATAGAAGTATTAGTGGAGAGAGCCACGTGTTGGAGCGGTGCATCTCCAAAGTTGAATCCAAATGTGGAGGCCCAAACAAGCACCAACTCACCATGTAGCCCAGGGTCTGAAAAGGTAGGAAGGAAATCATTGAAAAGTCCAAAATCTGCATGAGATGCTTCTAAGTGTCAACTTTGACACTCCTTCAAAAGGAAAAATCTTTATCGAGAGTTTGGTGAGTGCAGATCCTCCACACATCCAGTCTCTTGAAAGGGAAAGAGTCGGGTTTGAATAGTAAATGCATAGTGGCGAGGCGGTGGAGAGTGCCAGTGTCCACATGGAACTAACTCAAATTTTAATACGAGAGGTGGTTCTCAAACAAGCGTTAGACCGTTGTGTGTCCCCGGTCAAGGAATATGACCCCGCCGAGCAAAGGACTTACCCGAGAAATATAGAAATTGAGCATGCCATCGATGAAGCCACGTGTTAGCCTCGTGCCATTCCAAAAGAAAGATACAGAGGCCACCCTCCGACATGCACCAACCAACCATGTGTCCCATATTAAAGAGGGGGCCCATTTTTCAAACTATTTTTCCCACTCTATTATACGGATCTAATACAAACTTTGAAGGGGCATATCTTTCGACTCAGGGCTCAGAATATTGCAAATCTGACACCGTTGCAAGGATCTCGGCCTCGCCCACACCATGGAGATCTGAAACTTTAAGTTTGGGGAGGTTAGGTAAAGAAAATGAGAAAACGTCTTCAGGGCCATTAATGCGGATCTATCTGCCTCAACAACCTGAGATCGATTCAATCTACTTTGCCGTTTCCTCCTCCTTCAAAGCTTCAACAAAGACGGATATAGTCAAGACTAATTTGGGGGTAGATTTTGTAGGAGGCATTAATAGCAGGCAGTTGAGCTTCGACCTACTTTTCCCACTTCTCTCTCTTTCTTCTCTCTAATTGAATCTATAAATACAGGTTCAAGACTCATTGTAAAGGGTGGACATTCTTCCTCGTTTTTCAAGCTCCTTCTTCTCCTTGGCAAGTGAATTCGTGGAGTTTTAGACCTCCCATATAAACTATAAACGTAAATTTTGCCTTGTTACTATTGTAATTCATCGTATCAAGCCATGAGAGAAATAATACATGTTTTATGGGTGATCTTCATCCCTTTTTGTGTTAATTATTGTCTTCTGATCCTTCATTACAACTTTGGTTATTTGTGCATGTTTTGTGTTGCATTCTTCTAGTTTGTGTCCTGAACAAAACAATTGTTCATCACTCCTTTGGTGTATCACTTGGTATCTTAAGTTTTATTTTCTTTGCATCCCTTCTTTAACTTTGTCTCCTTGGTAAATTAGAGTAGGATTTAGGATAGACTCTCTGCGATTTTATGCATACACCTAAACGAGAGGGTAGTAACCAACCTTAATCTAGAGAGTTTTTTTCCCACCTCCGTGAAGTCCCACACTTTAGGGAAAAACTCAATGTTATGTGAATCACACCAAATGAGTCTCGCTTGTAGAAAATCGAGATCTAATGACTCATTTTGGGGTGCTTCAGATTTTGCAGAATAGCAGTGTGTTTTTGTCTTAGTGCTCTTGAAACCTATGCCCACCTAATTTGCCACTCATCCTTTCTCTCATTCTCCATCCGATTCTCCTTTTAAATAGTTTTGGGGTCTCATGGGTGTTTCCTTCCTCTATATCTAATGTCATTCTTCAATGGAAACCCTTCTTTAGACATCCAGTTTCAGCCCCTTACTTGAAACTCCTTCTAACACACACATTATGGAATATTTGGAAAGAGAGGAATAAAAGAATCTTCAAGGACCAATCACAATATCTCCTTCAGGTTTTCTCGAGTTATGGTTTATGGTCTATAGGAAAAAATAAATTGATCCATCTGGAAGCAACATAAGAAAAAAATCACTCTAAATTTAAAGAAACCTTGGTATAATCAACTTCAGATTCCCTTACAACCGTCCCATTTTCTACAACTAGAAAACACCTCTTGGTCCCCTCCTCTAATCGGATGGCTTAAGGTAAATACAAATGGTGATGTAAAGAAACCTAGGGGCTTCGGGAGGTGGGGATATCATCGAGATGAACTTGGCCACCCACTGCAGCTACTATTATCAACTTTGGTACTAGGACTAACCATAGAGTAGAATCCTATCAATTCTCAAAGGACTAGAGTTGGCACTTAGATTTGGATCGATCAATCTCATTGTGGAAAGTGACTCCCTCAACATGGTCTGCATTCTTAACTCTAATGATCTTGTAAGTTAGAAGATAAGCAACATAATTATTGACACCCATGATCTGCTGCAATCATGTTTTCAAAACTTTCTTTTCGGCATACCTTTAGAGAAGGAAACAGAGTGGCGGAACTGTTGGCTAACACAGGGGTTTCTACTTAAAAACAATAGGTGTGGATTGGGAATTTTCTTGAAACCTACTCTCTATTTTAGAGTGTTGTTGCTAAAATTGGTCATCATTGTTTTTACTTCATTTGGTGTCAAAATTATCAAAACCATAGTCTATCCCTCATTTTTTGATGGATGTATTTATGTTGAAATTATTATGAATTTTGATATGATGTTTTTCGTGCTTGGGAGGGGGAGCTCTTAATCATAATTCACTCAAAGGATATTATTAATTATTACGATGCCTTGTCAGATCTCTTTCCGGAATGTGTGAGGATGGGATAGGAAAAGTTAAGGATCTCTTTATAAATCTCTCATGTTTTAAAAAAAATTCATTCGACATTCTTTTTTTGGTTGAAATGGGTGGTTCCCTTCTCAAAGTCGAACCTACTAGCCGGTGAGGATTTGAGAAAGGATCTTGATGTTTGGAAATTACTACAAGAAAAAGGGGTTACTCCTTTTATTGAGGCGACTCTCTAGGCATCTGTCATAAGTTTCTAGTAGCATTCCTAGTGACATGGAAGAAGGGAAAAGTAAAAGTGGGTGCAGACTAAGTTTGAAATCACAACAGAATCCATTGCCATTGCTACAGGTCTTCATGTAGTTGGAGATATCTACTTTAAGTGGTCACTTAAAGTGGAGATGAGGATTTCTTAAAGAAGAAGGAATGGCTCAATAAATATCAATCTAGTTATGAGTGGGCTTCTCTACCTACACCATGGGATAGAGTCACTCCTTGAAAGAAGATAATGTGATATTTTACACTCGAAGGGAGATAAAAATTGATATACGGACCCCAACTCTTCCTTCTGGCCCACTTTCATCATGGAATTAAGGTAAATCTAGAGAACTTTATGTTTTAGTCTTTGGATTTGTCTATAAAACAAGCTCATGTTGGTGAAGGCCCTCTCCTTCACATAGGAGGTTGCTCTGTTTGTTGTTTAAGAATGTTCTGCCCTTGACATGATGGCCCACTATCCTCCTATGTCTTGATTTTCCCGTTATTTCACCCTTTCCACCTTCTATCCCCTCTTCCTCCCATCACCTCCAGAGCCACCTTAACCTCTTTCCTAGCTCGACTCGAGGTTATGATCCACAGGCCTTTGTGTTTACGCATCTTCTCCTCTTTCTTCCCTTCCTCCTTTCACCTCCCCCCGCCCTACCACCTCTCCTTTAGTGTCATCTTCTCTATCATCTCCCATACTTTATCCGACCTCTTCTTTTGGGCATGGAAGAGTCGAGCCTTTTGGATAACATGACATCCCTAATTTTCTATTTGGCCTCTCCATGGCTTACTTAGATTCCCCTACTCCTTCTTAATGGACTTGCTTATCAACCTAGTGGATGAAAAATTAGATGCCAATATCTATGATTTTGTTGATGATGATAATGGAGATGTTTTTGATGATGTTGATGAGATTATTTGTTGATGTTTCTAATGATGATAATGAAGTTGGTGTTGTTATGGATACTTCACAAGACATAGTCCACTTTGCTGAAATTATTCTCACTTGTGCTTGAAAAACTCAACAGAGCCTTTATAGTCATTAAAAATTGGAAATACCATCTTGATAAGACTTCGAATATTTGCATAATGGTTCTGAGAGATCATTAATTTGGCGAGACATTGGATAACAAGAATCTTGATGATGTTACTTGATGTTGTTGAAGTCTGAAGAAAATGATAAATATGTAACCCTTGCGTGGGCTTTGTCTTTTTTGGATTTTGGTTCTTTTTTACTTTGTTCTTCGTTTTTGATATGCTTAATTGTAATATCTATCCTTCTGGGCATTTTGTAAAAGGATTTGGGTCCTTCCAAACCCTCAACATTTTACTGATTTCTAAAAAAATAGAGATGAGTAATCATTGGTATAGAGATATATAAACATAGTCACACATAGGCATAAAACCGCAAATATGGGACACCCACAATGTCACAAGACAATCACAATATATGGCATTATGGGCCACATAAAGAGAAACAAGTGCATACACACAAGATAGGCATAGATCCACAAACATGAGTACGCCTACGGTGTTACAAGAAAACTAATACACGCATGTTGTATAGAGTAGGAAATCATAGATTTCTAATTAAACAATGCAATATTCAACGATAAGTAAATATTCAAATAATGCGGTAGTTACACAGGAATAATTTATATAAGTAATTAGTGACAATAATAGATCAAGATAATTATATAAAATAGTAATAGTAAAAAAGAGATAGCGATATAGTTTAGCATTACACAATAAACATGTGTTAGTCCTGTTAGCTCAAAAGATAATATAGACACTTTGTCTATAATCAAGTGTGATGAGGAAGTGTAGAATACCTATCTTTTGAAACAAAAGCATTTGTGTAGTGTATGGAAGATACCCCCAAATAGTAGTGTTAATGGGAAGGAATTGGTTTGGCATTTTCATCGTGTATTATTTAATGTGTCCCACATCAACCTCAATATACCTTGTGAACACGTGTGTAAATAGTATATAGAAAATATATGTTATTTATCAAACCAATGTGATAAACAACATGTGTAAATTAAAAATCTAGCTAATCAAACCATAAAAATGTTTTGATTTTGTGTTTTTCAAATATGTGAGTGTTTTTGTATTATGTGATTATTTGAATATTTTTTAAGTAGTTTTTTTAAAAATAATTATGTATAGGGACGAAGGTGGTGCAATATCTACTTAATAATATCCTCATAAAAAGGCACATCATACTTATAGGGTAAATAAGGTGCAAGCCCCACAATTGTCAAAAGAGATGAAGGGTGCTCATGTATAATATGTGTAGAGCCATGGCATATATCATGAAAAGAGATATGTTGGGAATACTTGTGATGATTGATATATGTAGAGGTTGATTGAGTCAAAGGCCTAGGAGAAGGTGTTTTAAGATAAGTGGTATGTGACCTAGATGAGTGAGTAGATGGCTAAAGAGTTTGTCCCTGTTTGAATTGGTACATAACTTAGATGACCGATCGAAGGTTGAGGAAAATTTGTCTTATGAGAAGTGGTATGTAACCTTAGGAACATTGTGTGAACTAAAATACTTATGCACAAATGCACTGAGACAAATTTTCCTACTAGAAGTAGCGAGAAGATAATCGGAAGGTTGAGATGTAGATGCACTAGCAATAGGAGTAGATTCTTGTATGGATAAAGAGCGAGAGCTGCTTGAGATATAGGGTCACTTGAATGGTATACCATTAATTTTAACCACTTGTTTATTATGAATTAACTTAACACATTGGTACAAAAGATGAAGGGACATATGTGAAATTATGAATCTAATAGCAACCTAAGCTCATGGCACATAAGCTGGGGAAGATGCCACCAAGAGCGGATGTCAAAGTAGTAGATCCAAGCTATGTGAAGGAGAAAAATATGCCCATATGTGTGTCTTAGGATCAAGTATGATTTACGTCTTATTATATATATGAGAGAATGTAGTAACTTAAGATGTAGTACATATTATGTGAAGTAATGTCATCAATCCAAATATTATGTATAAGATATTGAAATCAACAAAACAAAAGATGTAAAGTCTATCAAAAACAAATTTGTGTGCCATATCAGTGTCATACAAACTAATAAGCTGGTGAAGAAGGCATAGTAGTAAAAGTACCAATCATAATACATATAATAGGTGATCATAAGAAGGTGGAGGTGTGCAATACAATAATCATGGTTTACTTCCCAAAGTAGATTTAGCGAGTATTATGTTTATGAAGTTGATCACTAAATATTTTGAGCTTTGCATTATCATTAGTGAGATTAGATTTAGTGGGAGCATCATATTTAGTATAACTAATATCGATAAGATCTTGTATAACGTGATGAAACTTATTATTGTGACTAGTGGAATATCTAAACCATCAATGGTAGTCCTACCGAAGGGGAAGCACATCGAATATCTTACCATGATGTGTGTTTATAAAAATCTCAAGTAGTGGAGGGAGAGATACAAGGTTTCACTCAAGTAATTATTTAATAAATCATTTTGATACACAAGGTAAATGAGTGATTTGCCTTTGATAAGTGTTCTGTAACTATAACTTTGCGTAGTTAAGATACAACATTGATAGTGTTTTTGCCTTCATATTTCTCATCATTATTCTTATGCTTGAAATTAGTTTTACCTTGAAAATGTGATTAAAATTTCTCTGATGATTAACATATTTGATCTTATGTATGTTGAGGAGATTAGCTTCACATTATTTGAGTATGTTAAATATTATCAATGAAGTTGAACTTGTCAAATATAATGGATTCTTGTATTTATGGACAAGAAGACTTTTTGTAAAAAGATCTTGTAATTCATTGTCATCCAAAATATTATTCATATTAGTAATCATGGTTTTATAGCATATAACCTAATAATTTATGGCTCATTGGAACCTTTTCACATTTTATCCATTTGGAGCACTAAGATACTTTGTATTGAATATTTATAGAGAATTGTGCGATAAACTAGTTAGCTAAAGAGGGTGAAATTCCCAGGCAGAATGCATGGGTAAATCATAAAACAAGGGTTAAATATTTGAGACTCTAAGGTAATATTGGCCAAGTAATGTATCATTTGAAGATTATTCGAAGAAATCAAACATTTAGAAATGTACGAATGTGAACTTCTGGATCATCAACAATAAATGCATTAGCAAAGCAGTTTAGGAGTAAAAAAACTAATAAGCAAATGGTAGGAGAAAATTTTAGTGGAAGTAGGTTATGGAGAGCGAACCCGATTGGAATCCTGCGGGTATGAGATGAAGCATATGCACCTTTTTGTTATTATATAATTTCATCTCAGGAAGTACGAAAAGGGATTCAAGAGCATA